>OY978440.1:15781079-17004079 GCA_963854805.1 Plagodis dolabraria | reverse complement strand
GTGCAAATCAAATCGGTTCAGTAGTTTAGGAGTCCATCGCGGACAAACAACGTGACACGTAATTTTTATATATAAAGATAATTTTAGGTAAATGTTATGAATTTTATCAGCAATAAAAATACCTTAACGTGTACGTACCTACAGGTTTCTACGAAGTCCTCGGTGCGCGAGTGTGACTCGAGATTATTATTATTATTTTTTGTTTTTTATGCTGTTTTAACTCTATCGTAAAAACGGTAATACATACAAGCATCAAACTTGATATAATATTGGCGCAATATCAACAGTATAGCAACAAATATGTAATAGTGTCTGACCAAGTGCAGGTTGGACTCCCGCTAAAGATCTCGAACTCCATAAAAATAAGAACTAATTTTGTGGCCAAGTTGATTAAATCATAATTAATTCGGGGATTTTTCCTAAACTTCTCGACCACTTTATATGAACATCTTATATTGTAAGATTTTATTAAGTTTTCTGTGTACACTGCACACTTAGCCTAACCATTGAAGCGATATTCCCTTAAAGTGCTTCTGAATTTTCAAACTTATTTGAGTTACTTACAGAATTAAAAAAAAAAAAAAATAACTGCAACCTTGCCTTAATTAGGTTTTTAATTTGGTATAGCTGCTGAACGATTTCTTTGCCTTTGGCTATTTTTTGAATCTTTAGGGGAGGAAGGGGCTACTACCTCTCCCAGCCTCCCTCGGCGGGGCCCTTGATAGTGTACCATGGTGTGGATACAGGTAGCCACATAATTTTTATTTTATCAATTTTATAAATATAGCTTATTTCTCAATTCGACACACATAATTTTTATGTATGGCCAAGTGTAACTCTTACTGGATCGTCTATCTTGATGATTCAAGGTAGACGTTTCAGGAAATAGGATAGGATAGGAATCGATCCTAGGAGCTGTGTGCATCTACGATAAGAATGGAAAAAACGATATGGACTTTTAAGACGACGAATTGAAAATAATGGCGTCAGAGATCTCAATTTTTCGCAGCCATTAACATTCGGAAATGATTTTCACGTATTTTGTTTACCATGTTATTGACATCTTTTGATAATAGCTTTACATGATTGGTTAACTTTCATAACAGAGAAAACGCTATCAAAAACTGCTCTTAAAAACAAAGATTTGCATTTTACAGGAGGCCTAGATCGATTTAAGGCTCTTAAATATCTGTATAGATGAGTCTTAACATATACTTCAATATGGTAATTTGGTTTTAGAAAATTTGTTATAGTTTTTATTTTAAACTATAATTAATGTTTAGGCGCATACGGCCTTATAGCATAAGCTATGTCACGTGCGAATCACTACGTGATCTTTCTTCCCGACGCGGAGTGAATAGTATGTGGGGCGGTACCCGATTTGTTGCGTCGTCTTAATACTGAACAAAAAAATTATGACAGAAATATATAATAAAAATAATATGTATGTCTTGAAATTCTACTCATTAACGAAACATTATATATGCAAATGTGTAGCTATAAAGAACATATACCTTATTTCTACCAATTGGTGCATGGTATGTGGGCTATTTTCCGCACCCATGCCGTCTGTATGCGACTCACCACCTATTATTGTCCAGGAAGGCAAGGAAGGAAACTGTTCACTGACGCCGGCGCAGGCCTCAAACGATCTACAGTGAGCTGAAGAATTCTGATCGTTGCGGCACTACGCTGTGTTTGATTTCATTGCGATGGTCACAATTAGAAATGTATAGAAATATAGAGATCGGGGTATTTGTGGTCGAAGTTTTTAAATATTTTTATCTAAGTGCCTTACCCCGATTGAATTTGCTTATAAGTAGCAGTTCTTTACCTTATTAATGCATTTTCTTGTATAGTCACCGTAAACGTAGCCGTTTCGAAAAATGGCTGAAGACGTACTCTGTGACATCTCCATGGTAAGTTTATTCATAATAAAACCCTAGCACTAGGTTTATTTATAATAAAACCTTATTAATATTATAAATTTATTTTCAAGAAAATAGACGTAAAGTTATTAATAAAATTATTTGTTTCAACCAATTGCCACCGACTAATATAAAAGTTACTTCTTACTAACTTGCATTAAATACATTATATTATATTTAAATTACTTTATATTTCCTTGAAGTAAAGATAAGTCAACAGCAAACATGTAGGTATAGAGAATTTGGCTGCTGACCTTTTAATTTTTTATCATACTATAGATGTGGGTAGGTTGTCCGTTGACTCATCGGACATTTTCCTACCACGGCCTTTCCTGACAGGAGACCGTACCCGGGCTCCACATCTTCACTGCCGTCAACAAACCAGATCTATGTCCAAAATTGGTACAGACGTTCAGAAATCCTCTTTGCTTGCAGCAAATGTTGTAGAGATGAATTCTTATTGTCTATGATTATAGTCTATGTTTTTAAAAGCAAGTTATTTTCAAACTTGGAGCGATTAGTGTTTTGACAAATGTCTTGAAGAAAATTTTCATTGTACTAGTTTTTGAGAATTGTTTGGAGCAACTTATAAGTTTGTAGTAGATGTAATTTTTTATAAAGATGTAGAGTGTTCAAAGGTATTAAGAAATTAAAAATGTGTGAATGAATTAAAGCCGTTTATATACTGGATCCCAATAATTAAACACCTTGAAGGCGGATTTGAATAAAAGGTCATGGGCCCTTTGCCCTCAAGGATAAGATGAAGATGAGCTGAGCTACCTACCCTGGAAACCATATGGTGATGAAATTATTATTTTATTTACTGGAAATAATTATATAGAAACATGACAGAGGAACTGTCAAAACTAGATAAAAATACGAACTATATTATTTGGAAAAAGAAATTACATTTATTACTATTATCAAAAGGACTAAATTCAGTTATACAAGGGTTAAATGATGAACAAAAAATAAAGGAAGATTTTATTAGTAAAGATGCAAAAGCCAGATTTACAATAATTAATTCTGTAGATACTTCATATATTGGACGTATAATTGACTGTGAAACCGCAAAAGAAATTTTAGACACATTGGATAAGATATTTTTGGGCCAAATTGACACACAGAGGTGTCATTTACTCCAAGATTTTTATAACTATAAATTCGAAAAAACAGATTTACTAGAAGATATCGGCGACCTAATGAACATAGTTACCTCAATCAAAAGTACTGGGATGAATCTAACTGATACTGAGGTTGTGTCGAAAATATTGTGCATTTTACCTAAAGAATTATCGAGCTTTAGGACAGCTTGGGAATCAACTGCTAAAGAAGAGAAAACTTTTGTGAATCTTATTTCCCGAATACAATTAGAACTAAAAATTACAGAACGGGATACTAAAAGTAAAGAAAAGGAAATTTACTTGGCTATATATGTTGATGATGGAATTTTGATAGGAAATTGTGAAAATGAATTGAATAATATCATGAAAGGAATGCAAAAAGAATTTGAAATTAGAAAATTTGATAAAGTTGAGAAGTTTATCGGTATTGATATACAGGTTGGAGAAAATTATTTGAAAATTTATCAGGAATCTTATATTGGTCAAATGTTAAATAAATTTGGATTTAATGACTTAAAAGAAATTATTTTTCCGAATATTTTAGTTGATACACATCAAGAGGGGAAGGGTAATAGTAGTGATGTGCATCGTTATAGGCAGTTGATAGGGTCTTTACTATACTTAGTAAACAAAACTAGACCAGATGCTTCATTTCATGTTGGTTATTGCAGTAGACATCAAGAGTGTCCTAATTTAAATGATTTTGCCAATATTAAAAATCTCTTCAGATACCTTAAGAGCTCTATATCTTCTGGTATTCAATATTTACGTGGAAATAGTTTAGTTTTGACTGCATATTGTGATGCAGACTTCGCTGGTGATCCTGATACTAGGAAAAGTACGACTGGCTTTGTAGTGTTGTACAGTGGTGGCCCCATACATTGGTGCTCGCGTAAACAGTCCGTCACCGCTCTCTCCAGTACGGAAGCAGAATACATCTCTGCCACAGAATGTATCAAAGATTTACTTTATGTTCAAAGTCTGATTAAAGAAATTACAGGTCATACTCCAAAAACACAATTATTTGTTGATAATCAGTCGGCTATTGTTTTAATTAAAAACGGAATTTTAAATCGCAGAAGCAAACATATTGATGTGAAATATCATTTTATTAAAGAAAAGATAGATCAAAATTTAATTGAAATTTTCTATTGTCCAACCAATTCTAATATTGCGGATATTTTGACAAAAGGATTGGACAGAACCAAGTTTTTACGTTTAAGAAAGCATATTGTGAGTGATCAGTGAGTTTGATGTGAACTTTAATGAAGTGAGTTTAGTGGTATAGTTAGTTAATTATGATAGGTGTTAGATGTTATATTTTGTAGAGATAATGTTTTGGAATTGATTTGAAATTTAGGTATTAGTTATAGTATTAAGATTGTCTTGATTGTTAATTTGAAATTTATATTTAAGGGGGTGGTTTAATATAGTATGTAGAATGTAATGATAGGTAGGGAATACTAGTATGGGTTTTTATTTTTGTTTTAATTATGTGTTCAATGTTGAAGTTGTATATGGGGTGTTCTAGGAAAATATGTTAAAGTTAAATACAGGTTGGTTTTAATTTTATTTGAGACAATATAAAATTCAGAGGGGATGTTGTAGAGATGAATTCTTATTGTCTATGATTATAGTCTATGTTTTTAAAAGCAAGTTATTTTCAAACTTGGAGCGATTAGTGTTTTGACAAATGTCTTGAAGAAAATTTTCATTGTACTAGTTTTTGAGAATTGTTTGGAGCAACTTATAAGTTTGTAGTAGATGTAATTTTTTATAAAGATGTAGAGTGTTCAAAGGTATTAAGAAATTAAAAATGTGTGAATGAATTAAAGCCGTTTATATACTGGATCCCAATAATTAAACACCTTGAGGGCGGATTTGAATAAAAGCAAAGACGTTAGATTCGGCGTTCCTCTGCACTCCCTGGCTGTAGCTCCATGTCCTCCATAATTTGGTTTGCCTCAGGAGCCTGGTCGACATCAGGTCAGCTCACCCCTTTCGTCATCTGCATCTGTATCAACAAAAGAGACGAAAACGAGAGTATCCATTTCACAAGATCGTTTATTAATTATAACTATAGGAAAACAGTCACTCTGAGCCAAGAGATCCTTATTGCCTATGCACAACAGGTATAAAACATCCAAATACATGAACCAGACACCCGGGGCGGGACTTGTCGGAAGATCGCCCCCACGGCTCGTCAAAGGCCTACGAGTACTTACGTGAGGCATGGCTTTGCGTGTGTGTATTGGTTCACATATAAGCATGCATTAAACCATTATTGCCTATGCACAACAAGTATAAAACATCCAAATACATGAACCAGACACCCGGGGCGGAACTTGTCGGAAGATCGCCCCCACGGCTCGTCAGAGGCCTACGAGTACTTACGTGAGGCATGGCTTTGCGTGTGTGTATTGATCAAATGTCCTGCTGACGCGTCATACCATGCCTACCCTGGCTATGTTCTTGAACATAGTTTCAAGGCTAAGGCGGGAGTTTGTATGTAAGTATGCTCACGATGATATTTGCTATCGGCGTCTCCGCAACCTCCGAAGACTCCAAATTTTCTATCATGTGGGTTCTGGTGGATAATGGCATGGAGAAAATTCTTTATGCTAGTGTCTACCGTACGCACAGCGGAGATGAGGAGACAACCAGGCTCGCAAACTACCTTATTGAGGCGGCTGACATGGCCCATCAGAGGTATCCTTCTGCTCAATTAGTGCTTCTGGGGGATTTCAACGCTCACCATCAAGACTGGCTATACCCATACCAGAGCACAGGCCATGCTGGTCGAGAGATGCGCAAGCTTGCTTTGACGCTAAACCTTACTCAGCTGGTCCAAGGAGCCACAAGGATACCGGATGTTGATGGCCACACAGCCAGTTGCTTGGACCTTCTGCTGACTACAGATCCAGACCGCTACTCGGTGTCGGTTTCATCACCCTTAAGTAGCTCCGACTATTGTCTGGTGAAGTCTGTATCAGTTTACTCCCCGCCCGATCCCAGTCCAAAAGACACCCAGCGGGTGTGGCGATACAGGTCAGCAGGTTGGGATGAGATGCGTTATCATTTCGAATCTTACCCTTGGCGGCAGGTTTGTTTTTCTTCGAGCGATCCCTCAACTTGCGCGGATGCCGTGACTGGAGTGTTACGTCAGGCTATGGAATACTTCATACCATTTTCTGACGAACCGATGTCCAGCAAAGCTCGCCCATGGTTTAATGCTACATGTGGAGATGCAGAATCGTCAAAACATGAGGCCTATTTAGCCTGGGCCGATGCTCGAACCCGCAAATCTAGAGATGTACGTGAAAAGAAGAAAGCATTTAACCTAGCCGCCAAGTCCTGCAAAAAGGCTCTCAAGAAGGCTCGCTTCGACCACATACAGCGAACAGGGAACAAACTTGCTTCTTACCCCTCGGGGAGCAAAGCGTTCTGGTCCCTGGCAAAGTCGATCGAATAGAACTTCTGCCGTCCCTCGTATGCCACTCACATCTGGAGCGAAGCCATTGAGAACCACGGAGAGGCGCTTGCTGTCTCTCTCGATAGCTCGAATGCTTTTGACAGGGTTTGGCACGATAGCCTTATTAGCAAGCTTCCTTCATACGGCCTTATGGAGACACTGGAAGCTAATGAGAGGAGAGCCAAGGGACTCATTAACGACGATGAACTTGTAAGCAAGAGACTCCAAAGTCTCGAGCATCGCCGCAAAGTCGCTTGCTTATCGGTTTTTTATCGGATACATTTCGGGGAGTGTGCCACAGAACTACATGATTTGATTCCGCCATCCCCATTCTATAACCGGACATCCAGGGATACTCAGAAGCGCCACCGCTATATGGTAGATATTCCATTTAGCCGAACAAAGCGATTTTCTTCTTCGTTCATTATACGAACCGCCAGGGAATGGAATACCCTGCCGCAGTCTGTATTTCCGGTTAAGTTCAAAATGCGAGTGAACAGGTATCTTCTGGGTAAGCGCGCTCCATCATCGATCGCATCATCACTTAACATCAGGCGAGATAGTGGTCAAGTGCTACCAAGTTAGGTAAAAAAAAGAACATAGTTCTTCATGTAATGCGTATTGTTTTTTTTGTATGGTTTTTAACTATAATAAGTTGATGTTACGCACTAAGTGATTATTACACTAGTTGTAATTTATTAACACGTAGTCCAATTTTTGTTTTTTATTATTTTATTTCTTTTTTGTTAGAAAAGTGTTACTTTAAAAATTGTACCGTTAATATTACAAAGTCATCGGTTGTGTAGTGCAGAAATTACAGACATCACAACTAGGGCATGGCGGTATTGGACTTATTGGCAATACCGGTATTTTACCGGTATCAATATTTTCAAAACCGGTATTTCGGTATTTTTTCGGTATTTCATTATAAATATTAAAAATGCAGAAAAAATCTATTTTCCATGTAATATTGTTTTAGACTGAATTCATATACCTAATTTATTATAAAAAAAAAATCATCGTAAAACAGTAATTGTATATATCAACTTCATTTTTATTCATAATTTTTGGTACTTATTCTTATGTATTTTTATTAAAAGTAACAATAAATAATCAAATATTTATTATATATTATAACAATAAATAATCAGACATTATGAACAATTAAACTGACAGTAAAAAGTCAAGCTCAAAAGTTTCTTTCAGAAGACATTTCTTAATATCGAGATTAATGAAGCACAACTGTAAACAGTCTTCAGATAAAAAGTAGTGCCTGTGTATTATTTTATTTTATACACATTAATGCGGACAAGGTACAGAAAACAAATGGAATAAAAGTCTTGTCATTAAATGGAGGCTGGCCCGGCTTCGCATGGTTATTTTTTAAATATTCTGTAGTCTATGTTCATATCAAGCATAATTTAGAATTCTAATGGTAAAACAATTTTTTAAATCGGTCCAGTAGTTTCAATGCAAACAATCAAATCTTTTTTCCATATAATAGGTATTAGCTTGGATGAAATTCGCCATTGAAAACGCTCTTTCGAATTCAACACTAGTTGGAGGTAAGGTCTTCTACAGTTCATCCAAATAAAGTCCTCTATTTCCGCCATTTTCGTGCTGTATCATTTCCGTGTGTATAACTCAATAATGTATCGCATCAGATTTCATCATCTTTCGGATCAGAGTCATAAGATTAGTTGTTTATCCCTTGTGATTAATGTAAAAAATCCTTTTTTGTAATATTCTCTTTTAGAGATTTCTCAATCGTTTTATTTAATTCTTATACAATTGAAGCTGAACCGGCACCTCGACATTATCGCCACAACCAGTTTTGGCACTATCTGCTGATATTGCCGAACGATCGATCTGAGTGGGGTAGATACGCTTTATGAGGGTTCTTAAATTTGAAAGAATTTAGAGTTTCTTACTTACCGATTATCTCCTAAATTATAGTTTTTTCGTAATATTGTCTCGAAAACTAAAACTACCCACACAGTTCTTACTGTATCAGCTGGATTGTCCACTGCTGAACACAGCCTCTTCCATTAAGGTGGGGTTTGCCATGATCCCCACGCTTGACAGGCGTCTTGGTGATCGCGGAGTGAGATATCAGTTCATACACAGTTCTTAACACTATAAAATACTCGGAAACAATGATAACCGTTTATACCACGTGTTTGTGCGTAGAAATAAAATAACTGTAAATAGAGAATCGACAAACCAAGCGAGAGCGCACAATGCAATTGAGAAAATGCGTCTGAGGGGCGTGCGGTGGTCGGCGGACGATATGCCAGTTTTGTTAAACTATATAAACAATACTACCACTATATTATATGTAATACCATTTATGTACTCACAATTGCACGGACGCATTGACTGGTTCCAATCTTAAAATGTCATCTTTTATTAAGTAGAAATCAACATTACCTAACTAGATTATGAACTTATGGTCATTGAAGTCGGTTTATCAATTAATTTCTTAAAGCATGAAAGTAAACGTAAACTGCGTATTAATTTACAAACATAAAATGTATACAACAGATTTATACAATATAACATCCATTCGCGAGCCATAGAGGCAAGCACCCGTGCGGTAAAATACACGCACCACGTTTTTCTTGGCCCCACAAAAAATTTCATAGGCACACCAAAGTCTTTAAAGATAAGCCTCTTATATTTTACTAGTACTTTACACATATAGTTGTCTGTTCATAGAAGTAAATACAACGTATACTATAAATCCTTTTAGTTTTGAAAATATTCGCTTGGGCATTTCAATTTTCAATTGAAGTGTGGTACACCTTCGACCAGCCCTAAGGTTGTTACAAAGTTGATTTGTTCTGTGTAGGGAACCGAATTAAGTAACTGGTTGTGTATTTAAGTGTTTTCAATCATCAATAATACGTTTACTTCGAACATGTACGAGTAATAGCAAATGTGACTACAGTTGCTATATTATAAAACCATACTAATGAAAATGAGCAGGGGCTAGTATATTATAATTTTATGAACCCAAGAAGCCAATAACGTTTCTGCTCTAAATCAGTATACATTATATTGTGTAGTGCGCAATGTGCATAAAAACAACAACTTGTTGATAATTTGGTACAAAATAAGGCTGATTATCGTTCCTAACTTCCTATTGAATTAAATTTAAGTTAATAAAGATTTTTATAATTTCGTAAATAAATACCAAAAATGTGCCATAATTTGTTACCTAATAATAGGACTGATAATGGTCACAAGCTTACTATTAAATATTAAGTTGATAGAGATGTTATTCCTAAGATCCTAAGTAAGGAAAAACCAAAACATGTTGCATAATTATATATTCTCTGTAATACCTAAGACTGATTATCGTACTTAACTTTCTATTAAATTTTTAGTTTATAGAGATTATATTTTCATTCTATTATAATAAAAAAAAATATAAATTTACTGTGACAGCCATGACTATATTTGTGTTTTTGACACAATATTCGAAATTTGTTCGCTTATCTTCGCCCACTGGCCTTTTTTTAAAAATATGGTTTAATCCTCTTAACACAAATGATAAGCAATTCAAAATCATATTTCGGCTAGGAGGAAGAATATATATTCTTCCTCCTAGTATTTCGGTCATATAGTCTTAAAAAGAAAATCAACTGCATTTACACTTTCAAAAAAACGTAAGGTGGGCGAAGCTGGGAAAAAAATCCTAACGTTGCCCACATTTTGAAAAGACAAAAACACATGTAAATAACCGTAAAATTGTCGATGTCATCCCATTGGTTGAAAAACTTCCATGATTGGTTTATTCGGACTACATATTTGACCTCATAATCACTTGCCAGCAGGAGTATGTAATATGTTAACATCAGACCCTTTTGCGCCTATTACAGACGATTGAGTTCAGTGTCCGAGAAAGGATTTTAAGAGTTCTAGAGTCTAGATACGCTAGCGTATCTAGACTCTAGCGTATCTAGACTAGAGTAGGCCATTGAATCTTCTTTGGGCCTCCAGTTAGACTACTTTGTTTCACTATGGTGCCTTTCTACAACCTCTTTGGTGCCTTTCTTAAAGAAAAGTGGTTCGTTTCAAAGATTACAGGAAGTTCTTTTGTGCTTTTTTGATCTGAAGACTTCTGTAATCTTTGGTAATGTGCTTTGTGCATGGCTATGTGTGATGCTTTCCAGTACGTAGTATTAAATTCTCTTTGATGCGTTCTTGTAACCTTTGAGTTTCCGGTATACAATACAAGACAAGTAATCTTTGGTATACAAAAGCACTCTGTGTCATTGGAAAAGTGTTTTATGCATAGAGAAAAGTAATACAATGTCTCGTTAGAGAGTATAATCTAGCGTTCTGTGACTATAACGTAATATAATATTATGTAAATGTAATATAATGTAACTGAAAACGTGTAATTATATATCTATATAATCATTGTTTCACTGTTTGAATCAACAGGATAAAATTATTTTAGAGAACTTAGCATCGTATTGTAGTTGGCGTTTAGAACTTTAAAATGATAAGTGGACATCCTACGTCGATATTTTGTATTATTGCTACTGAATTTTGTGAAAGGTTTTCATTTTGTGGCTTGAGAAGTAAGTGTTTTAATATTGCCTGGTACAGGCGTTTACGAGTCGTTAGTTTATGGTGCAAGATGGCATTGGTCAACATTCAACAAAATTTCGGGGTTGGACGGTTAAATTATTGTATTTACACAATTTCCTTTGCGCCATACTAAAAACTTTTGGTATATGGCTTAGCTATTTCTACTCAATGCCTAAATAGTTTTTTTTTCAATGCCGAAGCCTATGAGTTACTTCTATAGATATGTTATAAAAAAACCGTAACTTCTTTTCAAGATAAATAAATAATTAGTGTCTTAAAAAATATATATAACATGGGAATGTAAAAAAATAAACTTATAAAGATTTTGAAGCGCTCGTAACAAACTTTCCTTAGCCTTTCTGAACCGACCGGCATAGTTAAGCAACGTCCGCCGCGGTCATGACTATGATGGTTGACCGCTGGTGACATTACTACTGAGCGCTACCGTGCTTCGGAGGGCACGTTAAGCTGTCGGTCCCGGTTGTTGTCTTAGGATGGCAGTCGTTATAGCATGGTGATAGGGCGTTTTGCGAATGCCCGCCTGGCTAGGTTACTTAGTCGTCCTTAACCGATCAGTTTAAACAACATCCGCCGTGCTCATGACTGATGGGTGACCGTTAGTGAAATTACTACTGAGCGCTTCCTTGCTTCGAGGGCACGCTAAGCGGTCGGTCCCTATTGTTGTTAAGACATGATGGGACAGGATGGGAGTCGGTACAGCATGTTGGTAGGGCTTTTGCGAAAGCACGCTTGGCTAGCTATCACCCTCAAGTAGAAAATCTGTCGCCAAGCACCTAACGGTGTGTCCTTGAGTGCCAGTAATTCTAGGTTAGGTTATACAACATCTTCGACCACATCATCATTTACCATCAGGTGAGATAGTGGTCAAAGGCTAAACTATCAGGCATAAAAAATAACATACTGTACATATTTTGAATATATTTGTCCCTATGCAATAGCACCACCTGAAAACTACTGAACAGATTGAGAGGAAATTCGTTACACCAGAATTTTGCCATTGATAAAAATTTAGTCATTTTCGGTGTAATATGCTCGGTAGCCAAGCAATCTAGGAGACGTTAATAAATAAAATAACATTTTTCGGAATATACCGCCCAAGGTATACCTATAAAGGGTATACCGATACAAGAGTATTCTTAGTGTAGATTCTGCACGTCAATATTGTAACAGAATAATAAACTTAAGCCATTACATATAGCTTATAGTATTACATATATTATTTAACAATGTTATCTTGTCTATAATAAGTACCTATGTAATGTACCTACATATAGGTGGTATAGATCTTTAAGCATTGTACTTTAGCTGATAAATAAATTATTATATTACTAATATTATATTTTATCTACTTTAAATAATATTTATTTCTTTTCCCGACCAGTCTTACCATAGGTCTTCCGTCGTCCTTACATACATAAATGGAAGAATCCTTCAAAATACGTATGTAGAAAACCCGGACAATATTCAGATATTGCTCACGCACATATAACACATGAGGAAAGGAACAGAATTAAAGCTAGGACAACTTTATCCGCTCTCTGAGCTGGTTCAATGTCCTATGTACCAGAGCGGACGCCGATGTGGCTGCTGGAACTCTGGCTCGTCTTGTCAGTGATTAGTTACGCATACATAGCTGTGCGTGTAGTAGTGAAATTTTCATTCTGTACCGTTCTTTAAGCCCATGAAACTTATAATCAGATTTCTGATCTAAATCAGAGCAATGGGCCACCTTTGGTAGATATACCTATATACTTCATTCATACGAAAAGCGATAATTCGTTGATTAGGTGTCTTTTCAATATGCTCTAACTTTTGGCACAGAATAAATAAAGATTTATGAATACACCTCTTGCTCTCTTGCTGAACTGACATTTAAAAGGAATGTTTGGTCGGACGTCCGTCAATATTTTGCCTTGAAATGAAGACTCTGAGACTCTCCTAACCCGCGAGGAACAGAAGCGAATGAAAACTTCAAATTTATTTATTTCTTTGTTACAAAAATGTTGGCCTTAATTATTAAATTTTATGTGTTGGCCTTAATAATTATGACCTTAATTTGTTTTCATCCAGCTTTTATTCCTCATGACGCGCGAATGCGGTCTGTTCCGAAGTAGCGAAATGAATTTTATCAAAAATGTATTAAGTAATAAAAAAAAGTTTTTAAAATATTTTGGTTATTAAGATATATAGGTATGTACTTAAATACAAAAATTAAAGTATGTACTTTACTTTTGTCCAAGAATAAAAATATATTGTAATATGTACCATTTTTGCTTTATATATATGAGTTTTACTACATATCCATTTAACAATCTACTATTTATATTTTTCATAGTAGGATGTAAAGTAGAGTGTATTACATGGTCGTGAAATTATTTTTCCTCCGGAGACGTATATAGAATCCCTCGCTGCGTTTCGGATACTACTGTAGAATTCTTCGCTCCGCTCTGGATTCAAAATAGCGACTTCGCCATAAGAAACATTATTTTGCTCCCTTGTGTTACAATCTAATATTATAGAAGACAGCGATAATCACTAAACATAGAATTCAATACTGTTTCTTTTTTATTCTGATGTTGTCACCCGCTTATTTTAATAATTTATTATATTTATATCTAAAAGACTAGCCTTTGAACACTATATCACCTGATGGTAAGTAAGTGGTGATGTGCCGAAGATGTTGTTCAGGCTGACAATATTACTACCTACTGGCTCTCAAGGATAGCTGGCGGAACACACCGTTAGGTGCTTGGCGACAGATTTTGTACTTGAGGGTGGTAGCTAGCCAGAATGACTATAGTCAGGCGCTTGGCTGCAAATGTTCCACTTGAGTGTGAAAACTAGCAAGCCAAGCATTCGCAAAATGGGCTACCAAAAGGCTCACAAATTATGCAATAATGGCAATTCATATATATATTCTAACTACACTTTTGTTTAAATTTGATTCAGCTAGCTTCAAGGAAAAGGCGACTTATTCAGTAGATATTTGTTTTCTCTAGCTATCCTATCATTGTATTTGAGAAACGTTCTGTGCCTGCACGAGAATGCTGCGACAGTGGTATACCACATATTCATCATGATGTGTTACACGATGCCTTTGGTTGGAGCCATACTAGCCGATAATTTCATTGGAAGATACAGGTAGTGTTCTTTAATATACCTACATATCGAAGTAATTTCATAACTTTTTGCCTCATTGGTTTACATTAGCAGCATATTTATTCGTAGAATAAATTTCAAAATGATTCTAACCACGTTCAGCGTATTGGCGATGACGACAGGATTTCCACCAGCGGATTTGCAGTGGAACAGTCGATGGAAATCTTACACCGATGGAAGTCGTCCAAAAGTGCGTCGAACTAACAGCGATTTTATATGGCTATAAAAACAAGGCATGAAAATGCAACAACTTAATTATTCTCGGCTTGGGTATTTCCTACCAATACTTGTTGCCTAATAAGCTCGATAGTCACGATGTACTTAGGTCAATAAAACCACTTGCCGATATCTAGGGCGGTGTCACGTTGGTTGGTCATTCTTACAATATTACAAAGACGATTTCTTCGTCACAATTGAAATAAAAGATTACAAAAAGTAAGCGCTCCAACAATAAATTAAATCAATTTTAAATTCAAGGACGAAAAATTCAAAGACCGCGGCCGGAATACCCTAGACCAGTTTTAGATGGGTCAAAAATGTGAATCTTTAGGAATGGAACAATTCTTACTATACTGTCTCGTAGCTATCAAGCCCTCGCTTAGATCAGGATTCTAAGATTGACCCATGATCAAAGCAAACAAGCGTTTAAATATAGAATCCTGAGCATACCTAAGGTTTCAAAGGTACGAGACGCAAAATAACTTTTCTGCCGAGCACACACACTTTTTCACCCTATTTCAGCTAAGAAAAATAGTTAATAGTTAATTAATTAGTTAAAATAGTTAATTAACTAAAATTGGTAATATTTAAAGTAAATACATTTTTGTGGAGAACTTATGGAGGTTCTAATTTGAAAAACCTTTTCCACAGTTTTCTATGCTAGTTAATAAAAACAACTTTCCACGCTGATTTCGAACAATACCAAACAACACTATTCAGAGCTTGTGAGGTCAAATTTTTTTTTTACCAATACAAAAGGAATCAAAGTATTACATTCAATACCGCAAGGTATCTAAATGTTTAGCTTCGAATTATGGTTACGTTGAAATGTGTGAAGATACCTCCTCTTCTTTTTTTATTTTTATAAAAAAAATTATTGTTTTTCAGGGTCATATTATATTTCTCTGTTATATATTTAATTGGGACTATCCTGACTTGCTGTTCAGCCATTCCAACGCTCATGTTGCCGCCCACGTAAGTCTACTGCTTCTTTATAAAATGTGTGCTTCTACACTACGATGAAATATATATATTAATTATATATATATTTATATTTATATACAATAACTGCAGTTCGGTTTGTATAAATGCTCATACCAACATTAATAAAAAAACATGAGATAACAACAAATATTTTAAATGTAATAAATTAATTACCGTAACCAAACATAACCAATGTAATTAGGTACATTAGGTAGATAAGAATATATAGGTACATATACATAAAAGTAGTTCATACTATCAAAGTAAATATACATTGTAAGTTAACTATATCATAGTATAAATACTCTTAAAGAATTGTTCGAACTTTCATATCAATACCCATTTGCGTTCCTTCTGATAAAGAGTTGAGTCGCAATGCCTCGCATAAAATCTTGTGGACTCGTTATTAGACTCTTCGACTAGTATACCTTAAGAGTAAAACTCGTAGGTGATTTAGGCTTATCCACTCATATACGAGTACATAATAGGCCTACTATTGTACGCGTCGCGTCATTATCGCCACTTATGCCTTTGGACAGAATTTTATGACCTCAGGAATTCTCCCGTTGTCTTTCTTGGGACAGACAGGGATATTCTGGTACGGTCTTCGCTCTGGCAGGCGGGTAGACAAAGCACCAATCATACATTTTCCGCAACTTTAAGTGTTTTTGTGGGGAGATTTGAAATAAATGGATATAATAACACTGATACCCTTTGTATACCAATACAGCACAGAACTTTGTGCTATACGCGTACTTATTATCCGTTCAAATTGTTCACTTAATGTATAAGTATAAATGTCTACATTATGTAACTCGTACAACATGGAAGAGCATTATTGATTTTGATTTTTTTAGTACGTATACATTATTTATTTATGACAGCAGTTTCATTATAAGAATTCTTCCAAACTAAGTAGGTATATGTACCTAATATAGATTTCCTCTTCATTTTACAGAATTCGTAATGTTAATGTGGTATGTGCGGCAGTTTGTTACCTCAGTAACAGTTGTTTATTTTAGGTATAATGACGGAACAAGCACTTGATGTTAAGCGGAATCCTCTGCCTGTAAGTGATTGCTACGTCATAAGTAATTAAGAGTAATAAAAGTACGTCATAAGTAACGATTTGCACCGCACCCTGAGACATAGTTGTTAAGTCTCATGTGCCTGTAATTTTACTGGCTCTTGAGAACTGCTGCCGGAACACTACATAATACTGTTAGAAGCTTATCGAGAGATTTCGTAGTTGCGGGTGGTAGCTAGCCAGGCGAGCATTCATAAATGCCCTTCTACCTGCTTCTACAATGTGGTGAAGCTCAAGCCGGCGGTGGGTATTGAACCGTTGACCTGCGGCGTGGCAGTCCATAGCTATTACCCCTCGGTTATCAATGCTTCAAAATATCTCAAAATCTGGTTATTCTCTTACTTATTCTTGTTTACTTCTTTTATTTCCTGTGTAACATGAGCACATTATGGTGTAAGTGTATTTATTTATTATATTACAGTAGTACATCTTTGATTGGGCTGGCTCTGATAGCATCGGGTACTGGAGGAATCAAGCCTTGCGTAGCTGCTTTTGGCGGTGACCAGGTTAGCCAATTTTAAGTTTTTTAATGATTTATTTTCAAAGAGTGACTGATGATTCAATGTTTTCTCGAAAATTATATAGTTACTTCGAATACCGACAGGTTATACAGGGTTATTGGTAATATGCTAACAACCTCATAGGGTTGACTTCTGCTAGTCCTAATAAACATTTTGCGATTTTTTTTTTTTACTTAAAAATATTTTTAATATGTGATTTTGACGGAATAAGCTCGGCGACACCTGCGTGTTAAGTCTCTTATTCAACGGGGCAATGGTGCCAGCATGCTGGGCATGCTGCCAACTGGTACTGGGCTGGAGCATTTGGACCGCCTATGAGTCTGCTATGACTTATAGGTTGTCTAAATGCTTTTATTGTAGTAGCTGTAGTGTTGTATATATTTCGTAGTATTTTGTTTAATAAAGGCATACCGCCGGTAAAAAAAGTCTTTTATGAACCTGTAATGTATTATTTTATATTTTATATTATTTTGCTCGCCTAGATATTCAAATCTACCAAAAATGTTTACCGAAAAATTGAACCGATTTCAACACTCTTCTTTTTTTATTGCTCATAGGTAAACCTTTGGCCACAATCTTACCTGACGGTAAGTGATGATGTGGTCGAAGGTGTTAACAGCCTTAATCTAAGCAGAATTACTGGCTCTCAAGGACAGCTGCCGGAACACACGTTAGGTGGTTGGCGACAGATTTTTTACTTGAGCTTGGTAGCTAGCCAGGCGAGAATTCGGAAGAGGCTGTTAGCATTTTAACAATAACCCTGTATACTCGTAAATAGGTACACTGTCGGAACCGAATTGGGAGTGTCTTGAGAAATCTACACGTGGACATAATATGGACCTTATGGGCGGTGTTCTGTAAAGTTTTTGTATTTTGACAGTTTTGCTAAGTTTTTATTTACCTACCACCGAGATTATTGGAATATCTACCTGATAACCATACCAACATATAAACCACGTTGCATTGGTATTACGGTTACCAATTCTGTGTATCTGTTTTCACCTTTTATTTTTCTTTTTTCAGTTATATATTGGAAACTTTAAACATAAACGAAACTTGCTTTTCGACACGAGTATTTTCCTGTTATAATGTAGTTGCAAATTCTGACTGCAAAATAAAAATAAACCGGTGCCAACTGTCACAAAGTTTACAATTAATGTTAGGCATATCTCTTTTACTTAGTACCCACTTTTCACCGAAGAAAAGCTTTCATGCCGGAAGAGTAGTCAATAATTCGATTTTTTACTATAAATTAAACATAATTTTACTGCTATAACATTTGGGGTCACGTGGGTGGTAAAACGTATACTAGGTATTTGTTCGTTTAGATTTAGTCTAAGGTTGTTTAGGATCTTATGTAAGTATAATCACTTGAAATTATGTTAAAATATGTGATTATTCACATAAAATACGTATAGTATTTACACAAAAAATGTACCCACTCATAAAGAATAGGTTCAGGCGTTACTTTGCGGAAATCCATATAAAATAATAACAAATATTTAAAAAATATTTTAAGTATACATTAAATTTATATTATAATAAAACTCTTAAAAATGTAAAAATATATCTAGTGATAATCCCGCCTAATTAATTAGGCGGAAGGCGGAATTGTCACTAGATATTTTACCAAAATATTAATTTAACGTTTTCTTAGTACCTACTCATGTCTAACGGAGGACGATTTAAAGATCTCTGTTATTATTACAATCCTTTTTTCATGTCTGGTTAAAATATTTTTTTGTTTTACAAATTATTTATTTTTATTATTGTTTATAGATAGACTATATTTTTGTTTGAAAAGTAATTAAAGTACTGGTTCTTATTATGTACTCGTAAGAAAGTTAATTTCTAACGACATGTTTGTCGTTCTCTCTTAAAGCCGTATTATTTGATTGTTTGTTTTTCCATAGTTCCGTTTACCAGAAGAGAACCAACGCCTTCAGAGATTCTTTTCGACGTTCTACTGCACCGTCAACCTCGGAGGATTCATGGGTATGGTCATCACGCCTGCTCTACGGAGAAGTGTCATGTGTTTTGGCGATGATACCTGCTATGCGCTTGGCTTCGGTTTTCCAGCGGTGCTAGTGCTTATTTCTATTGGTAAATTTTATTATTTGTTGTCAGTATCTTACAGTTACCTACCTACTCTTTTGCTGGCTTTTGACATGGACCTATTTTTTTCTCTGGCACTGTTTTACACTGAGTATCGGAAAAGCATAAATGTAGGCACAATAGTAATGTATTACCCGTGGGTTGCCTGGCCTTAGAATGTCAACCCCACGCTACCTGTGGGTGTCGTAAGAGGCGACATAAGACATAAGAGGTAACATACTGGAAGGCGCTGCTGCCCAGCGCCTTCTGGGGAACTGATATCTTAAACTGCGATCCCCAAGATGGCTGCCAAGCGTGGGGATTGTGGCGAACCCCCCCACTGACAAAACCCACTTAATGGGAGAGGCTGTGTTCAGCAGTGGACAATCCGGCTGATACAGTACAGGTAATGTATACCTAGATATTAGCGCTTAATCTTGAATTAATCAAAGACCGTTCGCACATCAACCAAGATAAGGTTTACAGCTTGTATTTCTTAATATTTTTGATGCTTTTTTAGTGATATTCGTCGCCGGAAAACCTTGGTACAGGATTAAAAAGCCACGTGATAATATTACAATAAAATTTGTGGCATGCGCCTGGGTGAGTGATAATTTTATTGAAAATTCGTGAAGTGAATCAAACCTATATTTTTTCTATGAAATAACTATATGATAAATTTATGATTTTGTCATAAGTAATAACGGAAAAATATCAAAGGTGGGCAGCAGCGCCTTCTGAAGAATTGCCACCTTACACTGTGTACTCCAAGGGCTCTGCCAAGCGTGGGGATTACATATATGTATATTATTTTTTCCCTTCATCGGCTCTTACGACTCTCAAAAAAACATATGAAGGGTTGTCTACCCCGACACCACACAGGATAAATTAAATTTATAAGTCTCCTAATTAGAAATAGTATCGTGTGTGTGTGTGGGTGTTTGTATATTTTTACGCCTTGGTATGCTCCTTTAGGGATTTGTAGGTAGGCGTAATGGTTCTTTATGTTTACATTTTTTGCTAACCGAGGCATTAATGGAGTATGACTAGGCGCTTCAGTGTTAATCTATTTCCTATATAATAAAAAACTCGCTCATAATACCCAAAACTTTCCCTCGTATCCTTTTCCTTGAGTTTGTAAGGCCTTCATATACCTATATTACCAGTCAAAGTAGGTGTGCTGAAGTTTGTCATTAAACATATTTTTTTCAAAATAATTTTTGTGTGTTTGACTTGCATGGTAGTAGCGCATTTAGTGAATATAACATTTCAAACTACCACCCTCAACTAGAAAATCTTTTTTCTGTAAGCTGTCGTTGAGAACTATACATATTATTTTCTCGTGAAGGTAAACAAATGGTTTAACCCTTTGTGCCATCCTCAACTACGTCACGGTAATGTTATCAATACAGTATTTCAACTTCATAGAAACGGACGAAACGCGAGTTATACCTACGCGCCTTGATCTCGGCCTGCGCTCGTACCGCAGACAGTCTCGAGTGTCGTGACTACGCCTCAGTGACGAGCGAATGGTTCGTTGTTTTTTTACAATAACCGCGCGATTTTTTCACCAAAAATAAGTTCAAGTACATATTTACATATAAAATATGACGAGTAAGATGTATTGTGCTGTTGTAAGTTACATGAATTCGTCAAAAACGCATCCAGAGATAACTTTTTTGATTACCTGGAAACTGAAAGGTAATACTATAAAATAATTTTACTTACTAGTAAGTAACATTTTTTTATAGTCTACATATAGTTGACGGTACACAATGTGTGTCTTTTTAATGGACAAGTATTTCCTTTTATCCCGCGAAAAAATGTCTCAATTAATAAAAAAAAGTGAATAGAGTGAAGGAAAGTGAACACTTCCTGTTCAATTCACAGAGTATATTATTTGTTTATATAAAAAAAGTATATTTACAATCACAAATCTAAATAGAAACACAAAGTAGGCAAATTTAATTCAAATGCTGGAGGCGGGCAGCCCTATCGCATGTTTACGTACAGCGCGGCTGCAGGTACTTATTTCGAAGACAGAGCCGAGTTACACTACTGTATAGATAACATTACCGTGACTACGTCATCACTTAACAATAAGTGACATGGTGGTCATAAACTATTCCATCACAGGTTAAAAAAAAAATGGCCAAGTGCGAAAAGTAAGAGCTTCCCGTGGTTTCGTAAACAAAAAACACGTTATTTTTTCAAACGGAGGCCGACCCGCACAGTGTTAGTTTTTTTTTTTGTTATTGTACCTACATAAGATATTGGATTATAATCGCACAAAGTTTGACCCTTTATGTGAGCAAAAAAAATGGTTTTGTAACATTAAATTCTCGTATTACCAGTTAATTTCCCTAAAAGTGTGTTCCGGCAGCAGTCCTTGAGAGCCAGTATAGTTACAGGCACATGATGAGACTTAACAACTGAATATCTCAGGGTGACGGGCGCAGTGCAGTTTGTCACTTGTGACGAAATGCATCTGTTATGGGCAGAGGAAACCGCTTAACATCAGGTGGGCCCATGCTTGTTCCGGGACAAAAATATAAAAACAAAGAAAAGTTATCAGATTTTTTCCTTTACATTTACTATAAGACACTGCAATACGCAACTTTTATACAATGTACTATTTTAGTACAAATAATTTCATAATTGTAGATATGGGAAGTATAGTCTATAGGTTTTGATTCTCTTGTGAAATCGCAAAATATGCGATGCGTTACTTACTAGTTTTCCACCTCTTTGAAAACGTACCTATATTTGGTATAAATTTCAATTTGAGACCCCACGTGTTCTTTTAAGGGTTCCTTTTTCTCTTTGAGATGTACGGTATCCTAAAAATGTACCTACCCATATATAATTCATAGTTACTTAAAGTCATATCTAAAAATATAGCATCGTTTAGTACTTCAATTCAATATTGGATTTGAGAAGAAAACGAAAATTCTAAGTAAAGCCGCGGGCGATATCCTATGTCTATAACACCTTTTCACCTGTCAATGTGCCGGTAGAAGTTATTATCACTTACCTACATATTTTCTCTTATGTAAAGGTTTTGCATAGAATGTTTTGATCGCTTGACCCTTCATCCCTCCATCACGTGAATCATATTTCAAAGCCGCGTAGTGTGTACAGAAAGAAACCGAGTATAATAACAGTGATTACATGTACCTCTCCGCTTTGAATTATTATGAGTATATTGATTATAATATTGTTTTTGTATTTATAAAAACATATACATCATTACGCTTTTAAATCCCAAAAACAATCAAAATAAACTACTCATTACTTACACGAGATTGTTTTGGTGCCTTGTATAGTCTTTAGAGTTGTCTTACTCGAAAACTTTGGTGTATCATGGAGTTCCACTGTATCGTACGAGTGCAACACACAAATTCGTGAAATTACATGGAAATGTAGACAGTTTCCTTTCCAATTTCCATAATACCCAGAATTGGCAGGCGGCTGGGCGATCGCCTGTGTAAGGTGGCTGTTCTTCAGAAGGCGCTGCTGCCCACATTCTGGTATTTTCTTTTCGTGGCCAATTACGATTCTCTAAGGGAGATTCACCAACCGAGGCTTCTAAGCAAAGACACGGGTACTTTAAGTGGAATACGTACTACTAACAGTCGGAAGGGATGATTTGTAAGATCAATTTTTTTTTCAGTATGCCTTTATGAAGCGAATTAAATACGATGCTAATACTGATGGAGATCCATACGAACACTGGCTGGATTACTCCATAAACAAGTATGGGGAAAAGCTTGTAGCTGACATGAAGGTGGTTTTCTCTATACTCTATCTGTACTTGCCGGTGCCGATATTCTGGTCGCTGTTTGACCAGCAGGTTAGTTGACTGGAGCGTATTCTATTAAGTAGGTAGTAGAGTAGTATTAGCGTCGTAGCTTAGTTTACTTATCTTTTCTAACCGGTCAGGACGTCTATCCACTAATTAACTTAACCTATATAACAAACATCTATAATCGAAACAGGCATTTAAAATCTCTACCAGTTAAATATAATAGTTAATGTACATATATACAGGGTTATTGGACAAATGCTGAGTTGACTTCTGTTAGTCCTAAAAACCATTTGGATATTTTTATTTTAATTTGTTTTTGATGTAATAGTCACGAGGACCACCTGATATTAAACGTCCCTTGTGCCTGTAATTTATTTTTTCATATTTTCTATTACTTTGCTCGAAAACTCTATTCAAAGGCGAGCACGGCACGATCCAGTGTTGCCGCGGCGGGCGCTCTTGGTTCGGAGTAGGCAATGTCGTTTACTACACAGCCACCATATTTCCTTATCAAAGTCCATCTATTCCCCTCAAATCAAACAAATTGAGACAGTCTTACCCTAGAAAGTTTCACACATCAACTATCTCGGAGGACTATTATATATTGATAAAGTTCTTGATTAGCAAAAACAAATAGATGTGCTAAGTGGACGTGTTCGCAAATTATTGTTTACGTTTAAAAACGAAGTCTTCAGAAAACTTGTATATACTCACAAGTTAGTATACTTTGCTTTTGCTTAATCAATAATGACTTTTTGTATTACTACCTGTGGTAGCACATGCAATGCGTTTTTGTAAAAATTAGAAAGAGCACAGAGAGCTGTATTAAAAGTTATGTGACAGTTATATGAGTACTGACCGTGAGACACATTTGAACGTTCTTAGTAATAAGGTGTATAATTAATTACCTGTAAGAAATTAAATTACTATAATATTATACAATACAAGTTATTCAAGTCAATGAATAGTAATTCCAGGTAAGCATCAACCCTAGCGTTCTCTTACGTGGTTACCTATACCTGAAGTACCCACCTTCATCGGTTTGAAATAAACCCATTGTTTCCGCATTCAATCTGGTTCTATTGTGATCGAGTGAGCTGCCGACGACGTGCACTAATTAAGATAGTTTCCGTGTTCTTTTGTTACTATTTGCATTCGATAGTTACTCATCAATGATCTCATTGTTACTTATACTAATTGTTCCATTTATTTATACCTACTACCTACTTACTTACAGAATAAAAATTATAAAAGTACTTTCCTTATACACATGAGTTTAAGTTTCCTCTGAATAATGGGACAGTTTTCATAACCTATATATCGTTATAGCATGGTGGTAGGGCATTTTAAGAATGCCCGCCTGTCCAACTACCACCCTCAAGTAGAAAATCTGTCGCCAAGCACCTAACGGTGTGTTCCGGCAGCTGTCCTTGAGAGACAGTAATTCTATGTTAGCCTAAACATCTCCGACCACATCATCACTTACCATCAGGTGAGATAGTGGTCAAAGGCTAACTTATCAGGCATAAAAAACCTGCGCCGAATGCTGCAGGCTTGGTGCCTGGACTATACAACTGTAGATGTGAGCAGAGAGTTGCTTTTTACATATAACTTGTCGTGACAACAGACGACAGACGACAGACGACAGACGACAGACGACAGACGACAGACGACAGACGACAGACGACAGATGACAGGCGACAGGCGACAGGCCACAGGCGACAGGCGACAGGCGACAGGCGTCAGGCGACAGGCGACAGGCGACAGGCGACAGGCGACAGGCGACAGGCGACAGGCGACAGGCGACAGGCGACAGGCAACAGGCGACAGGCGACAGGCGACAGGCGACGGGCGACGGGCGACGGGCGACGGGCGACGGGCGACGGGCGACGGGCGACGGGCGACGGGCGACGGGCGACGGGCGACGGGCGACGGGCGACGGGCGACGGGCGACGGGCGACGGGCGACGGGCGACGGGCGACGGGCGACGGGCGACGGGCGACGGGCGACGGGCGACGGGCGACGGGCGACGGGCGACGGGCGACGGGCGACGGGCGACGGGCGACGGGCGACGGGCGACGGGCGACGGGCGACAGGCGACAGGAGACAAGCGTCAGGCGACAGGCGACAGGCGACAGACGACAGACGACAAACGGCAGACGACTGTAGACGATA
Source organism: Plagodis dolabraria (assembly GCA_963854805.1). Taxonomy (NCBI): domain Eukaryota; kingdom Metazoa; phylum Arthropoda; class Insecta; order Lepidoptera; family Geometridae; genus Plagodis; species Plagodis dolabraria. The sequence goes on along the minus strand of OY978440.1, from coordinate 16,978,885 downwards.
CCTAGACAATAGACGATTTTTCTAGAAATAATATTGCTACATGGGCCGCAAAATCAATTATATATTTACCGGACCCTGTTGCACACGTCCTGCTACTGAGAATTATGTTTTAGAATAAAACAATAAGCCAGGAACTCGACATCCCAAAGCAATGTGACGAATCCACCGAACAGCTCTATACGTAGTGGGGATACCATCAAAGAGATCATTCTCACGGAGCGTTTGGCGTCGGACAGACGTGGGTCGATAATAAAGCCGAGGCTTAAACCTTGGTTATTTTAAATTGAATCCTACGTTTGTCGGGTTGTTCAATACAAATTCACCACGCAGTACCCGCCACATACGGAAATTCAATCATTTCGATCCCTCTTGCTATTGAAATCCCACACACCACAGTTCTATTCAGAGTAACTTTGGTGCGGTTCTGTGGGTGGACTACGAATCAAAATACTGACCAACGTTGTTTGTGTCTATGTGTGTGGCTAATACCCAGAGGGAACAACTTTTGAATGCTTACCCAAAGTTTTTAATAATTAATTTTGTGTTAATTGCTTGGTAAACTGATTACTGTACGCTAGGATGGCGACAGCGCGCTCGGATATCCTGGTTTTGATCTTGTTTTATGTTTTATTTACAAAACGTTTTCGTAGTTTTCATTCCTGTAAGATGCACTTTTCGGTATATTCTTTTTTATTTCATTTATTTCGTATATCTCATCTGTTGGTAAGTGATGATGTGGTTGAAGGTGTTAACAGGTTTAAACCTAAAATTTCTGGCTCTCAAGGTCAGCAGCAGGAACACACCATTAGGTGCTTGGCGCTATTTTTTTACTTGGGTGGTTGCTAGCCAGGCCTGCATTCGCAAAAAGCCCTTCCACCGTGCGGTGAAGCTCAAGCCCGCGGCGGTATTCGAAGAGCATGGACCTGCTGCGCGGCAGTCCACATTCAATGCCAATATGCCATCATTGCTTCAATATATACTATTGCACATATCATCATCATCATCATCAGCTGGAAGACGTCCAATGTTGAACAAAGGCCTCCCCCATAGAGCGCCACAAAGAACGGCTATTAGCCGATTGTAACCATTGGCGACTTTCACGATGTCGTCAGTCCACCTAGTGTGTAATATAATAAAACTAAATCTACGTTCCACATCGAATTATTGCCCCTAGAGGTACACATTGCCCGTAGAGACACTTTTTTGTTGAACACATCAGTTACATAACAGATCCATCACCATCAATGGTTGTGTATTTTTGTCGCGAGTGGTTGAAATCCACAAAAATCTATTAACGGATAGCACGATCGAGCCTCGGCGAGGTTCGAGAAAATCAGTTTATTTATCTACTCGTACTTATATAGTAGGTTAAGATGACGAGGCACCGACGTGTCAGAATAATTAACCTAGAACCTACGATTCATTACATCATTACCTGCCGAGACAGCATTGATTCAATACGCTTGTAGATTGTAATTTTGAATTCATAAATACCGGTACAGATTCAAAATTAATTACAGCACATAAAATTGCCAGAAAAGTACTTACTTTTCTGACAAATTATGTATCTTGCTAGACTACTTAAGTTAGAACATTTGTCTAACTAGGTATAGGTACGAACAATGATATTTACTGACTTTACTTCTAATTCTTGGGGTTGGAGTGGAAGAAATAACAAAATCATTCCATTTCTGCCCCAAGACAATTTAAAGGTAGGACTACCTACAAATCATCTTGGGGTTGAAGTGGATTGATTTTTGGGGTTTGGTGAAGTAAGTCATTCGTAGACTTCGTAGTATTCGACCAAGACCAACATAAGTTATTGTTATATTGGTTGCATATTAGTTTTTTTTATATATAAATTCATCGACTACCTGATGAATGAAAAACTAGGCCTCTGTGGAATAACCAAACTACAATAGTGCTTATTGTAGTTTGGTTATTCGACCATATACCTAGTTATTAAAACGTATTGTATCTGCCTAGTTTTACACAGTTCTATAAAATAAAATAGGTTTAAATACATAAAATAACATTTTGAAAATGCATTTCAGGTAGGTGCTTCATGTAACGTGAATAAATGGTAATAAAGGCTTACGTAGCTGTTATAGGATGAACCAATAATTTGTTTCCACACGCTGCTCATTTTGCATGTACCGTCGGGCTTTAATTATCATAGAAATTATTGTGAATATAATAACAAGAGTATCTAAATATTATGCTCTTGTAGGATTAGGTAAATATCCATAGTGACAACTGATATTGAATTTAAATTATTGTCTTAGTGGCTAGTAATCACATAACGGTTTACCGAATATGTTTAAGTAAGTTTTGCCCCCATGTTATAGGCTTTTGTTTTTCTGACATAGACTTTTTGGATTCTATGAGGTGGTTAAACACTGTGGAAACTATAGCTACCCCTTGCGAAAACTATAGCTATAACTATAGTGCTATAGGTAGGTAATTTAGAGCGTCGTTGTCGTAAAGAATGAAGGCTATTATTGCGGCTTATTATCATACTAACTAAGCCATCATAAAGTTGTAATGCTTTGATATAAAAAGTTCCAAGATCGTTTATTTTGTATTATCTTGTTACCAATCCTACTAAGGTCTTAGCAGCGATTCTACGGACGTGTTATCTTACCATGTCCTATGCAGATGTACCTTTACGCGTTACAAAATTACTAATTTCCGAGAGGGCAAATTATATAGTCATCTGCGGGATTCAAACCCGCGTCATACCACCCCTTTAGCCGGTGTATGCTCTGACCGACTGAGCTAACATGACATTTATGACTCATAACTCTAATTTTTGCACTCGTACTTGAACCATCGTCTGGGGATTCAATGACATCTATAGTTCAACCTAGCTATTGTGATGCAGACGTGGGTTCGAATTTGTAATGTTATTAGTAGAGCATACGTTACATCAAAAATATAAAAAAGTACCTCTACGCGTTTCACGAACCGCCTTTCATTTTGGGCATATATGAAGCGTGTCCTATTAACGCCACAGACGAACGCGGGGAAGCATTCATACAGTCCTGTGAAAAGAGCCTTTTTTATTTTCAGTGTTTAGTACGCCTTGCTTATTTTTTTTAGAACGTGTGCTCATTTTATCTAGTTATAATGACCCGCGTGTTGTTGTATGCATGGTGATAGAGTATTCCGCGAATGCGCGCTTGGCTTACGACTATACCCTCTGTTGGCAAGGACTTAACGGTGCGCTCCTGTAGCTTTCCTTGAGATCTAGTCTTTACTCGTAATTAGGGTAAGCCTGGCGCCACTAAAAAAATATCCCAGTCCGTTACTACCTAAACGCTTACTACGTATTAATATATTGAATAGTCTACGCGAACTTCATTGCGTTTTGCTTCCATAAAATATCCCCTCAGATTGAGATGTTGGACGTTCAATTGTTCTACCTCTTGCCCTGAATGAAATAAACAGACAATGGCTACTCTGTTCGAACCCAGAACAATACAATTATTGCTACCTTTAAACCGAAGAACAAATCTTTATGTTGCGCGCACTAAACAGGAAGAGACAGTGACCCACATTAAAGCACAGATATATTAATTAATTTACCTTCATTAACCAAATATTACAAACTATATACAACACTACAGCTACTATAACGAAACATTTAGTCAACCTAAAGGCCATTGTAGGCCCTCAGGTACCCCAAATGCTCCTGCCCACTACAAGTTTGCAGCGTGCCAAGCATACCGGCAGCATTGCCTCGTTGGATTGCAATGCTTGTTCGTTGAGCCAAATAAGTGCAAGAATTTTGTTCACGCCTCACATCGTCAAAGCGCTGCAACTTTTGTAAGCTTTGGTAAAATAAGATGAACCGTTACGGACCCAATGTCTCTATACCAAACGGCTCAAATATGTAACCACTACCGAGATTAGCATACTTGCGCCGCTTGAATCGCTCTGCTCATTTTTCAGTAAATATTTCCTCAGATAGTTTATTATCTGTGTATAAAAATTTTCCCAATATCACCTATAGCCTGTCTGTCAAATAAAACTTTATAAGGCTTAGGGCCCGTTTCAGAATGTCCTAATAAAGTTTCGGGTTGCTATGCAACACATAAAATAACTGAATGATAAAAATTACAGTTAATCGATGGACAGGCTAAATCGATGACTGTGAAACGCAAAGATAGTGTTTATTTAATAAATAAGTTCTGGATAGCATAACCGGCACTTACTCGTACATTCTGAAAAAGGCCCTTAGAGCCATTCCAATAATTAATTAGTGAACAAGTTAACGATGGGTTTGTGGTGCACTACATAGTGGGATGTCTTGGAAATATCGTCGTTATGACTGTGACTGGTAGGTGGCAATATGCTAGTCCTCTATTAGATAGGACAAAACACATTTTAGACTGAAATACCTACATGAAAACTAAGCTGGATAAAATAAAAGCATAATACTCATTCATAATACTAAATTTAGCTGGACGTCATAAAAATAATATTTATTATAAGGATATGAAAGCACCTCCTAATAAGCCAATCGATAAATTATTTAAATGAAATGTGCAGAATTAGTTAGTAGCGAAAACATCTGAAAATGTAAATACATAAGTATATATCGTTTGTCAATTACAAGTATTTCGTCAGAGCATGACACCTAAGGTGGTCCTCGAAGAAGCATCTACCGGGTTCTTTTACTGGTATAGGAAGCACGGGAAATATTCTCAAATCACTACATTTTATTGCGAATTAATACTACTGAGTAAAATATAAGATTAATGTTATGCAATAAAATTTTATTATAGCCATGTAAATTGCTGAATTTCATGTCTAAGAACTCACCGTATTCTGCATTTTTTTTCAATGACTAATGTAAGTGTTGTAACTGACTGATACTTATACACGCCAAAATAAGAATCATCAAGATCGGATGACACAATTAAATGTGGTGTGTGGTTAAAAGAACACAAGCAACAATTTAAAATTATAAGCTTTCTCATTTACAAATTATTAGAGCACAAAATGTATTGTCTCCGATGTTATTCGAACCCGCGTCCACCGATCACGCCAGGTGCCTAAACCGCTCGGCCACCGGAACATGCTCGTTTGGAGCTGGATTTTGTGCTCTAATTGTACCTATTACTTTTTATCCGTCAAAGGGGACGGTGCGCGGTCTCCTACCAGTATACTAGACTTCAGCTGATCGTAAGAAGTGCTTTTTCAAACAATTTACTCTCTCATTGATGTCGCCCCCTTCTACATTTCTAAATATTAAATATTATTATAAGCACTATCAGCCTTTGTTCTCACCTTTCTCTTTTTTTAAGTCAAGATATATACATACTCAATGTTACTATAGAAATAAATGAAGAATTGTAACGGAATAATAATCTCTAGAAAATCGGTCATTCTCTTCATTATTGGTCTTTGATACCGTGTAAAATAAAAAATACACTTTGTAGGGCTCCCGTTGGACGTTCCAAGCATCACGACTACGCAGCGAAGTGTTCGGCATCACCCTCATGCCGGACCAGCTCCAAGTGATGAATCCAGCTATGGTGCTGCTGATGATGCCAGTCTGTCCAGGCGGCGTGTGGCCCTTGCTGCCTGACTTGATGCCACTTCAAAAAATGTTCATTGGAGGTGTTCTGGCTGCTTTAGCGTTTGTAGCTGCTGGAATTCTGCAAATTGGAATAGAGGTAATAACGAGAAATTTAACATTGTAGTTTTTGCCTGCAAAGCGCGTAGATAAGCTTACAAAATTACAACGAAACCAAATAAAAATCGTCTCGTGGATCAAATTATTTCTTTCGTTGTATTTTTTTAATATAGTGCGGTTGCCTGTACTGTTTCGATATGTTGTATTACTGAAAAAAAGTCAGCAAGCAAGACTATTTCAAATGTTAGTAGCAGTACTACATGAGTTAGTAGCAGTACCTAGAACTCTTTTGTGCGAGTAGTAGTTCGTCCAGGGAAGTACTACCATATCTATCTCTACCGCAAAGCAGTAATGTGCACATTACTGTGTTCCGGTTTGAAGGGCCCATACCCCTCTCATATATGTACTGTTACTGGTGAAATTACAGGCATATGAGACTCAACAACTTTATGTGTCAGGGTGATGGGCACAGTACAGTTGGGCACTTGTGACGAACTGCATTTGTTATAAGCAGAGGTTATCGTTTAACACCAGGTGGGCTTCGTGCGTACAATTACAATAGATTTACAAAAAATAATTAGTTAATTGATGTCAAGGAGTTGTGTTGTGCCTAAGTGTTATATTCCATACATTACGGTACGATAGCTCTTTATTGAAACCTAAAACAGGTAATAACAAAGAAACAATAACAATAGTTAGGCACAAAGGGCGATCTTATCGCTAAATGCGATCTCTTCCAGACAACCTTTGAATGTATAGAGAATACAATTTTTGAAAAGGGAGGACGGAACAAATCTTTTATAATATAAACAAGTATAATTGCTGTATTACGATATAAATAAACTACATATATTACTAACAAAAATATCAAATTAATTTAAGATATACAGTATAATAAAAACTTACATACATACACATTCCACGAAAGAAAAAAATATATAAGAAAGTAAGAAAAAATATGTATATGGCATAGAGTAGTATTAAGGGTGGAGAGGTAGTAATTGATGATTTGCATTATAAATACATTGAGTGATTGGTTCTGTTCCGATTATAACACGCACAGGCTGTGCGCCTATAGAACGCACTCCGCGTTCCATAGGCGCACAGCCTGTGCAGAAAAGGTCAATTTATAAAATACTGTATTATGCGCCGGTGAGTGAGGGAGAAGAAAGGATGAGGAAAGAGAAAGAGAATGGGTAGAGTGTAGAAACTTAAAACATAGTAGGTACGATAAGTACATATAATTAAACCTGCTTTCAATAAGTACGGAATGCTTTCCGAGGAACGCTGCTCTCGTTAAGTAATGAGTTACATATAAATATTTTTCATCACATCTTTTCAAAAAGAGCTGGTTGTTAACGTTCTTCGTAAATAAATGTTATGCGCTTCTTTCAATTTGAAATAGGAATGTTGCTAGTTAATGTTCCAATCACCTAATAGATTGATCACGAGCATTGCAAATATGAACTAGTAACTAGCTGTTTGCTGTATCACGGTATCGGCTCTATGACAAAATAAACCGCGCACGGACCAAATAAAAACAAAGGTGAATATGTAAAAAACAAGTGAAAAGCGTTCCCCCTTTGTAATTGTTTATTCAAATTCAGTACATATAAGCTGCTACTTTTATAAAAATCTGGGTATGTGCGACCCGAGCCTCGCTCGTTAAGGGTTATTAGAAATAGACACCCTCGTATGTAGTAATTACTAACAAGAATAGGAAACAAAGTTTTATTATATTATCATAATAATGAAATATTATAATAAAATTACAAGCCACTTATATACAATTAATTATATAAGCTGCTCGTATCTTAGAAATGCTGTTTATTCGGATCAGATACGTATATAGACTGTTTTTTTTAACAAACGAGTACTGAGTATGTCTCTTGCACATTCCCGATATTGACAGAGTGAGATGGGTCATTGCCGTCACTGGTTAATGCCTTTGTTCTTGTTTTGAAATTGTTAAGGCCCGTTCATATTGATATATAAAATTTACCGTAGAAAAAAATTACGTTATTATTTTATGATTTAAATTTGCATACTTAGTATATCCGTAACCAAATTTTCTTTTCGCGTTTATGATGACGATGATATAAACCAATATTGTAATAGTATATATTATTCACGTATAAATCAAATTATTCTACTACAATTCTTGTAATCTTAAAAAGTATATTTCTCCTTCCGATTAACTTTCTGTTGATACGTAAATAGTAAATTTAAATGAAATTCTCGTGAGTTTCACACATATTTAAATATTATAAATTAAACCGGCAAAAACACTCACGTTGGGGATCGAATACCTTGACCCGGGTTTCGCTACATTTTTTTCAAAACAATCTTTGTTTTGCTTATCCTAATTCAAAAGTTGCAGTTAGGATTGATTCGTTACAAGCTATATTTTCCGATGCGCAGGTAGTCGAAGACTCAAATGAATCTACCTACACGTAACTACAGAGTTCTTGTGGAACGAACTTTATGTTGATTACATGGGCCAATAGCAACGCGGTAAAATTTTTGGTACCCGTCTGTTAAAAAAACATTATTTATTTCATCGTTTTAGGGCCAAAACTGTATACAATTGTGAAGTCCCATGATTCTGAAACTGACTAGAGAAACGTAGCAGCATCAGAAAAAACTCCCATTTCTGCTCTCTAAATAAACGGCAGATGGTATTATCATAATACGCCTGATATATAATTCTGTGGTCTGATGCTAAAAGAGCCAGGTTCAGTAATTAGCATTAGAACAATTAACAAACTTTCATAATTGCAAAAATGCATTATCACTTTTTAGAGCAGCGAAAGTTTTTCTGGTTTTTGATGTATGTTTTTATGTAGATTTATGTATTACGAGTATATTCAAACTTAATAATATATCAGTATTCTGGTAAAAAAATAAGCCTTTTCAGTGCTGAAAAATATTCTGGAGATAGTTCCAAATTACGTATAAAATTAAAGGGCAAAAGGAAAAAATAAATTAATCATAAAATTAAATTTCGTCATCCGAACTACATATTATGTCTACCGTTTTTTTTTTTTTTTTTTTAATGGGATAGGATGGCAAACGAGCAGGCGGCTCACCTGATGGTAAGTGATCACCGTCGCCCACAAACATCCGCAACACCAGAGGTCTCGAGGATGCGTTGCCGGCCTTTTAGGAGGGAATATGATCTCTTCTTGAAGGTTCTTTTTGTTCTTTTTCTTTTTTCTTCTTTTTTTTTGTTTTTTTTTTGCTTCCGGACCAGTTTCAGGGGCAATATAGAATGGACGGCAAGATGGCTGGAGATAGTTCAAAAATGACTGAACATCTCTTACTTTTTGTTCAGGAAGAGTGATAGGTTTGTCATTGAGAGGTTTAAGAGTTGTCATTGGAGCAGTATTGTCTGAAGATTGTGAACGTGTTGTTTTGCGGTTTCGTTTTAAACTCAAAATCAAACTTTGAATTCCTCATCATCATAAAACGGGTATTTGTAGTATATTATGCCAGGTTTGACTTTTCTACCCTGTACCCTTTTTAATTTGGTTCCAATTTACCTTCTCTTTTCTTGAATGTATCTCCTGGTGTATGTAATGTGTTGTAAGCAAATTTTGAAAGTTGTAAAACTGTGACTGCTGAATTAAATTATCTCAATCTTTTGGCAATTCTATTTTCATAGATGTTTTGTCTTCCATGTGTGTATGGCCTAGTTCTGAAAACTTTTAGTTAACAACTTCTGGAGCGTTACATGAACTTTCTATAAAATGCAATATCATTACAGAAACATAAATGTTCCTATTTTGTCCTGGACAGCTGTCACTGTACATGTAAATCTCTTCCAATTTTATTGTCAGATTTGTTAGATGAGGGATGATACAAACAAGTAGCAATTTCTGGTCCTCCTCTTTCAGCATTGGTTACGTTCCAAAACAAACAAAATGCATCAGATGTTGAGACTCCATAAAATGTTAAATTCAGAGTCCATAATTGACGCTTATAAAACTGAACCCCGATGTTAAAAAAGGTGTTGAAAGACACTTTTGTAAGTCAGAAGATAGTGTTATAATTTTCTCGTCCATTCTAGCTTTTTAAACAACTTCTAAAAAAGGAGGAGGTTCTCAATTCGTCTGTATTTTTTTTCATTGTCTCTTTTTTTATAGCATATGAAGACTCATATAAGTCAATATGTTTATTCCTTTCAATTACAATGTTATTTTTTTTCTGTCTGTTTCTACTTCCATCTGTAGTTCAAAAATCCGCATTTACCCATGGAAGTAATAAGTACTACGTACAACAGGAATGAGCTCTATCTGTGCATCATGCAGCTAAAATAAAGAAAATAAAACCTAATGCTAAGGTCGTAACGTAAGAGTCTTATTGCGCGCAAAATAAAAATGAAGCCGAGTGAGAAGGCTACCACTGAACCCTGTGTCCCGTTCTAACAGTGTATTAGAGTTGCCAGAGTTAAGTTGATTTCAATCCTTTCGTTGTTTGTAGAAAAAATTGCGACTAATGTACATATTGTAATAAAGTAAAAACATTTACTTCTAAAATGTTTCTAAATATAAATAATAATTTATTACCGACATGTTAAAAAATATTATTTGTTGTTACGTGTAAAGCCATACTAACGCAAAAATTTTGCGATTGGCGTATAGGTTTTTTTTTATTTGTATGAAATACGGATTTGTATGACTTGGCAACCCCACATGAAATTGCCGACTCGGACGTTAATAACGGAGTGTTTTTTGATTTCATGATATTTTTGAAGAATTTTAGTAAAAATGGGGAGAATTTGTGTCGTGGAGGCTTGCGGTAGCGAGTATTATCCTGATTGTGGTCTATCTTTTCACAGGTAATAGTTTTAAACATAATTTGTTAGTGAGGAATTACGGTGACCATGCATGACTATCCTTTTCTAGTTCAAGAACAAATAAATTAAATACCTATGTATATTTTATTCCTTTCTCTATTAAAATGACTTTGTTTCAATTTCAGATTTCCTAAAGATCCTAATGTTAGTGTAACTCTTAATGCAAAATTAGAAACAATGAAACATATAAGGAATAAGCTTGGTTTGCGGCAGAAACTTCACAAGACTGTTTTATTTAACAATATCTGATTTAGAATTACACTTAAATGTAAACTTAACTGTTTTTTCTTACCTAATTAACGAAATATACCACAATAGGTTTATCTCAGTACAACTGCATGTCGTAGTACTCCAACCTCTGAGTTTATTTTTGTCTCAACAATCGCTCTTACTTTCTTTAATGACAAGGAAAATGTATTAAGAATTAACAATGTTTGGCATACTTCACTTCTAGTTTGGTTTTGGTTTGTAATATTATTAGTGATGTAATGTGTAATATTATTAGTGTTTGCTGGTCCATTGGCCTCTACTGGAATCTCTTCAAATAATCTTGCTATATACTGTGCTTGACTTTCAGTAAATAAACTATATAACTGATCAAACAGTTTTTGTCTCACAAATTCATTTAATGATTCAGCACATCTTGATTTGGAATTACATGGGCTTTTCATTTGTTTCCCTGGCACAATATTACCTTTACACGATGTATAGCTTTTGCTATGAGTCCTGTTTACCTTCCGTACATTTAATTTTTAATTTTTAACTATTCCACTTTATGGGATGCCTCTTTTAATCTACGAAATTAAAAATAAAACATTTACCTATTAGATCCATACATTCAAATTAGCGTTTTAGTAGTTCTAAATTTGATAGTAAACATTAGTGTTATAGTGCAAAATAGCCCAATATTTTCTTTATATTGGTCTATTTTGCTTTATTGAAATCTTTGCAGTTTTGGCAACACCCTAATAACACATGGGCTTAAGTTAACTGCGATCTTTTTAGCTATGACTCCATTATACTTGATAACTAGAGTGTTATATTTATTTTTTAAGGTATACTGTATACTACGGCCCTTTTGCACCAAAATTTTTTTATTAAAATGTTATAGACGCATGCACTACATTGGCCTTTTTGAAATAGTGCTTTTTGAAAGATTGTCATTACACTTCAGCCCTTTTAGCACAGATAAAAATCAGAATAAAAAAAAATACAGTAAAATCACACACCTCACAAAAACGCACTTTAAACATTTTAGCACCAAACCACTGAGATTTTCCAAGCTTATCATTTTTATAGCAAACCAGTTTATGTTTTTTAAAACCTTTTGTGTACTAGCTTTTAGAAATTACGTTGCTTACGATTTCAAAAAAACTGAGTATATTAGTTTGGAATTCATTGATTAGTATTATGCACCGAGGACAGGAAATTATAGGAGGGTTTACAGGAAACTCGAAACAGAAATAGAACTTTATCCCGAATCATTAATTTCATTAATAAAAGTCTTCTTTAATTAATAAAAATTGTTACAATGACTTACATTTATAGTGACGTTTCATCCAGGAAGGCTAATACAGAGTGAGGTGTTTGAGACACAACCGGGACCCTTGGTTCTACTGTTGGTACACTTGTGTAAGTGGAGGGAGGTGGTTTTACAGTTTGAATAGAATCATATTATTCCAGGGGCTCGTTGAAAGTTCTGGGGACATTTTATATGTAAATTATTGGATTCCTATATTTGCTTATTAATGTGTTTTCTATGGAAGATTCGATGTTTGCATGGAAATAAATGAACGCATGAATGGATGCATGAACTTCTATGGAAGATTTGATGTTTGAATGGAAATAAATGAACGCATGAATGGATGCATGAACGAACAAACGAAGAATGAATGAAAGAATGAAGGAATGAACGAATGAATTTATGAAAGAATCAATGAATGAACAAATGAACGAATGAACGAACGAACGAATGAACGAATGAAATAATGAACGAATGAACGAATGAACGAATGAACGAATGAACGAATGAACGAATGAATGAATGAACGAATGAACGGATGAAGGAATAAAAGGATGGACTAGTGAACTAATGAACAGATGAAAGAATAAAAGGATGGACTAATGAACGAATGAACGAATGAACGAATGAACGAATGAACGAATGAACGAATGAACGAATGAACGAATGAACGAATGAACGAATGAACGAATGAACGAATGAACGAATGAACGAATGAACGAATGAACGAATGAACGAATGAATGAATGAACGAATGAACGGATGAAGGAATAAAAGGATGGACTAGTGAACTAATGAACAGATGAAAGAATAAAAGGATGGACTAATGAACGAATGAACGAATGAACGAATGAACGAATGAACGAATGAACGAATGAACGAATGAACGAATGAACGAATGAACGAATGAACGAATGAACGAATGAACGAATGAACGAATGAACGAATGAACGAATGAACGAATGAACGAATGAACGAATGAACGAATGAACGAATGAACGAATGAACGAATGAACGAATGAACGAATGAACGAATGAACGAATGAACGAATGAACGAATGAACGAATGAACGAATGAACGAATGAACGAATGAACGAATGAACGAATGAACGAATGAACGAATGAACGAATGAACGAATGAACGAATGAACGAATGAACGAATGAACGAATGAACGAATGAACGAATGAACGAATGAACGAATGAACGAATGAACGAATGAACGAATGAACGAATGAACAAATGACCGAATGAACGAATGAACAAATGACCGAATGAACGAATGAAGAATAAACGAATGAAGAATGAACGAATGACCGAATGAACGAATGACCGAATGAACAAATGAACTAATGTATGAATTATTGAATGAATTAACTAATGGACTGACAAATGAACGGAGGGCAAATGTACGGATGAACGAATGAACGAGTGAACGAATGAATGAATGGACGATTAAAGGAATGAACAAATGAACGAATGAACGAATGACCGAATGTACCAATGTACGAATGCACGAATTAACGCAGGAAGGAATTAACCAATGGACTGACAAATGAACGGAGGACAAATGTACGGATGGACGAATGAACGAATTAACGAATGGACGAATGAACGGATGAGCAAATGATCGAACGAAAAGTGAACGACTAAACGTACGAAGACTGAACGAGTGAACGAATGAACCAATGAACGAAGGAAAGAATGAAATAAAAATAAATAATTTCTGTAATAGTGGACGATTTCCAACCACTATGTCGTTCTATTGCAGTTAAATCAGTGCTTGTATTTAAGCTTGAACTTGTCCTTTGACTACTACTCCATACTGAATTAACGATAGAACGATGAAAGAATGAACGAATCAACGAATGAACGAATGAACGAGTGAATGAATGAAAGAATGAAGAAATGAACGAATGAATTTATGAAAGAATGAAAGAATGAATGAATGAACGAATGAACGAATGAACGAATGAACGAATGAACGAATGTACGAATGAACGAATAAACGAATGAACGAATGAACGAATGAACGAATGAACGAATAAACGAATAAACGAATGAACGAATGAACGAATGAACGAATGTACGAATGAACGAATAAACGAATGAACAAATGAACGAATGAACGAATGAACGAATGAACGAATGAACGAATGAACGAATGAACGAATGAACGAATGAACGAATGAACGAATGAACGAATGAACGAATGAACGAATGAACGAATGAACGAATGAACGAATGAACGAATGAACGAATGAACGAATGAACGAATGAACGAATCAACGAATGAACGAATCAACAAATCAACGAATGAATGAATGAACGAATGAACGGATGAGCAAATGATCGAACGAAAAGTGAACTTCTAAACGTGCGAAGCCTAAACGAGTGAACGAATGAACCAATGAACGAAGGAAAGAATGAAACAATAAATAAATAAAATTTCTGTAATAGTGGACGATTTCCAACCACTATGTCGTTCTTAACGAGAGATCAAGAGAACGAATGAAAGAAATAACGAATGACGAATGAATGAATGAACGAATGAACAAATTAACGAATCTAGGAATGAACGAATGAACGAATGAACAAATGAACGAATGAACGGATGATGGAAAATAATGGACTGACAAATGAACGTAGGACGAATGTACGGATGGACGTATGAATTAATTAACGAATGGACGAATGAACGGATGAGCAAATGATCGAACGAAAAGTGAACGACTAAACGTACGAAGACTGAATGAGTGAACGAATGAACTAATCTAAGAAAGAACGAATTAACGAATCTAAGAATGAACGAATGAACAAATGAACGAATGAACGAATGAACGTATGAACGAATGAACGAATGAACGTATGAACGAATGAACGAAGGAAAGAATGAACGAATGGAAGAATGAAAGAATGAAAGAATGAACGAATGAACTAATCTAAGAAAGAACGAATTAACGAATCTAAGAATGAACGAATGAACAAATGAACGAATGAACGTATGAACGAATGAACGAATGAACGTATGAACGAATGAACGAATGAACGAATGGAAGAATGAAAGAATGAACGAATGATGTAAAGAACATTTTTGTTTTAAGTTTCACGGGAACTTTGTTCCCGTTGTTCGGATTGATATGAAATTTTGTGTGACATCAAAATTTCGTACTTAAAGGTCTCCAGGAGGGCTACCGATCGATAACTTCGAACTAAGTATCCACCACCAGCCCAGGCTCAACAATTAATCTAATTAATTATTATAATTTACACTATGTTCATTAAAATTAAGCGAATGAAAAAGATACCCTCGTATGTAGTAATTACTAACAAGAATACGAAACAAAGTTCCATTATAGTATCATAATTAAATAGCTGCTCGTATCCTAGAAATGCTGTTTTACATCCGGATAACATACATATAGTATGAAAGCCCACGACCAACACCTTATTTCATCGTTTTAGAGCCAAAACTATATAAAATTGTAAAGTCCCGCGGTTCTGAATCCGACTAGAAGCAGTTTTCAGTCAGAAACGTAGCAGTATCTAGCTATCTAAAAAAATGGCAGACGGTATTATCATAATACCGCTATTTACATATTTATAGAGATATTGTCATTATATTACGAAAAACTTAGTTTTCCGTTATTTTTGGCATACAATTATGACATTACAACATTAAAAAAAATTACAAAGGTTTGCCAAGCTTACCATTTTTATAGCAACACTGTTAATTTTTTTAAAACCTTTTGAGTAGTTGCTTTTCGGAAATGTTAATGTCGCTTACGATTTTAAAAGTTTACAATATAAGCTTGCTAATCATATTCCGATAGAAATCTTATTGAAATAAGTTTTTCTACATTTGTGCAACTTGCTTATACCGTGATGTTGATAATTTGATTAAACGAATCAATTGGTATTATACGGTTTTCGCCATGATACTTTGAGTCAAACATTTTAGTCCAAGGCTCATGTATATGTTCGGACGTTAACGCGAAACATAATATCTCTGCACTCGCTCGTTGCAATTAAATTAATATTGCTTTCCCAGGGAATGGAGTATGGAAACCCTATAATACTAATTGCAGTTGTCTAATTTTCGTTTAAAGCAATGTTGTACTGTCTTTTATATAATTAAAGAGAAAAAGTTTTTTATATTTCTTATATACTGTAAATGAAATATTTCCAATTTATCAACGTCAAAAAATATAATGACGTGATAAATAAAAAAACTATAGAAATAAGTACTATAACACAACCAGGAAATCAAATTAGAACGAAATAAGAACCCTTTATTAACATGAAATTTTAACTTTTTTTAACTTTATTAACCCTTTATTAACATGAAAAATACCAATACATTTGCTAAAAGAAACCATGAAAGATGCTTTTTTAAAAAAACTGAAAATGTTGTTCGGCTGGATGTCGTTCAAAGAAGATGTGTTGGATGTGGCTTCATTGAGATAAGCAAAATGATAAAATAAACGCGAGAATTATATTTGGTATTTATTCAAAAATGTTCTCTTGGTCACTTCTTGGGATGGGTGAACTATGCTAGTGACAGTTAGTGGATACGTACTGAGTACTTCCATGTTTCGGAAGGCACATTAAGCCATCGTCTCAAAGTCAAAGTCAAAATTATTTATTCAATTTAGGCGTCTACGACGCTCTTATGCAGGTCAATAACAAAGTTTAATATTGAAATATTCTACATTTTACTGCCACGTTCAGCAAACAAAAGTTGTGTAGAGCCATTGTGAGAAGAACGGGCAAGAAACTCGTGGCCATTCTTTTAAACGTCTTTTAACAATGTGTTATATACTTACTATATAATAAAATTATTACAATATTTGTTTAAATTACGTAGGTGACAGGCTAGCTAGGCAGAGGCGGAATTGTTCAGGCATTTTTGCCGGTTAAGTAATCGCAAACTGTGTAGTAGGATGTCTCAATCAATATGTTTTTTACGTGCGACTTGAATTTTCTTTCTGTGAGCGATGTAATATGTTTGGGAACTTTATTATAAAACCATAGACACATTACCTAAGAAGTACTTTTTATTTGTCTTTGCTAATATAAAACCTGGCACCGCTTGGTCTGTCTTGGTTGTTGTCTAAGCGCCACCATTCACAAGACAAGCCTCTTGCCGCATTGCCATTTTTTACAAACTTATTTACTTACCTACCAAACAACCTTGAATTAATTTTGAAATCGTGTCCCTAACCTAATCCCATGTATTTCACGGGTTCCAACATAAAATATAGCAACCACTTGTAACATTGCGGCGGTCGACGCAATGTTAACTTAACACTTAACTTAACACTTGCCAGTTTTTATTACTTGTTGTTATACATGGTATATTGGACTAAGGGCCCGTTTCAGAATGTCCTAGTATAGGTTCGGTTTGCTAACCAACACATAAAATATCTGAATGATAAAAATGACAGTTAACATGCAGCGCGTTTCAAGCTTTAAGACGAGGCTGCGGAAAAAATACTCTCATTCGACTAGTTTTTTTAACCAACTTAAATATGCAATCGACACGTTATCTAAACCTTTTTCTATCCGTTGTTAAGACAGAAACACATTTGAAAGAAATTTACTCGATAGTTTTAATTTTTTTAAATGAAGCCTTTTCTTTAAATTATTGGATTTTTCTTGGAAACTACGTCAGTTACATATCAATAATAAATACACATAGAAAGGAAATGTAGTTTATTATCCACTGTAAAAGTAAATTTTACCTAGAGTTATTAGTATTCTCATAATAAATTAAATTGTGTTTTAGACTTACGACCTTTAGTTCTGTGCAGGATTACGGTCAATCGGAAGATTCGATATTCAACCTTATTAGCTTACGCTTACGAAATAAAATCAATGCGTAAGAGCTGTCCTTCAGTGCCGCGCTGTGCGCCGTTGGACGTGGACCTGTCGCTCGCGCGCTATCACCTGAGCAGTATAAATACGTATCTTGGTAGGTATATCAATCAATATGGGAAATAAAGATTACTAAAAAATAAAAAAAGGAAGCAGAAGAGTCGATACAAAGACTTTGCAAGAATTATGAGAGAGGCAAAAGCGTATAATATTTCAGTTTTTTTTTACCTATTGCACCTATGCAAATTTAATATTCGTTTGTGTTTATTCTATTCATGAAACATACTATCTCGACCGAACTAAGAGATTCTATACCAACTAGGTTTCCTATAGTACCTACTGTAATGGAGCTGTAAAATAACTATATGTCGTACTAATCTAAGTATGATTAGTAGGGTACTATAATAATATCTGGTATATGTATAATTATGGTCTCACCTGATGGTAAGTGATGTGGTTGAAGGTGCCAAACAGGTGTAAACTAAAATTATCTGGCTCTAAAGTACAGCTGCCGTTCAACCGTAAATGGAGTTGAGTGTTGCTAAATAATAATAACACAAGCGTAGCAAATCAAAGCATTTGGTTTGGTGGGTAGGTATATCGCAATAAAACATCGAACATTCTTTATGTCCCTCAAGACTAGATGTAGATTTATATCAATGAAAGAATATTCAGAATCAGGCAAGTAGGTATATATCCAAGAGATTATCTACAAAGTCACCTGCATAGGTACTTTTAAATATACATTTTATCACTTAGACATGTACATATAAGTATCGATTTATACAAAAATAATAGAGTGGAATAAATAGATTGTGTATATACTCGTATAATAAAAAAAGACTGTGCTCAAAAATGCACCTTCTTTCTCAGGAAAAAAAATAATAAATCAGTCGAAGTCCGAGATCACTCGGAACAGGGAGAACTGTCGGAGTCGCCATCTCATATTATAAGTTTAGACTGTTCTTCCACTACACGAAAATAAGTGAGTAATTCTTTGAACATAATACTTTAGTATTGCGAAATTTGCAAATTTTATTCACAGGAAATTTCGTAAAGGAAATATTTTATATACTACCTATATTAGGCTAAAAATTATTTTGACCTATCCATAGCAGAGCAGCAGGTAAAATTAAATAAAATAACGTATAAATGTATAAATACAATGAAATTTTCTTTTTTACACTGAAAAAAAAACTTTACAATATTATCGCCCTGCACTTGTCACACCTCTGTAGGATCGGTATAAACAATATATTTTTTCTGAGTACCTACACAAAAGACAACGCATTGACATAATTGTGCGGAGTAAGACTTAAATTTTATGGCCGGCCTCCTATCTGAAGCAATACTCCTTTGCAAATGCCATCGTTGATACGTATTATACTTGCCTTCACCCCCTTTTCGGTTATTAGGGTATTAGATAGATGGTAAAGAGCGATGTTGTACTCTTGACGTGCAAAAAATCTGACGTGCAAATTATCTGAATTTATGTATTTAAATTCATTTATTCATATTCCCAACACCCCCTTTCTGAAGGCCGAGCTTCAGCAGGGGCGGAGCAATTTGTATGGTGGCCGTGTTGAAATCGCCATTTTGGATTTTTGACAGGTGTCATTCGACTGCTCTCCCGACATTTATCCTTACAAATTATATTACAAATTGTGCGAAATTGATTGTCGGACAAACAGAAATGTACAGTTGCTTTTCTGAAGGCTTCAGGTAACTGATTGTCTGTAAAATGTATTTTGCAGGTATATATATCAATCAAAAATCTGATTGATATTATCAAACTGAAGGCTAAATGCACATTTTGCATGGTGGTAGGGCACTTTGCGAATGCCCGCCTGGCTAGCTACCACCCTCAAGTAGAAAACCTGTCGCCAAGCTCCTAACGGTGTGTTCCGGCAGCTGTCCTTGAGAGCCAGTAATTCTAGGTTAGCCTGAACAACATCTTCGACCACATCATCACTTACCAACAGGTGAGATAGTGGTCAAAGGGTAACCTATCAGGCATAAAAAAAAAAACATTTGTAATATAACTAAATGCTAATTTGCCGTGTAGTATGGAGACAACAAATTAAAAATAGAAATTCTACAAAAAGATGAAGAATTTTGGACGAAAAAAATGGAGACAAAACTAGTCACATTCTATATGAACTCCCTTCTGCCCAAGCTGGTCGATCCTCACCACCCTAAGAAAAGACTGATCCGGGATCAAGAATATGCGGATACTTCTAGAAAAAGATAAAATCAAGAGGAGGCTGTCGAGGGTGACTTGCAACATCAAAGTGCAAATGCTTCAGTACTTCCTCCCGCCATAAAAAGAAGACTTGACTTAATGTTGTCTTAGGTTTTCGCGATTGTTACACATAGTAATTAAACAACATTTAACGGTTTAAATCGCGTATATTTATCATTATTTTTGTCCTGACGTTTCAAACACTTTGCAGTGATCGTGGTCACAGGGTGACGATCGGGGGGACTGCAAACTTGAAAAAAAAACTTGACTTTCCGTTCCAATACTCGTTATTTCTCACGTACACTTTTGCATATCATTAATTCTGTATAATCATTAATACTGTATAAATTGAAAATAATATATTTTTTATTTCATAAATGATTTTTTGTTAATTTATATACATCTTAACTTAATTTGTCTATAACCACTTACTAACAATCTAAGAATCCACTGTTTTTATTTAAATGTCTAATTTAGTCACCTGTTCCAGTGCCACTCACTCTCTCACTTATCTGCCATGTTGCATTAAAAGAAGCTTGTATAACATGTTGTCTACAATGTTTCTGCAGTTGTGTTATTTTTAAAAAACCCTAAGTTTAAGGCCATTACAATTGCGTATATAGACTCTTCTGCAAGTTTGGTAAAAAATCTTATCCTGCTGTTTAGAAGTGGCTAGATCTATATCTGGTTGGTCTATCTAATTTTTACCATAGTTGGTATCTAAAAGCAGAGTGGTAGTAAAATAACACCTTTCTGTTCACCAGTGTAACTGAAAAATAAAACGTAATAGGATGTATACGAACATATTTTCAACATTAGTAATTAATAGTTAAAAATTATATGATAGCAATAAAAAAACAACCTACTTTATATTATTATGGGAACGTGTACCGTAGCACAGTTATGAAAAACTATAATTCATATTTGTATGACGAGTCATGGTAAAATATATTGGCCACGACTAACATTTAATCAAATCAAATCCATTTATTTCAGGTCAATTGTACCCATATTCACCGAATATAATATATTGTTATGCTCATTCAATTTGATGGTATTTTACTTTATTCTAATGATGTGTAATCTGATTAATCGCATTCCAAGATACTGAGAACAATGTTGATTCATTCATAAATTATCGTCCATGCCAAGGGGTAATGAAATTTTTGTAGTAAGTTTAATCAGTAGAAATCACTTTCGTTACTACGGAGAATTTAAAAACACCCCCCATTTATCAATATATATCGTGCCGTTTGGGCTGATATGTACCATCATCATATTCCGACCCTTGTCTCACTTTATTTTGGTTTGGTGCAATATGTTTTCTCTATAAACACAGAGACTGCGACACAACAACATAGCAAAGAAAAAAAAAGACTTGAAAACAATTTTTTTAATTCAAAAGTCTGGTAACTAACTGGTTGATATCGGTGCAATATGATCTCAATTTTGTGCTCATGTAACTGACTTAGACAGGTTATTTGATATACTGATGACTACAGACTTTACTAGAGAGATTATTATTCACATATTATTTATAGATTTTATCACTATTTAACAATAACTTTCATCTATATTCATAGTTGCCACTTACATTCGTTGCTAGAAGCACTGCGATCGTCAAGGCATTTTGGCAAATTACTTTTTAGTAAGTTTGACTGTAACTGGCAAACCGTTCGACCGATGTTGATGAAATTAAAATGAAACCAATTAAAAGTTAAACTGTACTAGCAAATAAATAATCTTCAAGATTGTAAGGTTCAGTAAAAAAGTTATGTGTGGTCAAACATAAAATAAAAAATAGACCAGTAAATTTAAGAACCCTCTTTCTTTTGGGAAGTCAGTTAAATATAAATAATATATATACCAATACATTCATACATAATAATATATACCAATAAAGTCGAGCAGACATGATCATATTGTAAAAAGTAAAACTTTTGGCTTTAGTTTTATAAGCTACTGTCGACCGTAAGAATAATTTTGGAAAGTTAATCAAATAATCAATTTCTTACTAAGAAATATTAGTAATGTTGATAAAAATACAAACGTGACATCAATTTCAGTATATACAAAGTTACTTTATGTATCGAAATGCGTCACGTGAATAAGATTATAAAAAAAGTTGAAATCGTCTCAATGGTATCTGTGTTCGCGAATCTAATTTCAAGTACACAAATATTTTTATAAGCGAGACGCGTGCGCCGCTGCACATCGCGTCGTTCGGTGCAGCGGGGATCGTTGCGCCGCATGGGCGGAGCTAGCGTGGGAATTATTTTTGACTGCCTGGACTTAACCGAGGGATAGGCTAAATCGATGAGTGTGAAACGCAAAGATAGTGTTTTTTGAATAAATATTCTCTGGGTAGTATAACCGGAACTTACTCGAACATTCTGAAACAGGCCCAAATTGTAACAAGTTTATCGCTTGCATAGTATATATTAATGTAAATGTAATATAAGATGACCAAAAACAAAAAAATAACAATGAGGGATCCTCATAAAGAAAACACGTTTAGTTTTATACCCTCTTAACATTTTGTTATTATTATTATTTAGCAAGCATACTGCTATAAAAATACACATTTTGTGAAATTTACTTGGTTTACTTCTTACGGTTCCGAATATAGTCTTAGTAAAAGGCTTTGTAATAGGGTCCCGTCATCCCGTACGGTACCCAAAAATCAACTATTTGTTTTTACTGTTCCTATGTTTCAGCAATATCATAGCAACATCGGCGGGAAATATGAGATTTCCAATTTTGGATTAAAATTTTAACTACAGCTCGTAGGAGTGTCAGTCAGTGCCAGGTAAAATTGATCTGGCGTTTGAATGAACCTTTTGATGCGTTCGCACTGACGCGTGATTGATTCCAAACAAGCTTAGTGGCTTTATTTCCTGTACTGGTAATGCCTTTGATTACTATTTCACTTTTTGGCACAGAATAAATAGTCGAATCGTCGGAAGGTGTTTTTTGAGCTAAACTTAAAATGAAAACTAGCTATCAAGGACTGCTATAATATTTAAATTATAGCCTGCTATGAACTGTGCTGAGCTGAATTTCATACATTATGGGTCAAGACAAAAATAACTGAAAGTTCAACACAAACAAAATCAAAGTTCGTAATCTACACTAATATTGGTAAAGTGAGTTTAGATGTAGGAGGAAATCTTCAGAACTTTTATAGAAAAAAAGTATATAATAGTTCACTAATTGTAGCTATACCGCTTTAATGCGTCCTCGCCCACGAGGTACAAGGGCGTGGGGTACACTTGAGATTACATTCTCAAAATTGTCGAAGAAGGATTTGTATAATGATACCTATGTCTATGGAAACTTTGTCTTTATTATACATTTATGTTATGTCAAAAAGTGAAGTTATATTCTTAGGAAAAATATTGGCTTTTACACGACTGCCCAAAATAAGGTTTATTATGTTTTCAGGATTCATGTATGTGAGTATGTATGTTGGTGAGTTTCTTTATTCCACCATAACTTCTAAACGACTTAACCGATTTTGATGTCTTATATATCTTTAAAATCGACTAAACTACGAATAAATTATTCGTAGGCCGTAGTCGTATATCTCGAGCTGCGAAATTGACGATCGTAATGAGGTGGTTACTACTGATTATACACTAAAAGTTTGCCGTAGCTTTGATGATCACCTTCACACCAGTCCCAAAATACTAATAGTCTATTTCATCGGATACACTACAGGTCCATGTCTCAGTTCAATCGGATCATTGGAAGTCTACACTAATATTTTAAAGAGGAGAGATGTGTATTTTTGTATACAACGAATAAACTTAAAAAGTTCGGGACCGATTTGGATGAAATTTGGTACGGGAATAGCTTGTGACCCGGAGAAAGACATAGGGTTTTATCCAACTGCGCAAAAGAGGTTAATGGTTTTGCGCGATAACCGAAATAGGCGCGGGCGGAGCCGCGGCCGGTAAGCTAGTCGTTCATAAAAGTAAAAACTTGATAAATATATGTTCGATTCGTGTTCAAAAACTGCCAACCTGGCAAATTTTTGTAAATCCTTCCTGCTCGGTTGTTGGGAAGAAATTGCTTTAAGCAATAAGACCGCCCTTCGTATACATAATTCGTGTGTTAATTTTCTCTGTAATGTCTTTTTTATTGTATACGAATAAAGTGTTTCTATCTATTTATCTATCTCAGTCGCAAAGTCAGCGGGTAAAGTTTTGAGTTAGCGTTGAGGTTGTTTCAATAGATAATGCAATATCAAAAGCACATCGCACATTCACATTGAAGTGGATATATTTACAATACCAAGACAAAGTTTAAAAAAAACAATAAATACATATAATGCATGTGATATTGGCGCAGGTGCTGTTATGGATACTTGTACCTTTGGACAACATCGATTTCGACGAAACTGCAGGGCACTCTAAAATCCCAATCTGAATCAATCCTAAAGCTTTGTCTATAATCGACAGGTTAACGTGTCATCTTTCGCTGAGTTAGTGCTTTGCTGGCCTATAAAGTTAGATCAGTTTTAATTTTTGGCAGAATTTGTACCTATGGGCAATAAATAATATACCTGTGGACTCACCGCACGCATACGTGGAGCTTTAGTTTTTATTGTACTAAGCATTTCTCCTCGTATTAAAACTGGGACATATAATGCTGTTTTGAATGGAAACAATGCTATATATATAGGTTACTACTCATAGTTTTAT
The DNA here is from genome assembly GCA_963854805.1 of Plagodis dolabraria. Taxonomy (NCBI): domain Eukaryota; kingdom Metazoa; phylum Arthropoda; class Insecta; order Lepidoptera; family Geometridae; genus Plagodis; species Plagodis dolabraria. The sequence continues at coordinate 16,954,036 of OY978440.1, read as the reverse complement.
AAAGTTTGTTGCAATTTTTACAAATATTTCCTAAGTATATGTTTAAGGGCTTAAGTCAATTTTACAAGTCTTTATTTGTTTTGTTTTTTATTATGTATAATTATTGAACAATCCCAAAATACAACACCAGCAATACGTACAATGCGATCTGTCTTAAGGTACAATCAAATATTGTACTTATGGACAAAATTGTGTTATAGGTACTAAAATGTTCATTTTGTTAATAAATGTTGGTTTAACAAATTTTAGTAATAAACAGCTAAAAAAAAATATGAATAGATTCAGGCGTAACCTTGCGGAAATCCATATTAAATTAAAACAAATATTTTAGGAAAACATTAAATAAATATTTTAGAGAAATACATAAAAAATATATATATATATATATATATATATAATAGTAACATTTCCGTCTAATTTTCCAGTTAAGCCGATGTGACGTTACAAACGCCACGCAGCCAAACCGGTTGAATTTTCATCGCGTTTCTACGAGGTCATGATTCTTCGAGCGCATGATCGACAAATTTCTCGATTCGGTTTGGCTGCGTGGCGTTTGTGATGTCACGTCGGATTATCAGTAAATTTAGGCGGAATTGTCACTATAGTCTATTTTCTTAACAAACGATTACTGAGTATGTCTTTCGAACATTTCCGATATTGACGGAGTGAGATGGGTCATTGCCGTCATTGGTCAATGCCTTTGTTCTTGTTTTGAAATTGTTAAGGCCCGTTCATAGTGAATACTTCTAAAATTTACTGTAGAAAAAATTAGGTTATTATTTTATGCTTTAAATTCGCACACTCAGTATATTCGAAACAAAATTTTCTGTTCGCGTTTATGATATAAAACAATACGTAATAAATAGTATTTATATTATGCACTAGAACATAAATCAAATAATTCTACTACAATTCTTGTGATCTCAAAAATTATCATCATCCTTTTGATGAACTTTCTGCAGGTACGTCGATAGTAAATTGCTCTAATATATCTTGTACATGATTGTCGACTCCGTACATTTTTGTTTCTATCTTGGTATCTTGGTTTCTATATGATTGAGAAATGTTTGATGAAGATATTTTTATCTATCCACTTTAACTACTCCTTGTAACAAAAGAGTTCAGACATAATTTTTGTTATTTCCTGCCATAGCCCTTAATTTGAGACACACAGTGCAAACGTATGACGAGACTATATTTTGTTAACTTAGCTACACATTTTTTTCAAAACGATCTTTGTTTTGGTTAACTCAAAAGTTGTAACTTTAGTATTGATTCGTTACCAGCAATATTTTTATACGCGAATGTAGTCGAAGACTCTACTGAATGTACCTAAAACTAACTAACTACAGAGTTCATGTGGAACGGACTTTATGTTGATTACGTGGGCCAATAGCAACGCAGTAAAAGTTTTGGTAGTCGTTTATCAAAAAAAACAGACTATAGATATACTTTTTATATATATGAAGTATTTTTCAAAAATATTAATTTAATGTACTCTTAAAAAGTATTAAAAACAAACTGGAAAGTATCCATAGGTAAAGCACTTGCATTGTATGATTACAAATGATTAAAAAATATTTAAGTTACAATTTGCCAGACATAAGTACTGATGGTTTGATCGAGTTCGTGGTGCGATGGTGAGATCGAAAGAATAAAAGTAGGTACATGTTAAAAAGATCAATATGAATCAGTACTAATATTATAGATGCGAAAGTAACTCTGTCTGTCTGTTATGCTTTCACGCCAAAACTACTGGACCGATTTGAATGAAATTTGGTATGGAAATAGTTTGAGACCCGGGAAAAAAAATAGGATAGTTTTTATCTAACTGCGCAAAAAGAGGTTAAAGTTTTTGCGTGATAACCTATATACGCGCGGGCGGAGCCGAGCCCGGAAAGCAAGTAACATATAATTTACTGATATCGAATCCTTCAATTATACCGAATCTCCCCTGGAACGCAAAAAGTAGTATAGCAATAATAAAAACGTTAGGTTTTCGCAATCTTGGCCACTTCCTAAACACTATTTTTATCACATCTATTTAAAACGAGCTGATCGGTTTTTCTTAAACAAAATTTAAAATACAAGTAGCTCTTTAAGGGGGTAACAATGGTAAAATCTTTATTATGACGTGATTTTGTTAATGAAGACTTTGGTTTCTTAGATAAGGCAAAACATTAATTTCTTTTTTTTTTGTTAAATAAATCTTACAGTGGACCATATTTTCTTCGACATATATTTAAAATTGTATTCGAAACTACTCAATAATATCACTTGAAATCTTTAAATAAAAAGAATGTATTAAAATAAACTTTATTTAACAAGTTGTATTGTTTAGGTACTTTGTTTTTAGTCTCGGGATGCATTCAGCCTTCATGATTGTAATGAATAGATTCAGGCGTTACTTTGCGGAAATCCATATTTAATAATAACAAATACTTTTAAAAGTATCCTAAAAAACATTAAATATTATTTAAATAAAACACTTAAAAAAGCATAAAATTATATATCTAGTGACAATTCCGCCTAATTTTCCTGTTATCTACGTGACGTCATAAACATCACGCAGCCTAACCGGATGAATACCCGACTAGTTTCGCTTCTAAACGAAGCGATTCATGATTGTATAAGTACTCAAATTCGGATTTATGCTTATACCTCTACGAAAAATGAGTGCGTCGTCTTCGAGTATTGATATTGAATGTATTACCAATATTACGAGTAATTCCAGATAATAATGTTTCGGGCGCAAAAATGTGTTACAAAATATGTTACCCACAAAATCCCGTGAACAATATTTATTTGAAAACATAAGACAATTGCATTTGTTGCAAAAATTCAAGAGAAGCAATATTTTATAAACGAATTTTCTGATTTCTGAATTTTCTCATGCATGGCATGTGACCTTACCACAGTTTGTTTCATTTATGTAACTGACACGGATTTTGCATGAGGCGTCAATTTCAAAATTTTCCGTATAGTATTTCATCAAAATGGTAGTATCCAAAGTAGGCACAATTAGTTGCAACTGCAAGAAAAAAAACGTACAAATGGCTTAACAAACTGTGGATTTCAATTGAGCCTAGAGGGTCCGAAACGATATTCTCTTGATACACCAAGTATGTACCTAAAGGTACAAATTACAGGTATAAATTACATCACCATGATTGAACTCGTAGACGTTCTAACAAGTTGTCGCGGTGGTACTTAAATGTAAAGTCTCAATAAGTTCTAAACTACGAATAAATATATAAAAATGTAAGTCAAGGTCGAAAACAGCCGGTTGCAAACCTTACCGCGGTGGGCGTGGTTTAAAAAGTGTACCGTGGGACGCAACAACCTTGAGGCGACCATTAAGATGTGATTATTTCTAAGCGCCGAATCAATTTGACCAATCCAATTGAATTTGGAAGATTTTGCGTGTTTTGTTAAAACTTCTTTATGTACTTTTTTTTTTCGTACGTTTTAAATAAAAAATAAAATGTCAAAACTTTTGTTAGCCGTTGTTCCTGAGGATAGGGTAAGACATTGCTTTAGTTTACAAAATATGAAAACACTTGATTTGCTTAGATATAAATATAAGGCATATCTATTTTTTCCATGTCTGGGGTAAAATTTCGGTTTCAATGCGGATTTTACCATGCAAAACATTCCGTCTGAATGGGGGAAACTAGCTGTTTTGCCCATTCAATCTAAATGTCAAAAGTTGAACTATTCCAGCGTTCTACACTCCAATTACCAAGGCATCATCAAACCGGGGTGGTATTACTCAACACGCTGGGGTGTCCGGTCGACGTGTCGGTGCGAGGAGAGGGGGTGGCCCCTGTTGAGCAGCATGGTACTGCCCTGGTGACGCCGCTGCCACATCAACTGCTCGCTCTCACGGCAAGCTGTCCCATCAACTGCGCAGGAAGGATTATGCAGCGCCACTTGATCACAGATAACTTGAAAACAGTGGCTGGAACGGTTAGAACACGACGCTATTAATGTTATTTTTTTTGTACTGACGAAAAACTGGATTGTAAGTAGTGTGTGAAGAAATGTCAATCAACCATTTTTATTTTTGTAGAAGTGGCCAAACGAGTAATTGCCCGCCTGATGGTCAGTTGTGGCTTTTATCCATAAGATAAGTTCGTATAGGACCCGTTGTGTTCGATACGGAACTGCATTGTGTTTGTCATTTCACCCATCTCTCATAGCCCATTTGCCTGCAATGTCATTACTACATTATGGTCTGTCTAATTTAGCTTGATAATTTTGATAGCTCACTGTAGGGATAGAGGGTATATTGTATAATCGTTAATGAATCTATTCGATCATAATTCTAATAGAACTTACAATCGATAGTTGCATGTTTATGCTTTATGGATAAGGACTTTTGGACATTTTTTTTATTATTGAAGTAGTGGTTCAGTGAAATTATAAATATGACAATCAAGGCAATAACAATAACAATTTCGCCTTGTGAATATATTTATTCTATCAGTCATACTATTTATTAGAATACGTGCGAGTCGAAATATTTTTTGTGAAAGTGCTCTAAGTATGAAATAAAATAATGATTGGAACATAAAGATATTTATAATGAAAATAATGGTGCACAACCAAAATCGAGTTCATTATCATCATTATCCTCACTAGGCTACTATTGGAACTCTCCCTAATCATTAACTCTTGTTCGGAAATCGGAAATCCAACGCGGCATCGGTGAGATACAGCCACATCTCTGTGCAAAAGTCATTGAAAATTTCATGAAAAGAGTAATGGCCTGTATCGGAGCCGTGGGTGTCATTTGCCGGATATTTTATTCCATACTTAATCGGAACATGTCTTCTTTACAATACAATAAAATATCACAACTCTGTCATAAAATACTTGTTTTTATTTTAAAATGAAAAAGTGCACTCTTACTGAGACACCCTTTACAACATTATCTGTATGACAGTTTATTTAAATTAATACGAAATTAAATTGGCGTGACCTGTCAAAATTATCAAGCTAAATTAGACAGTCCATAGATTTAAATTTTGAACACTGCAATGAAAATATTGCTGTTGATGCCTGACAATTAGGCAACACGATAAGCCTCAATTAAAAATCGCACATCCCCATTACAATAGAGAATAGTCGAGGCTGAATAACCAACATGTAGTGTCTTACGTAGAGATCATATTGATACCATGGCACACTGTCTTCAGAATATGATATAGTTACTAAACTTAAATAACATACGCCGCGCCGCGCCGCCTTTGGGAAGTGTTGATATTCGTTTTTAAATAATTCATATTTAATTTTGTTCTCCGATCCAAGCTCCTAATTCATCTGCATTACCACCTTAAAAAGATGCGTTTAAAATTACACCGAGTTTGAAGGTAAGTACTTAAAATATGACGGTACTAGGTTTTTATGAAAACAGCAAACGCACCTTACTACCCGCCTGTAAGGTGCAATATTACCGCACCAGACTAACCTTCACTTTGCTATGTCACACGAGTGTGACATAGCAAAGTGAAGGTGTGACAGGTGGGGAAATAAATTTCCGATTTTTCATACTGTTCGTTTAGCAGTGTCAACGTTAGGAAATTCATTTCCTAACTTTCTTTTTTTTTGCCCTAGCACCGATGCAATTTGAACCTGATTTTTGACATCAATGGCTATTGGCGGTTGGGCGATAAAATATGAAATTTCATCTTACCTTTCAGACGGGGGTAAATAGCTAAACTCTAAGCTACGAAGAGAAGAAAAACTGTAAAACTCTTTAATGTCGATTATATATCTATTTTGTGTTTAGGGGTTCATGAGTTAATGAGGGTTATCCGTGGACCCCGGGGGTCCATATGTAATAGTGTGTTTATGTGGACCCCTCAGCGGTTCCAATTTTCAAGTGGAAAGCACGGCATTATCTACCTACATTATAAGATATAAGAACATACAAATCATTATTTTACAAGAAAAAGAGGAAGGTTCTAAAAAGCATATAGATAAATATATAGAATATATTTTTTTATTTATTTTTCATGCATGATTCGTAACTCTTAACTTGAACATAAATTTTGTTTGTTATTTTTGCAGCGGATATGTATCTCAAAGCCGATCCCATTTAGGTTCATCAACTTCAATCGAATTGTTTTAGGTTACTCTCGAATAAATAAAAAAAAATACATTACACGAATATATTATGAAATATGGGTAAGTCCATTATTGTGTCGATAAACGACAGTCAATCAGGTTCGTGTCACCACGCAGCAAAAGTCTCCTACGTATTGTTGCAACACGGTGTAAAAAATTGTCTCGCTTTTATACACATCTCACACCAACAACGCTATATAATATATATATATATATATATTATATTAAGGGTCCGTTGCAGAATGTCCTAATAAAGTTTCGGGTTGCTAACCAACCCATAAAAAAACTGAATGATAAAAATTACAGTTAACATGCAGCGTATATATATACTGCGTTGTTGGTGTGAGATGTGTATAAAAGCGAGACAATTTTTTACACCGTGTTGCAACAATACGTAGGAGACTTTTGCTGCGTGGTGACACGAACCTGATTGACTGTCGTTTATCGACACAATAATGGACTTACCCATATTTCATAATATATTCGTGTAATGTATTTTTTTTTATTTATTCGAGAGTAACCTAAAACAATTCGAAACTTTATTAGGACATTCTGCAACGGACCTTAATATAATATATATATATATATATATATTATATTAAGGGTCCGTTGCAGAATGTCCTAATAAAGTTTCGGGTTGCTAACCAACCCATAAAAAAACTGAATGATAAAAATTACAGTTAACATGCAGCGTATATATATACTGCGTTGTTGGTGTGAGATGTGTATAAAAGCGAGACAATTTTTTACACCGTGTTGCAACAATACGTAGGAGACTTTTGCTGCGTGGTGACACGAACCTGATTGACTGTCGTTTATCGACACAATAATGGACTTACCCATATTTCATAATATATTCGTGTAATGTATTTTTTTTTATTTATTCGAGAGTAACCTAAAACAATTCGATTGAAGTTGATGAACCTAAATGGGATCGGCTTTGAGATACATATCCGCTGCAAAAATAACAAACAAAATTTATGTTCAAGTTAAGAGTTACGAATCATGCATGAAAAATAAATAAAAAAATATATTCTATATATTTATCTATATGCTTTTTAGAACCTTCCTCTTTTTCTTGTAAGTCTGTATAATATTAGATTATAATATTTTGCCGTGTGACGTTACTTCACTATATTTTCTTTTAGCGACATAGATAACATAGTGCAATAATACAGTAGGTTTTTTTTTCTAATAAATAGGTTTAGTTGCTGTCAAGCGAGGGTTTGAAGTTTGAACAAATAGAACTCTATAATTAGGGCAATAGCACCAAACTAGACTATACAATCTTAATTTTTCTTAAATTTCACTGTTTAGAGAAAATTTATTTGTGCAACAGCAGCTGTTAGTACTACCTAGTACCTAGTAGTACTACCTAATACTAACAGCTGCTGTTACACAAATAAATTTTCTCTAAATTTCACTTAAATTTTAAATTTCACTGTTTAGAGAAAATTTATTTGTGTAACAGCAGCTGTTAGTACTACCTAGTACCTAGTAGTACTACCTAGTACTAACAGCTGCTGTTACACAAATAAATTTTCTCTAAACAGTGAAATTTAAGAAAAATTAAGATTGTATAGTCTAGTTTGGTGCTATTGCCCTAATTATAGAGTTCTATTTGTTAGTAGTATTATATTATAAATACAATATTTATCTTATTTGTTTTTCAGTTCATGACTGTGATAATCGGACAGAATTCAAAGGATGAGATATCTCTGTTTTACATGGACCCCAACCCATATGCAAAATCGTTGACTGGAAAACCCAAACTAAAGTTAGTATTTTTAATTTGGAATGCTAAAAAAAACAAGTTCTAATCATTATTCCAAATTTGACTTTAGAATATAAATATAAAAAATCTATCTTGGGCTAATATGAATAATAAAAGTAAAAACCCCGACTGCCAATTAATTATTTTCGTTAAACATTTATCGTTCTATTGAAATTAAAACTGCAAGTGAATCTTTCGCTGGTTTTTTAAAGCTCTTAATTTTGAAACCTCACCCGAAGGCTTAGGAAGAAAAAACACTCGCACAATATAGCGTTTAAAATTCGCCAGTGTGTTTTTTTTTTATTTTTGTTATGTATCTAATGTTACTTGAGCTTTCAAGAAAAATCATACGATATCTCAAACATTAAAATCGTTTAATCCGTTTAGAAGTTATGGTGGAATAAATAAACTCACATACATACATACATACATACATACATGATCCCTGATAACATAAGTGATGATGATCGGATGCGAGTCGCGCTCGCACACCGAAAATTCGGGTTGTTCCGATATCGACAAGACTTACACTCAAGCACGGACACATTATCCGAGTCTAGAATTTAGAAATTAAAGAAAATAAGAATACAATCTAGTCCGATTTCAAATAACTGCCTTTTTTATAGCAAAAATTTGGTTTTTACAGCAAATGTCGGATAGAACAGTTCATCACAAGAATACTTAAGTGTATACAATGTTATTACGATTATAGACTTAAGCTACACAGTACGGTGGAAGTAAGACAACGACATTCCACATTCTAGAAAACAAAAAAAAAATTACGTAAAATATCATGGTTAGAAAAAAAACCAGCGAATCTAAGTCTTTGGGTCAAAATTTACACAGAATATCTAAATTTCACGTTTGTAAATCATTTCGTTTACGAACCAGATAAACGTAAAATACAGACTGCCGCAGATGGACTTTGGATGGATAGGCAGACTGACAGCGTAGACTTACTAAAAATACTCCGTTTTTGCCCAATTCGTAAAAACAAAACAAAAATTATAAAAAACCACGTTCTCTTTGTAGCACTCCGTCTATCTTTGGGTTGGAAGTAATTATTGTTCTTTGTTAGGCAGTCCGCCATGCCAACATATATTATATTCTGTGAAAACTTCAGTCAGCTACCTATTACGGTCCCAACCAACGGACACAACGCCCGGACGAACACCGGAGGGTTAGCTAGTACGAAATACCACCACATTGAACAAGCCTTCAATTTACTTTGGTTTGTACGCATTTCGGAACTAACTACAGGGTGAGGTCACAGGAATTCGGGTTTGTTGTACGTAGTCGAATTTATTCCAACCTTGTTCTGAATAAATTCGAAGTCTATGGGTTTGGGAGCTTGTTAACGTATTAAACAAACGCATATCGCGAAAACTGTTAGTGGGTGTTATCAAATACGACGCTTATTATATTAAATGTGTTCGGAAATTATCAATATCTATGGATCAATATATATATATACATAATATATATTTTTAATTCGTGACGAGATCGTTCTTGATGTTTAATCTCGTGAATGTACTATTTTTATTTACTAATTAGATTGTTTCCGCAGCTTCTGCCGCGAGGTCTTTGAATTCATTTGATTTTTAAGTTTATATTTGATGAATAGATTCAGGCGTTACTTTGCGGAAATCCATATGTCTCGATCGTGCGCTCGGTAAGTCAAGACCTCCTGAAGATGCTTCGTTTAGAAGCGAAACTAGTCGGGTATTCTTCCGGTTAGGCTGCGTGATGTTTATGACGTCACGTAGATAACAGGAAAATTAGGCGGAATTGTCACTAGATATATAATTTTATGCTTTTTTAAGTGTTTTATTTAAATATTATTTAATGTTTTTTAGGATACTTTTAAAAGTATTTGTTATTATTTTATATTTGATATTTAAAAAAAATTAAATATGACCTTAGTCTTTTCATCACATACCCCATCCTCACCTTAACTCCTCAGTTACCTTCTCTTTTTTTTTTTTTATTGCTGATAGGTAAGCCTTTGACCACAATCTCACCTGATGGTAAGTGACGATGTGGTCGTAGGTGTTAGCAGGCTTAACCTAGAATTACTGGCTCTCAAGGATAGCTGCCGGAACACACCGTTAGGTGCTTGGCGACAGATTTTCCACTTGAGGGTGGTCGCTAGCCAGGCAGGCATTCGCAAAAATGTCCTTCCACCATGCGGTGAAGCTCAAGCCAGCGGCGGGGTTCGAACCATGGACCTGCTGCGCGGCAGTCCATAGCCAAAGCCACTGAGCTATCACTGCTTCTCTTTACTTCACCGACTGTAAATTGTGACTTGTTCCAGTGGCTTCCATTCCATGCGTTCTGTGAGTCTTCCCAGTCTTGGTCTACATCAATTCTAAAACTACTTTGAGAAATCTCCTTGACAGCGTCCTCACTATAGCGATAGAGTATATCTGGAGATAGATGTATCACCACTATCTGTTGAACCACTCGTAGCCGGCTAACTTAGTAGTTCTCGATCAATTAAGTTAGGCAACGTCATTTGGATGTGTGACCACTGGCATTACCACTAAGCGCTTCCATGTTTCGGAGGACACGTTGAAGCCCTGAAAATACAAAATAATGCCAATATGATATGGAAAATCTCATAAACCAGGTACCGCATGGTTATGTACATGATACTCAAGGATATGAGTAATAGTTTAATAGATTTTTAAACATGTTTCCTAATATATGGCTCGATAGAAAAAAATGACAAAACCCCTCTGGAAATAAAGGATTCCTACTTTTTCCGCCAGATTTTTGTGTATTTTTTTTTCTGAAATATTGATTCCTTAGGCAGTTGTCTCACCGGCAACGATGAACGAGTAACGAGTAGAGCTAGAATTAGAAACGAGTTGGCGAGCCGCGGGGAGCGAGTGCATGGTTCCGATAGTTGGGTAGCTCGGCTGTAAGCGAGTGAGCGAATGAGGCGAGCAATTACTCGCATCATAGCTGTATTCTTTTCTGAAATAATTAATATTTTCTCTTCTGGTTGCTCTCTCGGCGTGTTCTAATCGCTTAGCGAGTATCGCTGAGCGAGTGTTAACTTTCATAGCTCTTGTCGCTCAGCAACAAACTAGTGAAGCGAGTGCTCGTCGGCAGTGAAAATCAGTGTGAACATTCAGCGATCAACTATATGTATATGCATCTCTTTTATTTACACGGAATGGATATCTATTGTACGTTTCTTGAGCGAGAAAATAGTCGATAGTTACTCGTTTTCTCGTCGACGGTGGGACAAGTGCCTTAAGTACAATAAATTTGATTGATTCATTTTTTACAAAAAAAGCATAGTTAATGAGTACTGAGTCTGTTTCTAAAATGTCACATACGCCCTTTCATTCCGAGAAGCGTTAACATCATGTCGCACTATTTATCGATATATTTATATTATCGTTCATACCGCGGCCAGCCGCGTCGAGTGCCGTTGGTCCCGGTTGTTGTCTTTGGATGGCAGTCGTTATAGCATGGTGGTAGGACATTTTGCGAATGCCCGCCTAGCTAGCCATCCCAAATATAAAATCTTTCGCCAAGTACCTAAAGGTGTGTTCCGGCAGCTGTCCATGAGATCCTGTAATTGTAGGTTAGCCTGAACAACATCACTTACCATCAGGAGAGATAGTGGCAAAAAGCTAGCCTATCGGCAAAAACTTCCTATCCCTTATCCCTCTATAATGTGGGTCTTTAAACATATCTATAACATACATATTACTCTATACATATTACTATTTTTGGATAAGGATTATTATTTCGTTACTATCGTTGGAATTTTGTATTTATTCAACTCAAAACATGGTAATAAGCACAGTCGTGTGCTCAAATGCAATAACACGTAACTGATTCATACTTACATATTATAATATAACAAAGATCGTTTGTACAGGGTGGTGTATGTGGGTAATACAGGCCCGGCTAAGAACGTGTCTATAACAGTGGAGACTGAGAAGAGGTTGAGTGATATATACTACGTGTCCAACTCGCCTATAGACCACATCGGCGAGTCTGCTTATATGTGTCTTCAGCCTGGGCGGTAAGCACGTGTTTGTTATAAACGTTAGGTGATCGGAGGTATGTCATACGTATAAATTAGAAGTGATCGTAGCGAAGTTTACTTAGCCGATCCGCTAGTGACATTACTACAGAGTGCTTCCGTGCTTCGGAGGGCACTGAGTCCGGTACTGAGTCTGTTTCTAAAATGTCACATACGCCCTTTCATTCCGAGAAGCGTTAACATCATGTCGCACTATTTACTCCAGCGATCCACGTATAGCGCTATCATTATCGTTCATACCGCGGTCAGCCGCGTCGAGTGCCGTTGGTCCCGGTTGTTGTCTTAGGATGGCAGCCGTTACGGCATGGGGATAGTGCATTTTGCGAACGCCCGCCTGGCTAGTTATCACCCTCAAGTAGAAAATCTGTCGCCAAGCACCTGTGCACAGTGTGTTGTGGCAGCTGTCCTAGAGAGACAGTAATCATATTATGACGGTGTTACAAAGAGGTCATCTAGTATTTGCTTGGTGATACCGCTGCACCCTCACTTCGCTCGCTTGCTTCGCGCATTATTGTGGTCACCAGTGTAAGGTTACTGATGACCACAACAAAGCAAGCTGCTCACTCACAAAAAGCACTCACCGCTTCAGTCATCGTGTCACCAATCATATATAATTAGCTACTTTGCCCTAGACCAGTAATTAAAACTTATAATAAACAAGAATAGTTACATGAACAGCATTATTTGTGAAAAATGTCAACAAAATATAATGTGTCAGATTTTTTCCTAATTTACGAAAATTGTTATACTTTTTTCCTGAATTTATGAATAAATTTGTGACATGCATGGCTTCATTCAACCCAAAAATTGCTATTAATAAGACCTTCCTGGCAAAAAACAAACTCCGATATCGATTGATGTCAAAATAAAATTTTATTTAAAAAAATAATATCGTGTAAAGCGTGTATTTTCTCACTTTCTTCTTCACATGGAGTGTCAAACCTTCCTAATCTTCCAGCACACCCCTCTCACCCCTAAATTCATGCGGCCAGATTCTAATGCCAACCCATAGTTCATTGATTTTATACCAAAATTTGAAATATTTAGACGAATAAAACATAAATGACACCCCACATGCTGGGATGCAACAAGTTTTTATTATCGTCGACGTTGGCAGGCAAACAAACAGGAACCGGAGTCTCATTTTTCCTTTTGGGTTTGAAGTCCCAAAAACAAGCTCCCGGGACCACACAGGTATCCTCCGTAAAGCCCGGTATGGCATGTGTATATACATACGTACGTCATTCGGCAGCCGCGGCTTCGGGCGCTGTGATTGAAAAGCACGGAAGTAACGACCCCGACTCCGACAGGTTCCGGACAGGGTCCAGGCTGTGTACACTATTTTACTATTTTTCACTTAGCTTAAAAATCCTACGTCAAGCAACTTTATGTGTTATGCCATCAAGAAATATACTTTTTTAAACATGAATAACTGTGAATGCATTAATGTTTAGTAATTTTGTAATTTTGGCAGATCTAAGTATGAATAGTCTTCTTTGCGTACTTAGTTGTTAGTCAAATCTATTAAGTCACAGTTTATCATGCATGCACTAAATTTTCCTGTCGAATTTTGAATAATGTGTGAGGGAATGTCACATGCTCGTAGAACTAATCCCGGTATTTTAGCGCAGTGTGCTGTCCTTTATGTAAATGAGCCCTGTTTGTGCGACGAATCTGGGTAAAATCCATACCGGAACTCATTAGTATATATTCTGAACTATTATCAATCAACTCGCCATTGTTTCATAGCAAAAGTTTGTGTTTCGTCACCTTCCGCTATTACCACGCTGCGTCGTAAAGTTGAAACAGGAAGCAGTGACGAAAATGAAAATCAACTTCTTCTTTGCAGTAACTGTATCGCCATGATACTGGTTTATTTCTATGGAGTTTTCCAGTCTACGGCTGTTTGCACATATTTCTAGTGGGATGCTCTGCAACATCCCAAGTAGAAAAAGTTGACTATATCAATAAATAACGTTATGATTGAAGTTTAGGGTATATAGTAGAAATGACTTTTAAATTATTTTCTTAAATATTCATAAAAAACAAATGAACTTTTACGATGAAAATACACAGTAACTTAATCAGAAAAGCTATCGGCGCGGCGACGGCGGTGCAAAATTAAAATCTAAGAGTACTTGCATCTTTTGTTTATTGCACTCATTGTTTTCTGACAATGGAACAAAAGGAGTTTCACTCCATCATAACATTTCCAAATAGTTTTCAAGCAAATTATTTCGAAATGAATAATCCCTAGACAAAGTTGGCGTACTCAACATTGTTTGAGCAGTCATGCACGGCGAAATTCGTAGTGCGGTCGAACCGCCTCAAACTCGACATCGTTTGAGCAGTCGCTCATGGCAATGTTATGGTGCGTTCGAATCGTTTCAAGATATATAGTGACTACTCTTGACTTCCCCGGTTGACAACTGCATGTCTCAGTTGCCCCTACACCCATTTGTATTTTGCGGACGGTACAGTGAAAGCTCCACTACTGCACGCACAGCTATGTGTGCGTCATCGAGATATGTGTGCGTACCTAAATAAGTAATCATTGACAAGACGAGCGGGAGTTGCAGTTGCAAACATGGCACGGCGCTCGCTCAGGTACATGACCGGTTTGAATCAGCTCAGTGAGCAGACAAAGATGTCGTAGCTTTTCTTCTGTTCATTTCTATATACATGTACAGTGGCTCCAGAATTTGAAAGTGACTGCTCGAGTGGTCCATGTAGGACCACAGTAAAAGTTTTCACTTTATTGAAAATTGTTGAAAATTTCAATATTGTCATTTAATAATTTGTAAATCTTATCATTGCTAATAATGTAATAATATACTGTTATTAATAAGCTAATTAGTGTAATTGGCAATGACCGTACTAATTATGTAAATAAAATAAATAAATAAAGTGAAAACTTTTACTGTGGTAACATCATATAACAATAAAATCAGTCTATCATAATAAAAATAAAATAAGCAAATAAGTTACTGTATACAATGTCAAACATAAATAAATATAACTCCAATACAAATAAAAATTAAATTAATAAATAAAATGTCAATTAAAATACACAGAATGTCAGGCATTTTCCTCACAAATTTTCAAACATTCAGAGATAATCACCTTCCATTCGTCCGCGAGCTCGTCACAATTAGGGTTCCGGTCCAGGAGACAATTAAGTGCTTTGAGTGATCGTGGAATAGCGGATTGACCATGTGCGGCAGTGTAGTGTTTGGGCTCCGCAAAGAGCAGATGTGGCCTTGCACGACGATAGTTATCAGGTAGGTACATAAAACCGTGACCCGGGGCGTCTAGTTTCATGAGCAGAGTATCATTATCGACTCGATCAAACGCCTTGCAGAAATAAAAATAAAGAGCAATAACTTGCCCACCACGATCGAGACGAGCTGAAATGTAGTTTACAATTGTAAGAAGGTTTGTGTTAACAGATCTTCTTTTTCTGAAACCATGCTGCTCGTTACAAAAATATGGTTCAATTTGTCTATAAATTTTAGTGTGTAGGCCATGCTCAAAAACTTTAGCGGCTGATGACAATATAGCAATGGGTGTATAGTCTTTTACAAGTGCCGTGCTAGATGTTTTCGGGATAGGTTCACTTATCATAATAGCACAACTTTAGCACGTACATAAGTTGCATTTCTTCTACAAGTTGTAAAATATGATTCTTGCTAAGTCAGCCGCAAGCAGTAGTAGCGCGAGTGCAGCGAATTTACATATGATTTTTGTGTTTATGAATATACTCGTATTTAGCAAAACATGTTTTGATGAAAAATTAGATGTGGTGTTTTTGATACCTCTTGATAGTAAGCATCTGCCACGCCGCCGGTCCATACAGTAGTTTCAGCTTGACACTATATACTGCACTCCTCTCGCCGAGGCATTAGTTTTTTGGGTTCCGTATCCAAATGGTAACAACGGGACCCTATTACTAAGACTCCACTATTCGTCTGTCTGTCTGTCGCCAGGTGATAAGTAGACAGGTGACGTATGTCTGTTGCCGATATAACAACCAATGCTAAAAATCGGCTACGTGCGAGTCGGACTCGCGCACGAGGGGTTCCGTACCCTTCGTGAAAATTAAAAAAAGAGGGTTATAATATAATATAGTGTCTAATGTTGTTGATAATGGTACGGAACCCTCCACGTGCGTGTTCGACTCGCACCTGGCCGATTTTTTATATTCTATATTTATATTATATGTCTTGTTCACACAGTTATTCACTTGTTACAGCCCTTATATTATCTATAGTAACATTTAAGCCGTTTCATAATAAGTTAATATGGATAAAACTCGCGATAGTTTTCAAAGTGAAGTAGTAGTATTAGCACAATACAGTATCGAGGCAGAATTACAGAATACATATATAATTGTCTGATATATTGCACTGTGGTAGTACCCATCAAGACGGACTCGAGCTGAAGATACCTATCACCTGTTAATAGGTATAATTTAAAAATGATGCTTTATTGTAAGTATACCTATCAATTAAAATATCAGCATCCGCAGACATTGAATAATTCGATAATTCAGCTCAATATCCGGCCTGTGCGTCTGAATGTGTGGTGTCTAATGTATGTGTATGGAACACGCACGTTTTGTCGGTTTGTAGTATGAAATACCTAATTGGGAAATTTGATCGGGCCCGCGATGCAGTGCGGTGAAGAATCCTGCTCGTTAGTCGTTACCATGGCAACCAACCAAAACGAACGATACGTAATGTTGTGCACGGGCTGTTTCTCATATAGATGATGTTTTCAGGTATTATATTCTCTTGGTTGTTTGGTTCCTTATATCTAACCTAAAATAATTATAGTGTAGGTACATTCAAAGTATACCTACTTGGTTAATATCAAACTAGATAATAATAATACCTACATAATATGTAAGGTTTAAGTCTTACTATCGTATGCGGGAGATGAAAACTAATTATATGAACTTATCTCTAAAGTACCAAATACGCTCATAATAGGTAACAACTATATAGTCCAAGGAGACCCTGATAATTCTAGGTTAGCCTGTACAACATCTTAGACCACATCATCACTTACCATCAGATGAGATTAGTGGTCGAAGGCTAGACTATCGGCAATAAAAAAAAGAGAACAAAGGTCACACATTTTATTACTTGCCTATTGGCTTGTCTGACCTTATGGTAGATAAGTGGAGACGGCCAACATCTTCAAATTATACATAATACGTTACATAAATTGTTACGTTTGGTGACTAAAATTTGTATTAATAGAATTTTATGTTAGGAATTCATCTTCAAATACTTACCTGACAGGCAAACTTGTATTTAAATCACAGATATTTATGAGAATCACACAGATATAGGCCATGTGGCTTAAAACAAAAATCCATCCTATTTCTGTAAAAAGCCAGAGTCGTCGTAACTTTTGTTCGTTCAACTCCTTTTAATAAAAGCTAATCTATCTATGGAAAATTCTCTACTGCTATAGTTCAGAGTTTTCACAAGCTTATCATGGTTTAATAACGAGAAATATAATTCAAGTCGCTCATAGTACTGTAACTTTTTATTTACATCCAGAATATCTCCAAAGATTATGCAAAATGTAACACATTATTTTTCTCTTAATTGTACCAAAACTGTTGTTTCATTTTATATGGTTTGACAAATATAATAACTTACCGAGACTATGCCGATGTTCACCAAGACCCGCCATTAATCCCCGGTACAAGTAGATTACATTATAAAAAAACACATCCAGTGAAACAAAAAACTTCAGCACTATTATCACAAAGTACCTATATTGAATTCTAAGAGATAGGAGTTAAGTTTTTTTCTAAGTGTTATTATCATAATTTGTGATTTTCTATTATATTAACAGTAAATTATATATAAATATATATATATATATATTATTTCAAATTAACTCAGTCAACGTACACTTATAAATGTAGAAGCAAACTTTTACTAATTGGAATCATTTCATTTTATCAAACAAAAGATAATCTTTGGAGTCTGAATAATGTTAGAAAATTACATAAGGCGTGGCCTTTGTCAATTGCCTACTTATGTTGTGAACAGTATAAATATTTACCTAGTACCTATACTTAGGTAGTATTTATAGTACTTAGAAGTTACCTAGTACATACAATAACGTACCTACAGAAAATAATCACAAACTTAGTGATTTTGGAATACATTAGTCAGTTGTGCCACGCGTTTAATAAAGCTCTCCATAAGGGAGGTAGGTATTTTAATAGTTAGAAGCTGTATTACAGCCATCACGCTAATAGGCAAATCACAAAGTTTGTTCGTAGCTTCAAACTTATATGTTTGCGCGTGGCACTTACGTTTGCTGACTCCATAATTGCCGACTCAAAGCTTTTAACACATAAACGTCTCTCCGTTACCTCGAATTGCAGAAGCTAATCGAGAGGAACTTATTGAAATATAATAGGTTTTCAATAAGGATCTCTCGGTTTTTTTTATGCCTTATAGGTTAGCCTTTGACCACTATCTCACTTGATGGTAAGTGAAGATGTGGTCGAAGATATTTTTCAGGCTAACCTATAATACTGGCTTTCAAGGATAGCTGCCGGAACACACCATTAGGTGCTTGGCGACAGATTTTCTACTTGAGGGTGGTAGCTAGCCAGGCGGGCATTCGCAAAATGCCGTACCACCATGCTATAACGACTGTCACCCTAAGACAACAACCGGGACCGACGGCTTAACGTGCCCTCCGAAGCACGGATACACTCGGTAGTAATATCACCAGCGGTCACCTATCCAAATCATGACCGCGGCTGACATTGCTTAACTTTACTGATCGGTTCAGAATGGCTAATCAAACTTCGCTACGAGCGCTTCAAACGTTTTCCCTTTATATGATGAAAACAATCCGTACGCTAAAAAAGGAAGCGCTGCGCCCGCCGGTTTGTTTAGTCACAGCAATAACAATGCCAACCAATGCCAGTAGAGCTTTAATTGGGAACGAACTTCTGTGAAATTCGAAATTCAAACTGAGCTCTTGCGTTTGAAGCTTGAATTGTTGTCTACACAATATAAAATAAAATTCACTACAGCAAAAATATTCCCCATTAATAAGGGCTTATAATATTTGTCCGTATAAAATAATCATTGCATCAATGCTAGAATCTTCATAAGGAAAATACAAATAGTTTTACTAACTAGCAAATCACGTGATGTAAATCAGTAGTTACTCAAACTATGTATTTTATACAAACGAAGAAACACATTTGCATATTAGAAAACTAATTCACTTCAAGCACAGTTTAAGAACGTCTTTCTGGTTTAGTGTCAAACTGAGGTTTGTGCAACTACTGAAGTCCATACCAAGACAGTATACTGCTACACAACTCGTGATATTAGATCTTATAGTACCTAAGTAATTAGTCTCGCTGGATGTTGCTAGAGAGACTGTTACAAATATAATTAATGGTTTATTTACATAGTCACATAAGGACTCCCGTGCCGCAGCTGCGCTGGTCCGTGGTCCAATCCCCACTGGCTTAAGTTTCACGGCATTGTGGAAGAGAATTTTGGAATGCTGGCTTGGCTACCACCCATATGAAACCCCCAGCTATACAATCTGTTGCCAAGCACCTAATAGTGTGTTACGGTAGTCTCCAACTGTGTATCTCAGGATGACGGCCGCAGTGAAATTCGTCACTGTGACGAAAATGCATCTGTTATAGGCTGAGGTTACCGCTTAACATCAGGTGAGCCTCGTGCTTGTTCCTTCACAATCCCATAAAAAAGACGGCTTCTAGCTAATGATGATCAGTCTTTATTTCTGAGATCATCTCTTGATCATATAAAAACAAAATTACTTATATCAATTTCTCTTGAGATCTCGAGAATGAAACGCGATCCATTATACTATATAGCGTACAGGCGGTTCAGTTATGAAAGTCGTCGTTATATTTAATTTATGAAACGCTCGTAGGGAGGTCATTCTTAAAGTTCCTGTCTTTGTAGAGCTTTTCAAACATACGCAGTTTTGTCATGTTCTAAATAACACATTATGAAACGCTATGAAATTTAGAATGCATGTTCTCGAGCCTTAAGAGGATTTTATAGCTCGTACTTCTCCATACAAAAAGAAAAAGCTCTTTTCTACCTCTTAATATTGCCCCATTTTGGTGATATTTGTGTTCATGTATTCAAAATATAATTTTCCAGGCTTGTACGTTTTATTTATTCCAGTTTTTTAAATAATTTTAAATATAGAAGAAACTTTAAAGAAAGCAGAATATGCTTCTAACTTTAAAGTTATTTAGAAAATATATGGCGATAGCTTACTTATATGAAGAATATTTATTTGTTACAAGTATTTTAATAAGTTATTTAATTATTTTACTTTAAAATATATCAAAGTTGCGCAAGTTAAATGCCACGCGTCGACTTTGGAAGACTGCAGCCTTAAGCTACGTGGTTAATACTTTGAAAAACAATAAAAAGTACTATTAGGTTCTAGTTGTGTTTTTTTTATTCAGACGACAAAACTTAAAAGGCATGCCTCGTATTCTGTGAAAATTGTAAATGATGAATAAGCTTAAAACTCTTTAAAGATCAGACAGACTGATAAAATACATAGGCTTATGGTGACGTTTATTTGTATGAAATCGTCAAAATATCTTTATAAAAATTTAAAGTCGTATGCCTGAGTAAAGCTGTGAACAAAAGCCTTAAAAAAGCACAGCCTATATGTTTTACACATGTTTACCTTTAGATTCAAATGGCGCGTCCAGAGCGCCGACGGTATGATCTCAGGAGCGGGCGGGGGTGAGATGCGGGCTGGTGGAGTGTATGTCCTAACGGTCAGGGAACGCAACGGTCGACTTGACTCGGCTGTGCTGCACGCACCGAATCCTCCCAATGAACTGCACTTGGCCTGGATTGTTCCTCAGTACCTCTTCGTCTCCATAGCAGAGATCATGTTCGCCGTATCTGGATTGGAGTTTTCTTTCACTCAGGCAAAGTATCAAGTTCTCATAAATGTAATACCATACATATTAGCCCAGTGGCACTAATTGTTGACTGTTATGCGGGTTTATGAGCTAAATCCACCGGCTCAAACCATGATGATAAGGCATTTTAGGAAAGCTCGTGAAGCTGAATACTAACTTCGAATAAGTAGAAATTTGTTGTCTATCATATTCCGGCAGTTTGCCTTTCGAGCCGATTTCCATTATAGTTTTACCCTGCTAGCATCTTAGGCCACATAGTCACTTCCCAACCAGTGAGATAATGGGTGGCCTTATCTGATTCACTGTGTCTGTAAACCGCGATTTTAGAACAGATAGCTGGATCAATCCATTATGGAGGTCATATCCGAATGGGCATTGATTAAGGAGATAGAAATCACATGCGTTTGATTATCAGAGGCATTGTGTAAGCATTTTCAATGAATAAGGCTACGTTTGCACTTGCGCCTATAGCTGAGCTCTTTGCGCTTAGAGTTTTAAGTAGCACATCTATCGACGTAGAGGCTTAAAAAGCGCCCGTTAGCTAATTACAAGAGATGTCATTAGGTATATTCAAAACTTTAATAATAACCCGTATTAAATTGAAAAAGCGCTCGTACAAACGTAGCCTATCTTCCCTTTGAAGCCCAAAACCTCCGTAATGTTGATGATTAATTTGTAGAAGTTTTCAGGCGCCAAAAAGCATGAAGACCATTACGATTGCAGCGTGGTATGTTTCGGTTGCTTTCGGCAATCTCATAGTGATTCTCGTAGCACAAACCAAGATCTTCGAGTCCAGGGTAAGGATAAAAAAATACTTCTTCCTGTCCATATTCCAAGCTAAGTACCTCATTAGTTTGCTTATGATAAGGACA
Source organism: Plagodis dolabraria (assembly GCA_963854805.1). Taxonomy (NCBI): domain Eukaryota; kingdom Metazoa; phylum Arthropoda; class Insecta; order Lepidoptera; family Geometridae; genus Plagodis; species Plagodis dolabraria. Next base: position 16,932,209 of record OY978440.1, on the reverse strand, counting down.
CATAACATATATTTTTCCTGTGTATCAAAGATGGTAAATAAGGAATTACGTTCGAGGCACTAGTAGAAGCCCGAAGTCGAAGACTGAGGGCTTTCTTAGTCGAGGTTCGTTATTCCCGTACCGTCCGTGAAACATACAATGTTTTTCATCACATTTGCGAGTAAATATGTATAATAAATAGATTTAATAAACAAGTCAACACATTATTACGAAATATATGAACTTTTTTTAAGCGGATGGTTTTTGCGGTGGTTCGGCGGGCTTATTGCCCGCACCACAGATTATACAAATGTTTCGTTCTTAATCGTTAAGGGCAAATACTTGTGTAGGTATACAGCCATGACGGAGAGGAAAAACTAAAATAATTTCGACGTTTTGATACAAAAAACTAATAAAGTCGGTTATTAAGAACATAAAATGAGTAGGTATTTAAGTAATTTGTAGCGAAATTGCCATGAAATTCCTGTTTAGATAACATAGCATTTTATGACAAAATTTCAATTGCGTGTAAACTCCTTGCTTGAACTTGCTCGACCAGTGTGCTGTGCTCTAAATAAAAAAATATACTTACAGACCTTGGGTTTCATGAGAAAAAGAAAGCTCGAGGGTTTTATATGGGGCATAACGGCACCTTGTATATATATATATAGATACTGTTTAGATTATTACATGAAAGTGTGATGAAAAAAATGTTTGCAGCTAAGTGACATAAAATACTTTTCATTTCCTGACTATGAAAAAAAAAACATAAGAGACGCTCTTAGATGAAGCGCTCGTAGCGAAGTTTGCTTAGCCATTCTGTACCGATCAGCAAAGGTAAGCAACATCTGCCGCGGTCATGAGTTGGAATGGTGACTGCTGGTGACATTACTACTGAGCGCTTCCGTGCTTCGGAGAGCACGTTAAGCCGTCGGCCCCGGTTGTCTTAGGATGGCAGTCGTTATAGCATGGTGGTAGGGCATTTTGCGAATGCGCGCCTCGTTGTTGTTTGTTTAGGGAGGACATAGATGCTGGCTACCGCCTGTGCGGTCGTCCAGCTCCACCGGGTTTTGGGCGAGGGCCTGGCCCTACAATAGCCCGGGAGGGAGAAGTGCCGAAGGCACTTCTCCCGAGACGGGCGTAGAAGGCGAAAAGCGCTTTCTACCTCCGTCTCCTGCGGACGCCGAAAACGTGCCGCTACTATAGGAGGGGTTGACAGCGAGCTCAAGGGCACCACTATGGTTCGGACCTCGGCTTGTCTCGCTGTCGAGAGACATGGGGGGGATCGGAGCAAAATACCTCTGTGCAACTGCAGTGTTGCACAATTGGGCCCTACTGAATAATACTCTTTGACTATTTGGAGAGCAATTTATCGTGACCTTGTTTTTGCCTCGAGCTCGCCGGCGGGCTCGGTGTTTGATTGTGTGACCTCTAATTACCTCACACCTGGGGATTTTACCTCGACGACTTGCGGATAACGCTAAAGCTGCCAATGTAATGGCTGCGATGGGGTCATCCGGGTCGTCTAATACCTGCCGTGGTCGGCGACGGGGGGGTTTGAAAAATGGGATAGAAGAGGCAGTCGAGTAGTTCGATGCCTGGACAACCAATGGGTTCGGGTGGTGGGGCGCTCGATCAAAGTATCGGCGGGCGCAGTCTTTATTGAACTGCGCTAGAGAGGGAAGGTTTAAGTCGCAATGCAACTCGGTGTTCCGGATATACCACGGGGCGCCGGTTGCATTACGAAGAAAACGGTTTTGGATGACTTGAAGTTTATGAAGGTGGGCCTCACTAGCATGACTAAACACTACTGATGCGTAAGTCATGATGGGGCGGATGCAGGCAGTGTAAAGTGTCTTCTTATTACTAAGAGACATTTTACTCTCTTTGCGAAGTAGGGGACCAAGGCGACCCATTACGAAGGCCGCTCTGTTACCGACGGTTGTTATGTGATCGTTAAAGGTGAGATGACGATCAAGGGTGACTCCGAGGTATTTTGTTCTAGGAACCCAGGGAATGGGTTCGTCGAACAAAATAAGCGGTTTCGGGTAAGGGGAGCGTGTCTTCTACGTAAAGCACATAGCTGTGCTTTTAGCTGGGTTGACCGCGATGCGCCATTTTCGGAACCAGTCACCGATCTCGGTGAAGGCCCGTTGAATGACGAAATAGGACTGTCTGTTGATATGCCACCCAGTGGTGTAAATGGCGGTATCGTCCGCATATTGGGCTAGGAATACTTTGGGCTGAGAGCGTGGGATGTCACTGGTATACAGTGCAAAGAGAATAGGTGATAGCACGGAGCCCTGAGGGACTCCGGCTCTGACTGGGTGGGGGGAGGAGAGGGTGCCTTCCACGCGATAGCGAAAGCTTCTGGCTTTAAGGAAGTCTTGTAGGATGAGCACAAGACGTTCTGGCACGCCAAATTGGTATAGCTTGTAGATCAAGCCATTGTGCCAGACTTTGTCAAAAGCTTTCGCTACGTCGAGGAAGACTGCTAGCGTAGTCTGGGGTTTGGGGTACTTATTGAAGCCCTCAATGATGTGCTCCGTGAGGCGGTGCACCTGTTGGACGCATGAGTGTCCGGGTCTGAAGCCAAACTGCTCATCTGGGATAAGGTGGTGTTCCTTAGCATGGGACTGGAGACGGTTTGCAAGTAACCGCTCGTAAAGTTTGCCTAAGGCACTGAGGAGGCTGATGGGGCGGTAGCTGGTGGGGTCAGATGAGCTTTTGCCTGGTTTGTGAATGCCAATGACATTTGCACATTTCCAGGTGTCTGGGAATAAGCAGTGGCTCATAGCAGCATTGAAGATGCTGACTAAGAGATGGATGAGAGGAGGAGAGAGGGTTTTAAGAACCCTGTTGGAGATGCCATCGGCACCGGGGGATTTGCGCGGTCGGAGGGCCTTGATCAGTCTCGCCACCTCAGCGTAAGTCGCTAAAGTGATTGGTGGGAGTTCAGAGGTGACCACAGAGCTTTTACGTTCAACTTCAGCATCCACCGAATCGAGGTGAGCTTGGTCAACGTGATCTACGTTAGGGGAACACTGAGCCTCTAGGCTATCAGCTAGGCACTCAGCTTTGTCTTCGTCAAAGAACGCTGGGATTAGTGGGACTGGTCTGTATAAGGGAGGCATGTCGTTATGGTTACTTCCTTTCAAACCTCGCGCCAAGTCCCAGTAAGCATGGTGGCTTGGCACGAGGTTTGAAAGTTTATCACCCCATTGTTGATCACGCAACTCAGACATGCGACTTTGAACCATGCGTTCAAAGTGGCGTTTCTTAGTTTTGTTCTCTTTACTGGGGTAAGAGTCGTAATGTCGGGTCACTGCTTTACTCTCCGTCACCAATCGTCTCACATCCGCTGGAATGACAAGGCGCCGGTCGTCCGGCACTATGACCTCCTTTGCGGATGCACCTACTACGGTGGAGAGGTGATTGGTGAACGAATCGATCGCAAGGGTTACGTCATCTTTTGTCAGGATGTCGTCAGGGATCTTGTCAAGGTCCGGTGAACTGATAGCCTTTAGGGCATCGCCTACTTGCTTCCAGTTCACTATCGTCTTAGTGGGGCGGGGGAGGTCAGTCGTTGGGTCGGGACCTAGTCGCAGTATAATGGGTCGGTGGTCAGAGTGAAGCTCGTGAACCACTTCTATGGAGCGTAACCGGAGTGTTACGCCTCTGAGTAGTGCCATGTCAAGCAAGTCAGGTCGATGGTCTTCCATATAAGGGTAGTGAGTGGGCTCAGTGGGCGCAATTATGTCAAAGTTAAGTTCTGCGATTAGGTTTTCAAGTGCAATACCTTTGGGATTGTTGACGTTACAATTCCATAGGATGTGCTTACTGTTGAAGTCGCCAATCAGGACGGCGCTTCTTAATGAGAACAAGGCTTCTAAGTCAGCTCGGACGATCGGCTTGGAGCAAGCTTGGTAACAGGACGCTATGACTATAGGTTGATGACCAGTCATAGCTAGGAGGCAACAAGATGCTTCCATATTAACAAGAGTCGGGGTAGGTAGGGGAATGCAGTGCAGGGACCTTTTGTAATAGATAAGAGTGCCTCCCCCACGGGAGTTCACTCTATCATCACGTACCGTTCTGTAATTGGCAAACCTAGGGTTCGCCTTCCCCGGTTTTAGAAGGGTCTCCTGCACGCATATGATATCGATAAGGTGGGTACAACAAAAGTCGTGGACGAGGTCACGTTGTCTGAAAAGGCCGTTAGCGTTAAATGACGTTAAATAAAAACGAAACTGAGTGCGGTTTCGTGCGTTCGGTTGTACTACCCATAGTGGTTGTACTGGGGAGGGGCCTGGGGAACGAAGCGCTTAAGGGCGCTTAGTATGTTTGCGTATTCCAATGTGTATTGGATCACGTTCGCTGGGGATTGAGCGTATTGCATCTTGTGGAATAGCTCTTGTACCTCATTGATGTCAACCGACATAGCCAGATCGCTGACTAGGTTGATTGCCTCTTGAAGAGGGGCAGCCATCAATGGCATAGGGGGAGCTTGTGGCCGGGAAGCGGCGCGGGGAGGCGCGCGAATGGTGTTGGCAACGGGTGCCGGGAGCGCGGGGCGAGCCGGGGCCGGTGCGCGGGCAGGGGCCGCGGCGCGGGCGGGTGCGGGTGCGGGCACGGGTGCGGGCGCGCGGGCCGGGGCGCGGGCGGTAGCGACGGTCTTAACCATACTGGGTGGTTTAGACCATGCGTTACGGGCTGGGAGCGGCGCGGGTATTACCTGTGAGGCAGGTACTACCGTTAGTTTAGGGCTTACCCGTTGGTAATGGTCGTAAGAGGGGCGGGTCGGCCTATGCCACCCTGTGGTTCACTCGTGGTGCTTTAGGGCAACCACGGTAATTCGCGGTATACCCTTGAGCACCGCATAGAACACAACTGGGTGGGTCCGGCGAATCCCGGGTGCGAGTGCACGCTGCTGTCGCGTGATCGCCTAGGCACTTAACGCACCTAGCGCGAGCGAAGCAGAAACGGGCGGCGTGCCCGTATAGTTGGCAGTTATGGCACTGCGAGGGACTCCCATTTTTGTATGGGGCTTGGACATCGAGTCCTGAGAGGCCACAGACCTTTTTTAGATTAAAAATGGCCTTGCCTTCAGGTGTACGATCTAGTACTACGAGTACTAGATCGTAGGGACTGCGGTCCTTCCCGCTGTACATGCGGTGAACTGCATGTACGGGGAAGTCTTGTGCCTTCAGGTCGGCACATACCGAATCGGTATGTACCTCCTTGGGCACACCGTGGATGACCACTCGGAGGACTTTCTCCTCTTCGAGCGCATAAGTGTGGAAGCTTATGCTCTCATTGCGGAGGAGTTTTGTTAGCGCTCTGTGGTCGCTAATGGTGGACACTTGGACTTTAATGCCCTGCTGCGTGGAGCGGGCATTAGTGTAATGGATCCCACGATCCGAAACTAAACGGGACAGCATGTCCCATTTGGTTTTGTCCTGAATGAACAGGGGCGGAGGCGGTTTTTCGCGGCGCGCGCTCGCGTCCTGAGGGGACGCGGCAGTAGTGGCCGGAGCGGAGGGAGGAGACGCGGGGCGCGGGGCGGGGTTCGGCTTCTTGCCGGAGGCGGGGGCCTTAGCGGGTGCCTTGGCGGGAGGGGCGGAAGTTGCGCAACTAGCGGCTTTAGGAGCACGCTTGCGTTTACGGTCAACGACGGTATAGCCGTCGTTATCGGAGTCCGAGTCAGTGCGTAGTGCGCGACTCGGATCTACATCCATCTCCGTTTCGGAGTCCGAAGTGGGCTCGACAACGGCGATGGAGGGACGGGTGCTCGCTGGCCTCCCGATCGGTGAGCGCGAGCGAGACCTCTCACGGGGAGGGGCTGCCACCGTGCGTCTATTGTCCGGGCCCGGAGCGGGCGAAAGCGGGCTGTCCTCTGAGAAGGACCGGGTCAGAGGAGGGACGTTGGCCTCCGGGTTTGAAGTCCCGGAGGGAGCAATAAGAGTGTCCGTGAGGCGGGCACTCGCTTCCTCTTCGAGGAGTTGCATATGTGCAACATACAGATCGGGGTGGCGGAGGGCGAAGGTCTGAAGGACCTGCACCTCACCGTTAGAGGGACGGGACTGCATCCTGAGGGGAATACTCAGGACGCCCTATCAAGGGTTTGAATTCCCTCACACAACTTGTGAACTCACTGTGTGAGAGGGAGTGTGTACCTAGGGTGTGCCCTAGTTGTGTACCCTCTCCGAGCTTTTTTCTCGGCGGAGAGGGGTGCTCCTAAGCGCTACTCCGGGGTTGACTAGGGGCGACCCCAAGGCCAGTTATCCCGGAGCCCAGCTTGCTTCGGCTGACCCGTGAAGCGGGAAAGGCCACGGTGCAAGGTTAAACCAAAAGTTCAACAGTGGCCGTTGTCACCGTAGGGTGTCACACTGCGACCGCAGCAAATGGCGGATTTGATCGTTCAGACGGGTTTGGCTGACGCTACCCCACGCCTGAACGACGTCGCTTAACAGCACAAAGTGTGTTGTTACGCGCACTGGTACAATGTTGTGTCGAGTAGTAAAGTTGTGAAGTGCGCACCGAAAAGTGCGGTCAGAACAAGACCACCAGCCCGGAGTGTTATGATAACGAAACAGGGGACTTGGGTAGGTGGTAATGCCTGACGTCTTAGAGCGCCTCTGCGCGCCGGCACGGCGAGCTCGTAGCTCACGTTGCACGGCGTTCGACGGCTGCTCAGCTTCTGCACACAAAACAAAACTTCGTCAGGACTGCGTATTCCAATGGCACTGGTCTGCAACTAGCGTCGGAACGATGACCCGAGTGAGACGGCAATAGTGCGGGGACTATTGCGGTCTCACTGGGAGATACTGGCGGAGCTGTAGACAGGTGTGCACGGCGTGGCGGCGTGCGCGCCTCGATAGCTATCACCTTCAAGTAGAAAATCTGTCGTCAAGCACCTAACGGTGTGTTCCGGCAGCTGTCCTTGAGAGCTACTAATTAGCCTAAACAACATCTTTGACCACATCACCACTTACCATCAGATAGTGGTCAAATGCTAACATTTAGGTATAAAAAAACACAAAATATATACAAATAATCTTATATGTTGCTTCTGATTTGAATGTTAATAAAATACATTAATTATAAATTTACAAATTATTGGAATACAAAATGTTTTGCCCCGGGCGGGAATTGAACCCGCGTCCTTCCGATTTCGCGCCGGATGCTTTATCTACTAAGCTACCGGGGGTACGGCTGTGTCGCCGAAATTTCGTACTCCAATCGTATTTCTTAAACCGTCATAGGGGACGGTGCGCGGCCATCAACCAGACTACTAGACTTCATCTGACCGAAAGAAGTGTTTTTTCAAACACTTAACTCTCGGAATGATGTCGCTACCCTTCTATATTTCTATATATTATGATTACAAGCACTACCGCGTACTAAGCCACATTCATAAATTTACAAATTATTGGAATACAAAATGTTTTGCCCCGGGCGGGAATTGAACCCGCGTCCTTCCGATTTCGCGCCGGATGCTTTATCTACTAAGCTACCGGGGGTACGGCTGTGTCGCCGAAATTTCGTACTCCAATCGTATTTCTTAAACCGTCATAGGGGACGGTGCGCGGCCATCAACCAGACTACTAGACTTCATCTGACCGAAAGAAGTGTTTTTTCAAACACTTAACTCTCGGAATGATGTCGCTACCCTTCTATATTTCTATATATTATGATTACAAGCACTACCGCGTACTAAGCCACATTCATAAATTTACAAATTATTGGAATACAAAATGTTTTGCCCCGGGCGGGAATTGAACCCGCGTCCTTCCGATTTCGCGCCGGATGCTTTATCTACTAAGCTACCGGGGGTACGGCTGTGTCGCCGAAATTTCGTACTCCAATCGTATTTCTTAAACCGTCATAGGGGACGGTGCGCGGCCATCAACCAGACTACTAGACTTCATCTGACCGAAAGAAGTGTTTTTTCAAACACTTAACTCTCGGAATGATGTCGCTACCCTTCTATATTTCTATATATTATGATTACAAGCACTACCGCGTACTAAGCCACATTCATAAATTTACAAATTATTGGAATACAAAATGTTTTGCCCCGGGCGGGAATTGAACCCGCGTCCTTCCGATTTCGCGCCGGATGCTTTATCTACTAAGCTACCGGGGGTACGGCTGTGTCGCCGAAATTTCGTACTCCAATCGTATTTCTTAAACCGTCATAGGGGACGGTGCGCGGCCATCAACCAGACTACTAGACTTCATCTGACCGAAAGAAGTGTTTTTTCAAACACTTAACTCTCGGAATGATGTCGCTACCCTTCTATATTTCTATATATTATGATTACAAGCACTACCGCGTACTAAGCCACATTCATAAATTTACAAATTATTGGAATACAAAATGTTTTGCCCCGGGCGGGAATTGAACCCGCGTCCTACATTAATTATTTGAAAAACATTTTATTTATAAGTACCTTACTTGCACTGTGAACTTCCCTTTAGACATACTCTATATGATTTGCGGTGTGAATGATCGGTGCACAGAGTACAAAATATATTGCAATTAACTAAACGAGATCTTGTCGTTTTTGTTTTACGTAATTCGCGCCTTTTACTTTTATTTTTTAACACAGTCGGCTCGCCTGTTTATAAACTGGTCAGTAACCCTTTTCACATAATATCATATTATAATCATGTTCCATTTTATGCCCTCATTGATGGTCTAGCAAGCGTAAAGAACTACTTTGATCGGACTTATCTACGAACAAAACATACCTTTTCTAATAAGGGATATGAAAAAAGCATGATTTCTCACAACATATATATTTTTCACTACCGAACACAACAGCGTATTACACAACAGCGTATTAGTCCTTAAACTAACGAATTTACACGGAATGTTTGTAGTGTATGCTATCTAATTTCTGTTAGTAATATACACTCTCTTCATGTTTCTGCGTATGTGAGGGCTTATATGAATATTTCTTTGAAACATAGCTTTATATGTGTATAAAGGAAATAATGAAATATTCGCAACTGCGACTCTAAATTATGTATAAGCTCAGTAAATTTACGCGACGTGTGTCCATCGAGCCGTAAATTTTGTACGGAATGCTATAATTTTACTGTAAAAGCTTCCAAATATAGAAATAGAATGTTTCTATATTTGGAAGCCTTTGTACGTGAGGCACACTGAAAGTTTTGAGAAAAGTATAAAAAATACAGCATATTTTTTTATGGGATAGGCGGATTAAAGAGCAGGCGGCTAAATTGGTGGAAAGTGGTCACCGTATGAACTGCAGAGGGATATTAGCTTAATTAGCTACCTATCAAAAAGGTTTATATTAAAGGTAATATATTTATTGTATTTTATTTATACAATATATTTAAAGAACTTTTATTTTTCTAAAATCATTTTGGAAATAAGACGGTGCATATTTTGCCATCGTTGCCTCTTCCAGCTTCACTTTACTTATAATTAGCACCGTAGTTCACAAAGCGTTATCATTTATCAATGTTATCAATGTGCTGTTTAAACTTCATAACAATAAACACGTTTAATGTAATTAAACGTGTTTATTGTTATCATACATAACAATTTTACACGCTTAATAAACACGTTTGCAGATGAAAATACATTTGACAAAATTGTGAAATGACGGTGTGGATGTTTTTGCATTTAGTAGACTATAAAACGCCAGTCTACCTTTTTGGTGACGAAAAAGCTTTTTGGTGACATATTAGATTTTAAAAAAAAGGAAATTAAAATTTATGACTGTTATGCTAGTGCTATTTCCAATAGGTTTAGGTTTGAAAAACCTTATATCTCATAAGAACTAATGTTCACTTACAAGATATAATTTAAAAATGAGTCTTCTGGCTAGCTTGGTAGGCATTACCTATTTAACGAGCTATTTACATAGAGCTTAAGTTTTCCTCGAAAGGCGTTAATACTATCACATTAGTTCACCTAATTTGGTAACTGGTTGTATAGCTTTGCTCCTTCAAATAATAACGTTGTTCTCCCATAGTTAGTAAGTAGGCGGTGTTATCAAACGTAATTTATTTTTATTTCATAAATTGTGGGTATTTATATGTTGTGTGCACTGACTGTTAGAGTGAATTGATTGAGTTATGATATTTTTTTATAAGAATGCATGTGTTATATGTATATATTTGTTTGATAATATAAATTTTAGTATTTTCATATAATAATGTTGTAGGTGTAAGACAGTGATAATGGAATAGGACTTTAATTATTTTATTTTGTATTCTTTGTAAAGGATCCGAGTTCGCTTTTGGAAGCTTTTCCTCGAATTTCGACGAGATATTCCAGGTGTGATTTTACTAAAGAGTTTTATATCGTATTGCGTATTTTGTATGGAATACAATACCTTTGAACTTTAGTATACTAACAGTGAATTTTAATTAACGTGTGTCACATAACTTATTTCTATTCAAATTTAAATATTGATACATGGCCATGTGTACAAAAGTTTCATTGTTGACGTATCCTTTTTTATAATACAGACATACTACCATCTTTCAGAGGACTTATCCTCTTATCATAATATTTAATCAATTTACTTTTAATACTTTTGTGATATTTTTAGTGAAGTGACGATAATGATAGACCAAATTTTTATTATCTTGTTAATAAATAAAATAACTGTATAAATGAGGTTGGGTTGGTACAGTATGTAAGATAATATAGATTTTATATAGCACATAGCTTTTTCAGAAATTGATGATTGCGTTCTTGCCATAATAATAATAATAATTTATTTTTATGTTATTTGAAAAACAAAAACATAAGAATATTAATTCTTATGATATTGCTTTAGGTTACGAAGTAATTTACTACAACATATATTTCCCAAGGAAACATCATTGGGAAATATATGGGTATTCAAATTATACTAATTGCATGAGATTTTTTTTTCTTAATGAAAGCCGCGTGTAGTTTATTCTTATCTACATTTTTATCCATAAATGCTTGTTTAAGTGAGAATGTTATATAGGTACTACATAGAAATTTTATTTCAATCATTCTAATACTGTCGATTATTAAAACCTGATAAACGATTCCAAGTCCAACATGATAATAATAATGAAAATACATTTTGAAATAATGAAGCCATTACAATTAACAGATACTTATATATCGAATAACTTACGAGGTGCCCTCCTATGTAGGTATGTATATTATACACGAGTAACTAAATATGGTTTGGAATTCATCCTTTGAACGTTAGTACTCAGATTTATCTGTTGACGTGTAGATATGCGAGATACATTTAATTGTGCTGCGAAATGCAGTGCTTATACTCGACGGAAGGGCAACTTGTAAATGAAATGTTACATTTGTCATGATTTCAGTATTTTAACGATACTATGGAGAACTTTGTAAAATTAAGAACTTTTTTTATCACCCATGTTCATGCAAGAAATATATTTGAATTTGAATTTCAACTATTTATTTAAAAGGTGTTCAATTGATGGATACTGTTTGGATTCGCAGTTTGAATGTTTCATTTAAAAGTAATTCATTTGATTTCCACAAAGAAATATGACATTCGAAAGTGGAGGCAGTTTTAGGCTCATTCCGTGCAGAGCTCTGGTTCAGTCAAGACGTAAGTAGTAAAGATTATAATATTGTCGTGGTCTAGTCTCATGGTTAAGCTACCCGAATTGTGGAATATAAGATAAGTAAATATAGCAGTTGTAACATGGTAAGTCAGAGTTATCATTTCACATGTTGTTTTGGATATGATAATTCCAGTTTTGTAATGTAGGTACGCTTGCGTTTTTGTTTAAGTAAATGAGAGAACTGAAGCATGGCAAAATATAGGTATGCATAGGATAATAACATCACCCCTTGGTTGCAGTGTCAATGCATTATTTGGATTTAGGGGCGAACTTATTGTTACATACATAACTATTGGATTAGTGGACTATATCGAGCGTGGACTCGTTTATAGATATTATATACATCTAAACATGATCTGCATGCAATTTAAGGGGGTAGATGAAGGGTGATGAAAGGTTATATTTTTGCGTAGAGGATTGCCGCTGTGGGTAGTTTTGAAATTAAAACAGTATCATCGTGCTTTTAGGCAGATCTGCTAACCAGTCTTCAATATTATGTTCTTGTAGACTGGTTAGCATATCTGCCATGTGCCATAGTGCGCGTATTATCTTAAATACACATGATTCCAAAAGCTATCCCGAAAACCGTCTTAAATTAAAAGTCATATCGTTTATCCATAAATGTAATTAACTCGATACGTATTTAGATAAATTCGAGTTTATGATATGTCTTAAAAATATTCTCCTAACCTCAAGTTTTACACGATTAAGTACTATTTACATTGATCGCGCCAAACGCAACGCAGGAGTAGGACCCCTGAGGAGTAAGGCGAGGGGCTCCGCTCGTCGCCCGGTCGGCTAGCTATCTTGACCTACATTCACCCTTGACGATGCGATCCCTTGACGATGCGATAGTGAACTACGTGTCGTATTTTTATGCAATATACTCGCGCCGGCGCATCTGCGGATTATAGTAGTGAAGTGCGTGTCGTACCTATATGTGCAATCCAGGGATATTACGGTAATATACCGATACGATTTCGGTAAATACCGTACTGAAATAAGGGTAACAGGTATATATCTGTTAGCATAATTGCGATACGATTACCGAATTCCATTTCGGTATATGTATTTTATGTGCGGTGGCGCGATACTCTGCGGTGGGGGAGTGGGGCGAGCAGTACTGCGAGACTCACCGCTCGCGCTCGCGCTGTTTAGATAATTATAGGTTTATTAGCACGTACCTATATTATTTTATATGAATGACGGGAAGTGGGAATAATAACATTATTAGTTTCAAATAGGATTTTCAGTAGGTATATTCAAAAACTGCTGCCGTAACACACTGCTAGGTGCTTGGCTACAGCTTTTTTCTTTGAGAGTGGTAGCTTGATGACGGATAGCATGGTGGTAGGGCATAATGCCCGCCTAGCTAGCTACCAGGCCCAAGTAGAAAATCTGTCGCCAAGCTCTTATCGGTGTGTTCAGCTATGTGTCCTTGAGAACCAGTAATTTTGCGTGGTGGTAGAGGATTTTGCGAATGTGCGCCTGGCTAGCTACCACCCTTAAATACAAAATCTGTCGCCAAGCACTTATCGGTGTTTTCTGCTATGTGTCCTTGAGGACTAGTTATTTCGCATGGTGGTAGAGGAATTTGCGAATGCGCGCCTGGCTAGCTTCCACCTTCAAGTAGAAAATCTGTCTCCAAGCACTTACCGGTCTGTTCAGCTGTGTCCTTGAGAAGCTGCTGGTGGTAGAGGATTTTGCGAATGCGCGCCTGACTTTGACTTTGACTTGGACTTTGACTTTGCCTTTGACCTTTGACTTTTGACTTTAACTTTGACTTTGACTTTGAGGGTGGTAGCTAGCCAGGTGTGCATTCGCAAAATCCTCTACCACCACGCAAAATTACTGGTTCTCAAGGACACATAGCGGAACACACCGGTAAGTGCTTGGCGACAGATTTTCTACTTGAGGGTGGCAGCTAACCAGGCGCGCGTGAAATACTTAGTGGCTGTATGATTATTTGATAAATCCTAAAACTGTAACTCATTATTATAACCGTGTCAGTTGCAAGAGTAGGTATGCCTACCTATTCAATAATAATGTCGGCTGATGTGAGGCGGCACTAGTACCATTGAACTAGTGCCGCCTCTTTGAATTCAAATATCGAAATAATATTCTGCTGAGTAGGTACGTAACATTGTCAGCGGCATGCATCGGGACGTAGGGACAAAGCGCGCGGCGCGGCGTGCGCCTGCACTCGCACAATTTTATATTTCAATTTACAAAAATACCGAAACGTATCGGTATTTATATCGGTTACCGTAATCAAATGGGTAATCGTAAAGGAAACGGTACTACCGTTTCATTGCGGTGACCGTTTATATCTGTTACCCATACATACGGTTATCGTTTCAATCGGTAACCTTTATGAAGCGGTATTTAAATCCCTGGTGCAATCAGCCCGCGCAAAAACCACTCGGGAAACCACGCCGCCTTCATCCGCCCACAATCATCAATCATCCATCCATGTAAGTAACTAACCTATCATTAAGTTCCCTCACTACTGATTTATGGTGGTTTAGCGCCACCATACATTAAGAGACAAAAGTAACAAAATCTCTCTTTTGCGAAATTTTTGTATTTTCTGCTATTGACGTCAAAAATCACCTTATAATTCCCCATACGGAAATTTCGGCCCCTCGGTATCGCAAGGATGACTCCACTTAGAAACTCCTTCGAGCTTCTAGCTTACACACTTCTTATATAAACACTCTATAAGCATGTCACGTACAATACCACGTGTCGTAGAGCTCTGTTGTGGATATCTCACTCATTTTATTTTAACCCACTGAACTTAATGTGCTGCGTGTGTTGAGTTTAAAAAATCCTTTGAACTGAGCGTAAAATAAATAAATAATAAACTTGAAATAATCGGTCAACTAATAACTCAACCCACTAATTAAATTGCGCATCCTCATTATATCGGCCAGAAAGAATCAGGTGACGTGTTGTTTCCTTATTTAAAATTGTCTGGTTATATGTCTTTGATGCCTGCCAAAGTGACAGTTGTACACACAGTTGACAGATGTAATATTTTCGAAAGTTTGTATTTTAATTTCTTACTTGGGCTACAAGCAACAAAAAAATACCACCTCATGGCATAAACTTGTTCTTATTTCTAATATTTAAACATAATATCTAATTATTATTATAAAACACATAAACAGTTCTTATTTGTGACATCTGTCAAAATTACGGTGGTGTGCGTTCCGAAAACAAGGATGCACCTCAACGGCGAAAGGCAAAAATTAACATGTACTTAATAAAACATTGTTTTTGTTTCATATATCTATCAGAGTGTATATAGAAACATTAAGAAATTGCCAATTGTTTCAGGCAACGGAATACTTCGTTTATGCTTCTATTCTGGCAGCAGCGATGGTTGTGTTTCTTCGCATGGCTCAAGGGTACCAGTCCAGGAGTATAGAAGGCGATGGTTCATCCACTGAGAGTCGGCCGCTCTTACACCATCGTTCTAAGGTATGGCATTTAATATTTATACTAGTTTCTGTCCACCACTTCAACCGCGCTGGATAAAAAACCTATGTATACCTATGTGCTAAATTATAAGATGATATAGACGATTATGATTTAAGGCCCTTTAGAAATTAAATATTTTGTAAATACTAGCTGACCCAACAAACGTTGTTTAGCCATATAAATTATATCTAGTGAATATTTTGGCATTCAAATTAAAATTTTCCTAACTCAATGTAAGGGCGTGGATATACGATGTAGGTATAGCATTTTGTGCTGGCAATAGCAAAAATTTTATCTCCGGCAAAATGGAAATACGAATAATTGATGTGACACATTTTCTTTGGGAATATACTTAATAATATGAGAGTTGCAATGAGAAAGTGAAATTATAGATATAAGCGTCACTGCTACGATTCACCCACATTCAATAATAATGGCCGAAAACAAATAAGCCCCTAAACTTTAGTAAGTGAGAGGAAGCTTAGTGTCTGAGAATGACAGGAGATCGGCTTAGTTCTCATCCCTACTGTGTGCTGCTTAAGGAGTGAGAAATGCCATTGGAACAGGCAAATAAATTGAAAACAAATATACCCAAATCAAAAATAGTTCACGTCGTATTCTCAGACCTACTGAATATACACACAAAATTTCATAGGAATCGGTTAAGCCGTTCCGGAGGAGTTTTGTTGCAAACACTTTGACACGAGAATTTTATTGATTAGATATTTTAACCAAAACATTCCACAAGCAGCAACCAATCAAGTTACTCGTTCAAAACCTAGTGATAGGGTGACCTTTTCCTTGGGGTTTAGAGATTGTACAAGTATCTCGTTTATTAGAAAACAATATTGATACTGTTGCCTTATACCATATGTAACCTATAATAAAAACCCTGGCAAGGGTTAAGCCGCGTTGACACGATCAGAGTACTCTCGGACCGAGTGCCCTCGTACGAGTCGGCTTCATACGAGTGTACAGAGATAGTGGTTTACACACATCAAAGTTTTATCATTATCAATAACATTCAAGATCACAATTTCATATGGCATAGACGGATTTGTTATTACAGGGTGTCGAAGCTTTTGCAGACATATTAATCGAAGAGATGTCAAATTATGACAAGCTTTTATTTAACGTTCCAGAGAACTTCTTCTGCTTCATAAAGTTCAACAAATCTAATTGTATCATGCTCAGACCACTTTTTCTTCTCACGAGACGCTTGTAAATTGTTGTTAGCCGCCATTTTGTTTTACAATTTCCATCCGAGCTAGATCGTAACAATAGAGCACGGTCCGAGTCAACACAGATCGGACGCCGTCGTCCGAGTGTGCTCGGATTACCGGTTGTCACAATACGAGTAGCGTCCGAGTAGGTATCCGAATGCACTCGGTCCGAGAGTACTCTGATCGTGTCAACGCGGCTTTATCGGTAACTCTTTGATAGAGAGTTTACAGAGTTGTTTAGAGTAAAAATCGCTAATATTATAGAAAAATTTAATTTGACCCGATTGTTACATTTTAAATCGTAAGATAGTTTGTATAAATTCAAGTAGAAAAACATGATTTGAAAAGTTTCTGTCTAAGCTAATCCGTCCTAAGAAGAATTTGTCGAAAACCAACTAAGCTAAAAAATCTCACCGTTTTTCAGAACGATTATTCAAATTTTGTGCCATGTGCATAACATAAATACATACTACTGAAATAATTATAAATGTATTGGATTCAGTAGGTGTAATATTTGTGTCTAGGATTTTGTGATAATAATTTGTTTTTTATTACATATTTTTTAACTTCTTTGGAGGTGGGTATACTTATGTGGGTTTTACATTTTAATGTCAACTGCACATCGCTTTTATTTCCTAGGAAACTTACCTATTCACTTATGTCTTTAACAGAAAATGCGATTTATTTGTAATGTTAAAATTATTTACTATTTCGAATGTGTTACCGTGTCACAACAGTTATAAACCCATACAGAAAAGCGTCTCATTTACGTCTCTTACAAATATCAATAGCCTTTCAAAGAGTAACCCATGCTAAATGGTTTGGCTAAAGTAACACAATGAAATATGTTACTCTTCAATGGTGTAACACTTGTGGCTTGGGTTTCTTACTAACATTGTAAAAATACCCAAGTGAAAACTCCACTACTGGGTAAACAAATCAATCCCTGGATTTAACTCGTTGAAGTTTTGCATGCAAAGTGCTACGTGAACGTTTACCTCATTTTTAGGGTAGACAGTTGAAATTTTCGCAGATGATGTATTTTTATTGCCGCTATAACAACAAATACTAAAAATAAAATTAATATTTAAGGGCTGGGCTCCCATACAACAAACTAGATTTTTTTACCGTCTCTTGCTGGATACTAATGACAGTGACAGGTAGACGCTTTAACTATTCACAGAATATTTCGTTTAATGTTCTCTTTAAATATAATTAATTAAAATAAATATTTACTCCCATTCAATAAAAGAGGTCTTCGGCGCTTATTTGATAAAATAATAATTATTAAAACAGGTAGAAACTTGAAATATTCACCGAATATTTAGTTGTATGTTAATTTTAAAAATAAACAATTATTGAGATCACTATTTAGGGTTCGTACCTACCTAGGATAGGAACGTACCTGCCCAGCTCAAACGGACACTGCGTAAAGTGTCTGTGACTTGCAAGATTAGGTTACAGAGAATGCTACGGTACCCATCGTGCGCGAGTCCCATTCGCACTTGGCCGGTTTGTGTCTATAGTATACATTACTACAGATAACATTATAACTTGTCTGTAGTAGACCTTCAATGTAATGTAACTGTTGCATTTTCTTTTTGTTTAAGTACACCTCCCTATGTCTTATATCTCAATTACTCACACTTAAACCGTAATGCCGTACCATCGAATTTCTCTGTATACCTAAAGTTACTCAACGTCATGTAAAAGGTAATTTTCAGCGGTAGGTGACATTGCAATTCATTGCAATATTGGCTGTACAGTCGTGTCAATCAAATTTGTCACAAAGGGAGGAATTTATACCGTATATCGAAAGCACCAGCCAAATTCGATTAAAAAATACCGAGTGTGCACCACCGTGGCAAAAATAATTACAGTCCTTAATTATATTGGGCACGGTAATTATAATTACATGGTTTACACTTTTACAAAGTAAGAATTACCATGTTTATTTTATACGAGTGCTACGATGGTAGAATGGCGAAAGTTCTTTTGAAATCTGCAGGGCCTGAGCTCGTGATACGTAGTCAGATTTTTCTGCAAAAATCTGTCGAAAAAGTCTAGTATTACTCCGGAGTTTGAAACTGTTGAAGCCACCTATTGCCATACACCGGAGTGTACGTGTGGCAGATATGAGGGATATATACGATTTTGTTTGGTTTGGATGGATTTTGACCCGTACTCATTGGATATGTCCTCTGTTGAACAAAGCGTTCCTTCCACTTGAACCCCCTGTTTGAACCTACTGTGGGATAATAACCATACTTTTTGTATGTACAATAGCAATACAACCGCTTTTAATGTAATATAACGATTTTTTCAAATTTATAATGTTAAAGTACGAGTATATTTTATCTTTGAAAGAATTATAATAATATTAAAAATCCATGGCGACTCCAGAGGGTTCAAGTAGAAAGAACGGAACAAATACCTCCCCAAGTCGTCTTGGGAATTGGAGGTACAGATGGCCACATACCTGTATTATATTGCCTCTTTAAATCCCTAAAGAGACCTGTTAACTTCCCAAATTTTTATTTAATTAAATTTACTTAATAACATTTTACGATTTATACGAGTATAAAATATTTTTGAACGGGGCTTGGCTTCGTTGAGCGTGTACAGACTAATTGTTATAAAACTTTTGAAGAACCAACACTGAACTAGACTGACTACCTCTTTTGTAACTTTTATTACATCCTTATTAAAATTGAAACGCAGCGTAGCGTAGTTACGAAGTTCGTTAGTAAAGCATTAGTAAAAGATGAGTAAGACTAGGGCCCGGAGAAGGGGCGACGTGCGCGTGGAAGCGCGGCGTAGCTTCCGCCAGTAGCAGCGACGTTGTAGCATTTACGTAGCTTGTAGATACCCGTACTTGTAGCAGGTACTCGTAGCTATTGATATTTTTTTCTTCATATTCGACTTTTTATTTGCACTTAGTGTAATAATGACTAGAGGCATTGAGTAGAGTTATACATACTTATATACTTTATTACTCATTATTGAATACAAGATATGTACATATATACATTTTATATTTCATGAAAAAAAAGGTGTCTGCTAAATCTATTTAAAAATAAACTGATTTGTTATTTGAAATTCTATATACGAGTGTTTAAAAATACACATTCTTGAAAACGACAATTTATAATGCAGCTTTGAAGCTTTTGTCAAAACCAAAACATTTTTTTTCTTTTGCGGGCGGTCGCAATGCTTTGCCCTATAATAACGAGGCCTAACTCACACTCAGCCTGTTTTTTATTGTCTTCAGAATTATATTTTCACGTACGTCATTATTTTTAGAATACGCGAACACATTCTTGTTTTATGTTAAACGTCCGGAACCGATGTCTGTGATATCGTTGCTCGTAGATTTTGATTTAGTTTATTTTGTTCAAAGACATACATGCAAAAATTTTTAATCAATTTGATTTAAAACTTATCAAATGCTTCAACGATACTCCAGTTTAAGTATAACCTACGCACCGTGGAGCATCAGATATCCTGATATAGATATTTAACCTACATGCGTATTGATTTTTTATTAGTTTGAGCTTAAAATTGTGACTAGTTACGTTACTAACCTCATTTGAATGTCTTCAGGTGACACAGAGTTCGTACACTGGCATATATAAATACACAAAATAAATTTCTAAGGTTGTCGGTGTAAACTTTGTTACACAAACAACTATTGAAATAATTATAACTGCATATTTTTCCCATTCATATTTTTGAATAGGCCAACTTAAGAAAAAAAAAATTTTAAGATCCCTTAAGTACGCCCCGCTTCTGTTACTTTCCAAAAGGTGTTATTACATATCAAAACTTCATGCAACTCTAAAGAAGAGACATGCACTTTGCAGGATTACGCGCGGATAAGCGCACATAGTTTTAATGGAATTCAGTTCAATGTTTATGTATCCGTGCTGCTTGTTTTGTAAATTTACCGCACTTAACACAAGTTACAGTATTGAGCACTAGACGAGCGGTGTATTTCACGTAACTTCAATATTTACGTCAGCGAAGAAGATTAAAGGGTAATTCTAACTTTTATTTTTTGCTTTAACGCCAGCTTTGCATTTAAGCTTACATAAAAGGAAATATTTAAACTACGAGCGGGACTCGAACTCGGGGCCATTTATCCCTATAGCCGGGGCATGCTCTTCCAATAGAACTATCGTAGTGAGTATGTCATAGCTGAAATTTAACCTTTTGTTACTATTGTTAACCGTCTTGAGGGGACGGAGTAACATCTGAAGCCAAACTGAATTGAACTTCAATCTTTTTTGATTTTTTTGTTAATATGTTCATCATATATTATTATATGTGACTTACATTATTGCACGTGAAATCTACGCATTTATTTACAGACCACGATTTAATTAAAGCGCTGCAATCAGTTTCCATGCAGTCATTTTATCTTGTTTTCGGACAATGTTGTAGATCATATACTTATAGAAGATATAACTTTGAGAACGTAGATTTAAGTATTTTATATCAAAAAAGATTCTTTCAACAAAATTTTCTCGAGCAGTTTTATGTTACGTAGGTATTAGGGATTTCTTCTACGAATAATAATTATTTTGGTAATTCTTTGAACTTGATCTTAAATAATATTATAATTGTTGTTCGTAGGTTGTCTTATAAATGAATTGCAGGAAACTATTTCACGGACTTTTTCATTAACATTCTAAATAATATACAAATAGGTGTTATTCCCCACAACCACCCGGAAAAAGCGTGAGATTGAAGCTTTACTCAGTGAATGAGTGCAAGTTTAATACGATAATAAAACTCCTGCAAATTCATAATTTAAACTCTTTTGTTCCAAAAGCAGCGTTCTACCGAGTTTGGACTAAATTCGTTTAGTACGCAAATGAGTAAAAAATAAATAAAAATACTGAGCGGGACTCCTCTTTTGTTTGTCATCTGCGATATGTTTGATTATATAATAAGGTTGATAATAAATATATAGACAACGTTTCATTCAATATACCTACCAAATGTCCTAGAGCATTTGTAATACATAAGGGCCTGCAACCTTGGCCTTTAGGTTACTTTAACTCCTTTGTTATAGAAGCGGTGTTTTATAAAGTTTGTAGTTTTATGTAAAGAAAGGCATACCGCCGATATAGGTATTTAGACCAATAATCCATACTAGTATTATTAGTAAATGCGAAAGTAACTATGTCTGTGTGTCTATATATCTATATCTGTCTGTCTGTCTCGCTTTCGTGCCAAAACTACCGGACCGATTTGGATGAAATTTGGTAAGTAAATAGTATGAGACGCGGGCAAGGATATGGGATAGTTTTTATCCAACTGCTCAAAAAGCGGTTAATGTTAATGAAATACGCGCGGGTGGAGCCGCGGGTGGAAAGCTAGTGGGTATATATATATATATATATATCTCGCACCTACTTTATAAATTATCTTGCTTAATTTAATTCTTAATTTTTACACTAATTGTTTTTTTAAGTCAATTAACGTACTAAATAATAAAATACTTATTTGCATAGGCTCCATACTTTCAGGACGTTAAAAATTTCAATAATCTGGGTTTATAGGTGCCTGAATCTCTAGAGAGTTCCAGTTTCGAATTCATCTTAAGGTAAAGGTACAATATATTGCTAGATATTTAGCGTAATAAACAAGGCGATGCGGTGCTTCATCCTGCTTCAATGGCTTTTATTAAATAAATCGAAAATCCATATCGCAATATGGAACATATTATTCCTATTTTTTCCACAAATATGAGTGAGCCGAAGTATTTGATACGATATATCTCTCGTTACAGCGAAAAGCCGGTAGAATTTTATTCGAACCCGAATTTGAACTGACACTGAATATTCGGTTTTCGAACAGATATCAAATCGATTTTACAATGGAAAAAAGTTTTGACCTTATTATTATTGCCTTATATTTATTATCTCGATACCGTTTTAATCTACTTTATTACCTCGTTACTCATTTTCGGGCTTGAACGTTCCACTCCATCCCTTGCCTTTTTACACGACTGCCCAAAATAAGATAATTATGTTTTCAGGATTCATGTTTGTGTGTATGTATGTTTGTGTGTTTGTTTATTCCACCATAACATCTAAACGGCTTAACCGATTTTATTGTATGAGATATCATTAGATTCGTCTCGATAGCGCAAGGGACACTAGGTACATAAAAAGATAAATAATAAAAAGCTGCTGGTTTCTAGACGCCATATTATTACATTTTATCTTCTAAGCCCACCGAGTGGCATAATAAAAAGAAGGGCTTTATAAAACGATAAATATTGCAGTTCAAATTTCGATGGAACGATAAGAAAATAAATAATCTGTAGTGTTTTTTTACTTTCAAATTAATTTATACTTGTTTGCCAAATATACACTTATAATAATGGTTCTAAGGTCGTTATAATATGGTTCTTCGGTTTTATTTCCTCATAGTTAACTTATTGGGTCCTGTAAAAAAAAAATACAATAGAGTCTTCAAGGTTAGGCAACGCATCGATTGTACTATGCAGGTATAGCAAATGTCCATAGGCAGGAGCCGATAACCGCTTCGCATTATGCAGGGCGCATACTCGTCATCACATACAATAAAAGATACTTGGTATACTACCATATAGATACCTACTACTCATCTCATAAACTTTTTTTTTAGTTTTATTGTGACTGAACAAGCTCGAGGCCCACCTGATGTTAAGCGGACTAACCTCTGCCTATAACATATACATTTCATCGCAAGTCACGAATAGCACCTGCGCCCGTCATCTTGAGACATAGTTGTTAGTCTCATGGTGCCTGTAATTTCACTGGCTCTCAAAGACTGCTGCTGGAACACACCTCTAGGTGCTTGGCGTCAGAGTTTCTACTTGAGGGTGGTCGGTAGCCAGACGGGCCAGTCGTAAAATGCCCTTCCACCATGCGGTGAAGCTCAAGCCCGCGGCGGGAACCATGGACCTGCTGCGTGGCAGTCCATAGCCAAAGCCACTGAGCCATCATTGCTTTAACTATCATAAATACGAAAGTTTCTGTTTGCAATCGTCACAAAAATTTATTAAATAGTGAAAACTACTCGTAGTTATTAAATTAGGTATTCAAAATTAGGTTGTTACATTTTCGGTTTCCTGTTTCGAGTGAGCCCACTCAACCCGGGACTGTGATACTTTGATGCGAGCGGGGTGGGGTGGGCGTTCGGCACGGCTGGCAACTATGCGGAGTGTAGTGGCTAGGTTAGTTGCACCAAACACTCAAGGCCGTTGGAGTTGTAACAAGCCTTAAGGGGTAGTGTACACGCAGCATATAGAAGTGCTTTACGAACATAGGTTCGACATATTTTCAATATCAATAGTTTGCCAGTGAAATTGTGTTTTTAATATCGTTTTGTATGAAAAATCTAACTTTAATATTATTAAAAGTAGAACGGAATACAAAGATAACGTAGAGAGTAGACTCAAATCAAGAGAGTAGTACCAAAAAAAAGATTTGGTTTGGCATTTTTAATATGAAGAAACTATGTTTGTATGGAGAGCGCTATTCTTAAACTATATAATTCATAATTAGTACCGCTACATACCGAGTTATACAAATGATTGGTAGCGAAAACTTAAAAACTAGCAAAATAACTTCATAACAATAAAATAATCAAATATTAATCACAAATATTACAGACATGACTGTCTGTAATATTTGTGTATAAAAATAAAAATTACTATAGTAAAATGAATCTGGTCAAATTTTATACGACAAAATATTTACTGTCGTATTTCTTGTAAATAATATGGGAGTATGTCACTTATTATTGTATAAAATGCCCATAACATATCAGATTATTACCTACACACTACAAATAAATATGATAATACATTATTAATTCGTAGCCTATACATATATGTATATATAATATATATATATATATATATATATATAGCCTATATAGCCTATATACTACTACACAAACTTGACATAGGCAACTATTTTGAAAGTTGAAGATTAAACATTATTTAGATTTGATTATTTCGAGAAATGCGTTTAACACACCCGTGGAAATATTTTTGTAAGTATTCAGTTATTTTTATATAAAATTTAATTATAATGTTAACAACAATGTCGTAGAGAAATAAGTGTATAGACTTATCCAATAATTACATTTCAAAGCGAATGCGTGCTTTAGGTGCATTCACGTGTGATTAGTCCAATCTGGTTCGGATAAAGCTGTTGAGCTGTTTTGTGTACTTTCACGACTCATCTCGAATGAAGTTTACGTTCATGTTCATTCACAGTGCTAACAAACAGCAACGACTGGTCAAATCAGCTAGGTTCCCATGGTTCCTGAGTACACGAATTCCAGCCATTGAATTGATCAAACCACACTTTTACGCATATTCAAATTAATTTATTCATTCATAAGTTTTAGGTACAATTTTAGAAAAAAATAATAATAACAATGTCATTCCGCTAAAACTTGTCTTTACAGGCGTATGGATGCAATTTCAAATTAATTCATTTAAAGTTAAAATGTCAAGATGATCTAAAATTTTATATTATTAAATATAATTATAAAGCTACTCAGTTTAATATTCTTAATTTAATATTTAAAGTATAGAAACATTTCTCAGCAAACCTCCGCACCAAGTGTGCTCTGAATCGAAAAAAGGTCATGTCTTTGAAATGATTAGGAGTTTTATAGTTCATTTTGACCATTATGTAGCTATTATTTGAGCAAGTAACTCTTACCGTATATTCGTTACATGTTAACGTCTAAAGGGCAATTCTGGTCTTGACAAATTTTAACGGCGAGAAGTGTGAATTATGGTAGTAGATAAAATGTAGGCTAACTATTTAATTTTTATCTGGAGTAGGTATCTACGTTTCTTGCACTACAGAATAGGATAACACTAGTTACTTATTCGCATAGGCACCTCACTACATTAAATATAAAATTTTCTGCATTATTATAATATTCACAGAAGTTTTTTTGGAGTGTACATAATAATAGTAATAAAACTAGTTAAAGTTGTTTAATTACTATGTGTAACAATCGCGATAACCTAAGAAAACATAATAATGTTTGTTTGTTATTAATTTTTGCTTCCCTTGGAAAAAGATGTTATTATTCAATATATATGTATTTAAACTCTTGGAATGGTTTTAACCGATAAATCTTCTGTGATTGAGTGAGGGTTGGTATACGCTCAACGCCATCAAACAAACACAGACTCCGTTAATGAATTCCGCTCTTTTTGACTGTACTAATGATATACAGGTGTTTTAGTTACGCAATGACGAACTATGAGGTGAAACGGAAATGGAAACTGTGGAAGTATATATATAAGTGATGTCTATCCAGGATATCTAGCATGCACACTGTGATTATTTAATTAGCGTATGACACGAGAAATTTTTATTCGCTCTTTTTACGAAGAATAAAGTTAAAATATTTATTCTACGGTACAATAAACGTTTTTGATCGACTTCCATTGATCTGACATGGCATCCGTTTGCATCAAATTAAGTCCTCTCGCGAATGTGGGGCATTTGTCGACGAAAGCTAAAGCTAAAGTGGAGTGGCGTAAGGTCACTCCACTTTAGTTGAACTGAGGAATTTTATTTCATTTTAGTCACTTTTGCTCTTCGCGTCGAACCGGTTGCAAACGAAATGTTTAGAGCACGCTATAATTGAAGTCAGTAATAAAATTATGATAAAATTGTTGATGGGTGATGAATGATGATGGTAACTGATAAATTTGGTGACGGACGTTAGTCGTAGGTAATTATTATTGGATTGATAAACATATATAAGTGTGACATCGTATAGAAATGTGATAGCATCACATGGAAATGTAAACATTTTTTATCTCCATAACATTGGGAATGTTATGGAGATAAAAAATGAATAGTAGGAAAAAACGGCGGTCTATCCTCACAGAGCCCTTGTACGAGGGCAAAGCGTGATCATGCGGATTTTCGCGTTATCCTGATTTGTAAAACAATTTGCCTCCGTTAGTGATACTTATTGGCATGTTATTTGTAATATTTTCCTCATTTTTGAGTTGGATTGTGCTCAGATTGAAGTAATTATAGCCGAGTGGTTATAGCTATGGACGGCGGTGCAGCAGGTCCATAGTTCGATACCCGCCGCGCAGTTTGAGCTTCACCGCATGGGGGAGGGCATTTTGTGAATGCTCTCCTGGCTAGCTACCACATTTAAGTCAAAAATCAGTCGCCAAACAGCTAACAGTGTGTTCCGGAAGCAGTTCTTGAAAGCCAGTAAAATTACAGGCACTTGAGACTCAACAACTGTATGTCCCAGGGTGACGGGTGCAGCGCAGTTTATCACATGTGACGAAATACATCTATTATAGGCAGAAGTTACCGTTTAACATTAGGTGGGCCTCGTGATTGTGCCATCATAATCACAAAAACAAAGACTATAGAAAGTATAATCTTTGGTACGGGCTGGCACGGGCACGTACCTACGGCAGTAAGCGTAGACTAGTCAATGATTTTTTCTGCATGATTTACATTAATCAATCTCAGAAGTTTAGCTTAAATTTGCCGTTATGGTTTAAGCTATATCTACGAGCTAATACCACGTCGCATATATTCAAGTTTTGAACTATGAAGCTACCAGTAAACCGGTCATCGTTGTGCTGGATAACGTCCATTTAGTAACCAGTTTTTGTCCAGTTAGAATTTAACTTGTAGATATATAGACAACAGTATATAGACTTGTCGATTTTCTGTGAGCTCATGTCAATGGAAAGATAAATTTTATGTGTTTAATCTGTTAATAGGATTTTTAAATTGAAGAAGGGCGTCCATATAAAAAGTATTATTTGATAAAATTTTCTTGAGTTTCGAACTAAGCGATTAGAGTAATTTTCACGTTACCGCATGCGCTGATATGAGCTTCTAATTTAAATGTTAGTTTTATTTTATTTTTTTACTGGCTGACAACAAGAGCTGCTAATGTAATGAATAGATTCAGGCCTTACCCGTTACCTTGCGGAAATTCATATTGTAATGTCGTGGGGTTCGCAGGGAGCGCGTTTGTAGAGGAATGTCCGATTAATTCAATATTCTTTTTATTACTGTCTCAAATCACATTCACACACGTACTTTAATAGTAACTATAGATTACGTCTACATATACACTACACCATAGGGGTTATTTATTAAAAAAAGAAAATTAGTAGAATTTTCTTTTTTTTTTCATCTTAGTATAGGTTGTATGTACCTAAACAATGACATAAATTTAAACCTTACACTCTTATTAAAATATTCGTACGATTATATTTTCTTAATTTTAATCTTAACTGTAATAATTAACTTTACAATTAAATATATCTCAAACAAAGTGTTCCATAAGTATTTACAGCACAGAGAATCATGTAGAAGGGATGTTAATCAAGTAATAGTAACAACATTAACAAAATAATTATGATGTATACTGTATTCTATGGTGGAAGGTGTAGATAAAATAATAACTTGCAAATAACGAGCAAATTCTGAAAGTTACAAAAAGTTTTAGACAATACCGACTTTATTACCGAAATATGCTTAAATTGTTATACATATCAAATATAATACTTATACAAAATCATTGAAAAAATGCAATATCCTATTTTTATGAACGATAACAAGATTACTTTCTAAATCTTCCTAAACTAATCTGATTGAACTAAAGTTAAATCATAAAAGAATTGTTCTATTTCTTTGCTAAATATTTCTATAGATCTATTTCTCTGTCTACAATTAAAAAGTTGATTACGTAATGCAACTGGACACTTTTTCGTTAGTAGATGTGTCTTCATATCTGATAATAAACATTCAATTAAGTTATAATTCGTCTTAAGATAAAATTTTGCTACATCCGTTAATCTAGTTTTCAACACAAAATTTATCAAATGTTGGTGTGAATTCTCATTAATAATTTAGCTGTAAAATTCTATATTATCTATTAGTGACCTAGTAATATGCTCTTGACCAGTCATTTTTGGCAACAAGGCAATAGCCGTCTGTAAGTCAAAATTATCCATTTTATATAGAAAACAAATGACAAAATATGACTATATAGGCACACAATCCAACTGATTGATAATTTTTTAAATGCTTTTAATATCTCAATATTAAAATATTTTGTTCTTCATGATATATAATTAAATATGCCCATGAACAAAAAAATAATTTCTTAATATTATGCAGCTGCATCAAAATACTTACAGTTTAATACGTTTTGTTTTCGAGCACATATATATTTGCATGGTGGTAGGGCACTTTGCGAATGCCCGCCTGGCTAGCTACCACCCTCAAGTTGAAAATCTGTCGCCAAGCACCTAACGGTGTGTTCCGGCAGCCGTCCTTGAGAGCCAGTAATTCTAGGTTAGCCTGAACAACATCTTCGACCACATCATCACTTACCATCGGTGAGATAGTGGTCAAAGGCTAACCTATCAAGCATAAAAAAAATAAAAAAAAACATAAACACTAAATGTAAAAGATTTTCGATTTCTTGTATCCTTGACAATGATGATGATAATTCGGAACCTGGATCGCTCTGCTACTAATCCACCTTGCGTATGGACCAGGCGCTATCCTGTACGTTTATCCGTGATCCTGTTCTCCATTGAGTAGTAGCAGAAGTAGAAGATTTTCCCATTTCCTATATGACATTTTTTTTTCTTGCTAAATAATTCTTCCCCTTCGTAAAAATGACAATTTTCAAATAATTTTATTCTTCACAATATTCTTCTTAATTCTTAATTTGTATAAAATTATTCCTCACATATTATTTTCTATAAAAAAATCCTCTTCAAATATTATGTCTTGTTTGACAATAAATCTTCATTCAATATTTTTATTATAATACATTTTCTTTCTTTATAAAATTGTTTATTTTTCTTAACTCCTTTTATTTATTTTTATTTGAAAATCCATTATACTTCATTTTCTAAAATAAAATTCCATGTTTCATGTACCCTATTTATTTCATGTAATATTTTTCTCTTCATTGCTCAAAAGTTCTTAATTCTTCATATTTTTCTTCTGCCAACTCGTATTTTTATTCCCATTATTATTAATTCTTCAATTATTTCTTGACCAACTACATAAAATATTCTTAAACTGGTTTCAAAACAGTTTATCAGCATTTTTCTCAAAGTTCCAAACTTCCTTTATACACTTCACTTTTCAAACGTTTTGGGTACATTGTGGTTATATTTGGGTCTCAAACTTTTTCTTAATTTTCTTCTCAGATCCTGGCATTTTCTTGAAGTGCCATCCCGGTGCAGCACACTCCATTTCTCACTGCACCGGGCCTGGCAGGGTCGTCATGTAATGTCGTGGGGTTCGCAGGGAGCGCGTCTGTAGAGAAACGTCCGATTAATTCAATATTCTATATATTACTGTCTCAAATCACATTCACACACGTACTTTAATAGTAACTATAGATTACGTCTACATATACACTACAATATTTAATAAGAACAAGTATTTTCAAAGTATTTGAAAACATCAAATGAATACTTTAATAAGACACTTAAAACATAAAATAATATATCGGCTTAATTTTCCTGTTAAGCCGACTTGACGTCACAAACGCCACGCAGTCAAACCGGAAGAATTTTCGACGCGTTCGCTTCTACACGTAAATCATTGTGCTAGGAGGTCTTGATTGACTCTACGAGCGCACGATCGAGACTGGTCGTGCGCTACGTTACGCTGCGTACATCACGTCGGCTTAGTAGGAAAATTAGGCGGAATTGTGACTAGATATATTTTTAAGTGTTTTATTAAAGTATTAATTTGATGTTTTCTTAAAATACCTGTAAAAATATTTTTTATTATTAAGAGATGCTAATGTTGCTATAACAGACGGAACCCTAAACCGTACAACGTCAGCACGACGGTTGTGCGGCGGCGTACCGAAGAGTTGTACTAAGTACTTAATGAGCGCAAGCAATCCCGCTCCTCCATCCCGTTACTCACACACTTGCACTAATTTAAACCGCGCGGATTAAGTATAGTTAAATACTATTTAACATTTTATACATAAATACAATTTAAAAATGCAAGTTAAATTTAATTATCGATCTGCTGTGATCTGATCTGCGAAACAAAAAACTATAGGATTTTCCTAATTTTCAATTGTCTGTTTCTGGAGCTGTATGTTGTCAGATATGGTTGCACGCAGCTGTAAATTTACGAACATTTTATGCAATCAGACTGCCTTGTTACAGGTGATATCGGTTCATTCGCTGTCGACGACGAGCACGCGGCCGAAGAGCGGTCGTGCGAGTAGCATGGCATCTTGCCTCGGCCTAATGGAACGCGAGCGGTCTGCGGCGTGGCCTCCCCGAGCTTATGTCAATCTCGGTACACCAAGCACGAGCGAACGTCGTGCCACAACTTTAGCTCAAGAATGACGCGATAATAAGAAATAGTTCTATGTTTTTAACTCAGAAAAGTTAAGATTGACGTCAGAATGGTCCACTGTTTTATACCACAAAATGTAATGATTCTAAATGTAGTCTGAACATTACCATCAGGTAAGTATCACAGGTTTTACACGAATCTTAGCCGGTTCCATCATTATAACATAGACAGAGGCTTCTCTATTATCACAATGATTTCTTGTAGTACCAATCGATTATTAATGTTAATGTATCAAACAAATTATTGGAGTACAAAATGTTATGCCCAAGGCGGGAATTTGTTTGATATGATTTTCGCTTAGCACGCGATAGTGCTTGTGATCATATTTAGAAATAATGTAAATGTACTTCACTGAAAAGGAAATAGATTAAGACTATTACTGAGAATAATCGTGTTAATGTATTCTTGTGACAAACTAATTAACAAAAGCTTTATAAAATGTTCTTTTTAACTTTACGATGTAAATTATTGATAGCTTTATCATACAATTAATAGTTACTATAAACTTTATGAATTATTAATTATTTACAATAATTATTACTTATTTATTATATTTGTAGTTCAGCTAATTTATTTTTGCCCTATATGATATATTTAGCAATACATATTAGGCTCAGCAATATGCATACAAAATTTCACAAAAAAACAATTTACTATAAGTTTATTTGTTAGCATTTTGAATAAATAAAAAATACATGTTTGTGTTTCTGTAATATGAAAGATACTTGCACAACGCGTAAAAGTCATGCGATTCTTTGCTAAACAGATGTCTGGATGGTATTTGTTACCGCTAGCGATTTTCTGTCTGCAAAGAAGGTATGTGTAAAGTACTACTGTACTTCTGTAGGGCGCTACAAGATTTCCACTGAATAAGTAACTTGATGTGTGGTATGTATACTATATAGTGTACTTTACCCCTTTTTGCTATCTATTTATATTATACAAAATATAAGACGTTCATACGACGTCAAATTGCTACCTGGGAACGATTTTGGGGTGTACGGAAGAGCAATAAGGTCGAATCACTATTGAAAATTTTTGGACTCCATTGGTAATCCAGTGAAGAAGCTCATTGGTGATGACGCAATGTTTTCAGTTTATCGGTGTAAGTACAAGCAAAATCAGTTTAGTTCAGTATTACAGTACACGGTAACAATCACTACATACCAGAGTGCAAACACTCAATAGTACCTACCGACCGATGATGTAGAGACATTTACGTTGTGTTTCAGGTGCAGATTGGTAAATATTCGTACCTTAGGGCACGGACAAATTGAAAACTATTTAACTAGTTATTATTAATCCGACTTCAACGCAGGAGGAAGACTTTTCAACTGTATGTTTACAAACGTATGTTCATTGACATTTTCGTCAATTGTGAATTATTTTTTCTCTAGGTAGGATTTAAGTTGGTCCTATCCTTTTACCTCCACGTTGGTCCCATTAAATTTTCATCAATTTCGATTCAGTCGTTTTTAAGGGCTTATGTTTAACTTACCACCAGATATAGTAACATATAACAGACAAAAATAGTGAATGATCACCAAAATTAAACCCACATTTTAATCTTAACTTACATCCAAAGTTTTAACATCTAGCTATATATATTTAAGCAAAATGACTCCAAATAAATCATTGCTAACCCAAAAGTAGTAAATGATCACCAAAATTAAAACAACATTTTAATGTAAAATTATAACCAAAGTTTTTGCATCTAGCTATAATTCTTCTGGCGCATCGCCGGCCACTGCCGTGGCACGCTTGCTTCGCTCGCTCGGCTCACGCGTTGTTGTGGTCACAAGTAACCTAAGGCTCCTCCTAGCTTCGCTCGTTGTCGCACCTAAATATGACTTTAGTAATAATTTACTACATTTCGTGTGCGATTACGATTTTTGGTAAAAGAACTAAGGGTATCAAAGCATTTTATGGTGCTCATTATATCAAGTAGCTGAACTGAAAAGTACTTAGTTTAAGAGGGGCTAAACTGCAATTTGAATTACAATCTTAGACAGAAACAGTTACTACATATTATAAAAAAAAATACAATTCTAGTTTAGCAATGGGACTATTATATTTTGTTCTACATGTTCGCAAGTTACGTGTTAGATATATAACTTCTGATATACCCTATATTAGGAAGAAGGGGCAGTAAAATATGGATACCTTGGATGTATTTAACAGACAACACAAGGGAGGAGGAAATTGACACCCGGATCCACAATGATCTCCGTCGTAGTGCAGCGCACACAGGTGTACACACCACCACGAGGTGTTGGTGTCCAGGCTACTAAGTAGGAAACCAAGATCCCCATATACAAAACTGTCGTAAGACCGATACTGATGTTTGGATGCGAGGCCTGGACACTGACCCTCAAAGAAGAGAACAAACTTCTGGCCGCGGAGAGGAAGATTATGCGCAAAATTCTGGGCCCGGTCCAACGCGATGGTATCAGCTGGCGTTCACAAAAGAACCACGAGATCGAAGAACTGATCTCCGAGATCAAAGTCCAAAGGCTCCGCTGGGTGGGCCATGTACAAAGGGCGAGGATCCCAATGTCAAGAAAGCATATCTTGGAGTTACAAGTGAAGGCCAAGATATCGCTAGATTGACGCTGTGGAGTCGGACCTGCGCGAGCTCCAAGCTGCTAACTGGTAAGAGACAGCGCGGGATCGAGACAGATTGCGTTCTCTTGTATCGGAGGCCAAGATCCACTCTGGGTCGCTGCGCCAGAGGAGTAAGTAAGTTAATCTTTTACAAATTTGTAACATATAAATGTACCTAATAAAAATATATTACCATATTTAATACATATATGACTGACGGTTACTTGGTAGGGTTGGATTTTTTTTTATTTGTTTATTATGTGTTATACTTATAAGTTAGCCTTTGACTACTACCTCAGCTGATGGTAAATGATGACGTGATCGAAGGTGTTGTTCAGGCTAACCTAGAGTGACTGGCCATAAGGACAGCTGCCGGAACACACCGTTAGAACACATTTTTCTACTTGAGGGTGGTAGCTAGCCATGTGGACATTCGCAAAATGCCTAGTACCATGCTATAACGACTGCCACCCTAAGACAATAATAATATCCCTAACATTTTAATAATCACCAGTTTTATAAAAAGCTTTTTTAATTAATATATATTTTTCATGCAGCTTGATTTTTTTCCTTGTGCGTGAACTGCCTTCATGAGGTGCATGGATGCACAAGTCATCCATGCACCTCTACTCCCGATTTTTATAAGTTTAATACCAAATATCCCCAAAAGATTGTAGCCGTCTTTCTCGACGTGAAAGCCTACACAGCTTGGCACGGCTTGATTTTCAACCAGTACCTTAAAATCAAACCGTTGCTGTGCTGCTCAAGCAGCAGCCAAAAATGTAAATAAAAGCCCCCAGCATCATAGTTTTGCCAATCTGTTATTGTGGCCGCAACCTTAGATACTAGTAATACCAACGTGGTTGTTCTAAGCTTTAAGCATTTTCAGCTTACGTTTCCCGTTGGTAACATCCAATGTTGGTAAGTTGGGGCTTAGTACGGTAGTGGTATCATATGTTTGCGCAGGACCTGGTAAGTGGATAATAGCGCATCGGCGAGCTTTTCTCAGAGGAATATGCCTACGAGTTTATCATTACTGGAATAAATAATACTTTAAATTTCGAATTTAATTACATTACTTCTAAATGATTACACGTTAATGATGCCCGTGGAATAGAATTTTTGTATTAAAAATAAGTATTTTTTTAAAATATTTTTTTGTTTAAAAGCGTTTTTCCAAGTCAAAAGCGCCCGCCGCGGCCACACTGGACCGCGCCGTGCTCCCTTTGAATAGAGTTTTGAATATTTACAAGCACAAGAGTCTTTTAACATCAGGTGGTCCTCGTGCTTATTCCGTCAAAAAAATATCAAAAAACCCAAAAAAACAATCAAAATATAATAAGAAAAAATGTTTTTTGTTCCGAAACAAAAGAATAATCATCTCAAAATGTTTATTAGGACTAGCAGAAGTCAACCCTTAGAGGTTATTAGCATATTACTAATAATCCTGTAGAGCAACTAGCGGCCCGCCCCAGCATCGCAGGGGTATTTAACAAAAATTACAAAAACTAATTTGAAAATATTCTATAGCCTATGTTCATCAGGGATAATGTAGGATTTTAATGGTGATATATTTTTTTAAATCGGTCCAGTAGTTTCTAAGTTTATTCGTTCCATACAAAAACAAGCACAATGAAACAATCTTTCCTCTTTATAATATTAGTGTAGATGTATGTATGTATGATGGTAAGTACTGGGGTATAATTATTTTTCATAGCAACTCCTTAAAATAGTAGATAGTTATAGTAATGGAAATCTAATAGTGAAATATGTGGAATATATATGTGGATAAATATAATGGAAAAATATAATAATGGAATCAATGCCCATACGAGGTATTTAAGTCGAGTGGGAATTGCACACGTGTTAAACACTCTACTTTTCATTTCAAATAAAGAAAGTAAAATATATTAGTCCATACTGCACTTGGCCGTGTTTTAGTATTTGATGTTGTAGTTTAGATATAAGGCTAATTTAATTCCAAGTTTAACTGTGTCTTTATAACTATAATAGCCGGTGGAAATTAGCACAGAATACGTGATATTATAACTATTTACAATAAAAAAATAACAAAAAGAAAAATAGACGTTTCTTGTATCTTGACCCTATTTAATTGAGGGGGATTGGCGATAATCCCCACGCTTGGCAGGCATCTTGGGATCGCAGTATAAGATATCAGTTCCTCAGAAGGCGCTGCTTTCCGACAATTTACCTTTAGTCGCGTCTTACTACACCCACAGGCAGCAATGGGGGGAGGGGGGTGTAATTGTGTCCCAGCCCCCGCGGGGTATAGTATAGTATTATATATACTATATAAACATAATACTTATATATTACTAGATTTATTAACAGTTCCTGCTGAATGTTAGTTATATCAGACCACAGAACGTTCAAAAGTTTAGTTGCAGATTATTTCCGTTTGCACAATCTGTCAGAAATCTAATCTTCTCTCACTGTGTCCAGGCTGTGGATTCTGTTCTGAACTAATCGTCTGTGATACACATACATTTTGAACTAATTCAAACCACTAAGTAATTATTACTAACCCGAACACAGCTCGTGATTACTTTTCAGGACCTCTCTCGAAGTTTTGGGTAACACTCAATGGCAACATAACAAAGTGTGGACGGTTTTGATGCTGTGAGTGTTGTAATAATTGAAAGGTCTAGTGGTTTCCTAACATTTATTAAAATTTCTATCATTAGCAACAACATTTTTCTAGAAGTTATTTGTCGTTGTTTTTGATGTTATTGCTGATAGTCTTTGACCACAATCTCGCAACATCAACACTTGCCATCAGGTAAGTCATGATGTGGTCGAATGTGTGAACAGGCTTAACCTAGAATTACTGGCTCTCAGGGACATCTGCCCGAAGTTACCGATAGGTGCTTGGTTGACAGATTTTCTACTTGAGAGTGGTCAATAGTCAGGCGGGCTAACGCAAAATGCCCTTCCACCATGCGGTGTAGCTCAAGCCTGCGGCGGGATTGGAACCATGCACCTGCTGCGCGGCAGTCCGTAGCCAATGCCACTGAGCCTTCACTGCTTTGTTTACTCCCCAATAGTAGGTACTACAGTCTACACGGAAACCTGTTACCATACTTAGAATGAAGTAAGATTTTGTTGTTTGAAAAATAAGTTTCTATCAAATCTAAACAATTGTAAAATCCTGTATGCGAACACAAACAGAAAACATATGTAACAAAAAATATTTAAAGTCTTCCATGTTTACCCCCAACGGCGGCGAAGGCAAAGAATGTACAGTATGAGCAGCATGCCAGTAACCACGTTATCCTGAGTAGGGTATTGCTGCGCATGGTGTGCATGGCAAAGTCCATTGCCATCTTATGGGAAGTGTACTCGTAGCACTGTCCATACGAACTTCAGTAGTACTTTCGTCATATTAAAATATCAAATGTTAATTAAAACTCGCTGCGTGCATGTCCTTGAGTTTAACATCTATTCTTCTGGGTAGCAGTACAGTTTTAGGAAATTTTTATTTTTTCATTTGGAGATAAACCAACGTTGAAGATATTCAGCAAAAGTTAGGTGGCACCTGTTAAATTTATTATTAACAAGATCAATCCCAAGAAGTTGGTGTCGGAAAACGGCCGGCTATCACAGATTAGACCATCGTTGATCCACGTGACCTTGCGGTGATTCTATTATGTGAAATGAAGATCAGTATGAAATGTACCAATTTTAGAAAGAAATAGAGATAGAAAATACTTTATATACATACTTTTAAAAATATTGCAGTGAAAATTATCACAAATATTATAATACAAAGGGAGGTCTTGAGGAGGATTGCTCAAAACGATTTTTCCAGACAACCGAAAGGAAATAAGTTACAAAAATCAGCCAGGTTGGCAGTTTATTACCTAAAAATCACCTAAATGATGAATTATTCACGAACTACCATTTAAATAAATACCTACAAATACACATACTTAGGTACATTAAAATTAACTAAATAAGCTCACATCCACTTTAATATAAATCCATACCATGTACTTACATTCATATAAGATATATAAATATACCTATATGCACCTAAATACTTCTTAAAAGCAAGAAAAAAGATTAATTCACAGTGGACATGGAAAATTCTTTGACTCTATTTTCGAATATACATAAAAACTGGGACTTTCTAATCGAGTTTGGCAGAATGTTCCAGGGTCGAACAGACTGCACTGAGAATTAATCATCAGAGAAATGTACTGTGTCGATTCTATGTGTAGAAGATTTTCTGATGACAATACAAGAGCCAAAAACTCAAGAGCTTTCCTTGTAATAAGGATAAACAATTTATTAAGGGGCCAATATGAGTATTCCGGTGAAGGTAAATAAAAAGCTCATTGAGCTTATGGCGAAATTTTAAAACATGGAAATATTTGCGTAAACCAAATATGAACCCATAGAGATATAAAATACTATTTAGAGTGGCAGCCGTGTCAGTTTTCTTAGAAAACGAGTGTAGCCAGTTCAACACATATAAATGATACTTGACATTACATCTTTATTGTTCACTACAAACAATCCGATTCCCTGTTTAGTCCCATTTTTACCCAATTGAAACGTTTAATAAACCAATTTATAACAGTTGAAATTACACCTTATCTAAAGAGTGGTAAGATTTAATTTCTTGTGAACTTTGTCAAGCTATCCCTTTCAGTGAGAGAGTCAGATATATGGTAATTCCCCTAATATCTGGTGAAATTTGCCAGTCGACAATATCTGTACAGTAATTGTGCAGTCTCTCAGTCAAGTAAAATTCAATTTTAAAATCGTTCCTTGGTAAAATCTGAGCATAGACAATTGAAAAATAGTTCACAAGTTACTGCACGCAAAATGATTACGAGAAAATAAATATTGGGATAGCTAGTAAAATTTTACCTTTTTTTATTTATTTATTCGGAACAAAAAGTGGTATCCCATTGTCAAAGTAGCCAGTGATGCAGTACATTTTTATCGATAAACTTTTCCATAGGCTTTGATGCGTTGATGTACTGTGCGTTTGAGCTATAATAAGTTTTTATGCGGTTTTATATAATAATTTGAATATGTAGTAATGACAGGCAAGTAAGCGTCTTGACTGAACCCTATAGCTTACTAGTATGTCTATACCAAAAGCTTTAAAGACCGCTGAAAACAGAATCACGTGGAAGAGCATAGTACATCGAGCGATTAATACTACTTCAGACAAGACACGACCTTCAGCAGTGAAGATGCTGAATAAGAAAAAGACGATAAGAATAAAATAAAGCTATTACTGCGAAGAACAGCTTAATTCCGATATAATATGTTATAGGCTTGCTTATTTGTAGTAAAATTATTACAAACACATGAAATTCTCGTAGAGGGTGGTATTAGAGATAGGCACAGATAGGGATTCAGGAAAATCAGGGAGACCGACACAATAGTAACTACCAGCTAATTAAATTTGTAATCATTTTATTTCCATTGAAACGAATTGTACTTATTGCATAATCGGCGATTGCTATTTCTAGATATTATTATTTAGCAAAAACTGAAAACAGTATATTTGTGTATTTCTCTATTACACATTTTAACAAATGAATTGAATGGCAGCCAATGAGATATTCTCCTTTTTGATGATAACGAAAATCTCCAAAATAGACTAAGTCATAACCTAAAAGTTCGCGTGTTCTGTTCCGTTTACGTCTACGTTGCTACAACACACCCCGCGATGCTGCAACGCAGCCTGCTGTACATATGAACTAATCCAAATGGAAAAAAAAGAAAAAAAAATCATGTGATATTGTCAAAGTAGCTTTGGTCTGTCATGGTGAAAGAACACTGCTTGAAATCCCTATCAATGCCATTCAAGTTGAGTGTGTAGAACCTCCTCTTAGCCTTCGCAGACAGTTTCTCTCCGATAAATTCCTTTTTAAATTAGCTTAAAACTCAAACTGTTCTTGAAAAAAACTAGATTGTTTACTGACATTATATAACTCATGCAATAAAGCCTCATCTGAGAACTTCCTTTGTCTCCTCCGCAGCTATTTACAATTCACCCTTCTTCCTTATTCCCTCCTTCAGAATCCTGTTATGTCTTTGTACTCATCATCCTACAAATTATTCGTTTTCAAACCTAACATTATTTTGGATTTTGGTATTGATAAAAACACAATAGAAGCTAATAAGGTTTTCATAAATAAATTCTTCACAGAATACAAGGTCTGGACTGCCGTCAGATGCTTCTAAAAATCTAGATAGTCCAATTGGTGTTGTAGGTTGGATCCCATCTACGAGAATAATTTTCAATTATAAATGTCCTTCTACCACTTCCGTCTTTTCAGGAGAAGCCATCGAAATTCTGGAAGCCATCCTTTTTGTAATATCACACAATCTGAACAAAACTATCATATTTTCAGAAACCAAATCTGCCTCCAATCTAGTCTTGCTAACCCATTTCGGTCCAAATCTAGGTTCCCAATTGTTTTAAAAATAAGAAATGCCCTTTCCGAATGTAGCTCTCACGGCAAAAATGTGATCCTTGCCTGGATTCCTGGTCACGCCGGTACAGTGCGCAACGAATCTCAAGATCAAGATATCTGTTCGACTTTAAAACCATCTTTAAAAAACCCTTGAAACCAGAAATGGCAAATTTCTAGAATATGAAAAGAGTCTAGAATATAAATTTATGGTAACATTCTACCTGAGATGCCCAATAAACTCTGGCTCTCAATATTCCAAAACGCTGATAAAGTGACCACCTCTACAATATGCCGTCCGAGTCGAAACTATTCCTGTAACCCAGTCTTCCTGGCCAAACTTCTAACTCCCTCTGTGAATGTGGTTTGGACGAAGGAAATGTGAAACACATATTCTTCTGTTGTCCCAAAATAAACTCTTCTCTCTACAATATTATCCCTAGAGATATCCCTCGTCTTTTCTCCTAATTTAGGAGTATGGTGAGCTCGCGTGCCACGCCCCTTTCACCTTTCTATTGCTTTCTCTTTTCTGTGTATGAACCTATTCAGAGAAGAATTTTGGCGTGCTGCTGTAATGTTATTAAAGGATTTTCTCTATTTTGTTTCCCATTTTGATTTGTGTTATGTTATTGCAAGTTCAAAAGCTCTGTCTAAGGAGGAGTTCCCTGTGGATCAATCAATATGCACAACTAAGTAAAAGGCAAAGCTTTATTTTCATTCTGTAACTCCATCCTCCATGGGTGCTTTCGTATCTTTCATAATTCTTCCCACATGTTCTTTTAAATCATCACCACTGTGCAACTCCTCGTTTTCTCGTATTATTACGAGTATTACCATTGCATATAAAACATACGCATCCTGTAGAAACTCTTTTACTTTACTCCTCGAATCAAGTCTGCGGTGCATATACGCTCATAATATAAAGTCTCATATTTTCTTTTAACACTTTCACTAAACAATGTGTCCTCGCGTTCTTTTAACCACAATCGCCCATATTTTTATTCTCTACCAGGTACAACTATCATGCCGTTGCTCTTGCTATCACTTCTGCACCGAAAAAATCTTAAACGTTTACCGATTTGTCCAGCTTTTATTATCTTCTACTTTGTCTCATGCAGGAAAGTCGCGCCTATTTATCTTCTATAGTGTAGCTCCGTTGTCCCCATTAGATGTGTCTATATCTTGAGGGCAACACCCGTATTATTGTCTCATTTATTTTACCTATAGCTTTTAATTATTAGCCTTTCATTTAACACTCGCCAGGGGTGAAACTATTCAACTAGCAGCCTGACTGATACGCATTATATAGTAAACTTTTTGACTGATGCTTATGCCATTACTAAAGTGGCTAGTTCTAGGACAAAAGCATTTAGGTATAGGCGGTCGAAACAAGGAGGAGCTGGTTAAGTTCCTGATGATCAGCGTAGCGGCAATAATATGACAGAGGAAGAATATTGTGGCAATTCTTCAGACTAACAATATCAACTGGGACAGAGAAAGGAAATGATAGAAAATATTTCTAATTATATTAATAAAGTACCGCTGCTCCCGTCTTAGCCTTCCAAAAATGATGGCAATAAAAAACGAAGCGAACCGACCCACATCTCTTCTCTGCATATCTAGCATCGCCCTATCTAAGATCCACGTATCCCTCTCGGTGCGCTACAAAACAGCGTGACTGTAGATACTTATACTAATATAAGAAATACTAATTACTTTAATAGGTAGGATATACAAATGATTAAAACTTTGCAGTTTACCATTTATTGAGATTAAATATTAAACGTTTAATATACGTTTTAAGCGAATATAATTCGAGCCATATCAAAATTACAAATATCTGTGCACAAATGCACATTACATCATACAAATTAAATAATATCCCTATAGTCAAATATAAAATAAAGAATATGATGAAGAAATGTATGTAGAATACAATGAGATTACGAAAACGTGACTAGATCACGATCTTTAGTGGAAATAATGAATTAATTAAATTTTCATATGGCAAATATACTCGTAGATACAGAATTAGGGACTCAGCTAAGTAGTTAGGTACATGTGCTGCATGTCACTGGAAATAGATTTGCACCATCATAGCATACTTAACAATGATAATAATATCACAGGAAAAGTAGTTTCGTTTAGTCGAATACCTATTACGTTTATTCAACTAGAAATACCATAAGTAGATATATAAACTTGTGAAACCTAAATTTTACATGCATCTTCGTTTCACAAGTCTGGAATGGATAATATGAACATGGTACTTGACTCATATTCTATAGTTTACTCCTATCATATCTATTAGTACCTAGCTATAGCACATGCATTTGGATGTTTTCTTTTTTGTTGTGTTCATGATGTTGTTGTGTTATTGCTTACAATGTGTGCACAAAAATAACTTTTAACATATAACATACATTTTGGCAAAAAACTATGAAATGTAAAGTTAAATGGTCTTAAAAGGAAAAATTGACAGTGATAACAATACCTCCACAGAACCCTGTGATATTATTAAATACACATATCTTACTAATTAGCACAATAGATTATAAGTTAATTTTTTTTTTTTATTTATTTATATAAGAATGACTACATCGCGAGTACAATGGACAGCCCATCGTTGTATAGTATTACATCAGGGCGAAGTCCTATAACATGTGCGATAACGGTTTCAGTGAAAAGACGCATTAATTCATTGCCATCATAATAGCACGGGCCGATCTAGCGAAGTCATCTTTACGCTTCTGCATCTGTTTCATTGAACGCCGACTCTGAAACATTACAGT
Source organism: Plagodis dolabraria (assembly GCA_963854805.1). Lineage (NCBI taxonomy): Eukaryota > Metazoa > Arthropoda > Insecta > Lepidoptera > Geometridae > Plagodis > Plagodis dolabraria. Next base: position 16,889,601 of record OY978440.1, on the reverse strand, counting down.
TATTCCGGTTAAATTAGTATATTTACATACAACAATAAATTGGTCGTACATTAGGTTTAAGAATATAAGGACTGTTGCATATCCTGTTGGATGTCGTAAAAGGTCTCCCATGGGAATAATGCGCTGAGTAGCATGACACCACTCATGTAGATGTAAGTGGGTTGCACATCTGTTCCTTTACAACGCTCTGATTACCCAAAAGTACTACAGCGGTAAGCTACCAAAGCCATCATTCACAAGGATGGTTAGCGTCAGATAGAAGGCCGTACCTATTTTCCATTATACTAAGGTAAAGGTCATTACAATGAATATACACATTGATGGTAGTTACATTATATTTCACACAATTCAAACATTATTGTCAATAATACCATTTATTACATTTACATAATTAGCGTTAACAAAACCAATTAAAATAAACAGTAACGGTAACTTTCACTTACATAACAAACACTTCTGAGTCGCTGGTACACTTTTTAGACGACTGTTCCACTCAACTGCGGGCGAACAACTGACTGAATTCGTTTCCCTTTTACAAAGCGGAACAGTCCCCTCTACTGTCCACCAGCGAGTCAATTGACTGTGTTTATAAAACATAAATTGAAGAACTTTTGTAAAGATTACATAGAAATATACACATAACAAATTTAATTATTTTATGCTATAATTATTTTTAAATATTTTAAGTGTAACAATGCATTATTATAGATAATAATATAAACCTTAAATAAATAATTGTAATCAATACAATGTCACAATAACTTTCTGAGTGTATTATGATAACATTCGTCCATCCTGACAAAATAAGCGCGTCCTCGCGATTATGCCTATTAGTTCAAGTAAACCTAAGCTTATATAACAATATAAGTACAAAAATGTAATCAAAAACTTATTTTTTATAATAAAAAAAAATATGACTTTAATAGAACAATGTTCAACGATACAATACAATACAAAATTCTTTATTCATCAACAATCTTAAGGAAAACAATAAAATTATTACAAACAAATTAATTATTAAATAGATCAAGCCTTCTCTTCTTAACCTTATGATTATTCATTAATATCATCATAAGAAATTGTTTAGTTTGATTTAAATAACATCCAAGGATAAATTTTATCAACAATAAAATCCCAGTATTTTAAATTACTTTCTAGTGTTTCTTCAATTTCATGTCTATCATTTTGACATCACTTTGGTGATACGATAGGATCTTAGTATTTGGCTAATTTATATTTATATACAACATCACTTTAACTTGAACTTTATTAGACAGACATAAATTTAGCAGGAGCTTTTTCTTTGTTTTTATATTTTGTTTTATTAAGTATATTATTTCCCCCACTACTACAAATAAATGTTTATTTCCAAGAATCACTGATATCACAAGAGTTATTGGCGCATCAAGTACGGTCCTATTAAAATTCCACATGTATTATTTATTTTCACTAGCGGTTGTTTTTTCTTTGTATTTGTCACTGTTTAGTATATGGGCTTCTCTCAAAAACTATTTTCTAATAGGAACACTGCACCGGGCAAAATTATTATTGAATACATATATGATAGTTATAGTTTTTAGTGTTCTAGACTACCTTGAGGGTAGTGAAATTATTTAAGCCGCCTATATTAGCCAATATATATTATTAATTTGATTGCATTAGGTTCTTACATATAAATTTGATATATTTTGTACAAATACTGAATTCTCTAAGATATTGTCCGCTTAGGCAACAGGATTGGATCTTCTAAAATGTACACGGATTCGTGCATCTTTTAGAGACGTGACCCAGCGTCGCAGGTCGTGCTAGTATTCTCGTGTGGCAATCTGGTCTAGGCTATGACATTTTTAAATACTGATGAGTAATCTAATAGATACATCCGATTTTCGTCCCTCTATTAACTTACGCTTCGGTATCTATTCCTAGTGTGGAAAGTATTGTACTGCAGTTAGTCAACTTGCCATGGCCTTTCTTTCTCTGGAGGTGCTGGTAGAATTCCTCTCCACACCATGTCATCCCCCGGGCAAGAGCCCTGGCGACAAGTAGCGTAAAATGTTGCAGATATTTTCGAATCCAATGGCTTAACGCGTGATGATGATGATAATGTAAAGTTCCGTGGAAGTTACAACCAAAGCGTATTTGACTTTATTTCCAAATGTCATTTGGTATAGTTACTACTTCGGTGTTAGAGACGATGATCGTTAATACACCCTACTTTTTACGTCTGTCCCAGAGTTATTCATTTGCTAAGAAACTAAACTTTACTAGGCACTTTGCCTTAAACAAAACTTGCGTGATTCCGTTTTTACACATTTTAGTTTTTATGTAAGAAACTATGTACTTAGTATAAATGCGTAGATATATCAAATACGCTTTTTCATGGGATATTTTCTGCACTTGACCAATGTAGGTATACATATTTTAAATTTCATCCCGCATTTGCGGCCTACATCTCTACTACATAAAAATAATAATGAAATTAAACTTTTTATTTTATACTAGGGATGTGCTTAGTGGTGGAAGAAAAAGTTATGGAGTCGGAACATAGATTTTAGTATATAAAAGAGTCGCCCTTACAATATATCAAATCTTTCTTGTGTTATCAAGAGTTTACTCTTACTTAAATACGCGAGGCTTGTTCATAAAAAACAGCCCGTGAACTTGGTCTCACAAAAGAAGAAACTCAAGTTTATGTTTCTCCTCTTCATAAAATAAAAACATTATTTTGGACGGTGTAGTAAACATATGGGCTTATCTAATTATTTAAGTCCATGGTTGCGTCTTCGCTGTTCAAAGTAGAATTTACAAAAGAGTTTATAGTGTTTGTTTTTGGGAATAGGCCATTCTTACCTCAATAAAATATTTGGACTATAGAGATGACCACATTATTGAGCTTTTGTGGAAATTCTATATAACTAGCACTATTTAAAAAAAAATACGAAACTGCCTTACGAAAATTACAATAAACTGGCTAAAAGCGAATAATGTAATAAGCCAGGTGCGAGTGTTGACTCGACTCTTTCATTTTTGTACCACGTAACAAAAATGCTCGAAAATTGACAACTCATTTATAAATTACTTAGATGAAGTTCTCTAGAAAAAAATATACATTTCTACTGTATTTAACCATCTCTAGGGGATGACACACCGCATAATATGAAGCAAAAAAGTATATTCTTCAGCTACCCTGTCAAGCATTGGAAACAATATAATTAAAATTACAAATTCTTATTTAAATTAAACATCAAATGAATACTATTATAAAACTCTATAATAACACTTGATATATATTAAAATATATATCAAGTGACAATTCCGCCTTATATTCCTGTTAAGCCACACAGCCAAACCGGAAGAATTTTCAAAGCGTTTAGGATCTACACAAAGCATCCTCAGGAGGTCTTGACTCTTCAAGCTCACGAGCGAGACATGTCTCGATCGTGCAATCTATTCATTATTTTAATATGATTAAAAAATATAGACAAATACTCCTTTGGTTTAACACTGCACAAAATATCGAAAAATTTAGGTTTGCATCCAACTCAATCATTTTACAAGCTAGAGACCCGTGACATTCAGACGGACGAATAGACTAACAGACTAACAGATAACGAAGAGTCCCACGATTTTGATAAGCTTTTTCATAGCACATATTGAGATCGATTTTATGAGACAATTTATAGAATCCTAGCTCGGATATGGCAATTTTCGGAATTTCTACTAATAATTTACTGTCAAACGAAGTTTTAGCGCCGTTCTTTCCTTGTTTACGGAATGTCGGTACTTTACGTGATCGACACAACAATGCCGACGGTGAGGCAGGCGTCAGCATGGCTGACCCCTTTTTGATGGCGACAGCTAGCCGCATTGACACCCACGCTCACGTAAACGAAACAAAATATGACACTCCGTTATACGCGCCCTTTTCTGTCACGACATTACAGGGGCGAAGCACCGTGGCCTGCAGTTTCAAATATCAGTTCATCAGGAGGCGATGTTGCCACCGGTATTTTGACTTAAGTCGCCTCATACTACACCCACAGGTAGGAATTGGAGGGCGTGACATTCTAGCCCGGCACCCCACGTATTACTTAAAAAGTATGAATGATGCAGTATTTTAATTATATTTTCAGCAGCAGGTACTATCGAAACACCATATCTAAGAGATAATATATTAGTCCAATCGATTTAGACCAACAAATAGGAGTGTTACAAACCCTTAGGTACTCTTGGAGTCAAAATTGACCGGGCTATATAGAATTAGTGAAGGTATTGAAGGTCAGCTGTCAATTGTGGTAACTGAGGAAAATGTAACTGCTGTCAGACGACTCATTGAAGGAAACCAGCACATTGTAGCCTTGAGGAAACTCTAGAACAAATCGAGAAAATGAAGTAGTGGTACTCATACTTATGTATGGGGCAAATAGATTGAATAGATTTTGTTTCAATGTATATTTGGATAAGTAAATTAGGCTGTCGTTGGATTACTCACAAACTCACGTCAGTCCTGAAACTAGCACGTGTCGATTTGTGCAATAAATTATTATAAAATAATATATTTTTAGTAAATTTACATTATGTAAAAAGAAAAGCAACACAAAAATAAATAAACAATTTTACTATATCTATGAACTAAATATGTTATACATAAAAATTGTGAGCCCTGTTTTCTACCAGGAGGCAATCATAAGTAGAAAACAGAGCTGAGGTCACTATCCACGTTTAGAGTACCCAAAAGACTGGCAGCATTACCCCGTTGTATAGCAATACTAATTCTCTGGCCGAAGTAAGCGCCATCGCTTTGTTCGTTTGTCTTTTTTTTCAGCCGCTTTGATATTTCTTTTTATAGGAACCATACGCTTGGACTCCACGGAGCTAATTTTTCTACTCCAAAAGGCAAAATAAGTAACCATCGCCGAGACTCTCGTATTTTCGCCTTTTGGAGCCTTCTGCTGCTACTGCCGCTGCCCCCGCTTTCTTGGAGGTGTAGGGTAAATGAGAGGCTGCAAGCGTGTCGACGCAAGTGGCATCCCAAACAAGCGGCCTTACACGACTCCACTCCGTCAGGTCTCTTGCCATCATCACGTCCTATACCGTTCGGCTCAAGAATAGCGGGCACGTTTACAGTGGCAAGGGCCCTGCGGATAACGTCATTTAAAGAGGCGTGGCGAAAAAGGCAGCCAGCACTTCGACGGCAGGAAAGGCCGTGGTGTCCTTGGCGATCTACTGGGGCTCCGAAAAAGCAGTTATGTGGTTTATTTGTGTTTGACCCAATTCGTAGGCTAATAGAAAGGGCAAACGACTTATTGTCCATTAGCGTCCCAATGTTAGCAGATGGTAATGCCTGAAGCCAGAAACCTGATTCTCGCTCCGCAGAGGCAAGAAGACGATCCCGATCTATTAGACAAACTGTGTTATTCAAAAAGTCAGTTGTGATGTTTTTATTTATAGGCTCTTTCCGATGCCTCTGCGAACGGAGTTATTTGGGAAGGCTTTCTGGACAAGCTAAATTCTAAGCGTTTGTAGCATCTTGCATACAATTAATTTGTACATTTCCTAAAAAAATATTAAAAGAAGGGCACAAGTACTATGACCTGAGGATAGAAACGCCGGGAGTGAAACACTGGAAATTATGATGCATAAAATTGTATATGTAAATACTTTAATTTAGTTAGTCATAGTCTCCGCACAGAATATGACGATAGAGCTGAAACGCGGTCATATGTTTATATACTTAACGGAATAAGTTCGGTTGCTGTCGCGTTTGACCCTGTAGAGTAAGGCTGACTGTTACGCGCTTATAACGCCACAATGAACCACTATAATCATTACCCCGTGATTTTTACGATGTCGTCAGTCCACTTAGTCCGGGGGCTACCAATTCTACGTATTCCGGTGAAATGTATATACAACATCTCGTGAACCTTTCTTCCTCATGAATTATCGGTTCGTCAAGCAAAGAGACCTGCCCATTGCCACTTGAACTTTTAGATTCTGGAAGAATAGTTCTTTGGCAAATTTCCTAGTTCCGTATTTTATCACCCTAAGAAACTCCGAGCATAGATCGTTGAGTGACTCTGAGATTTGCTCTAAAGGCCACAGACACCACAGTTAAGGATTACGTCTTATTACCATAAGTCATCACTTGCAACACACACTGGTTGAAAAATTTTTGTCTTCAGGCTTTGCGGGATGTTTGACGAGACGCTGTCTCTTTGTCAAAGTTGGAACTACCTAACAGGATAGTCTGTCCTAATTTAATATAATGGTCAACAGTTCGATAGTATCGTTCCGAACAACTTCTGGTTTAGCATGAAATAAGACATAATTCTGTAGTATTCATAGGTCAAATAATTATGTGCGGTACATACTTCTTATTGATAGTGCTAATCTTATTGATCCAGCTGGTCCATGTCACAAAACCACAGAATTATCAGCATGGTTTGCGTTAGTATATCAACATCACGTTTGCAACAAATCGATAAAATCAAAAACTTTAAAAAAATAGGTGCTTCACACTTTGACTGATATGCAGACTGCAATGCGTGTTGTAGTAGGCTCGTCTTGTTATATAAACCAATATAGAAGTTAATGTATTTCTATATTTTATATAACAATTGTGACATGTAACGAAATATGGCTTTGGATGGATCATGGATGACTACTTTATTTTGAAAATTTAATCACGGTAGATAATTTTCTTCACAGAGAGCAGATTCCAGGTCAACAGAGATATACCGGAAAGGTTTAAATAATCTTTCAATAAAATGGCAAGAATGTATTGACATCGATAGTAGATACTTAGATTAATTAAATTATATATCAAACCCACAAAAAATGTTTTTAAATTTTTCATTATATACTCCAACTTTATGCTATAACTAGTATATACCCCACAAAAAATATACTCGTATGTATACAAAGATGTTCAATTCAGATGATAGCTATCAAATTCTATTAAGAGCTATATTTCTAAAACAATTTATCCTAGACTAGCAGTTTTTATATACAGAATTGATAGATCTCATCTAAATATTAATTTTGTTTGGTTTTTATTTACATATGTTTACATATAAGACGGTCTAAAATTATATTTGAAATGAACTAAAATGTAAGTAAATTGTAAAGGGTGATGAATTTCATCAAGATCTTTAATTAATAGTTACTAAACAAGTTTGAACGGTTTAAATCGCGTATATTTATCATTATTTTTGTCCCGACGTTTCAAACACTTTGCAGTTATCGTGGTAACGGGGTGACTCACTTCACAAAAATGATGATAATTATACGCGATTTAAACCGTTTAAAGTTGTTTAGTTACTGTGTGTAACAATCGCGAAAACCTAAGACAACATTATCTTTAATTAAGTTATTATTAAGAGTGATAGCACGCAAACATAAAAAGGTATTAAAATGATCTCGGAAGTTGTTTGACTGTTATTTTTTTTGGAGAAGTAATTGATTTTGTCGTAATCTTTATATAAGACGACAATTGTCAAATTTATATTGAACCGACACTAGCTCTTTCTTTACAGGCGATTCTTCAAAGACTCGGTCGGAGATCAGTAAATTAAATGTCGAAGGAATAACTAACACAATTTTAAATAATAGGAATAACACTTTATAATTAAATGTAACTAATAAAAAGATAGTATTAAGATTCCTATGTAAATTTTAACATACCTAGTAACTAAAAGGACATGGTTTTTCATCCCTACATTTTAGCCTAGAGTCTTACTGAGCCGTGAGTTTGTTTTCTGGGTTCTACAATAATCACTCAAGCGATCGAAATTAAAAACTAGTCACGGACACTTCCTTGGAATGAAAAAAAATAAAAAACATATCGGATTTTGAGGTTATAATTTATTGAATGTTGGACTGTGGGATTTGCCTGTATTAGGTATACCGTAAAATGCAATACGTAATGCATGTAAAATGCATGGAATACGCCAAAAAGGCGGCAAAGATGGTAAGCAAAGAGAATAAAAATAGACCGACCATAGCCATACAAGAATACAAATGTCACAACACAGCCATCTGATCATGATCAGATGTATCCAAGCAATAAGGGAAGACCTGAATGTTATATATTTTTACTTATTTAAGCGTAGGTCCCTTCTACACATAACTGGACTAGGATGAATTGTTCATAAATTGATTCGTGTAGAAAAGACGTGCTGGCTTTGAAAACGAAAAAAAATCGCTTCACATGGCAATAATATGTGGGCTGTGGAAGCCATTAAAACTCAGCGTCACAACTTGCCACATTTTACAGCGCGTTTGTCATAAAATTGAAATACTTTTCAGTGTCAAAAAAACAATTATTTCTATGATACGTCGCGTCATCGATGAACATCGATTGGTGGCGAAACATGAATTGTGCGACCATGAGTATGTGTGTAGTTTCAACGCGAGTTTACCATAACACTACAGCTTACTACTTGGCCAGCGGAACAATATGGCGATCGGCGATCTGTGATTGAATCAATGAAAAAACTTATTAATATGTTATTAATATTAGGAAGTGTCCGTCACATTACATTAATAAATTGAAAAATGAAAAATAATTGTAATAATTATGAAACAAGAATCGAGCGTGTAAGATCATAGGCCGTGTTCTGCTATATCCTTTATTAATATATGACTAATTATATAAAAATCGCGAGCGATTCTCACCTGCATTGATGCGAGAATCTAACGCCTCAGTCGCTAGACGCAGCTTCTCCTGAAGCCTGGCATTTTCATCAAAGAGATCTTCTGTTTGTATCTGAAAATTGAAATATATTATGGATTATTTCAATGTTAACCCATTCGATTCAGGTGCACTCGAATGCTTACAAAATAGGGTACTACTTCTAAGACCATCAGACATGTTTCCACCAGATGTTAAGCGGACTAGCCTCTGCCTATAGCAGATGCATTTTGTCATTAGTGAAAAATTGCACTGTGCCCGTCGCCCTGAAATATACAGTTGTTAAGTCTCATGAGCCTGTAATTTTAATGGCTCTCAAGGGCTGCTGCCGGAACGCACTGTTAGGTGCTTGGCACTTGACAGATTTTCTTATTTTGAGTGGTAGCTAGTTTTTGCGATAATTCGCAAAATGCCCTTCCACCATGCGGTAAGCTCAAACCGGCGGTGGGGTTCGAACCATGTAACTGCGGCACGGCAATCCATAGCTATTACCGCTCGGCCATCATTGTTCCAAATCAAACCTATCGTAATGTATGGACCTAATATTAAACCTTGTGGTCCTTCAGACCGACACATAAATATATACGGATATGAGCAAAGCTTTCGATGCAGTGGATCATCGACTCGTAATTCACAAACTTTATCTACTGGGAGTCCATGGTATCTTATTGGAATAGTTTTTAACATATCTCTTTAGTCAGATTAAAAAGTTGCACTTTGCCAGTATGAGGCTAAAACATATATTGCTAGTAGTGATGTTCCACAAGGATCAGTGTTGTAGGTATAGGTAGATTGCTTGGTATACCGTCACGATTCAAACCGAGACCGAGCAGTAACTTTAGTGGCTACTCTACCTCTTCTTCGGTTATTGAGATTTTTAGGGTTGTAATCAAGATATTTATGTAATTTTAAAACAGCGTTTAGGATATAGTGTTTTCTGACTGATAGTAGTCTTGAATCTCGGTAGAGCATATCTGTAGTATGTTGATAGGGCTTAAAGTACTTCACTTTTATTAAAGACCTCAGTGCCCCTTCCAGTTCCAAAACCTTTGTCTTCATAGCTTCTCCCCAGACTGGTATACAATAATTTTGAATCAGTTGTGCTAATGATAAGTAAATTCAGTTGATTAAATCTTTTAGATTGACATGACGGAAAATTTTAAATATCCAAATTAATTTACGAGGAGTTCGATGTGAGCGTGCCGGGACAGACATTGATCAATCATGATTCCAAGGTATTTTGTACTTGATACTTTATAAATGTAAGGGCAATCACAAGAAGCGTCAATGAGGTAACATTTGTATATTTTAATCGAGATTGTTTTGGCTATTATATATATAGTAAAGGTCATAAAGTAAGTTTCAGATAAATTACAGTTATCGTTCCATGGTTGTGCCAATAAAGACAATAGCAGTATATTCGCGTGGTTTATTTTGAGGCCGCAAAGGTCGTTACGCTTCCTTGAGGTACACCATAGCTAAGACTCTCCAAATCACTAACGAATTCGCTAATTTTCACACATTGCTTACGAACGTAAGGTACGCCATAAGGTTACAGATTGCTGTAACAGCATGTTCAGTAGAAATTCTTAGTCTAAAACCGTATTGCAAGTTTGACAGTATGTTAAATTTATTTAAATATAGCCATAACCGGTTATTAATTAATTTTTCTATTATTTTAGAAATAGATGGCAATACAGGTATAGTTCTGTAATTATTTATGTCTTCTGTCACTACACTCTTATAGACATGTGTTACAATCGACCCCTTAAGGAAATAAGGGAATATTCCTTTAGAGAAACAAAGGTTTATCAGATGGCATAAAACAGGAATTAAAATATATTTATTTCCAAATATTACAACTAACAGATATATTAGCAACTAGGAAGTTTTTAAGTGCTTGCGCCAGGCAGTCATACTACCCCAAAAAATTCAAAACTTTGAAAATATAATATGCTATTGTACTAAGGATAAAAACTTGTTTATGATCTTTGCTATCATCACCTAACAACCAGTGAGATTTTTGTCATTAGCCAAAAAACATGGAGTAACAATTTACTGCTACCAACCAACACGTTATGATACATCACAAGTATACATACCTCACTCATCCGCAGATACATCTTAACTGAACGGTAGCTTTCATTACTCTCTAGCTGTTGTGCTGAAAATATAGATAATATGTATGAATTAGAAACAGACAAATAAAAAGTTAAATCTAGAATAAAATGCATGTGAACTAACAAATGCTTTCTACTTTGATTTGTGCATACGCTTGTCATCTATAGTATAAGAAAAGTATTAGTTTCCGTGATGTTTTGTGTTAGACTGACGACTAACGAGCTGAAAAATTCAGTCTAGTTCCACGAATTCATGGATATTTTAATCTGTTTATATAAGTATATGAGACACATGCTCACATACCAATGTGTAAATATATACGATGATATTATTTTATGGTACCATTGTTTCATTATAAGCATCTGTTTAACAACAGATATTATATCATCTAATATTCATTGTCAAATTGAATTATAATAATATTTAACGTTAGACTGCTTGTTTAACAATCACATAAACAACAGAAAACAGAGGTGTTTGAGTACTCTCATATCCCAAGACAGATTTTGGTCTCAGATTGTAGGAGGCGAGCCTATACCAGACAGATCATAGTGCCAGACTTACATACTGTCACTGTCACTGAGAAAATATTTGTCAGTAAACCGAATTGACTGGTAGACTCTCGGATCGAACCCAGAATTTAATTGAACTCCATAATTCCATAGAGATGCTTTAGTGTATTATAGTGATGTACCCAAAGATGGCGTAAAAATCGAGTTAGCAGCTATTTGTAGGCCCCATGGCTATAAAATATCAATTTGGCAAGAAGTCAAATTTAATTATCGGGCTTTAACCACAGCCTTAACTGTCACAACAGATAGAAATCAAACCAAAAATAGGTCAGCGAAATCCTCCTGGTAGATAATACCATATATTTTGGCAGAACATAATACCTACCCACTTGTACATTTATATCTCATACTCTCTAGCAAATAGGGAGAGGAAAAGGTGGAATCATTGACCTAAAAATGTATTTAGGTAAAACCATACATAATCATGAGGAAGTATCATTTATTCATTCACTATATTTTATAAAACTAAGATTATATGTATGTTTCTGCAGAACGACTAGCTAGGTACTTGGTCATTTTAGCGCTGCACCTATCATCAATCACGTTAAATTAACGCTCTGGTAGGTATGTATGCAACGGGGTAAGTATGGAGAGAGGAAGGGAGAGCGAGATGACCAAATTGCATCCCAGGTTTTCAACTACGTCACTGGACAGTTATTAATGTTATCATATTCATTATATTAGTTCGCTGATTCATCAGTTTCCTTTTCTCAAAAAATTCAGCTTCTTTAGTCACTCACACTAATTCACTGAATCCTTCTTTAAACAGGCCCAGCATGGTGTAGAGTTAATGTGACCGTGTTTATTAGTTTGAGAGTTTCCTATCTTTGTAGACTTTGGTCACATTGCTGCTGCCCTAATGCATTATAAAGGGGGTACACATTAAACTATTCTATAAGTATTATATTTTTGTAATGAACTATGGATGCGCTTGGATTAATAAGTTTGTAAGTGTTTGATTACTAAAATTAAAAAACAAGAAAATAATACTTTTCATGCCGATGCGGTGAGAAAAAGAAACTCAATTTAAAGTTTACTTTAAGATTTTTAGTACAATTAATAGGAAAACATATAAGAGCTATAAACAACACAATATATATGTAACAAAAAAAGGCGTAATTCAAAATTTTTGCCGTCTCTAAGAAACCAAAGGGTTCATCAACAAAACTCGTAATTATAATGATTTCCCTATTATTACTCCTCAAAAGCTATTAACTTCACCCACATAATAAGTTATCGCAATGTATGACACAAGTCAAAGACTATGTTCACCTAACTGAATGTTCATCCACCAAATGTTTATTCCGATGCGCTATACTTACTAAATTGTCCATCACAAGATATATAGTGTATTGAAGAGTTTTCATTTATTTTAAACAAGTGTTATTTGCTTATTTGAGACTACTTTAAATCTGTATCTGCTAGTTGAGTACCAAATTAAGCGTTAAAGTCCAAGTAAGATTAGGTATATACTAAAAGTTGTTATACAAAACGAAGGGGTCCTGGAATATCAGTGACTTATTAACATGTAATTCACTCCACTGTATTTCGTAGTTACAAATTGGTCTGTACGTCAGGGGTTAATCTATGCAATTTGATCGGCAGATCAAGAATAAAATTATTTAAAGGCTTTTGCATGTAGTTATTTAATTTTACCCGAGCTTGTGGGATGTCATCGTCCAAAGCGAATTAATTTATTTTCTACAAAATAAAGCAAAAATCCCCGTGCAGTGCCGGACTGGAATCACTTCCCCTTATATAATTTCACTGTTTCGTGGCATAATAAAAATGCCACACAAATTTAATTAAGTTTTTATTCGATTATGATGAATTCATAAACACGGATCCGATGTCCTGACTGGCAGCATCCTCTATTTCTTTTAATTGAATACATATCCATTATCCAATCTGGCCACAACAAAACTCGTCGCAAAATTTTAATACGCTTTCAAATCACAAATATGGTGTAGTTGTATCAAGTCAATTACGAAGAAAACCAAATTTTCAGAATGCTATTCAGTTTATCTCACAGATTTTATTTTTAGGTTACAATGATAATGCAATTTTTATTTAGTGTTGATAAATGTAAGTTATTTCATTGGACCTTTTAAATGAATGTGATAATGTTGTAATCAGTTATCAAATCATTTTCAACGATTTTCAATACTTAGCATCTGCCAAAGCTGCCCAGCTGTTACCTGCTTTGACATCACAGGCATCTTGTGGATTTTAGAGTCAGCCAGCAGTTCATCAGAAGGTGCTACTATACGAAGAAGAAGTTAATTCGGTGTAAACGGTGGAGATTATACATCAGTATTACAGTAAAGTATTGCTTGTTTCACAATCACATAAACAACAGAAAGCAGATGAGTTTAAGTACTCTCATATCCCAATATAGATTTTGGTCTCAGTTTGTAGGAGGCGAGCTTATACCAGACAGGACATAGTGCCAGACTTACCTACTATCACTTAGAAAATAATTGTCAGTAATACCAAATTGTACCATATGGCGATTTTATAATGATGTATAATAGTAAAGTATTAGGGATAGTTATTTGGAATATCCTTTAAAATATATTAACTTATTTCATAGGTATTTCAAAGGATTTTTCATATTACATAATCCATTTGCGGAGGCTTTCAAGTGGCTTCTACTTAATATACATATTAATTATTTTGAAATGCTAGCTGTAAACCCCCCCAATAAAATTTATGTTTCAACTCTTTAAGAACTAGATTATTGAGATTATGGATAATGGAGTATGACGCTTTGTATAATAAATCTTAATAATACTAAGTGTGGAATGGACATAGGTGTTACGAGTAGAGAAGATTATGTAACAAAAAGCTTGCAAAACCTTCTAAAATATGTATAACACTCATGTACTCACTGTAAAGAAGATTTTGCGCGCCTGCTAAGTCAGATAAGCAATGCGTATCAGACTGCTGCTTATTTATATCAGGAGTCGAATTCTGATTTACTTTAGTAAAAATAACGTTAGCCAAAACTGTTACTAAAACAAGAAATAATATAACGTTAAGAACCAGAAATGCTATTGAGAGTTTTTGGGTGGAGGTTCTAACGGCTGCAGCATATTCAGGCATTTTGTATTTTTAGTAATGTATGCAAAATCTTTTCACCATACTTATAATTCTTTATAGAAAGTATAGTAAGAAAATGAAATATTAGAAGAATAAAAAATTTCCCGCAAGTTTCACTAAACACACATGCACTATCAAAGAATCTATAATTTGCACTGCGTAACCCTTTCTACAGGCATAAAATTTCACAAAATCACTAAATAAGGCGTAACATCTGCTCTACTTGTTTGTGACTAACTAGAAGAATCTATCTATAAGCAGTTCCTACATGTAATGGTACCAACTATCCCACCTTGAAGCTCATTGTGTTTATGGAATTTTAAAAAGCAAATATCGAGACAATATTACAGATCAGTAAGTCTCAACAGCCACACTCCCGACTTTAGAGATTCCGAAACGATCCATTAGCTTGAAAAAAATACAACGTTTTATTGAATAAATACAAGTTCAGTATATAGTGAATACAAATAAGGAATATTGTAACTATACATCCATCAATCATACGATTACTAAATGAATGGGTGTACGTATGGAGCACTTTTACGCATGCCAGTTTTAGCAAAATATGATCTATAACTATACTAATTCTTTAGAATTAACATTTCTGGAACAATGTATACTGATTTCAGTCACGTATATGTAAAGAACGCCGAATAGTGTCATCAACAAAATTAAGCAAAGTTATGGAGAAATATATAATAATATTTTATATAAATAATTATGTATAATCCCATCACGAGTCAAGCTACTATAGCGACAAGCAAGCTTAACTTATGCAGAAATCTACGTGCTTGTTTCAAGTTGCTTGACCGTTTGGAAGGGTTCTAAAACCAAACTGATTTGTTTGTACTAATACATAGGCATCGTGTTAGGACATATTTGAGTGTGTGCGTATTTCACTAAGGGCTAAACATCAGATACTTGTGTCGTCGCTAGTCTGGCCAACTGTCGTAACTCCGATTTTTGGCGAAACCAAGTTATTGATGCAAATTTTATTTACTTTTGAAGCAGAATCGATAGATTTTATCACTGTATCTGAAATCCTTATATACCTACCATTCCTTAGATAATAGTATACCTAGATAAGTAACACGTTTCCGCACTAAGGAGGATATTAATCATCCTGAATGTCGTATAAGCCATACTTTTGAATTTCTCTATGATGTGTCTGAAATGAACTTGACAAGTTGATATTTGCCATCAAATTTATTGAAATAACACTTAACACTTTCCACGTTCAAGTAGCACTTATTGCATATAATTTCGTATAACCTTTTTTTATCGGGTAACTCAGCCAAATTTCATCTATGAATAAAAATGTACATTATTCATTAGAAATTTTATAGCATCACATACAAGCCACGACAAGATACAGTTACCCTTATGAAGCAACTAGCTGTGAAATACGCACTTGTATGGTTTGATACAGGAGTGTTTCTTTTGCAGGCAACAAAATTTCTATTTTTTTTAACCGGCGGTATGCCACTATTAAACAAAATAAGTACTACAAACTATATACAACACTACAGCTACTACAACAAAAGCATTTAGACACACTATAAGTCATAGCAGTCTCATAGGCAGTCTAATGCACCAGCCCTCTCCCAGTTGGCAGCGTGCCCAGCATGCTGGCAGCATTGCCCCGTTGAATTGCAGTTCTTATTCGTTGAGCCAAGTATGTGCCAGCATTTTGATCTCGCGTCGCATCGACCAAGCGCTCAGATAAGTTTTGGCAAATACGTAAATAGATAATAAATAAATAATAAAATAAATTCATAAATAATATGCGTTGACATTAAGCACGTAAATTGTTTACCTACATTACGATTTAAGAAAATGTTGAATGGGTGGCTCGCTGGTTGACAACTTATGCACCTACACGGTTTTAAGAAATAAAATATTCTAATTCTAATTCTGATTGATGAGGCAATATTAGGACTAAATAATGGGTTAGAGCAATTTGTGAATCGTGGTACAAATACAGCTGCCAGCTTATTTTCAAGGGATACTTAGTCTTTTATTTTATAAACCATTTATTGATGTTATAATTGCATGTACATTATATGTTATTCCGAGTACAATTTACTCTTACGAGTGTTCAGCTAAATTGTTTATAGAGTCAAGTATCAAAATACACATGCATTAATACAATTCAATGTTATAATTATTTTGAAAATATTCTTGTTGATTTCATCTATTACGTTAATATATTTTAATGTTATTTACTGAATTCTTAACTTATTGGTGTATTTAAACGAAAATAAGTATTTACTGCAAATAAAACTGATAATAAATAAACCTGTAAATAATCATCCTTTTTTCAAAAATGTTACGAAATATATTTTGAATAATAAAATATCATGGGTGTTATTTCCAAATAAATAATAAATAAATAAATTTATTTGTCATAAAAATATGTGTATAGTACAATAATATTTGAACCCATTGGCTCTGAGCTAGTGTAAACTGTGTTCCAGAGCCAATGGCCTCTCCCATAGTAGATGAGCTTAGACTTATTATGACAACAAACTTAGTTACAGTGTTTTAAAACATATACTTATTTATTACCTGTATATATAATTTCAAGTTAATGTTAATCTAAAGGAGAAAAAAAAACAATATAAGTTGTAATAAAGCACTTAACTTAATATTAAACTTAGTATTTAGATTCGTGGATACATATTTACTAACCTATTTATTTAACCCAGTTCTATTATGTTTAAAATTTAAAGTTATTTGCAAATTTAGAAATGTATATAAAAGCTATGTTAATATAGAAAACCGAGTAAAATTAAAATTAAATTAATTTTAGCTTAGAACTAAAAATTTATACTATTATATGTTAACATACATCGTCTAAAATGCCAAACATGCCTTAATTCAAATAAAAGAGCGGGAATAAAATTTCGTGGGTGGCGTAAAGACTTGAATAAGTTAATAGTTATTTCAATCTATACCTGTTTATTATTTTATCTCCTAAAGTGTTCTCGCTGCTGAAGTGAAAAGTTATGTGTGTTACACGACGAGAGCAAAGTTTTTGCATCAAAAACGACTTTGCTCTCTTGTTGCACAAATTCATATGCTCATCAACAGTTGATATTCCCAGAAATTATATTGTTTTCACCTGTTTGATATTCTTTCCTTTATAAAGTAAATTGAGAAAAGTCATGGGTTTTTAGTAACACTTTTGTCATTTGCATGTATTTAATTTTTTTCAACATTGAATTATTCAGTTGCATCCACATATATATATATATATCCATTAAAATGGTTGCCGTCGAATAAAATTTGGTACATATTACATCAGCCGCATTGTCCAATGCTGATTAAGGGGGCGCTTGCGATAATCTCCACGCTTGACAGGCGTATTGGGTATCGCAGAGTAAGAACAGATCCTCAGAAGGCGCTGCTGTCCACCTTCCGGTATTTTTCCCTTAGTCTTCTCATACGACACCTATGGGAAGAGATGGGGGGGGTGACATTCTAGCTCGACGCCCCACGGGTCAGATATCTAATGAGTAGAGTGATGAATTATATAGCACTAGCTTTCCGGGCGCGGCTCCGCCCGCGCGTATGTCGATTATCGCGCAAAAACATTAACCTCTTTTTGCGCAGTCGGATAAAAACTATCCTATGATTTTTCTCGGGTCTCAAACTATCTCCATACCAAATTTCATTCAAATCGGTCCAGTAGTTTTGGCGTGAAAGCGTAACAGACAGACAGACAGAGATACTTTCGCATTTATAATATTATACTGATGACACCATAATCAAATACATTTTATTATTTCCAGCATTTTTAAGGGGGAAATTTGAATAACTCGTACATAAATCTTATATAGAATAATATCGGGAAATTAATTTCCCACTAAACTTCTTCTTTACCTACCTTACCTTCTACCCATATATACATTTCATGACGTCGGGTCGCGGCAGATATAAAATATAAGATGTGTTGTTTGATATTTTATTATCTAGCGGCTCTATTTTGTTTTCCTTGATCACTTCTTTAATAATAAAAATAATAAACGAGTCATGACAAAAAAATGATTTTAAAGTTATCTATATATTTACTTCACAACTTAAACCAATGTTGTTTACCCGATGACTTTAAAATAAATGGCATATTTCATATGTTTTTAACATAGCCACTGTATGAATGTTATACGATTCTAAATCGAACTTCTTTCACGTCTTTTTACATTTTCAAAACGATATATAGGGTTTAAAAGAAAAAATTGTAAAGACTTGAAGTTTTCAGCATAACGTAACAAACGTAATATTATGACGTCATTTTGGTAGTCGGGATACGTCTGGACGACGTCATTTGTAGGCGAATAAAATACCTATTTTATTTTAATTTGTGCAGTGCTCATTTATTTCATATCCCAACATAGGCATGAGCTTCACCTAAAGGTGGTAAATTAACACTTGATTAACTGCCAATATCATCTTCCTGACCTTTTCTACGTAGCCGAAGCGCAATCTCACGCCACCTCTCTTTGATAGTGCCCTGCTAACTTACTTAAATTGGCTAACCCTTAAAAGGGCATTTTTGAGAATTACATAAATCTATCGCCAATCCGCTAATGGTTTCTTTCATTAAGTATTCTTGAGAGTACGGTAAGCCTGTTTACTATTTTTGATCACATCATGCATTAATTACCTCATTTACCATCAAAGTAGGTTGTGCACAAAGGCTAGCCAAGAAAATGGTACAAATCATAGACTACAACTACTAGCGAATGACGTCTTTGATAGGCAAATAAACTACCGTCTTGTAAAGTATGGATTATGGCACGACTCATCACGACGAATGTTATAAACGTAGGTACTACGTCATTAATAGACGAACAAAGTACCAACCAATTAAGTATGAGTCATGGACGTCGTTAAGATTTTTTGACCGACCGTAAAAATACCTAAATCAGACGCCACATAGACGTCACAAAAATTGTGCTACCTCGGACCACCCCAGTTTCTCTTTATATTACATATATATATGTATCGATACTAAAGAGAAACTGGGGTGGTCCCAACAATGTTAGTTGATATACCTACGAGTTGGTTAGCGTTGATGGTTTTGAAGAAGCGAGGTAGTGGACAATAATGTTACTATATTAATAAAATTCTCCAAAAACGTGCAAGTAGCATGTTATCATATCGGTTGCACGAGTCTTACTTTCAAACGATAATAAGGTTTTCCGGTTAAAATAATCTAATTTGAAATACGTTACTTAGCGAGAAAGGCGACGATTAGTGGTCGAGAGAGACAATATCATAATAAATATGGTGCCTCTATTATCATAATTGTGTTGTCGTTATCGAGATAATGTAGCGCTTCTATTTTGACGCCGTGTCGCGCCGTGTCGTCGCGATCGGAATAACCGCGATATTCTGTCAGATTTTCTGGTATTATTTTCATTTGCAAAATTAAGCTTTGATAGAAAAGTTACTGATCACAACTAATTTTCCAAGCATCATGCGGTATTATTTCATTGAATTTTTGCAGACAACTTGTTATGCATAAGCTTAGGTTAAATTGACACCCCGGCGTATTAATACCCTGTAATCTATCGTTGGTGATTTACGATTCCAAGTCTTAATATAAAAGGAGTGTTAAAAATTAACCTGGTGAATCATCGTAAAAGGCTAAGGAAAAAGAATACGCCTAAAGACAGGATGCACTCACGTCAACCGAACCCAGGGAAAGTGTTACTGCACACTATGTGCATAGAAGGGCGTTTAAGATATTTATGTCGAAAGGTAGTGAATATACCACGAACAAGAGTGTTTCAAAGGAGGTTTGGCATGGCATGCGGCCAGCCACAAAAATGAAGACAGTTTTTTTACCCTAGGTATGTTCTTGAGTTGTTATTCAAATCTTATTATACAGGGTTATTGATAAAATGCTTACAACCTCTTATGGTTGACGAGCAAGTCCTAAAAATAATTTGAGATGTTTTTAAAAAATATTGTGTAGTCTTTTGTGCCGTTAGAGAAAACATATTGTATCAAAATAACAATTTGTATTATGGTTTTACCGTCCCCTATGATGGATGAAATAATAAAATACGCATCCATCAACAGTTTCGATGGCTGAATGCATCCTGGTCGTCAAACCGGAGAACACGGTTTTATTCCCGACCCAGAGAAAAAATACGTTCTCTAAAAAAATACAAATGTGATATAAGTACTTAACATGGGTTAGGAATATATAAAGGCCGCGATATTATTACGAGTACGGGAAGTGTTTGAAAAGGATTTTCTTAGCTTCATCATCACTCAAATTATTGCAATGAATATAGTGAATTTCAAAATTAAAACATATTGAGGCCAGAACATGTCGTTTTGCCAGTACCACACCATTTTTGTTGTGTTTGATTTTTCTTAGCATGTGATAAAGATTGAGGTACAATCTTAAGCTGGCTCTAATGGATTAACTTCACTGGGTTTAATGTTGAACCGAAAGGTAGTCATTGCATTTTCTCAATTAATACAAACTTTTACCTATATCATGGACTCGTCGTGAATAGCATCGTTGAATTTGATTAAAAGGTTTTCTGGCATATACAACATAAATCTTTTAGTCTTCAAAGATAAATCAAACGCTACACTCCAGTTGCCGTATACTCGTAGCTACTGAGTTTAATTACAGATGACAGCTGTCAAACTCAAGAGAGCTTTCTGCTCTCATTGTCTCGGAAGGTATTGATTCAAGACTAGCTGTTTGTTTATGATGAGATAGACTACACCCAGATTATTATTCAGGCCTTTTTTAATGAGTTTCCAATGTAATTATATATACTTATGACGGGCATGGATTTAGATGACAGCAGACAAACATTACAGGGCTATACCTACTCCAAAATATAAATTTACAAAAATGATATGTCATCGATATTTTCATTTCTGTAAGACACCTGTCAAACTGAAGTTATTATAGGGACCGACATTAAACATATGGACACGAATTATGTTTACCATTCTGGATCATTATAAATCACTTTCCTATTACGAGTATGTCGCAGAGTCAGTGGACGAGCATTGATACATATAGTAACAATCACAAGAAGGGCAAGCAAATACAACAATGCATAATGATAATCCCGTGGGGTGCCGGGTTAGAATTGCACCTACCCATGTCATCCCGCGGATGTCGTAAGAGGCGACTTAGGCAAAAATAGTAAAAGATGGTGGGCAGCAGCGCCTTTTAGTGAACTGACAACTTACACTGCGATCTCCAAGACGACTGCCAAGCGTGGGAATTGTGGCAAATACCCCGTTAATAGGGGAGACTGTGTGTTTAGCAGTGGACGATCCGGCTGTTACAGTACAGTACAGTATAATGATAAAGCAATTTGTGAATGCCTGCCTGGCTGGCTATTATCCGCAAGTAGATAATCTGTCGCCTATTACCTAACGGTGTACCTATTCCAGCAGCTGTCTTTGAGAACCAAAAATCCTAGGTTAGCCTGAAAAACATCTTTGAACCCATCAACACTTCCCATCGGTGGAACAGTGACAGTGGTCAGACTAGCCTATCAGATATAAACAAATATATTTCAATGTTTCAGCCCAGTGTTACCGTATTAGTACCTAATAGCGTAGTGTGTTCAGTGGAAAAAAATAAACATTTATGAAAGTGACATCTATAGTTATTGACAAACCATAATAATTTTAAAAATATGAGAGAATTATCTTTAATATCCCATTTAATATATTATTCAACAGACACGGTGCGTAACTCACAGATATAAATGAATACCTTTTTATGCTTGCATTTACAGAAGAACCGCCCCGCATCTCACAAGGGTCAAAGGGTAATCATCACACTATAGGAAAATACATGTTACCTATATTGCGTCCGGCCTGGGCCGTGTGTGTGATCTTCTGGCCCCATATGGTACCAAAGAAGTTTGCCACTCATTTTAAGATGTATTGAATAATGAGATCATTGTGTTAAGGTACTTATAATGTGACTTACGCTTTGCGTTAGTTAATATTGCATTGTGTTTCGTGCTTCAACGTATTAGAATTGTGCTTGAGAAGGTTTGGGTGTACGGAATTGAACTTTTTGTACAAGTAATTAATTATTTTAGTTTTAGTGCTGGGTGCTTTCCATTTGTGGATATTCTTGATGACCGCTGTGAAAAGCTTTACAGAAATGTATTTATACTGCATTTGATCACAATCTACTTGCTTGCTGTGAATTTGCATGAATCTGTTTAGCCGTAATCCATTGTGGCGTACTTAATATGGAGTGCCATATTTGGCACCAGAAGTTCAAGTAATTAGACATGTTTGCGGTGGATTGGCAGATTTAGGAACGTCGTGCTCTTGTGTAGCAATTTGTCCATTAAATGGCTTCTAATTCGTATTAATTATTGGTATTATATTGTGCATTTGTAATTTTTATTGTATGTACGATACTGTACTGTCTGCTATACTGTGGGTGCCGGATAGTCCACAGCTGAACACAGCCTCCCCCAATATGTAGGGCTTTGCCGAAATCTCTACGCTTGGCTTGGGGATCGCAGTGTGGGATATCAGTTCCTCAGAAAGTGTTGCTGCCCACCTTCTGGTGTGTTACCCTTAGTCGCCTCTTACGACACCCAAGGGTAGAGATGAGGGGTGACATTTTAGCCCCGCACCATACGGCCAACGAAACACTTAGTGTACCCTTAGTCGAAAAATAAATTAACTTTCTCGATAAAGAAATGTAGAACAGGTTTTATATTATTTTAGAAGGAAAATAAATAATAGGATTGGACAGGAGAGTTTTGTTTTGCGGATTGACATGAAATAAATGTGACGAAAGGAAGAAAACAAAATTAAAAATGTTTGGATTTGTATATCCAATCGAAAAATATGAAATATTTTGATTTGAAGTATAAAATATGTTACAGATATTATATACTATTTGGTGAATTTTCAGGTTTAACCACTTGGACTAAAAGATGTCAACATTGTGGAGGATAGAAGGAGATGGGAAGGACTTCGCTATCGGAGAAGAGAGCGGCATGGTATTCGACTTCAGGAGGGAAGGATTGTGGCGAAAGTCTACGTTGGAAACATTACAGTTGTATGTGCTGGAAAGAGTATACATAGTTTAAGATTTGAAGAAAGCTGACTGAATTGAAGGGTTGAGTGGTATTAATATTTATGTAAATGTCAGAGAGCAGAATAATAAGTAGCGATATAACGGGTTCGTTCATTGTTTAATTTGGATTTTAACATAAAATTTTAATGTGGTTTAATTAGACATGGAAGATTGTGCAATGACTTGAATACTTACATGGTGATGTGGACTAAACTTTCTTAACTATCTATAAAGCATATACCATGGCTATTTATTACCATTAGATCTACCTACATTTGATATATTGCTACTCGACTTATTTGACTGATAGTCTACGAATTATTCACTTTTGAATCAAGTATTGTTAATACCATTTACTTGTTTCATTATGAATTTAAGAAAAAGAATATGAAACATATTTATATTGCGTAATTTCAGATATAATTATGAAACTATTCGTATTATATATTACTTATTCATAAAAAAAGTTAATTGAAATGATTCTTTGTTTAAAATTTAATCAACACGATTCAACTTAATATCTCCAAAAAACATATTTCATTTCCAATTCTCATTATATTAATGTCTTCTTCAAATCTTGAAGTCTTGAAAACTGAATCCCGAAGTTTGACTTATTATTTGTTATTATTGTTCTTCATTTGTCAAATTCCAATTCAAATAGTAATCAATATTCTCTTTGAATGTCAATCATGTTATATAACTTTAAAGAATATCACTGTACATATGTATATTTATATATCAGAATTAATGATCAATAACACGAATAACTTCATATTTATCTGAAAGTATGCAAAATAAATACGTTTGAAATCTCTTTTGTAAATTGATTATAAAAACTAGTAAAATCTAGTAGCCCAGTCAAATTAGACCAAAAATAAGAGTAAAGCTACATAAATTCCCACATATATGATTAAAAATAAAATTTTAAAGTCCCCATCTTTCCCCTGTATGGAAACAAAACGTCAACAAATTGAGATTTTTGCGATTTTCACCAAAACGGTAAGTTTATTATGAAAATACTTCGGACAAAAATTTTAGATCATAAAACTATCTACAAAAAATGTATCAATACTTATTTTCTAAGAGCCACCGTTTTTGAAATATAAAGACTCAAAAAGTTGTAATCGTCATAATATGCATGGGTGGGTGGCATGGGTACGCCACGTATGTATAAAGTATCTCTATACTTGTAATATATTACGTTAAAATATTTTTCTATCGGTCATTGTAACTTACACTTATTTAACTTAGAGTGTAGACCACGCTGTAGACGACTTACTGATTCGGCAGGAGGAGGCAGCGGGTGTGCACACAGATGTTCTGGGTGGCTCGGTCCACGTTACCCCCGGGTTAAGTAAAAAGGGTGACGCACTTCCGGTTCCTCGCGGACCGCAGGCGTGTCTTCCTCGTACTGTGTGTCTCGCGACGTAATCTCCACCCAGTCCTCGACAAGCCGTAGTGTATCTTCTTCTTCTTCATCAGTTACTGTTGCTTCGATCTCAGCGAGATCAACTTCTAACTTTTTACGTATTAGACTCTACCAGATGCACACTAATTCCCGTTCAGCTTCATATTCCACGCGCTTCCTCCGGTAGTCGGTGCTTCTTCGACTTCCTATTGAAGACGCGCCGCTAGAGTGGGAACCGGGGCGATTCCTCCGTCCCGGCGTTTGTGCCGGCGCGCGATGGCAGTCCAATAATCCGGTGGTCGATCACACGATCACCTGCCGCCGGTAACCGGTGTGAGGGACGACGTCGCCGTCGGTGCCATCGACGCACCATCTACAGCGCGGTCGGAAGGCAGTCCTGAATCCGCCTTTTCCTGGGCAGCTCAAAGCTTCTCCTGTTCTGCAGCCAGCTGTCGGAGCTGGCCGCGCGTCGTAACTGCCGAGCGTTCACTCATTTTCCCTGGTTTCTTCAGATTTGGCTCGCACTACCTCATAGGTGGCGTGGAAACGTGTGTTTACTAGAACGATTACAACTTTTTGAATCGTTATATCTCAAAAACAGTGGCTCGTAGAAAAAAAGTATTGATACATTTTTTGTAGATAATTTTATGATCTACAATTTTGTCCGAACTATTTTTATGATAAGCTTATTATTTTGGTGAAAATTGCGAAAATCTCATTTTGCTGACATTCTAACTTGAAAATGTTTTTCCATATAGGGGAAAGAAGGGGAACTTTCAAATTTTATTTTTAATCATATATTAAACAATCTTACTGATTTTCAATTTGGTGGGAATTTATGTAACTTCGAATGTCTAAATTCACCGGACTATAGTGGCAATAAATACTTGATTAAATTGAATTAGCCAGCCCACTAAGCGAGGAAGGCGCATCACCAATACATTTGTGGGAATTTAGGTAATATGTCATTTCATCAAACTAGAGTTGTATTGTTATGTCAGAATAATAGAATTATATCTACGATATCTCGATATATACGAGTGATCTGTGCGGATCCGGATTTGAAAACAAATAGTGTGACAACTTGAGACTTACTAATCTTTTTATTTTGGTAAGAGTTAATCAAGGGTAAGGGGAGATTCAGGTTGGTATGTAGTTGGATGGTTTGGAAGAAGATACGTGAAATATCGTAAAAGAAAGGATAAAAGGAAACTGTTTCGGGATTGTTAGATCTATTAAACTAGAGCAAAGGGTCTGGGGCGTAGGTGTGCTTTAAAGTAATAATTTAAAAAAATTACATGTCAATTTCATATTTTAGATCTTGGACATATCGACCAACCACATGCTATACTTAATTATCTCATTATTCTATCTTCTTTAAAATAATTATTCCTTTTTGATATTTTTATGTTTGTTAAATTTTGTAATGTGATCCGCAGAGCATGCGTTATTGCAAACATTAAAATTATTATATTTAAAATTATAGAGTTGCGTCGTCATTTACAAGTTTAAAGCTAATTGCAAAATTTGTCTTGTTTGTAGTACAACGTAAAGTTGAACTATAGATGTCGCTCCACCCCAATACGATGGTTAAATAGAACGATAGAAAAAAATTGAGTTATGGGCTCATAGTCATGTTAGCTCAATTGGATTAGAGCATACCACGGCTAAAAGTTTTCCTGTCGTAAATTTGTAATTTTATATTTATTCCTGTTGGAATAATAATAAGCTTCTTAAGAGTGTATGTGGTATGGACAGCCACAACGACCGATAAATCATTAACAATTTTACGAGTCTAATATTACTAGTTAATCATGCTGATATTCCACCCTAAAAATTAATTTAATATTTCTAGACGATCATTAAAATTTTGTTAGTTTATGATTATTATTATTATGTCATGTTCAACTAATGGTCAACAATTGTTCCATAATAGTATCTTCAAATACTACAAGACGCAGCATTGAGTTTTATATAACTAAAAAAAATACAATGTGGGTTACAGTGTGTCTTAATTTTTTAATATAATCTTTGTAATGTGCTAGTCTTTTAGTGCATTTGATTATAAACTAGGATTCAAGATTTATTTTCTCAGGGCATGTAAGGTCTTGGTAGTACTTAAGTGCTTGACGTTGCGTCAATTAGCACGGTCATATTTGCAGGGTCTAGGTACCCTTTAGTCTAAGGGCCCGTTTCAGAATGTCCTAATAAAGTTTCGGGTTGCTATGCAACACATAAAATAACTGAATGATAAAAATGACAGTTGACATGCAGCGCGTTTCAAGCTTTAACCGATGGATAGGCTAAATGATATGACTGTGAAACGCAAAGATAGTGTTTTGTTTATTAAATATGTTCTGGGCAGTAAAACCGGAACTTACTCGAACATTCTGAAACAGGCTCTAAGTGTCGTTGACTGTGACTGTTGAATATGTGAACATGATAAAATCATTCATTTCGTTAGTCCTTTTCTCTCACGCATGTTTTTTTTATCAGAAGTTGGTTTTGGAGCGAATGCCTCCTGTCCAATATTTTCTGACCCTATATAGATAGATTCAAATACTGTGGCTGAAAAAAAAGAAGGGAAGTAGGTCTTGTGTGGATGATGATGAAAATTATGCTGATGTATTGTATGATATGATACTAGGACTATAAGGTTCAAATAGGCTATTACTTCTACTGTTTATCTATGTATTACTGTACCGTAGTAGTTTCGTGTTGAGAATCCCCTGCGGGAGCCCATCTGCTCAGCTCTTCACCACTGACATATCTGGATCTTAAGGTGGAACACCCAGCTTCAGCTTCAGGTGTAGCCGGCGATCACCCCCGTATTATCACTTTTAATGTTTTCCTTTACCTCTAGAGATTATAATACATTGAATCTATTGTTATGTGCACCCTCTTGTGATATGATATGTGACGCTTGGATGAATTTTGGATTTATTAAGGCTTGTTAAGGGTATGAACATAAATTAATCCTGACTCTTAACTTAACCTAGTTAAATAAATCTTAAAATATATTTATAAAAAAACAAGCACCAACTTCCAACGCGTACATATAGTACCAGCACACTATGACAGATTAAGGCAATGTGCGGGGCGTATTGAAGTCCGTATTATGTTACCCAATCCAAAATTAATATAAAATACAAAAGTAGCGGCAAACGAGAAGCCAAGAGCTACAGATCTATTTCTTAATTAACTTTTTCGCGAAAATACTACAAACTTTCGTATGTGCCTAGGTCTATAGATCGAATATTTCCATGACTACATGGAGTTCTTATAAATCGATCAACACTACTAATTCTATAATTAAACAACTTTCACCGGACACCACTTTTACTGAATTTGTTATTTCGGGATAAACATAACGATAAAACCGCTATTTAAGCCATTCAAAGTTGAAAACCTGAGGCAAAATTAACTACATACTATTTTCTTGTCATAACAATTTACTTCATTAAAAACGGATTTCGGAGGACAAGAGGACAAGTGAATTCTAGGCTCCTACGCTAGCAACTAACTTCTTAGATTACTAATCACAAAAGGAGGAAATATTTCTAAAACAATGTTGTAAATTTACAAAAAAACTATATAGGGAAATATTTCAAATAAAGCAACACATATACTAATAATTTATTTTATTACTAGATATTATTAACTTACTTAAACCTTTATGAAATGCATTATTTTAATTGTTTTTGTTACAGTCACTAGTTTAAAATAAAATAAGCTAGTACAGGAATAAGATAATATCCAAATACACTTCAATAATGGGCATATTTAGTACATTACGGCGGCGGCCAGCAAAGGAGGCATTGATGGACGTACCTGTAAATGTAGGCCGAGGCCAAGCCGAGGCACACATACGTAATTCCATCAATGCCAAGTTGTGGCCAAGGCTTATACAAGCCTTCTTGTGCTTTTCTCAAAAAATGCGCGGAAATTAAAACAAAGTAGTACCTAGGCAGAATTTTTTATTTGAAGATATAAACAGCGTTCTATTTGCAAGCCAGATCGAAATTTAAATAAAACTTTGATAAGTTACCTCCTTGGTTGCCATACTTCGAAGTAAAAGATCGTTCCATTTTTAATTTTTTTTTTTTTACCGGCGGTATGCCTTTATTAAACAAAATACTATGAACTATATACAACACTACAGCTACTACAATAAAAGCATTTAGACACCTATAAGTCATAGCAGACTCATAGGCAGTCCAAATGCTCCAGCCCACTCCCAGTTGGCAGCGTGCCCAGCATGCTGGCAGCATTGCCCCGTTGAATTGCAATGCTTATTCGTTGAGCCAAATATGTGCCAGCATTTTGATCACGCGTCGCATCGACCAAGCGCTCAGATAGGTTTTGGAAAATACGATGAGCTCCCGGTCCCCACGGACCCAACGTCTCTACACCAAACGGCTCAAATATGTAACCCATACCGAGGTTAGCATATTTGCGCCGCTTGAGTTGCTCCGCCGAAGTAGCCGCAGCGCCAGCCCTCACGTTGGTTTCAGAAAGATGTGACGGCGCTAAAGTGTCCACGCACGTAGCGTCCCACACTAAGGGCCGTCCTAACTTCCACGGAACCAGAGTCATGCCGTCAGGTCTTTTACCATCGTCACGCATCAGACCATTCGGTTCGAGAATAGCTGGAACATTGGCGCTGGTAAAAGCCCGGCGAATGATATCGTTAAGGCTGGCGTGGCGGGAAATTCGACCAGCACTTCGAGAGCAGGAGAGGCCATGGTGACCGAGTTGATCAACTGCAGTACCACACTGGCAGTGATGTGCAACACAACACCTTGCACCCAAGCGTAAGCTAATAGCTAGACGAAAAGCGGATGGATCTATAAGGCTACCAGTTTTGTAAGAAGGAATGGCCTGTAACCAAAGACCGGATTCCCACACAGAAACAGCGAGAATACGAGCACGATCTGCGATGCTAGAACACGTATTTAAAAGATCTTTCCGTGTTAGCTCGCATAGGGGCCGATCCCACTGTTTCTGAGATGACAACATTTTTGGGAATTCAGTATTTGGACAAGCCAGTCTCCATGTGTTTTTGGCCTCAGCCAGATATGCTACATCGAAAGAGCCTAAAGATCGTGCAAGAATTTTTTCTACTAATTTGTGTGTACTGTGTACAGAAGACAAAAAAGCTGGTAATGCCACACTAGAAATTTTGCGTATCCCTATGCCCCCCAACCTCACAGGGAGGGAAGCTTGCACCCAAGCCCTATCATCCATCTCAACATTGTAATTTTTAAATTACACGACAGATATGAGTTTACTATGCAATTTATTTGGCCGCTAGAGACGACAGATATAGATTTTCATACATTTTTTGCCGGCCGCTGCGCGCATTTATTTGGCCAGTACAGCAATTTCGATTAATATCGAAAAAGGTTGCCAAAATAATGTTCACATTTCCAAGCATGTTTGCGAAAAATAAAATTTTGCGCTTTACTTTAATTCGAATGAATACTCCTTATTATCAGTATAATTTAATTATACTCTCACTCTAAACGATGTTGTTCTTTCTGCAAATTCAATTTTTGCTTTTTACAACAACGTATAACTCTAATTTTAACTACGTATAAATTTATTGCTGGCAAATTAAACTGCATGATCTGTTCATGTTAATAAATATATTAAGTCAGGAACGTTCTCGTTTTCTATAGGTTAGGGTAGCGACAGTGAAGTTTTACTGCAAAGTACCAAGGAGAAAACTGAACCAGAGACCAGATAGTTAATCAAAAAGTTCTTAAAGGATCTCTATGGTGTCGATTCTACGCAAAAAATCTCTAAACTTAGAATTCTCCATATTATGATAGTTCTTAGTCTGTTATGTTGTATGCTAAAATCTAAATTCGTATAAGGCATGGAATAATATTATAGTTATTCTTATCTGTTCAAATTAAAATTCCAATTTGTATAAACGCTTGCAAATGATAGTCCTTAGAGTTGACTTTAATGTTCAATTGTGTGTAGGTTTAACGCAATGACATTTTAGTCGACATGTAACTTGGTACTCTTTGAACTGATGCTACATTACCTACAATTGAATTTGTTTTTTTTAAATATTAATATAATAAGGCTAACCTTTGACCACTATCTCAGCTGATGGGAAGTGATATTTTTGGTCGAAGATGCTGTTCAGGCTAGCCTAGATTTACTGTTTCTCAAGGAAAGCTGCTGGAACACACCGTTAGGTGCTTGGTGACAGATTTTCTACTTGAGGGTGGTAGCTACCCGAGCGAGCATTCGCAAAATGCCCTTCCACCACGCTATAACGACTGCCATCGAAAGACAACAACCGGGACCGACGGCTTTACGTGCCCTCCGAAGCACGGACGCATTCAGTAGTAATGTCACTAGCGGTCACCCATCCAACTCCTGACCGCGGTGGACGTTGCTTAACTTAGCTGATCGATTAACAATTACGACTAAGCGAACTTCGCTACGAGCGCTTCAATAAAAGGGAATGGAATAATCCTTTCCTTAGAATGACCATTTTAAGTGTTACATGAATTTGAATTTTAGTGTTACAGAAAAATCAAAGTTTAAAGAAAGATAATTTGTATAGAGGAGGAAGTAAAACATACACACACAACAGTTAATGTCATGGCAATTATAGCTTTCGTTCGGACATGCGGTTCCTTAATGATAGTTATTTACGTATGGATTCTATTGATACGATATTTTGATATGCGATACACATTGATTATTATCGTTGGAAACATTGAATGGATTAAAGAAAATAAAAATTACAAGCAATTTTTTACACTAAGTTGGTGTGCGGACACGCCACGGTAATTAAAAAACAGAGGTTCTTTGAGCTAATGATTGTTTTTTACATCTAGATACGGATGCTAACATTTAAAATAATTTTGTATTATTGAACTTGATAATATTATAGATTATGCAAGATTACACGTAAAACTTGCTAATCGGAGAATGGCCGTCGAAATATTTTGACCTACTATTATAAAAACTGAATAATTATTTATAATAATTAAAGGTACGTGACGATTTTGCATTCCGTAAAAGTATGAGGTAGTGCACAATACAAAGGAATAAGCTTCAAGGCTACAATAGTACATTAAATAATGACGTATATGGCAGAAAATTATAAATTTTGGTAAGTTTTTGAAACTGTGATAGTCACGAATTGCATTCGGTTTGGACTGCCATGTAGAACTTCCATGTTTCGATATCCGCCACGGGCTCAGGCATCACCGCATGGTGGTAGGCTTAGCAAATATCCGCCTGGGTAGATATTAGCTCAAGTAAAAAATAATGACGACAAGCACCTAAAGCTATGCCGGCATCTGTTCATAATAGCCAGTAATTCTGGTTTGGCTTGTTAATACCTTCGAACTTATCATCAGGTAAGATTGTAGTCAAAGGCAAGGACTTTCACTTTATATAATTATATAGGCAGTAATAATTGGTTTCATAGCTAAATCGTCTAACTTATTGTACTTACTTGATCACGTATTACGCGAGATTAGGACAATATCGATGAAACAGTTGATTTGGTTAAATCTCTAGTGCAGTGGGTGGAGGGAGAAACTTCAATTCCCCGTCCACCCACCAGTGGGCAAGTCCAGTGGGTGGACAGGGCGTCGCCCAATGTATTATACGATTTGTTATATATATTTTTTATTAATTATTGTATTTTTATTTGGGTAAACGATTTTTATATTATTTTGCATTGATGTTAAATAACTTTCAACATAATACGAAATTTAATAATTTCAAACCATATACGTGACATTTTTATCCTTAACGACACTCAATGAATTCAGCAAATTGCTAAGGTTGAAACTTATAGTTTAAAGCCTTCGTCAAACACAAGATCTACTCGTAATATGTTTTTGTCCGGAAATACGTGGTTTCCACCAATAGTGTATATGTATGGTGCCTATATGTAGGTCATGTGTTCATAATTATAATAAAAATAGTTCATTTTACAAATAATGTACAATTTGTTTACAAACTAAATAAGGTTCTTAATATTATTAATTCTAACAAAAATCTATGGCTTGTATGTTTGTCTAATCTGTTATTCTCACAGAAGCTACACTAAGAAAATAATTTCTCGTGTTGTAGGCTCTGCTTACCCTTCAAATGTATACAATAATATTAAACATGATCAGAAAAAATAAACAGTAACAACAAATTATTATTACAGTGTGGTACATGACTACGTCAATTTGGGAATTAGCTCTTAAAAGTAAATAAATAAAATGTAAATAAAGGAATGTACTGTAAGTAAATTTTTGTTTTTAATATTACAATTTGTTTACAATTTCATACTATTGTAATAATCGACATAAAGAAGGTTCCCGTGGGGTTCCGGGTTAGAATGTCACCCCATTTCTACCTGTGAGAGTCGTAAGAGCCAACTAAAGGTAAAATACAGGAAGGCGGCTGCAGCGATCCCCAAGACGCCTGCCAAGCGTGAGGATTAAGGCAAATCTCTCCTTAAGGAAGGCTGTGTTCAGCAGTGGACAATCCGGCTGATACAGTCCTAATGTTATTTTGAGTCATCGTTATCTTCAATTGCTTCGTCTTTATCAGCTGTAGATACAGCAGTCGTGGTTGCTATTTCACCAGGACTAATAATATCACTTTCATTAAATCCAATTTCTTTAAGAGTTTCTTTACTGATGAATGACAGCGCAATTTTTTTAGGGTAGAAATTCAATGGTTGTATTTTCACTATCTGCTCTCTAAATGTTTCATACATAGACAGTTTTTCTTCGTGGAACATACCATTATTGATAAAATCTCGGATGTCATAAACTGTACCTGATAAATGTAAATACAATATTAGTGTATTATCTAAAGTACTTAGTGAGTTACCCTATATCCTTATGTTGAATATGATAATTGGATATGATAAGTGAATTACCCTATATCCATATGTCGGATATGAGTGTCATGTCACCATTTACGACACTGTGGCTGGAGTTTTACAGCATGTTGGGCGTATATCAGGGCTTATCCTCCAGGGTTGACGTCAGGCAGGTGACGTTAGGTAGTCGGCCGTAAAACCATAGCCAAAACTTTTTACAATCATGCCATGTCCACTATAATCGACTCGTAATTGAAACGCAGATCTACACCATGGACCATCACGTAAAAATTACAAAATTTCGAGTACCTAATTATACTTTTCCAAATGAAACTTCGGCCTAATTTGTGCCAATTTTTTGCTTTTTCGAAGGAGCTAATATCTGCTGTCTATGGCGATATCGAACAACTAAAAGAACGTTGAAACGAGCGTACCATATAATCACGACCCGCGATGACCAGACAGTCTCTATAAATTATAAGATACTTCACGTGTCTGCACAGAATCTCCATCAATGTGGTGGCGAACCAAGATGAGGTGACTACTTACACCACTTACCCAATCGAATTTAGAATTTTTTTCTCAGCTCCGGATTGCCCTCGCATACCATACATTTAAAATTTGGACTATCAATTATCATTTTGCGTCATTTAAACTTGCCTAAATTATGCAACGGAATCCTACTAAGGGTAGTCAGATTGCAACAAGAAGCAGAAATTCTTCTTTGAAGCGATCATCATCAGCTTAATCTTTGAAGCAGACGTTTTTAACTGGGCGTAATGTTAGGGAACGAGTTCTTATTCCCCGGATTCCTATACCCAATAATTTGGTAAGTTGGTTAGTGGTTGGTGGGCATGACCAAAAGTTGCGCACTGCAACCTCACCACCAGCTGCTTCAGCCACGGACAGATCTAAGTAGCTCATGACCATGATATCATTACACAGTTTCAAGCTTACCCCTTAATTTGGAAATTTCGTAATCAATGCTTAACGGCTCGAGGGTTCTATCGGTCCGTATCTTAAGTATCGGCATCAAAAGTCGAGTTTCTATGAGCCATTGAGAAAGTATAGCCGATTTTGTTGCCTCAAATAATGCGCTCAGATTCTGTGGCTTGATGGTGCGTGATACCCTGATGTTATTCGCGATCCAGCTGGAAATTTAACAGAAATTTAAAAGTGTTTATAGTTTTCTTTAGGGCCAATCACATCGTTAAAATATTTGGATAGTCGACTAAGTAATGCTAGTTTCTACGAATAAATATGTTTAGAAAATGTGTAAGTCCAGCTCAAAAACAGCTGAACGCAAAACTTACCGCGGTGGGCGTGGTTTAAAAATTGTACCGTGCGGCCCAATCACATTACCTTGACGCGACAAACCGTTTTTTTTATTGCTGTTAGGTAAGCCTTTGACCAAATCTCACGTGATGGTAAGTGATGATGTGGTCGAAAGTGTTAACAGGCTTAACCTAGAATTACTGGCTCTCATAGACAGCTACCGGAACACACTTAAACAGTAAGATGCTTGCCGACAGATTTTCTACTGTATGTCGCTAGACAGGCGGGCATTCGCAAAATGCCCTTCCACCATATCGTCACAAGTAACAAATTGCAATGCGCCCCTCACACTGAGATATACAGTTTTTAAGTCTCATGTGTCTATAATTTTACTGGCTCTCAAGGACTGGTGCCGAAGTACACTGTCAGGTGCTTGGCGACAGATTTTCAACTTGAGGATGGCAGCTAGTCAAGGCAAGCATTCGCAAAATGCCCTCCCACCATGCGGTGAAGTTCAAGCCGGTGGAGATCGTACCATGGATCTGCTGCACATCAATCCATAGCTATTACCGCTGGCTAAGGTTAAAAAGACCTGCCCAAGGAATAGTCCAAATTTTTCCTTTCCTTGTGATGATGATGTTGGCGTTTGGCTACATATCGATACTTATAAAATGAAACAAGACCAGGGTTTTGTTTCTGAAAGTAATGAATATTTGAGAGAGTTATGTTATAGTTATATTATATTTGATTATATTATATTAGAGTTATGCTCTCAGGAGCTGTTTGATCTTATACCGGCTTCGCGATTCTATCATCGTACCTCGCGTCACCGTTTGAAAGCTCATCCACATGTAATCGAGTCCTGGAAGTCTCACACTGCTCGATTTATGCGTTCGTTCTTACCGCATACTTGCAAAATGTGGAATGATCTTCGAGCTAGCGTATTCCCGCAGAGCTACAATATGGATCCCTTCAAAAAGGGTGTTAGAAGAGTCTTACAGGATCGGCAAGGCATTGGTAACGCCCCTGGTGTTGCAAATGTCCATAGGCGACGATAGCCGCTTACCATCAGGTGGGCCGTCTGCTTGTATATCACTCCATCACATAAAAAAAGTTAGGTTCTATGTTACTTTATATACCTCAAGGACTCTTCAGATGATATACTGATACTTGCCCGTGGAGCACCTCGTAGAACACCTAACTGTCGCACTTAAAGACGCTATTTAACACTACACACATCAATAGCCATAACGTCCTCCGTCGAAAAGTCAAAGTTGCCATAACCCCCACGCTTGGCAACTTGGAGATAACAGTGTTATCTTACCGTGAGTAGAACTGTATGTCAGTGTAAACAAGGGGCAGGTCGTAACTGTATCCACAGCCAAACCCCCAGGATAGAATCCCAGCGAGACGCGCGTTTACCACCAGCATCGCCCCTGGGACCCCAAGGCAGGGGCACACTGGGTCATCCTCCCGTGCACCTCCTGTGCACATCATGCCTTCATGGAGAGGCACATCGTGCTGTTTAATAAGTAAGAATCACATTAATAGATATAATATGGAAGTTTATTTGAAGAATCAGAATATGAAGTAAGTGTAAGTCTTTGTGTCGCAACTGCTAAACAGATTTTGATAAAAATAGATCAAGGATTTGGTTTATATGTTTTTTGGTCATAAAAATAACAGATACTTTAAGGATTTTTTATCCAAATTTCCTGCGTAGTTTTAGAGGCAGCACCAAATAACAAATTTACACGCGGATGGAAACTATTGACAGTTTATTAATAAAAGACTTGTAACTCTATTAGGATAGATAAGTTAAGGCTATTCGCTGGTTTCAGCTGTGCCCTCGAAATATCACAAAAATTAGTTACCGTCAGTCATTATGCCATCGTCCTGTTTATTATTACTTCTACATTTAATGATTACCTTATCCTGATAAAATTTTACACATAAGTAGCAGAATTTGAGAAAATTAGCATAAGGCATGTGGATAATTATTTTAGATCTTTTAACAAAAATAATATTGATTATCAATAAAATTAATAATATTGATGGATGAGCATGATTTTGAACTTCAGGTGACCCCTACCACTGTAGAGACTTATATAGTATAATAAGTCTCCACACATGCATAATTATGGTAAGACATGATAACCTACATGCTCTTAAAAGTATGAAGTCTCGCATTATAGTTACCAAGGAAGAATAACCTACAAACGATATGCCTGTATCACAGTTTTTACGATAGACACTAACCAAAACGTTAAAACATACTTTTTTTATTTCTTTTTATATTTCTTTGTGAGAAAATTCACCAAACCAACAGAGCCCTATTTTGTAAAGATTCCCGATCGCTGTCGTATGAAAGCTTCGTAATATGAACTATTTAGGGTATAACTTTGAGTGAAATTACGCTCGTCATTTTTTTGAATTCTGTTCTCTTGTACTACTCGTAGTGGAATTCTGGGTATAA
Organism: Plagodis dolabraria; assembly: GCA_963854805.1. Taxonomy (NCBI): domain Eukaryota; kingdom Metazoa; phylum Arthropoda; class Insecta; order Lepidoptera; family Geometridae; genus Plagodis; species Plagodis dolabraria. Next base: position 16,851,989 of record OY978440.1, on the reverse strand, counting down.
GGGATAGAAGTAGAATTGCATTTGTAGGTACTAAAAGAGTCCCTTAATTAGGGTACTGTAGTGGAATAGTGAGTGCTGTATAGTCCCCTGGGGGAATGAGGGGACTTAAGTTGAACGTGTGGTCCTGTTTTCTTGTACCCATCCTAAAAGTAATGATCAAAAAGGGCAAAATACAAACTAAGTATGACGTCTAAGTATCCTCATCCTGCCATAGTACTGAACTAGTTTAAAATATTCTTTGTCAATAGAGCACTCCAGGAACACACAGAACAGATAAGTATAAGTATTTCAGGCCTTATTTTCATTTGCCAATTTTAAGTCTGTACATCATAAGGTCATTCAAGTTCTTTTTCTTTCAAATTCTACACTGAAAACATTTGCATAGTCAGTAAATGTTTTCATTATTAATAGATTGTACAACGAATATACAAAAAAGGCATTTCAGCCGAAGCGTCGAGGCTTATATAATATTATATTACTAGTTTATATAATAGGTGGATAATCATTATTATATAATAATAATTGACCAATCTATAATGGGGTTTATTCTTGAGTTGATACATACTGATTACTTATTGTTTTTTTTTATCTAATTGCAAGAATTAATTTAAATTATATCATTAATGAAATGAAATTGAACCTGTTATTAGAACCGTTAACTATTTTTACTGTTATTGTTACTACAAAATGTATGTCTTGGTCTTTAATAACACCCCTGCTTTACGCGTATACGTAGACCAATGCCAACTTTCCAAATGAAAAATATTATATTACAAATTTTACCCCTTTGAACAATTAAAAATAAAGACCGTTATACTTCACTCTTGCTTAAAAACAGACTATTATGCACTAGAGCTTTAAAAGCCGTTTTAGTTCGCTTACACCGGACATAAACAAGAACTTTACGAGCATAACAAGTGAAAAATAAGTTGTACTGTGTAAATATATGCAAAATATATTAAATTTTCGATAAGCATTACACTTTCGGTTGTATTAGTGAAGGTTAGTCAAAAATACTTTTTTTTACATTAATTTGAGTGAGATTTATTTGTATTTTTTGTAATTGTTTATTCAGTAAAAATATGCAACATTACATTTGAGCAGATAGTGTAATTAAAAATGATTCTTCATAATTTTGGATGCTAAAACTTGTCGATCTCCTATATTATACGATTGCTGAACTTTACCCAAAATCTTTTGGACTTGCAAAATTTCAGGACAAAATTACTTAATTGAAAGGTGCACTGGTTGCTGCAGACGAAATTAAAACCTGTTTCTGGCATAAAGGAAAACATCTCGATTTGAGGTATACAAATGTAGTTTACAATGTCATATTAGCTTGTTCACGGTAGGACAAATTCGTTTTACGGCAAATTCTGTTTAAGACATTCTATTTACAACAAATTTATATTAGAGCAGATATTGTACAATCACATTCTGACATGTTTCTGACTTTTGTGCTAGTGCAAGCTTAGTAGCCTTGAACATTAACATATCACATTACAAACTGCCTAAATAATGACAACCTGCTATGACTAGTAGGTTGTCTAAGTGCTTTTATTGTAGTAGCTATAGTGTTGTTTATAGTTCATAGTATTTTGTTTAATAAAGGCATACCGCCGTTTAATAAAAAAAATAAAAAAATAAAAAAATCTACAACAAGGATATACTGGCTCCTTAGAGGTCGTAGCCGCCGGTCCTGGGTAGAAATGTAATGAAAAATTTAATGTTTTGCGGAAACAAACAGCAATCGCAAAAACTTTAAAAAGTTAATAATACAGCATATTAACAGTGTTATAACATACGAAGCAATGATAGCTCAGTGGCATTGGCAATGGACTGCCGCGCAGTAGGTCCATGGTTCACCACCTGGTAGAATGACATTTTGCGAATGCACTCCTGGCTATCGACCACCCTCGAGTAGAAAATTTGTCTCCAAGCACCCAACACTGTGTTCTGGCAGTTGTCCTTGAGAGCCAGTAATTCTAGGTTAAGCCTGTTAACACCTTCGACCACATCATCACTTACCAGGTGAGATTGCGGCTTACCCATTAGCCATAAAAAAAGTTGCCGAATATAAAGAAATCAGTTTTGGAATGTCTGAACCATTTATTTTGGCAGCTTTGAATTAATTGGAGTAGGTCGGAGTTTTCTCTTTGTTCGATTAGTTATTAATTTATGTGTGTTATTTATCCGCTAGCATTCCTGCAACCTACGGGAGTGATTTCGTGAAAATAGTAAACTATATGCAGGTAAACAGTGTGAGATATCAGATGTTACACATTACTGTAAGGCTCGATCGTTTTGTTTTTTAATTTAATGTGATACATTTTACATAAATAGGCGATTTGATTTTGCTATAATTTAAGTTGGTTTATTGTCATGTCAGTAAAAGAATATAATCATCTTGTTGTTGCTCTTGGCGTATAATTGTCATATTGATTACTAATTGTTGAAAAAGATATATTAGAGGAACGCACAATTAACTTGTTTAGATACTGTGAAGTATTACAAGTTTTGCATTTAATAGTTGTTTTAACGACCCCCCTCTGAATTTAGCTAACATATGATAAATGCGAAAGTGTGTTTATCGGTTTGTTATTTTGCCCTTCTTTCACTCTACAACAGAGCATCAGATCCAAGTGATTTGTTGCACAGAAAAAATAATTAATGTTGAACAGTAAATTAAGCTGCTTTATGTTCCGAAACAAATACAGTTCCTGTCCAATTTAATGACATTTTAACAATGCAGTTTGCATATTTTATTCAATTAAAAACTGATGTTGTATTTATCTGTTTTGATATCTTGATGTCGTATCTGTTTTGACAGTTTCGTTGACGGCTATCTTATTTTAAAATATAGGTTTAGCTTGAATTCAATCAATTGGTGTAATTTAATATTTGATATCAACTGAATCTATTTGATAAAATAATACAAATCTTAACAGAAAACGGTGTTTAGAGTCTGATTGCTTGCAAGTGCAAAATTAAGTTCTCCATCAAATTTTGGTCAGACAATAAAGCCCATATTCTATGTTCTAGAACTGGTTTCCTATTAAAAAAGAATAATATTATTATTTTAATTAACACAGGCAAAACTGCGGGTAAAAGCTAGTCCACATAAAGTTTAAAATATTCACATGTTTCTAAAGTATAATATTTTTATTTTTTGGAATCGTACTCACACGTTTGTAACCATCGCAGTAATAATTAGGGCTGTTCATGATAAAAGTAACAGATCTCAACATGGGGTCCATCTTTTCATCCGGGTAATACTTTGAACCCCGGTCTAAACACAGCTCCGTGCCCTGAAGCAAATAGCCACTTTTATACCTTACAAACTTTACCCACTAAATAGTCACCATCAATCTGTAAAGTAAAGCATGGGGCACTCAGAAAGGCCCCGCGGGATGCCGGGATAGAATGTCACCACTTCACCTCTTTCTGTGGGTGTCTTAAGAGTTGACTATAGGAAAAATACCGGAAGGTGGAGCTATGGAGAGATCTACGCTTAGAGTTTTTTGCGCGATAAAATCCGGAACGTGGATATTCCCCAAAGAACCAAAGTTACCGACATACCTTTCAGAATTTGCAAGTTGAAGTGGCGATGGGCGGGCCATATTGCTCGACGAACTGATAACCGATGGGGTAGTGTAATTATTTTTATGTACTAAATTTTTTATAAATATTTGTACACCGGCAGCGGTTGAATATTGGACTGGGCTGATTATATTATAAGACCTTATGTACCTACAATATTCTTATGAATAAATTTATTATTATAATAGTAAGGTTCTCGAGTGGTTACTACGGAAGACGTAGGGTTGGTTAGTCCACCATGTGGACTGATGATATCGTTTAAGTTGCGGGTAGCCAATGGTTACAAGCGGCTAATAGCCCTTCGTTGTGGATTTCTATGGCAGAGGCCTTTTTCAATATTTTTATGTTTGCAATAACGCATGCTCTGCGGATTACATTACAAAATTACAAATTTACGAGAGGAAAAATTTTAGTAATGTGCGGGATTCGAACCCGCGTCCATTCGCCCCTTTAGCCGGGGTATGTTCTAATTCAATTTTTCCTCTCGTAAATTTGTAATTTTGCAGAGGCCTTTGTTCAACAGCGGACGTCTTCCGGCTGATGATGATGATTATTATTATTTTGTTGTACCAATTTTTTTTCACCATCTCTTTGTTTCACTGACCTTTACTTCTATTACTGAAAAGTTATAACCAGTCATCATAATATTTAGTTTCTGAAAATTACAAATATGTTATTCATACCATGTTATCACAGCGTCCCCAACCAGTGACGAAAGCCTTTCCATTCGCAAGTGTAGCATGAGGTGGGCTCAGGGATATCGATTTTATGTTTCCTCTGAAAACAAATAGGTATACATCATAGACTAAAACCTCCGTTGTGGAGAGAAACGTAATTATAGTTACATTGCCTACTAGTAGCAGGTAGCGCGTAGCAGGCTGCTACGTTACTAGTACAATTGCTTACTACATAGCTGCATAGGTACTACTATCCTCTAGTAGTTTTGCTATATTTTCTAGAACTAGAAGTTGGCCCGTTATTATTAAATAAACACGTTTTTACTTTGTACAGAAAAATAGTATTGTGATGTACAAAATAATTCCTTATAAACAATACCTACTCGGACAGAAGTTCATTACTTTTAAAAAATGTAATTGAAAGCAGTCAATTCTAACTTGCGAGGAGAAAAAGTATATAAAAATCCAATATGTACGTTTTTTAAAGTTTTGATTATATAGGAGGAATGTATGATCAAATATAGGAAGGTATATATAATGTCAATACACAATAGTAGATTGTAATACAAGGTTCGTAATTTGTAATACAACCTTCTGCCGCCCAGCTTTTTTTTTATTGTTGACAAGCTCGAGGCCCACCTGATGGGGCCTGAGGTGAGCCTCGAGCAAATAACGGGACCTCTGCCTATAACAGATGCATTTCGTCCTAAGTCATAATTTCCACTGCGCCCGATACCTTGAGACAGTTGTTTAGTCTCATGTGTCAGAACAGATATCTCTGTTCTGACAATGATTACAGTTATGAAGAAGCGTCAGTTCGAAATAAAACTTCACGGATTATTCCGCTTCTAACCCACCGTTATTCCTAAAATAAAATGAATTTATCAAGTAGAGCAAGCATTATATCTACACCTGAAAGTATTAAAATAGACGCTGAAATGTGATACAAAATTTATAATCACCAACTCCCGGGAAAAATATTTAAAAGCCTACAACAATTTTATTGTTTAGAAGAACAAAAAAGTAGCGATACCTGTTTCAGGTACAGTATTTTTGGCTTATTTCCAAGAATTTGCCAAATATAGCAACTTTAGTAAACTTCCACCCTTACGAGTAAATATTGAATGCTGAAATCGACAGACAATACCATTTATGACATTTAAGGCCAGTTTCAGAATGTTAGAGTAAGTTTCGGTCTACCCAGAACATATTTAGTAAATAAAACGCTATCTGTGCGTTTCACAGTCATCGATTTAGCCTATCCATCGGTAATAGCTTGAAACGCGCTGCATATTAACTGTCATTTTTATCATTCAGTTATTTTATATGTTGCATAGCAACCCGAAACTTTGTTAGGACATTCTGAAACGGGCCCTAAAATTGACTTATTTAGAACAATCCGGACCTAAGTACATATGACCTGAAAAATAAATGTTTGCTTCACATTTCTTCTGTTTTGTTACAAATGGCTTCAATTTTCAGGGTACATGGAGTTTTAAGGATAGAAAACAAACAATTTTAGTTCATATAATTAAAATAAAAAAAACTCTATTGTTCACCTACCTTCCAACCCCATTTCATATTTTACGTCGGATAAACATACTCGAACAATCAAAATAGCTCCGCATACCTTATTGGTACAAAGACCTCGCTTTGCTCAGTAAATTGGTTAATGGTAATTCTGCTCTCCTTATTGAAGGACATAATAGATGATAAGAGCGCCTATGCCTGTGTGAATCACAGATCATTCTCAATGGTAAAAAAAAAAATTTCACCATTTTTTGTGACCCTTGCTACTTACGGGGTCGATTGTCGTTCACTGTCAATGACTTTCATGAATCAATGAATCAATGAATTATTCATCAAGATAGAAAAACACTTTTTAGTTATTGGAGTGTAAGGTGCACGTTTCTTTCCTTGAATGCTGCTCAAGCAGTCATGTCGCTTATTGGTGGATTTGTTGGTAGACCTTCGCCTTTGTTGACACGCGACAGTTTTCGTGATTGTTTATTAAACGAGAAGAACATTAATTATTATTGTGACTGTAATTATTATGATTACTTGTATAAAATGTAAACGTGGAATGATACATTATATATATATTTATAACTTTTATATGGTGTAGGTAAGTATATATCATAGTAATATTAAGTAATGGAGTCAAATGTGAAGTAATGTTACCAACCTACTCGATTGTGTAATCAAGTTGTATTGTTGTGCTTGTAAATATTTTGTACTGTATATGCATAATTTACAAAATCGAATACGACTAATAGAAGTATCAAAAGATTGTTACGTTTATATGTACAATAATTATTCACAGTGACAACCTTAGTCTTCACGCACACAAATAGGTACGCGTGTACAAAAACAACATTTGTGTAGTGTCTGTGTAATAGGTAGAACGCGGCTTTTGTATAGGGAATGAGTCAAATGTCCAGGGGGGTGTGGTACGGGTGCCGTTTGTCCCGTTTTTTTATAAGTTCAATGGTTATATGTGAAATAATAATAATGTGCATTGGTGTCACAGATATATGTCATCAAGATATATGTGAAATATTATTTTTAACTCGCGAACACTGTGATCTTGTAGAATGATTACGAATTACGAAAGCTAGCCATAAGAGTGAAAAAACTGCTTAAATTTTGAATTTTCCACCACATACGCAAGGTTTACTTTCCACCTGCGTCTCCACAAGTCTGCTCTATTGATAAGATACATACAAGCTGAGACTATAATTATATGTATACAGGTAACTGACGAAGCATGCCCGAGGGGTCGGGCTATACCTAGTATTACAATGTCTCTGGCAGTCGTAAGGCGACATAGTAGTCTTATGATAAATCCCAATAGGTGAGGTCTTGGCTGTAGATGTGAAATAGTAATTTTATATGACATCAGTTGCGGTGATGCCTTAAATAAGTGATTTAAGAGTTAAAAATCTAACGCTTATGATGATCAGGTACAACAAGAGAACTTACTTATAGCTTATATCTTCATACATCCGCAACATACCGATGTCGTTCTTCAAAGTGTAACGATCGAAGTCCTCATGAATGATAATAAGCAAGACGGTAAAGGTGGAGGTGCCGCGGTCAGAATAATTTTCTCCCAATACAACGCTCAGTTCAGTCACTGGTACACTGAAATAATTTAAATAATTTATCGTGATCTTCACCTTTAAATACATTTAGTTTAGTTATTGGTATATATATATACAAAAAAAACATTACAATCGTCCATACTCTATTTTTCTATTCTATAATAGTTCTGCGAAGCAGCAACCCGTGAAAGAAAAACTGTTTTCTTTTATCATAACGAAAGTACATTATTAAAAGTATAATATATGTACAAAAATAATACCTCTTAATCAATAATTGAGTACCTAGTATGTAAAACTAAAATTTACAACTTTATAAGCCCACCATTTTTATATGATGTTTTTATTTTATTTTATAATAAAATATGTTCTCTTATCATTGTTGATAACTTACATGCGTGACCTGGATGCACTCAGATTGTGCAACGGCGCACGCATAACAGAATTGAGAAGGCACATCGTGTAGGTCACCATTTTCACCGGCGTGGACTTAGGATGTTATTCATACCGAGAATTCCCTTCACATCGACTAATTTGCTCTTCCAGCTCAAAAAGTTGGCTTTTTTTATAACAATTAATAAAGGGACATATTTTAGAAGTAACAGGCATCTATCTGGGCGCCCCCGATGCTTTTCCTATGGACAGCTATACGTGGGTTGCTCGTGCGTATCATGATCCAGAAATATATTTATTTACGCAGAAGACAAGTCTCGGAAGTTCCGGGACCTCCCCATTTCTTAGACGTTCTGCAGTAAATAGATTTCAGTATCTGCATAAACGGAGACAGAAAGCTTTTAAATTATAAATTAGTGCCTCGCTATCCCGTTCATTGGAAGATGCATTTAAATAATCTGTTGTCAATAAGTTTCACCGCTTCGATTTAACAAAATAACTTGCGAAAAGTACAAAGTGACTTGCACGCGACTTTAACAGCTTTTTCCACCAGTCTCAAATTCAATTTACTTGTTTCGATGTGTTTCTTCAAGATTTTATGTTCCGAGCGACAAGAGTTATTACCAGCTATTTTGTTCAGCATTTTTTTAAAACAAGTTTCAATTCAAATAATATTTCTTATGCGTACAAACTTTTTCACCACTGGGCGCAGCTAGTTTCATATAGGTATATGAGGTTTTTTTTGTTGGCAACTGTCTAATATGATATAATGAAATACATTCAGTCAACTAAGTACGTATTGGGAATGGATTAATGTTGTTTTGTTAGATTGGCACACCTGTTTTCAATTTTGGCGCGCAGCTTGATATACCTATATGTGCATATTTTTATGGCATTGTTTATCTTTTTATGGCAACTTATATTTTGTAGAAGTAATGGGCTAGATATTATGTTTAGTGCGCAACCGCCTGATCAATGATTCTAGCACGGTAATGTTATCTATACAGTATTTCGACGTCATAGTAACGGACGAAACGCGAGTTATACGTACGCGCCTCAATCTCAGCCTGCGCTCGACCCGCAGACAGTCTCGAGTGTCGCGACTACGCCGCAGTGACGAGCGTATGGTTTGTTGTTTTTTAACAATAACCGCGCGATTTTTTACCAAAAACGAAATCAGGTACATATTAAATATGACGAATAAGATATATTGTGCTGTTTTTAGTTACATGAATTCGTCAAAAACGCATCCAGAGATAACTTTTTTAGATTACCTGGAAACTGAAAGGCTATAAAATAAGTTTACTTAATACAAACAATTTCACTTACTAGGAAGTAATTTTTTTTATAGTCTACATATAGTTGACGGTACATAATGTGTGTATTTTTAATGGAAAAGTATTTCCTTTTATCCCGCGAAAAAAAATGTCTCAATTAATAAAAAAAGTGAATAGAGTGAAGGAAAGTAATTGACACGAGTGAAATAGGTAGTAGTTATAAGCAAGTTATAATTATATTACAGGTAGTTATTAGAATGTGAATTTTTAATATCTTAAAATATAGTAATAAAGCATTTCGTACGTCTCACAAATATTTTTCGGTCACTAATTTTTAAAGATTTTTTATTCAAACATAAACATGTTTTTTTGTTTAAATCTAACTACTGGTCAAGAAAACAACACGCATTTTTAGTGAACACTTCCTGTTCTATTCACAGAGAATTTTATTTGTTTATATAAAAAAAAGTATATTTACAATCACAAAACTAAATAGAAACACAAAGTAGGCAAATGTCATTAAAATGGTGGAGGCGGGCAGCCCTTTCGCATGTTTACGTACAGCGCGGCTGTAGGTACTTATTTCGAAGACAGAGCCGAGTTACAATACTGTAGAGATAACATTACCGTGATTCTAGTGAGCAGTCGCCGCCAGACACGTAACGAAGGAAGCATAATTATGTCAAGTCGTATGTCGAATCGTTATAAGCAGAACTTCTACTATTGGTGTTACTGAATCAATAATAAGTAATAATGAGAATTTTAGTAATAACTTTTACACGTTTAATTAGTTCTTATTAGAATTATTAACGCTTGGCCTTGAGTTTTACTGTGTAGCATTGAGATACATACATTGGTTCTACAAAACCAAGAAGGATATAGAAAATACTTCAGTTCAGTTAACTATAAGATGTTTTAATTTAGATGAAGAGAGTTATCGAAATCACGCTATTGCAATAATGAATTGAATAAAAATTGGTCATCGAGATCAGCACTACGATCAAAATTCTTCAAACACTAAAATATTTGAAGACTTATAAAGTACTAAAAATTTATTCTTCAAATTCTAACAATGATTTATTATTGTCAAGGATGCGAAAGTTAACAATAAAATATTGAATTTATAATGAATTTGGTTGCGATTGCCCCTAATAAAATTAACTGAAGCCCAAAACCTGGATATAGCTAATTTTGAATCTGATTTACCTTTGATAAGATAAAAAAAAATATTTATTAGCTTCTATGTACAACCATTATTCAAGAATCAGATTACAATTTCCATTGACGAACGAAAGCAAATCATTGACGTCTTTGTCTTAGAAGACAAGTACTAACTTAACTTCAATCTATGTTATTAGAACAAAATTTTACCGAATAGCCAAATCTTTGTATGCTTATAACTAAAAGATATTTAACTATTTAACAAGGTTCTTTTCATGGATCAATCTGGATCAGAAGTAAGAGCTATCCTATTGTTAATAGGTCATGTCTAATTTAAAGCATTAACTAAAGATATACCTATATATCGCATACATCAGAGTGTGTACTTTTCTCTATGATGATTGACTATTTGGATTATGAAGTATTAGCAGATGAGATTAAACTAATCCAACACAAACCTATAGCTGTTGAACAATTTCCAATGACTGAGAATGTCCATGAATCTAGGCAGTTCTCGATTTGGCTAAGCTATTTTAGAAAGTTTGTCAAAATATTTAGATAATGTTTATGCACATCTCAAAGGTACTAAAGAGAAAAGTTTGATGACGATGGGCTGATGATAAATCAAAAGTTTTTGCAAGTTGTGAGCGTATTTATTTAGTAGAAGTTTTGGCACTTTCGAACCCAAAGTTGGAAACGAAATCGTACACAGATGTAAACTCACAATGAAGACTTTGAAAAAGTAGTGTTAATGTTACACATTGAACAAAGAGCTATGATTTCTTATGTGGCTCATTTGAGTTATTTAATTTTTATATACTCACGATAGTAGACAGTTTCTAAATGTACACTTTTGTTCGTATAAAAGACAAAAAGTAGCACTACCATTAAAGATTGATAGAATACTATTTTTAGATTTTGGCACTCCCAAAAGTTTAATTTCAGATCGAGGAACTTCCTTTTCTGCATAAAATATCATATATATTTTAAGCACTGTCGTTTTTCAGCGAGCTAATGATGAAGTAGAACGTTATAGAGAAAAGATTTTGAGAGCACAACTATGCGAACATGTCATCGTCTTGAAAGATTTTGGAACTCTAGTGTTTTCTAAAGTCACGTTTGATTTATTTTATTTTATTTTGAAAGAAAAGCTTACAGCCTAAGTATAAAAATAAAATTAAAATTTATCTTAGTTGTTAAAAAATAGGCCAATTAAAACTCGATTAAGTGTCGGAAAATTGTGACAACACAAACAATCCTACATGGAATAAAACACCGTCGGAGATCCTTTTTGGTTAAGAACCAAAAAGGATCTCCGACGGTGGACATAAGGGTTATATAGAAATTACCTTTTATGAAGTAATTTAAAACAATAAAAAGAAAATCAAATAAATTCTTAAAAAAAAAACAAATTGGAGTATTTTAGACCCCATATTGTGATATATATATCTATATATATATTCTTCTTCCAAGCCCATCGACAGCGGTATCAGGGTGAGGGGCTTTAAAAAAAAGGATTCCTAAAATGTATATAACTTGCAGTTTTCATTTTAATGGAACGATAAAACGTCTAACGAAAATAAATGATTTGTAGTCTTTCAGAGTACTTGTTTATTAAACAATTATTAAACAAGTACAACAGTTTACACACTTCTTAGAAATACGAGTATCATACGGATTTAAATTCAAAATCATTAATTCATTTTAGGCGTCTACGACGCTCTTATGAAGGTCAATTAAAATTTTTAATATTGAAATATTATTATTCTACATTGTACTGCCACGTTGCGCCTAAAAAAATTATAGAGCCACTGCGAGAAGAACGGGCAAGAAACTCGGGGCCATTCTTTTAAACGTCTTTTTACAATGTGTTATATATATACAATACAGTACAATTATTACAATATTTGTTTAAATTACGTAGGAGACATGTGATGGCTTGGCAGAGGCGGAATTTTCCAAGAATTTTTGTCGTTTAAGTAATCACAAACTGTGTAGTAGGATTTCTTAATCAAAATGTTTTTCACGTGCAATTTGAATTTTCCTTATGTGAGCATTGTATGTGTGAGCATATGTTTGGGAATTTTATTGTAAAACCGCACACAATTATGTACCTAAAAAGGACCATTTATTTGTCTTTACTAGTCTAAAACTTGGTACGGTTATTTTTTATTTGTTCCTAGTGTTGTAATCGTGGTTGTCACTGTTTAATTTAAATTTACAATTTTTTTCCGAACATACATAATAACATACATAATAAATATACGTGAATTATCTGGGCCAGGGTGAAGCCTCAGGGCACATGTGCTTTCGCCTATTGTAGTCAATCGCATAATTTTAATATTTATTTTTTATTTTATTTTAATATGTCGTAATGTGGAATTTTATTTTTATTTGATTTTTTATTTTGACATTGATTTGGATTTAAATTTTAATTGTAATTCTTAATTCTAATTTTGTTCTTAATGTTGACTTTGATAAAAATATATGTATTATTGTTATTTTATAAAACATAATGTGATTTGATGTGATAGGATTTTGATGTGTTTATGATATTTGAACGAGTAACATATTGACATAACCTTATAACTACTAACAAAATGGATCATGTTATCTGTACAATAAATATTATTATTAATATAATATTTTCTAATATGTACAGACTCGGTAAAGTTAATATATAATTTTTTTTTAAAACATGCCTTGCAGATTCCCTAGGATTGATTTTACATATGGCTCGAATTGCACGCTGTTAATAAAGATTGTCTCTATCTCAGCAGCAGCTTCCCACACCATACGACATAATACTGTGAAGGTATGCGAAATAAACTAGCCGTGCAGTAGCTACATTTGTTAACTGTCTTATCTTACAAACTGCATATGCAGCAGAACTAAGTCTTCCAGCTAGATCATGTATATGTGGATCCCACTGTAAAGTTGAATCCATTTTGATTCCCAGGAAGACTGTCACATTGTCAATAGAGAGTTTATCTGGGCCAAGCTTAATGTTTGGTACAACATAAGGAACATTTGGTAACGAAAACATTAAACATTTTGTCTATTTTGAATTTAAGAGAAGATTATTAGCGGCGAACCATTCAGAGATCATAGATGACACACTATTTACATGAATGAGTTCACTATCTTTCCTATCTACTTTAATAATCAAAGATGTATTGATCCCTGCGGTACACCTATTTTCACCAAAGATCCGGAAGAATATTGCCATTTATTCCAATCTTCTGTAACCTGTCTGACAGATATGACTCTATAAGATTCAAAGCTTTCCACGAATACCATAGTGTGAAAGCTTACGAATCAGAGTGCGGCTCTACACAGTCGAATGCCTTGGAAAGATCACAAAATACGCCAATAGCATCATGTGAACTCCCCCAGGCTTCTAGTACATGTGACATAAATTGAACACCTGCATCTGTTGTGGATCTGCTCTTTGTGAAACCAAACTGATTCTCATTCAATATATTATGCTCATTAAAATGGGATAAAAGTTGTTTGAGCATAATTTTTTCGAATACTTTACTCAGAATAGGTAGGAAATACGAGTAGGTCTGTAATTGCAAGGGTCAGATGCAGCCCCCGACTTCAAGATTGGTTTTACTTTGTTTCATTAAGTCGGGGAAATTTCCTCTATCTACACAAAGATTAAATATTGTTACTAGGTATGGTGCAATAATGCAAATTATAGAATCTGCCACTTTAACTGACATACCCCACAAGTCTTCAGTACTCTTTATGTTTAAACTTTTGAATGTCTTTATGATTTCAATCCGTCTTCTGAAATCCTTTGACGTGTATCTGAAAGAAAATTCCGGTGTTTTGCAGGGAAAATTATGTTTTAACAGGGCTTCTGCTACATTGTGACAAGAATCCAATGATTTAGTGACTTCTAGTGGTAGGTTAGAAAAATAAAATTCAAATATATTCGCCACATTTATTGGATCAGAGATTTGATGTTTATTAATAGTTAAGACATATTTTGAATCTCTAGGTTTATTTTTACCAGTCTCAGTATTTACAGTCTTCCAAATAGTTTTTATTTTATTTTTAGACTTGCGAATTTTGTCTCTAATAAAAAGAGATGTAGCACACAAACAAACAGACTTAAACATTTTTGAATAGTTCCTAACATAATCATGAAACTGCTTACTAGATGTAAAAATTTTCCTGCGATACAGATCAAACAAATAATCTCTACTTTTTCGAATACCTCTAGTTGCCCAATCACCAAACTTCAATTTTCCACTTATTTGTTTCTTTATTTTTGGACAAACTTTTTGGAACTCAATATTTACTAAAGAAAATAAGTTATTACAGATGTCATTGGGGTCACAGTGAGATAAACTTGTTAAGCCAAGCTTAGCTTCTATGTTGGTACCGAGCATTTCTAGCCTACTGGTTGTCAACTGCCTATGTTCAATTTCATACCTCTGTTTCTCTGTCTCCATCAAATTTTATTGCAAGGCCCTCATGATCCGACCTAACACCCTTCAATATTAACTTTTCTTTAGTCTTGAACTTTGAGTATAAATTGTCTATACAGGTAGATGAAGTGTCTGTTATCCTAGTGGGCTCTCAGAACAAAAATTTCAAATTAAATGACTTAAATAATGAAATAAGATCAGTCTTATTTTTAGAATGCAATAAAATATCTATATTAAAATCACCACATACAAATATGGGTTTTCTGCATTTAGAAATTTTCTGCAGTATACTTTCCTTAATGGATAAAAATTCTACAAAATTTTGAGCACGACCTTGATCTGTTCGTCGATACACACACAACACAAGATGACCGTCTACCTCCACACAAGCAACCTCACAGACACGTTCGACAGAACATCTGACTATGGTAACATATTCAAATAAAAAAAGTTTTTTTTTACAACAATAATACACCCTCCTCCTTCTGCAGATGATATGTTAAACGCACTGCCACACTAAAATTCTTTACATTAAATAGCTTTGTACCTGCTCTAAGCCATGTTTCAGTGAAACATAATATATCGAAAAGGATATTTATCTACGAACATTTCAATTTCAAGTATTTTACCAGGGAAGCGATTTATATTTTGGTAGTACAGTGCTATGCCAGAACACTTCTATGTTGTCTGCTCTAAAAGTTTAACTAAACATTTATATTAGTACATGTACTAAAATCTGTAGCGTCAATAAAAGACTTGGTTTTATTTCCTATAACCGACTCAATATTATAAGCTACCAAAGTAGCAATAAAATTTTTATATTTCTTAGGTAGGTACATTAGGATGTACCTACCTAAGAAATATAAAAATTTAATTGCAAAATAAATTTAACGGGATAGGTCCCGAGTCAACATAAATTTAGTAATAAATTTATTACAGTCAAAAAATAAAAGTTTGTCACCATGACGACATGTCATATTAAATAATATAGTATTTAATGAGTGAATATGCTCATTCTGGCTTTTAGTCAGTGCATCTGAATACGGAAAAGCACATAACATAATTTTGAATGCATTAAGACAACAATGAGGTTCACTTGCTGTTATCTGTTTCCTCTCAATACCTAAACTTTGGCCTAGGTAGACAATAACAATAGTATTCCTATCAATTTCAGAAGCCATAATTTTTTTCTCAATCTGTGCATAAGAAGCACGAGGCATGCAGTAATTTTCAATAGAGCAGTGTAGTGAATTACTAAATAATGAACCAAAATTATTGCCTATTGCATCTGAAAAAATCAAAACCTTGGTAACCATATCCTGGTTAGTGGTGATACCCTGATTCTCCCCCTGCAGTGCATGTTTTCTCTGGAGGACTCTGTGGTGTGCTGATGCTGACTATTGCTGAGGCTGGCTGACCTTGAGCATGCTCACTCAATGTTTCTCTTACTCTCTATATTGGTGGTCACGTTATCCGTTAAACTTATAGCTTCCTTGTAGTGATCACTAAGATGGTTTTCAGCTGATAAGTAGCTAGAGAAAATATTTTGCAATAATTTCTCCTTGTGTAGCAGCTCAGGGCGAAGACTCAGAGTATCATCATCATACAATTGCTTAGTTATTTCTAATTCATCTAAACTATTTTGAAGATTTTCCTGTAATAGTAGATTATCTTTCACCAAATCACATTTTTTTTTAAAAAGTTGCGGTGTTTCATTTGTCTTTTGCACTTACACATCAGTTTCTTAAGCTTAAAATACTTTTTGATTTTCTTATGGCTCGGAAAGACTGGAAATTTATTACATGTAGTGTTCTCATCAGTCAAGTCAATGGTTACAATAGGCTGCACGGAGCTTGCTGATTCTATGCCATTACTGACCAGCTCATTATATAAATTTAAGGTGTCAGCGGCCTGTTCATTGCACTTGTATGTTGATTTTAACAACAATATTTCATTTTGAGCCTTACTTAATTCACACTCAAGTTCTGATATACGGCTCAAAGCCTGTTCATGCGTCTCACTACATTGTTTAAATGACAATACAATGTTTTGTAGCTGCTCATTTTGTTGAAGCGCTTCTGAGTAATCAGTGTATAGACCGGCAAGTTCACTCTTGAGCTCAGTGTTTTTTGACACAGTTTGGTTTACCTCAACCTCGCTGTCTTCTCTTTCTTGTTGTACTTTTGCAGGTCCTGAAGAGCAACTCTGAGCTTCTCTTGCAGTTTTCTCTAAAAGTTTGTGATGTAGTTGAAAAACGAAAACAGTAGTACATTACTACAGCGGCCAGCAAAGGAGGCATTGATAGACGAACATGTAAATGTGGGCCGAGGCGAAGCCGAGGCACACATACGTAAGTCCATCTAGTTGTGGCCAAGGCTTGTAGGTATAGTGCTTTTCTCAAATAATGCGCCGAAATTAAAACAAAATAGTACCTAGGCAGAATTTTTTATTTGAAGATACAGTTGTTAAATGTACAATTTATGAATTTTAAAGTGGACTTTCCAGGGATTATGTTCGTTTAGGATAATTCTAAAGAGGTGAAAAAAGAGGTCAAGAATTTCAGGTGGCTTTGAATTAAGTTCATCACACTCATTGTCTTCACTTGAACTCATTTTGTAGAAACAATTACTTGACAAAATCAATGACTATCAACAAACAACAATAAAATTGCCCGCGTTAAAGTGTTCATTTGTTTTTTTTTTTCAATAAACAGCGTTCTATTTGCAAGCCAGATCGAAATTTAAATAATACCTTTGATAAGTTACCTCCTTAGCTGCCATGCTTCGACGTAAAAGATCGTTCCATTTTTAAATTACACGACAGATATGAGTTTACTATGCAATTTATTTGGCCGCTAGACACGACAGATATTATATTTTCATACATTTTTTGCCGGCCTTTTATTTAATTTTAGGTCAGCCTTAACAACATCCTCGACCACATCATCACTTACGTGTATACCTAAATGTAGTAGTGTGTTGAAGGAACCCTAATATTTCATGAAATTAGTGTGCTCAGATGGTAAGGAGCACTATTTCGCCCAATGTACGCAACAAGCACCAACACAATGTCTTGATTGCATTTTAAATACAAATATTCAATAAGTGAATGTAGAATAATGATTATACTTAGTAGGCATAGGTAAGACTGTTTTTTTTTTTAAATAAATAACATATCATTATATCTAAATTACATTTCGCATCTATGTTGGATCAGGTAAATTTGGTTCGAGTACAAATGAATTAGTGATAATCAAATCAAATCAAATGATCCAGTGAAAAATATCAATTCACTGACGGGTAAACAGCTATTTGTTATGGAAGACAGCAAAGGTGTTATTTGGCGCGAGTAAGTTTATTGAAACCTGAAGAAGTGAAGAGTTTTAGGAAAAAATATATAATTCTGAGCGCAGCGAAGGTTTCAAAGGTAAAACTAACGAGCAAAAACACAGCTTTTAACTACAACGAGGAAAATGCTAGGTGCAAGATAAACAGCTTAAATATGGTTGAAAATATGCATCAATTAATAGTAAAAATTTAAAGTAAAATTACTAAATTTGGTGATACTTCATTAATCAAATTCATTTTTATAGAACTTTTTCCGTGCTTCGGAGGGCACGTTAAGCCGTCGGTCCCGGTTGTTGTCTTAGGATGGCAGTCGTTATAGCATGGTGGTAGGGCACTTTGCAAATGCCCGCCTGGCTAGCTACCACCCTCAAGTCGAAAATCTGTCGCCAAGCACCTAACAGTGTGTTCCGGCAGCTGTCCTTGAGAGCCAGTAATTCTAGGTTAGCCTGAACAACATCTTCGACCACATCATCACTTACCATCAAGTGAGATAGTGGTCAAAGGCTAAACTATCAGGCATAAAAAAAAAAACTTTTTAAAGAGTTTAATCATTCGAATACCTTTTCTACGCTAGCGGATAAAAAGCTTTTTACTCCGATTTCAAATAATAAACAACACGTTTCCGAGGTAGCGAGGCGATGAAGAAGACGACAGTACCTCAGACATTTAAAAATATGTGATTTTTGTTGGGTACATTTTTTTTATCTTATATGATCTTATAAGCTCGAGGCCCACCTGATTTTACGCGGACTAACCTCCGCCTATAACAGATGCATTTCGTCACTAGTCATGAATAAGACATAGTTGTTATATCTCATGTGCCTGTACATAGAAGAAGGTTAGAATAAATGGCAATACTTCTTCCGGGTCTTTGGTAAGAATAGGCGTACCGCAAGGATCAATTTTAGGACCTTTTCTGTTTCTAGCATATATAAATGATCTGCCTTGCATGGTTAAACATTTCTGCGATATAGTTTTATTCGCAGATGATACCTCCCTAATTTTTAAAGTAGATAGGAGGGATAGTGAACTTATTCATGTAAATAATGTGTTATCTATGATCTCTAAGTGGTTCGCGGCTAATAATCTTCTCTTAAGACGAGAAGGAAGTGTCGAATTTTCATACAAAAAGAGAAAATGTTTCTACCCCCCTAAACAATCACCGATTTTGATGATTTTTGGAAAGATTACAGATATTATCAATATTGAGGTTTGTAAGTTTTGCTTTTTATCATTATATCTTAGGAATTTGAATTAATGGGTATTTAAATACCGATTATTTCTCAAAAAATTTATCTCTAGTTTGTGAATTGTTTATATGAAAAATAATGATAAATAAAGAAAAAGGAAAACCTATAAACATCGTTTGTTCTGTCTGTTATAAAATAAGACCAATTTTTTTAGATTTGATCAATGTTTACTACAGGAGAAAAGTTTTCTCCCAGAACTCAAATTATGCGGAAATTCTAAGTCAAAACTTGAAGAAGCTGCAATTGTCCTTATCGCACAATTCTGTTCGGGGGGCAGGGTAGCTGCACAGAATAAATCATAGTAGTTAGGTAGAGGTACTTGCATTAGTGATGTCTATATGCATTTTCGATATGTTGGATGGTGAGTGATGGGAAAAAATCGATGGTGTAGATATTTCGATTCTACGAATATTATTGTTTTCTGAATATTACATTTGAATTATCGAAACTAAGAAATATATATAATAGACATACATAACCCAATATACAAATATAAAAACATGTTCACAGATCAGTTTTTACCTATTAATAAATTTCATATTTTTACCTATCCTTCTAAGTATACCTTTGTCGTGAAATCTTAGCTTCTAAAGCTTACATTATGACGAACATTGATTGAGCCGATGTTGTAGATATTATATAATGTAAATTAAATGTCACAGCACATTTTGTAGCAAATTTAGTAAAGTCTCTAAAGTAAGTAGGTATAGGATATTTGTTCTTCGATACACATAAAACATGTTTTTTTATAAAATGGATTCATCACACAATAAAAAACGAACAAAAATTAAACCGATTTCTATATAATAACTAGTCAAAGTCGGTACCATGACAGTTTGAAAAGTATGATCTCCATATTGTGGTCATGGTGACTTCGACAAATTATTTTTCATTTTTTAGGTTTCATTATAGGTATTATGTTAAAAAAAATGTTAGCCCTGCCACTTCGGGAACGATTTGTGTATTCCGGTCTGAAACCACAATCGGATCCCACACCGTTCATTTACAATATAAAATTGCAATTCAATACAAATACAATATACATTTTTCGTTCCGGTCTGATCCCACTTACACATTGTTTCATGGCCCTGACTTGATAATAGTTACAGCTTGGGTACGTTAACAATAAAGGAAGAAATTTATGAAACTATGCTTAACACGACAACACACATTGGTACACATACCAATATAAGAATTCGCAAGTTACCAGGAGAGCAGAAGTTCATAGAAGTTTCATACTGTAAATCTTGTTACAGAAAAACATTTATAAAATTAATTATTAGCTTAAGTTGTGATTACAAATTATGAAACTCACGCAGAGAGCTCACTTAAATTATATTAACTTAAGTTCATCAGTAAATAATCTGTATATGTACATACATAAATGTGGCTGAATCGATAACTAAAACATAAAATAATTATCTGCTATTTTTCCTTAAAAAAATACTTTGGGTTACTTCTTTCTTTTATTTTTAAATGTACTTACATAAGAATAAAACAAGCTGCTTTAAAACGATATCACTTTTTATTGTAAAAGTTCAACTAAGATATCGAAACTTACAATCAACATTAGGAAAATAACTATATACAAACAATATGGGTATATTTTATAACCATTTACGCATCCTTAGCGAGAATATGAAAATAATGTTTGATGGAAAAAATATAATTAAGACTGGGATCGGATCCCACGATCACAGGTACTTGTAGTTGCAGGCTCGAATCTTGCCAGTAGCTAATGCTTTTTCCATCTAACAGTATAAAACAATATTATATATAAATTGGTCATACAGTTGGCTGTATATCCGCAGGTCATACCTATATAATTTTTAAGACCTTCAGCCAATGTACCTTAGAAGAAAGCATATAATTAACAAACAAGCAATTTTATGTAAAATTTGTAATAAAATATATAAACAGTATAGATATTATAGAGCATGCCATATAGTAGATTATATCTACGAAATATTATTTAAAGATGTCAATAGCTTCAACAAAAAACAATAAAACGAGTTTTCCTAAGAGTAACAATTCAGACTACAAAGTCAGACAATAAGTAATCAACAAAGTTAAAATATGCAGAACTTTCCCAAAAAAACCATCTGTGATTTTAGCTTTTTGCAGTTGATCTGTAACATGGTAAATTCATTTATTTCTTCAAATTATTTTGTGAAACTATGCTTAAGTGATTATTGCCTTGTTTTGTATTGATTAATAAGTAATATATTTAAGTTGGCATCTTTTTCTAAATATTTTAACTAAACTGGTATTTATTGTGGTGCATTTTAATAATGTTACTATTTAATTTAAAATGCCAGCATTCCATAAAATGTTCGGTGATGTTCCTTATATAGTACACAATATGTTTACATAACTTTAGTCTTCTAGCCATTGAGTCACCATGTAGTCGTTAAAGTCTTGTACTTCTGCAGTTTCTGGTAAGTCCTCGATACTATAACAGCAGTCTTCTCCAATGCGACCTTTTTCAAGGTACAGGTTTTTTATGCTTTCAATTTAGTATTGTTGATAAGTACTTCATATACGTTAGTAGCTTGTTAAGCGTAATAATTACAGCACGATTGTAAAAAGCAAATGATCACCTTCGTCTTTATTTTTTTTCTAAGGACCAAAAAAACTTCTGCCCTGCTGGTACTTTGTAAATTAGTTAAATAATATAAACATGTGTATAATGGTAAATTTATCTTTCAAACCGTACTTGAGGAAGTGCCTAAATGTATTTAAGTGTTGGTGGGATCAGACTCTAATAGTAAATGAATTAAAAATAAACGGATGCCACTTTAAATAATAAGTGAGATCAGAACGGAAAATATTAATAATAGAAAATATAACTAATAACATGTGGTATCTTTTCATGGGATCGGACCGGAAGACACCAATTGGGGTGTGGCACCGTCAACAGTGAAATTATCAAGATAGGTAGTCGTTACACTGCTCGGTTGAGAGTAACTAAAAAACCGCTGAACTATAATAATGTTAACGAAATCTGGAAGCTGGATGGATAGTAACTCTTGCCCTATCAAGTACTCAGGTAAGTACATTAAATGACGTGCGAATGACATTTGTCTGTGTATTTTTTTAATATATTATACTCTGGGACCATAATTCAATGATATTTGTGATCAATAAAAACATGATAACATTATGTGTTTATTATGAATTGTTAAGGTTTCATGTCGAAAGGAAGGCAAATAAAACAATGAAATAATAGTACACTAAAAAAAATTAAAAACTAAGTCCCACCGAAATACAATAACTGACTTCCAAAAAAATTTTTTACCAAAAAATGGAACCGACTTCACCACCCAAAAGTGTGAAATAACTTGTTGAAGTCGGTACCATGATAGTTCAAAAGTACCTATTATCACAAAATTGTGCACATGGTACCGACTTCGACAAAGTTATTTCACACTTTAGGGTGTTGAAGTCGGTTCCATTTTTTGGTAAACAATATTTTTTCACTCTTTTTAGTGACCCTTGCTACTACGGGATCGATTCTCATTCATTGACAACGACTATATCATCAAGGTAAAACAGCTTGACCGATTTTGATTTTGATGAAATTTAAAATAAAATGCCAAACGGCAAGCATCAGCTTTCAAACATAAAAGAATTTTCTAAATTGGTTCACTCAGTCAAAAGTTCTGAGGTAACATAAAAAAAAACAAATAAAAAACAGATACATTAAGAAACTCCTCCTTTTTTGGAAGTCGGTTAAAAAGGGAGGAGGTTCTCAATTCGTCTGTATTTATTTTATGTTTGTTACCTCAGAAATTTTGACTGGGTTAACCGCTTGTCGTTTGGTCCCATTTAAATTTCATCAAAATCGGTTAAGCCGTTTTTGAGTTACATTCCAGTTACTGAAAAATATTTACCTATCTTGATGATATAGTCGTTGACAATGAATGAAAATCGATCCCATATGTAATCTAGCAAAGATCACTAAAAAGACAGTTTTTTTTTAAATCTAATAATGGAACTGAATGCAACACCTAAATGTGTGAAATAACTTGTTGAAGTCGGTACCATGCGAACAATATTGCTATTGATAATTGAACTGGTACTTTTCAAGTATCATGGTACCGACTTCAACAAAATATTTCACACTTTTGGGTGTTGAAGTGGGGTCCAGTTTTTGGTCAAAAAATGTAACTCAAGTCGACGAGAAGTAACCAGCTGCGCGCGGAGCGGCGGCGCGGCGGTGCAGCGTGGAGCGGCGGCGTGGAGCGGCGCGGCGAGGCGCGGATGCAAAGAGAATTCAATAATGACTCGACTGGACGACTCTGTACTGTAGTACCTATACATATTATATGTTTACGGGATTTGACGACGGTGCGGGGCGCGGAGCGCGAGGTCGGCGTTTAGCGGCGAGACAGCATCATTTTGTTAAAATACCTATTTTTCTGTGGGAGCTTCTCTTCAGTGGCCTCTTAAGTTCAAAAAAGACCAAATGTTTAAAGTTTTCTTTACCAAATGTTACTTATGTTGAACCAAACATTAAGCTTGGCCTAGAAAAACTCTCTTTTGACAATGCGACAGTCTTCCTGGGAATTAAAATGGATTCAACTTTACAGTGGAATCCACATATACATGATCTATCTGGAAGACTTAGTTCTGCTGCATATGCAGTTCGTAAGATAAGACAGCTAACAGACGTAGCTACTGCTAGGCTCGTTTATTTCGCGTATTTCCACAGTATTATGTCTTATGGTATATTGCTGTGGGGAGCTGCTGCTGAGATAGAGACAATCTTTATCTTACAAAAGCGTGCAATTCGAGCCATATATGAAATGGATCCTAGGGAATCCCTGAGAGATATTTTTAAAGAAATTGATATTTTAACTTTACCAAGTCTGTATATATTTGAAAATATTATGTATGTTCGTAAAAATTTGAGCAAATTTAAATCAAACAGTGACACTCACGATTATAACACTAGGAATAAAGATAAAATAGCGGTGCCAGGTTTTAGATTAGCAAAGACAAATAAAAGGTCCTTCTTAGGAAATTGTGTGCGGTTTTATAATAAATTGCCCAAACATATTACAACGCTCACAGAAAGAAAATTCAAGTTGCATGTGAAGAATATTTTGATAAAGAAATCTTACTACACAGTTTGTGATTACTTAAACGACAAAAATGCTTGGACTGGTTCGCCTCTACCAAGCTAGCGCCTAACACCTACGTAATGTAAATTAAGTATTGTAATAATTTTATTATATAGTAGGTATGTACCAAACACATTTTTAAAAAACGTTTAAAAGAATGGCCCCGAGTTTCTTGCCCGTTCTTCTCGCAGTGGCTCTATAATTTTTGTTTGCTGAACGTGGCAGTACAATGTAGTATATTTCAATATTAAAATTTGTAATTGACCTTCATAAGAGCGTCATAGACGCCTAAATTGAATAAATGATTTTGACTTTGACTTTGACTTTGAATAGGTAGAGTCAAGAGTGGTAATATCGCAAAGAAGTTTCAACAGTCTGTCTATTGCAAGCTTTCAATAACAGGCTAATATCAACATGATCAAAATTACTTCATACTAGAGACACGCTGAGTACTACTTTTACTGGTTAAGCGAGCATCGAGTATTAGGTACCTACTCAGTTTAAACTAAGTGGACGTGAAAACTCGCGAATTTTGAGATTTCGTGAGGAAATCAGAGAAGACAAAACCAAAGTAACAAGTAGGTACTTTGTGAAAATTATTTGATTTCCCGAATTCGTATCGGGGCATCGGGCGTAATGCTTCGATGAATCATAATAAAAATATAGCACAAAAAGAGGCACTGGACTTGCTAAACGAAAACCTATCCAAAATACTTCCCTAAAAATTTCAAAAATGCTCCAATATATCATCGCGCCGCCTCAGTCTCGCCCTCCCCGAAATGCACATTCGCACGCTACTGAGTGCGTCATCATCCGCCTACATTTTTTATTATTCTGTCTAGTTGATTATTACGATCGTTTTTTTTGTGAAGCTAAAATAACACTGCATACCATGCGGCTGCGTAAATATTGACAAGAATCCGTAACTCAAGTTTTTCTTACTTTTGAAAGACTTTGGAAGGTAAGGATATATGTAAGAATACTTACCGTTAGGGAATGTTGGTATTTGCCATTTCTGTTAAAATGGTAAGAATAGGATTATATTAGTTGTTACATTAGGTTTAGCTTTGTTATTTTGTATACAACTTATACATAGATTATCTTACATGTTTGTTGGTTATTATTTGGTCAAGCTTTGTAAGGTTCAATCTAGGAAAGGAACTGCATAGAAGAATAACTTCTTTCATGAACTTGGGGGCTGAGTCATCCGCGTCCGTAGGAGAGTACCCTAGAGCGAATCCCTACACATGGTCCCCGGGTGGTGCTAATCAGATGACATACTGGTGGTGGTAGGCGTCGGCCTAGGCTTGTGACCACCCAC
The DNA here is from genome assembly GCA_963854805.1 of Plagodis dolabraria. Lineage (NCBI taxonomy): Eukaryota > Metazoa > Arthropoda > Insecta > Lepidoptera > Geometridae > Plagodis > Plagodis dolabraria. The sequence continues at coordinate 16,826,294 of OY978440.1, read as the reverse complement.
TGGACAGAGCCACGCCGCCAAACGTGTTCCGACGTGATGTCCAGTGACGCCCCGTATGAAAGACAGGGTCAGAACAGTTGCATCCCCAAGTAGCCTGAATAAGGAGCACATCGTACAGCCGCATTGGGCGACTAGTCGCGGAGGGTAGAGGGATCCGAGGCACGGTGCACCGCTGGCCGACCGCAGTCAGTAGGGGACCCATTAATGACTTAGCCACTCATGAAAGGCTGTCCCGCCAACTGCGAAAAATCCTAGGAAATGCACCATCACGCCGGTCGGCAACCGGGAGAGTGGACGCGATAGACATATCTGGGGGGCTCGGGCGTCCCTGCAGTCTCCAGATTAAGTAGTCCCCCGTCGATGTGTGCAGTTTCAATTTGTTTAGCAGGATCTACTGGGCGTGATGCCTCGTTCTACTGCCGACTTTCAACCTTTTTACTCCCGAACCACCATGCAGAGAGAGAATAATAATAGAAAGTTTAGACAGCGGCTGCACTCACTCTCATTGAAAGTGCATAACCTTGAAAGTACGAAAACCTCAGCAACATATTCTTATGTTATCAACATATTATATGCTTGCACTCTAATCTCGTCCCTGTCCATTACCACCTGGAGACAGTAAAACCTCATCTCTTGTTCCTCACGGAGACGCAGATTGGTTGTCCATCCGTCGTGTCGTACCTTACTTACCCAGGGTACACCTTGGAGCACAACTTCAAATTACACGCGGCTGTATGTGAATATGCCCGGGATGTCATCTGCATTCGGCGTCTCCGGAAATTTGAAGAACCCATGTTTTCTGTACTTTGGGCGCTGGTGGACACAGGTGTTGAGAAGATTCTCTACGCTTGTGTTTACCGCTCACATAGTGGAGATCAGGTGACGACCAGGCTCACCGTATACCTCAATGAGGTAGCGGACGCTTGAGGGTGGTCGCTAGCCAGGCAGGCATTCGCAAAAATTCCCTTTCACCATGCGGTGAACCTCAAGCCCGCGGTGGGATTCGAACCATGGACCTGCTGCGCGGCAGTCCATACCCAAAGCCACTGAACTATCATTGCTTCAAAATTTCAAATTGATGTATGTAGTGAATGCATTCAAGATCTCCAAGTCAATGTATTCCTGGGTGCCGCATTGACGCCAAAGCTAATGCCGACGACTAGCCGACGCCAACGCCGACACAGACGGCAACGCCGACCCCGACGCCGACGCCGAAAAAGATGCCACAAATGGAAAATTCAAGTTGTACGTGAAATAAATTTTGACTAAGAAATCCTACTACACAGTTTGTGATTACTTAAACTACAAAAATTCTTAGACAATTCCGACATTTAATTTAACTTCATTATTTGGTATTTAAATTGTGTACAAAAACAGCTATACCTTCAAAAACTCACAATGTTGGTTTAAGCGCTTTATTTACCGTTTTCCATAGCACGTAATCGTTCAAAGCTTGCAACTTATTGCAGCGTATAATTTGTTGGCTACATTATAAACAAGACGTGGCCTGTGTAGCGACTAGCGGCAGAAGCGCTTTAAGTTGACATTCACAGGTCTGCAGCGTACAGCTGCAACGGCTGAAGCGTCTCATTCTATAAATTGCTCACGGTAATTACGAGTACTACACAATCAAACACCGAGCGGCGAGCTCGGCGAGCGGGGAAATAACATAGAGCATATAATAATACTTCTCAATAATATAGTAAACTTATGTCTAGAAAACTTCGATGACAAAAAATAAGACGAAAACGCTGTGTCTTTACTGTAATGAAAATAATGAGCCACGTGCTGGTTTAGACTGTGGATGATTCAATACCTCTTCTGTGAGTTATGTGCCCAGTAAAATCAAAATTTAACATACTTCGGTGGCCTATTCAGCTTTATTCCCCTGAATATGGGGCAGGTTGGAAAATATGTCACATTTTTATAAGTTATTCTAATAAATGATTTTTCTATGTTAATCATTTGATTGTATTCTTAATTTCTGAAAGATGAAAACATGTCATATTAATAATGATGGGTTTCCTTATGTCATATTCCGGCATTGAATATTGATTTCGGTAAAATACTTGCTAAGATAATTATGAGTGAAACTCATTTTTATTTTTTTGATATGAATTGCTTATTTTGCCCTAGAAACGGGGCAGAATGTTTTTTTAACCATTTTTTTATGTGTTATCTGTTATTGTGCAATATTTATGTTACTTATACCGTGAATATCTGATTCTCCGACTTATATCGGTTGTTTTTCTTTTACAAACACTTTGGTTTGATATAAAGCGTAAATAAGCCCATTCTACCATGGTTTCCCCTAAGTGGTGAATTAAGAGTACCTAGTTCTCTTAAACTTACCACATACCTACTGAGAATACAGAACATTTATTCGTGTGAATATTATCTGGCCAATTGTCTGGTTATAAAGCCAGTCAGTTGATACAGTCGGTTATCATTAAAGATATAAAATCAAAAAATAAAAAAGCACATTAATAAATGAAATGTGCTTAACATATCCTTCTTTAGGTTTATATATTTTTTTAATATAAATTTCAAACAAAATTAAAGTTATGAGGGAGAACAATACTTTCTTACACTGTATTAAATTTTTAAAGGAGCATTTTTGTTGTCAAGCTGTGATGACAACACAGTTTATACCAGTTACTTTTATGAAGCGCTCGTAGCAAAGTTAGCTTAGCCGTTCTTGATCGATGCGATCATGACTTGGATGGGTGACCATAAGTGACATTACTACTGAGCGCTTCCATACTTCGGAGGGCACGGCCGTCGGTCCCAGTTGTTGTCATACGATGGCAGTCGTTACAGCATGGTGGTAGGGTATTTTGCGGATGACCGCCTGGCTAGCTATACCGCCCTCAAGTAGAATATCTGTTAGTAATCCTAGACTAGCCTGAACAACATCTACGACATGATCACTTACCATCAGGTGAGCATAGTTGTCAAAGGCTAGCTTATCAGCTACAAGCAAATATTAAATCTATTATTCTTTATTAGCTTCTGATATTATATTAATTTTGCCAGAAATTAATTATTATTTTCAGAAGTTAATTGTTTTTAGTTAATATATATATGGTTTATTCGTATATTTTTCACTGAATTCAGAGCCGTGCGTACCTACTGTTAACTTAGTAGTAGATATTACAATAATTTTCAATGTTTTGTTTTGTTTTTATATATTATAGGTATGGGTGACCATATGAGTACAACACTATCTGCTGTCGCTGGAGTTGACGCCAAATTATGGAGAAACATTTAGCTTCAGACCATGTGACCTTACTTGTTCTTTAATTGGATGCTGCTAACACTGGCACTGCGACAATCATCAATACCCACATAAATTATAGAGCCTAAATGTTGCACTTGCAACAAAAAACCTTATTTCGCTTTAACAGGAAGATCTTGATATAATTGTATTTCTTCTGTTTGTGTTCCTTCTGTTTTACATTAAATTTATGTAGGTTGAGAAACCTATAAAAACCTCGTCAGAATATTTCAAACAAGCTCCGATTTCCAGGAAACATTGAATAGCAAATGGATTCAAAGAATTAATAATGGAGCTTTGCACTTAAAGAAAGTATCTTGGCGGACCGAGAGAGTCCTTTGATTTTATGATGCTTATTTTGTTTATCAACATAAAGAAAAACATCTCTGCATTTTTCTGTTTGCATTTGCACTAACTAGAATGTCTTTTATGAGGTATTTTTAGCTTCAGTAAAATCGAGTTATTATTTAAAGTGTTTTTCTACCCATCTTTACGTATACTATCTCACTTCTTAGTGTGAGTACCTATTGTGGTCAAAGGTTGAAACAATTAATAAAAGCAATACTTTATCATAATGTTTTAAGGAGCTGACAAATGCGGAAATTCTGTCACTATCGAACTGCATAGGAGTAAAAGAGATCAGCGATGGTGAAGTAGATCAGTTTATTCTAGGGATGGGCCAAATATTCGTTTTATATTATGAGCGGTATTCGGCATATTCGGCAGGTTTGCTGAATATTCGTATTCAGACGAATATTCGGTCAAATCACCGAATATTCGGTAAAAAGGTACTTATTATGGTATAAACCGATTGATTATGAGTTGAGTGTTAAATGTGCCATATATTTTATTTTGATGTGGTAAGTAATTTGTAGTGCAGCTTCATTTTTATGTAGATACTGTAGTTTTATTTCCAAAAACAGTAGATGAAAAATATGGTTATTAAAAATAATTTATAAGTATGTAGCTGTTTTGGGGTTAAACTACTGTACGGTGCAGCCGCATTCGCCGGCGTAAGCATTTTTAGAATCGTTCTAAGTAAATACACAGTTCGTAATTAGCATCGATTTGTTCGTATCTCGTGCGGCTCACTATCAGTACCAGTAGGTACTAACTTAGCCGTTCTTATTTGAATGAAATTTGTTATGAAGGTAGATAACATCCTGGAACGCGGGACGCAGCTAGTATTAGATAAAAATGTTTGCTACACTAACTAAAATGAATCATATTTAGAAATATGGTTCATAATCTGCTGAAATATAGTAATTCAATCACGCAACTGTGCCTTAAAATTAATAAAAATATTTTAAAAACCTTACTTTATTTCTCACAATTAAGATCTGATAATAATAACGTTATTTTATTATAAAGAGTTTACAGTAGTTGTACGGTTCGAGATCGTATTCTATTATATTATATATTCAAGTTGATATAAATGCTTATTTGATATGTAAAATGATAAGTGATTTAATGATAGTGAGCCGCTTTGGTATGAAGGTAGATGTCATGTCGTGGTCGTTTCGTGGTAATGTCGTCGTCATGTCGTGGTCATATCGAGGTCTTGTCGTGGTCATGCCGTGGTAATGTCATGTCATGTCATAGTTATGTCATGGTAATGTCGGTATACACCGATTGATCATGAGCTGAGTGTTAAATTTGTCCTATATTATAATTGTAAATGTGGTAAGTAATTTGCAGTGCAGATGCATTTTTATGTTATAGTTTTATTGTGTCGTGATCATGGCGTGGTCATGTCGTGGTCGTGTCGTGGTCATATCGCGTTCATGTCGTGGTCATGTCTTGATCATGTCATGGTCTTTACATAGGTCGTCACGTGCTCATGTCGAGGTCGTTTAGAGGTGATGTCATGATCATATCGTGGTCTTGTCGTGGTCATGTCATGGTCATGTCAGGGTCATGTCGTGGTAAGTCGTGGACATGTCGTGGTCATATTGTGGTCATGGCGTGGTCATGTCTTAATCATGTCATGGTATTGACAAAGGTCGTCACGTGGTCATGTCGAGGTCGTTTAGTGGTAATGTCGTGGTCATATCGTGGTCTTGTCGTAGTTAGATCGTGGTCATATTGTGGTCTTGTCGTGGTCATGTCATGGTCATGGCGTGGTCATGTCGAGGTCGTTTAGTGGTGATGTCATGATCATATCGTGGTCTTGTCGTGGTCATGTCATGGTCATGTCAGGGTCATGTCGTGGTCAAGTCGTGGACATGTCGTGGTCATATTGTGGTCATGGCGTGGTCGTGTCGTAGTCATGTCGTGGTTATGTCTTGGTCATGTCGTGGTCATGGCGTGGTCGTGTCGTGGTCATATCGTTGTCATATCGTGGTTATGACGTGGTTATGTCGTTGTCATGTCTAGGTCAAGTCGTGGACATATCGTGGTCATATTGCGATCATGTCGTGGTCATGTCGGGGTCATGTCGTGGTCATGGCGTGGTCGTGTCATGGTCATGTCTTGGTCATATTGAGGTCTTGTCGTGGTTATATTGTGGTCATTTCGTGGTCATGTCTTGGTCATGTCGTGGTTATGTCGTGGTCATGTCGTGGTCATGTCATGGTCATGTCGTGGTCATAACACGGTCATGTCACGGGTCATGTAGTGGCGATATCGTGGTCATGTCGTGGGCGTTTCGTGGTTATTTCGTGGTCATGTCGTGGTCATATCGTGGTCTTGTTGTGATCATGTCTTGGTCATATCGTGCTCATGTTATGGTCATGTCATGGACATGCCACGATCATGTCACGGGTATGTCACGACTCGTGTCATTGTGTTGTCATGTCGTGGTCGTTTAGTGGTAATGACGTCGTTATGTCGTTTACGTAACGTGGTCTTGTTGTGGTCATGTCGTGGTCATGTCGTGATCATATCATAGTTATGTCGTGGTCATGTCGTGGTCATGTCGTGGTCATGCCTTGATCATTTCGTGGTCATGTCACAGTGTTTTCACGGTCTTGTCGCGGTAATGTCACAGTCATGTCACGGTCATGTCACAGTCATGTCACGATCATGTGACGGTTATGTAACGATCATATCACGGTCATGTGACGGTAATGAAATAGTAATGTAAAGTTCATGTCACGGTCATGTCATGGTCTTGTCGAGTTCATGTCGTGATAATGTCATGGTCATGTCGTGGTCATATCGTGGTTATGTCATGGTCATTTCATGGTTATGTCATGGTCATGTCGTGGTCATATCGTGGACTTGTCGTGGTAATGTCACAGTCATGTCACGGTCTTTTCACGCTTATGTCACGGTTATGTCACGTTCATGACACGTTCATGTCACGGTCATGACACGGTTATGTCACATTCATGTCACGGTCATGTCACGGTCATGTGTCGGTAGTATAACGGTCATGTCACGGGTATGTCACGGGTATGGCACGGCTCGTGTCATGGGTCTTGACATGGTCGTGTCGTGGTCATATCGTGGTCATGTGGTAAAGTCACGGTCATATCACGGTCATATCACGGGTGGTCACGGTCATGTCATGGTCATGTCACGGTCTTGACACGGTCATCAATTTAAGTACGACAGAATTATTTTACTGGTAAATTTTGCAAATTATTATACATGTATGTATAGCTTTATTTTACTTTTATAAATAGTAAACTTATGGTGGTTACATTTCTTATTCGAATAAAGGACCAAGGTTTTGAAGTAAGGAGAAGTAAGTTTAACAATGCAATAAATTAAAATGTCGTGATCTTATTATTAAATAAAGTTTTTGGGAAAGCGTAGTCTTATCCTATAATTCCACGAACATGACATTACATAGTTGCGACGTTGTAGACATCGGTCTAGGGACGTAATTCACTATCCCGTTCCCTTGAGTCACTACATGAAGGTACTACAACTCGAATCGCTTACGGAACAGGAGCTTAGTTTTCGTTTTGATGATCTTCTATCCAATAGTTTTATTTTTTTACTACATTTTTACAATTCGTCTGGGCTTTGGTTGCCTGTTTATTACTGACAACTATGTCTTTGGTGAACAGCAAACACCAAGATGCCTTTTTATGTTTCACCGACGTTAGTGCATCCATAGGGTGGAGATATAAGATTAAAAAGCGAAATGATAATCCTTGGTGTAAGCCTACAGCCGTATTAAAAGTTCATTATTGCGAATAAAGACCAAGTCTTAAAAGTAGAGCATAAGATGACCAATAAAAATATATCTTGTTCTTATTTATATATAATAAAAATTTAATGATTTATGTTTTATGACATCCCAAAAACAATATACAAATTTTATTTTTCTAAAAATTATTAGCATATCTTTTTAAAGTCAAAATCATTTATTCAATTTAGGCGTCTACGACGCTCTTATGAAGGTCAATTATAAATTTTAATATTGAAATACATTGTACTGCCACGTTCAGCAAACAAAAATTATAGAGCCACTGCGAGAAGAACGGGTACGGGGAACTTTTTATTTTAAAAATAATAATCACGCATTCAAGGATTGAGCAAACGTTCACTATATCATTTTCATTGTCATTCTGCAGTTGTGCTTTTACTCGACTACACCGGAAAGATGACAATTTTTTCCGAGTGTATCTCTTTAAAACTTTTGATCGAAGCCTTCTTTAGACGTGTAAAATACTAAAATTGTAAATTTTGTGTTAATGCATGTCAAAAACAAGCTTATATAATCAATTTAATATTCAAAGCTTAGGCACAAAAAATACAATATAATTAGTATTTGTATGGTAATTTTAAAGTACGGAAGCATTTCCGTGGTTGTGGGACATGAATTCTGACTGGTATTTAGTCATAGAAGCACTGCGCCACGGATGAATTAGTCAATCGCGGGAAAAAGGAGAGATTTGTATACATATTACGCTTATTGCCAATAACAGACGTCTATACGACGTCTTAGACAAACGAATGATGTAGGTTCCTACCTACTTATACACGACCAATAACAGATGCAATAACGACCTCATTAATAGACAAATAAAGTCCTAATCATCGACATCGTAACAACGTCCTTACGAGATGAGTATATACCTACCACTGACCTCTCCACGACCTATAACAGACGACGTATCGTAACGATTACAGTGATCTGTGGATGACAGTAATACGGTTAAACTACCGACCAATGAAAGCAGAACGTTTGCAAAATAAGTTGTCAATTTTTTTTTAAATTGAGGACGATTTGACATAGCTAGGTTTTGGATCTTTTATGTATTTTCGAATAATTATCCTTAAAGTGCACCGCTTACAATATTTTATTGCCGCCAAAATTAATTTGTTGAAATACCTTGAATATTATCTTGATTCTTCAAAAATTTTTTTTTTAGATATATCTAATAATGGTATTGAATCAAAGAGGCAAGTAAAACTTGTTGGGAGAAGGCAGGGGCCCCTGGCATTGCTTAACTGAGACAAGTAGAGTCGCTCAACGGCCCTCTTGGTAGGAAATTGCTTATTCCTGTCTCATTCACCTGTATACTTGTAACATTTTGTTAAACACCCGTGTTTTTAAAGATGGACACTAAGGAACTGTAGTATTATTCACCTGAGATCGCCTCATCCGAAAACGACATATTTGTAAGAGGTTGTTGATATTCTTCAACAAATCTAAATATCTTCGTCATCGTCGTTACGAAGAAATAAAGTAATAACCATTACTGACTTCCGCTGCCGAGAAGGCTCTGCATCTACTTTCCGTAGATGTGCTACTAAACATCAGAGGTATTATTTCTATATTCTCCTAACTTGAGAGAGTCAAAATCTGAAGTAGTTGACCAAAGGATGCGCCATGATGACCTGTTTATACATAGTCAGAATTGGCGTTACGAATATTTTTAATGTTTGTTTGGAACAATTCTTATTGATTCGAATTGTAAACAGTAAACGAGTTTTCATCACACTTGCAACGTAAACAGTATCTAAACATACACTATAACTTGGCCGTAATGCACCAGTAACAACCATCGAGCTTTCTTTTTGTCATGAAACCCAAGGTTGGTAACTAGGAGACGGTAAGTATTTTTTTTGTTATAGCACAGCACGCAGGTTATGCAAGTTCAAGCAAGGAGTTAACACGCAATTGAAAAATTGTCTTAATATGTTATCTAAACAGGAATTTCATTGCAATCTCGCTACTGTTACCTAAATACTCAACTAATGTTCTTTATTATCGATTTTAATAATTTTTATGTGTCAAAGCGTCGAAATTATTTTAATTATTTTTCCACTCTTACTACCTATATAAGTATGTATTTGTCCTTGACGTTTCTGAACGAAACATTTGTATAATTTGTGGTGAAGACAAAAGCCCGCCATCCACTCAAAAAAAAATCACGTATTCGTAATAATAGTTGTGCTGACTTATGTATTAAAGCTACAATTCATAATTATTTATTCGCAAATGTGACGAAAAACATTGTATGTTTCACGGGCGGTACGGGAATTACGAGCCTCGACTCAGAAAGTTCTATAATAGAGCCTCGATCGTAATTCCTTATTTACCACCCTCAATATACAATATACTATTTGGTCACCTCAATATTGACTGAAGAATAAAACAGTAAAGTAAGTACTCGACCAAAGGATGTGCCACAGTGACCAGCATATTTCTCGTGAGTACCGCTGCGGTGAGATAGTGCGCGATTCCGCGGCGCACGCTGGCTATGTACGGGTGCTCGCGGATATGCACGCGGTGCCCTTTGAATACCTGACAACATATAGAATCTAAAGTAGATATGATACACTATAACTATTTACAAACAAACTTTTCAAACACAATTAGCTCGATCACTGGATAAGGTGTTGTTTGAACAAGAAATTCACTAGCTCTCTTATCCGCAGTGGCGTAGAGAGAAATATATTATAAGTAAGATCGATTTCTAAATGCTTGAGAAGAGAATTTTATCTTTTTCATGTAACATTAAAATGTTATCGTTCGGAAAATACTTTATATTTGTGACACTTGTAGTTACTACACATACAAAAGCATTGTATAGAAGTATACGTACATTATATGTAAAAATACTATCTCTCACTTTCCAATTATAGTAGGTTCATAGTACATCGAGGGGAGAAAACGATCTATTTCAGTTCGAGAGTATGTTTTATACTAAATTGATAATTTAACAGTACGCTTTAATGTCGCCACCAGAAATAAAAAATACAGCTCAAGAAGTCATAAAGAACTTACTTCCTGAGAGGTCTCAGGACAGATACGAGAAAACTCATACTGGTTTTATTTTCCTCGTAGGTGTATGTATGTATAACTCGGGAGAGAGTTCTATTTCTGTTCTAGAGTTTCCTTTAGCCATACTCTCTCGAACAGAAATAAATCGTTTTCTGCCCTTCGTGTAAAATATACTATTATTTTTTCACTATCCGTCGTGACAATTTTGAGATTTTTGTTCTAGCATTAAACTTCTCCGCGGCAGTAGGTACAAACCGTCCAGATTAGGTAAAAGTTCTGGGTGTCGGTTTTTTGCGTTTTTGAAGCAGTGATGGCCCAGTGGCGATTTTCATGTGCTGCCAACCAAGAGGTCCGTAGTTCGAATCCCACCGCTGGTTTGAGCTTCACGGCATAGTGGTAGGGAATTTTAGAGCTACCCTCAAGCAGAATTTCTGTCACCAAGCACCTTATGGTTTGTTCCGGTAATTGTCCTTGAGAGCTTAGGCCTATTTATTTCCTTGCCCACATCATCTCTTACCACAAAGCGAAATAGTAGTGAAAGCACAACATATGAAATGCTACAAAACTACAACCCATCATTAAAAATGGTAAGAAAAATACTAACCTTTCTGTTTAAAATTGGAATATCGCCTAGTTTTGGGTATCCAGCACTCTGCATTAAATCGTCCATCGCTCTAATTAACGTTTCATTGTCTTGTGGCATGAATACAGAAGTTGCTGTGAGAGAAACCAGCGCTGAAAATTATAGAAAGCTGTTAAATGCGAAACAAACACGTTCGTCATATAGCTAATGTAAGCTGCTTTTCGCGTTACTTATTACACTTTAATATACACAATACCTACTACGAGTAGTTTATGGGCTAATTTTATCCTCAAAAACATTCGATAATTTATCTCAACCTCTTTTCAAAGTCAAAGTCAATATCATTTATTCAATTTAGGCGTCTACAACCCTGTTATGAAGGTCTTTTACAAAATTTAAATATTGTCATATTCTACGTTGTAATGTAGTCAGTCAAAAATCAGTGTCAGTAAAAAATAATAATATAGAACTGCGAGAAGAAGTGGCAAGACACTCAGGGCAATTTTTTACAATGTGTTATAAACTGTATACGAAATTATTACAATATTTGTTTAAATTTCGTAAGTGGCAGGCAATAGCTTGGCAGAGGCGGACTTGTCCAAGCATTTCTGAATCAAAATGTTTTTCACGTCAATTTGAACTGTCCTTCGCATACAATTACATAAAAAGGCCCTTTTACATATTATTAAAACTTTAAATTGTTTAATGTCATGTCATTTATTTGTAGACATGTGACTTTTTTATGAATAGAACGGGGCTTGAGCCCATGGGGCATGCCCTCTGTTACCGTTTACCGAACTGCATTAGGAGGTACTGCAAAATAGCAGGCATTCACACGCGTGTCAGTACACCTATCAGACGAATACTAATGATAAAAGTATTTAATACAATTCAATCATTTACTTTTGCATTTCTTTTTCTATAGCAATCGATATCTCTGATAAAAGCCAGGCTGCAATAATTAATAATTATACGTTGGCAATACATTTTACAAATTTTTTCGAGTCTGTATTCTTTTTGGAGAGCAGTCTCTACTCACGGGATGTATGAGAGCTCTCAATAGAATCAGGCAACCGGAACGTGTGAAAAGCCGCATTGATTGCTGGGAAGTGATTTGAAGCTTCCGAATCATTCATCCATTGAAAAAAATGTTGATTAACTTGTGACAGTCGGGAGTTTATTTATATCTAATTTGTATTCGTACGGATCTGCATATTCAGAACTATTTTATCATAATGTAAACTAGAAACAGATCAATATTACATCGAAAAAGAAACATCAATTTTTGCTTACTTTTTGGAGATGAAGTAAGCATTTTACCTTCTCAGAATAGCATAAAATTGTGTTAATCTGTTGAGATATTTGTATGGAAAACAGTATTTAGGTGTGGCGACTGGATCTCCAGCAAACATAAGTTGGATCGCGATATAAATACGGCATGGAGGTTGCCTCTCTAGGCTTTCTTACTATCCACATAAATGACACCATTTTGGAAATGAAAATGTTATAATGCAGTATTTGTGTAAATTATCTGAGCTTATCCCACGATATGGTGATATTTCATTTTATTATAATGTATGTTATTTTATTGTCCAAAACGTATAACTGTGCCTGTTCGATTCGACGTCTGATGAAATCGCTGGCACTTATTTGGCTCAACCAGCAAGCATTGCAATTCAACTTGGTAATGTTGCCAGCATTTTAGGCACGCTGCTAGTGGTCCAGCCCACTTACACACATTGGACCTGTGGGCCTGCAATGACCTTTAGGTTGCCTTAATGCTTTCGCTGTAGGAACAGTAGTGTTGCATATTGTTTGTATTGTTTTGATAATAAAGGCAGACCGCCGGTAAAAATATAATTATGGGTCACGCCTATACCAAATATATTACAACCACGAAAGAGGGAGATTTCTATTAAAAAGCACGTCTATAACTGAAAGTCAAATAAACTGTACTTTCCCTTTTGTAACTACAGTTTAATTATTATTTTAACAGCACTCGTAGTGAAGTTTGCTTAGCCATTCTTAATCAATCAACTAAGTTTAGCAACATCCGCCACAGGACCTGGATTGGTGACCGCAGGTGACGTTACTACTGATCTAGCACGTGCCTTGGGGGGCACGTTAAGCCGTTGGTTGTTAGGATGGCATTCATTATATAGTATGGTGGTTGGACATTCTGCGAATTCCCACCTGGTTAGCTACCACCCTCAAGTACAAAATCTGTCACCAAGCACCTAACTGTGTGTTTAGGCAGCTGTCCTTGAGAGCCAGTAATTCTAGTTTAGCCTGAACAAAAGATGGGTAAAATAATGAATAAAATCTACCCTTCCAACTTGGTCCTCATCATTGTATTTCCTTCCTAGAATAGAAGCAACTCTTATTTCTTTTAGTTGCAGGCTAAAAAAGCGAGTACAGTACTTTCGCGAAAAACTTTGAACTTCTTGCTTACAGCTAAAAAGCTAATATCAAGTTCAGTTTAATGTAGTATAGCTGCAGCTGTAGTATTGTACGAGTATAATAGTATGTATTACTTTTTCAATAAAGGCATACTACCGGTAAGAAAGAAGACATTTAAAATAATATAAATGATAAGAAACCAACATCCAGCGCCCTCCATAAAGTTTTCAGTTACCTTCAGTCAACGTGGAAAATAAGTAGTTATCTGCCTAATGACGTCGTCGATCCAACAACAATATAGGTTGTTTACAGTTTTGTACTTTGATCTCCTATGATTGACGTTGTTTGGAGAAGTAGTTTATTTATAGTCGGGACATGATACTAGACATTCGAAAATTTGATGTCAGACCTCCATGACTGGTCTTTTAATTTCTAATATGCTAGTCTTTGACTTCATTCTTACCTAACTGTAAGTAGACGGTAAATAGGCGAAACTTAGGATGTGAAGCTCGTACGGGTACTGGGACCCAAACATTGCTTGGCAACGCATTTCCCTCTTGTTAAGAGTAGAGTTCACGGAGCGCTTCCATAAAAACCAAGTTTCGTCATATTTTAAATACTAAGTAATCAAATTCGGTGAAACTTTGCATGTATATCCTTGAGCCTCATATGTATGCTTTTGAATTACTAGATAACCGAAAAATTAAGTATATTCAAATATAATTCGAAAAACATTTTGTAAGGGAATTTTTATTTTGACATTTAGAGATATAATTAATAATAAATCGAAAAATTGGCAAACCAGTAGCATAGATATTAGGCTCAGCAATATGCGTACAAAATTTGACCGAGTTGAACACTTGGTATTTAAAATATCACGAAACTACGTTTGTATGGAAACCCCGCTGCGTGAACTCTACTCTTGATCGCTTAGCTAGCTAGCAGTTGGCAGCATTCAGTCTAGGCGACCTTTTGCAAATTACCTCGAACATGGACCTCCTGCGTGGTAGACATTAGCGCTGGGAAAATCATGGTTATGGTTATGCCATACATAAAATCCATACATTATTCACACATAGTATAGACGTCCATTTTTAATAGAAAGCGTGCCTATAAAATGTTTTTTTCGAGGAGTTATATAAAGTCGATGTGGTCAGTTGTGTCCTGTCAAGTGAAAGACTTTTCGCACCTTCTCAAACTTTAATAAAGTTGTTAATTGTATTTATACAACCATTTGGGCTCCGACGGCATGGTATTAGACCTGGGGCAGAGTTCTTTGTTGGAATTTAATAAAAAAAAAATTAAGTATCTATTAGTTTGACGTCCGTGTCGTCATGACGTCAGTGACGTAGATACAATAGTTATAAGGTTATGTATGATCTAATTTGAGATGTCAGCCTTATTTTAAAGCCTGTTTTCCAGGCAGGTAGCTAAGTTAATGAACTGATTACAATATAAGTCCTTATGATGCAAGATGTCTTCAACTTAACGTAATAAAAAGTCGTGATATGGACGTCTAGTGAAGATGCTGATATTTGCACGTCTCTTCAAACGTCAAATCAAAGTCAGTTGCGTCGAAAATCAATAAGTCATGAAATTCCTTCATACCCACAAAGCTGTACGACAAAGTTAACACCCGACGATAGGATATGTTTCTACCCTTATATATTATATTTACGAAATAATGAACTTACTTACTTAATATAATAATTTCTTGCATGTTTTCTGAATAATTCATATAACGTCCTTTTATATCATTGATTTGAAGTACACTACAATCAAGATGGCCGCGGCAATTTTGAATGGTAACAGCATAAATATTCGTATAGATAGTATTTCACATATTTTTATAACTGTTTAAACTGTGAGCATCGTTCGACAGGAGGAATAAAAGAGAGACAAGAAACTCTGCATCAAACGAATTGCGTCATGTGGCAAATCAAACATGATAAATATCAAAAACTAGTTTACACTTTACTTACTTACTATACTGACAAGAACTACACTAACTAGATATACTGAATACTGGCTAGAACGCTAAAACAGCAAATTTCACGTCAGGCGATTAATTTAGTTTCTAAATCGCCTATAGCAGTACAAACTCTATGAAATGATCAAGCCAAAGTCGTTATTTTTTTTGGATGGAAGTATATTCTTTTATTAATTTTAGCAAATATTTTATTCGCATGATAACTCGTATAAATAGGAATAAATTATTTTAATTTTGTAGCTAACATAGCTTCATTATATTATCAACAATTTCCGTAGCGTAAGCGATATAACGATTTTTTGGTATTTTTTTCACACGTTGACTTACATTATCGAAGTTTTCATACGGAGCCTTATTTTTTTTTAATATTTATAAGGGATAGTGTAGGTATTCGTTGTATTCTAATGGTAAAAGAACTTTTCAAATCGGTCCAGTACTTTTTAACCTTATTCGTTTCATACAAATCTTTCTGCTTTATAATATTTGAGTCGTTAAATTTTATACCATAATTTTAGATATGAAATACAGCAGAACTACTACGCTTATACGGACGAGCAAAAAATACACCTACCCTTGGCGGATCACCAAGGCATGGGTTCCGGATTGTCTAATGCAATAATTTGACGGTCATGAAACCATAAACTTATTTGAGGCAACTGTGACAATTCTCATACCTTAACAATATATTTATATTGTTACAAACGTTTATATTGTTTACGACGTACAGCGGTTAGATTAGTTGGATTAGTGCAATACTGTACTGTGTTACCATATGTACTGGGTTGATTACTTTATAAAAGGCTACAATTGAAACTGACAAAGATACGCCCGTGAAAGCTCACACGGTGTGAAAATCCTCCCATTTACCCCGCGACCCCTGGGCGGCCCCATCACCCAGATTATCATGATCACCGAAAGAATAAAGAACCGGATCAGCAAAGCTGTTACTATACCTAGTTGCTATTAAAAGTTATTTTAGTAGTATGTTGTATAATAAGTTGTGCCAAAACTTAAATAAGATAAGTTTGTTATATAGAAGGCTCTGACGAGACATAGTTTTATAATACAGTCCAGCATAAGTATAATAAGCGATCTTTCAAAAACCATATTACTAAAACGTGTACCTATACAACTGA
Source organism: Plagodis dolabraria (assembly GCA_963854805.1). Taxonomy (NCBI): domain Eukaryota; kingdom Metazoa; phylum Arthropoda; class Insecta; order Lepidoptera; family Geometridae; genus Plagodis; species Plagodis dolabraria. The sequence goes on along the minus strand of OY978440.1, from coordinate 16,809,719 downwards.
CGTTCATATAAAATGATTGGTTAGTAATTTTAAAAAATGCCACTTTAACTACCTACATAACGGCTGGGAGTTCATTTAAGGCGAGGCTTTCCACGGACTTTAGGTATTTTATGCGAGCGCGACGTATTCATTTACGCGACACAGAGTTGTGTGCGATGCGCCGCGTGCACGCTTTTAGCTCTCCAGGTAAGGTACAGTACAGTCCTACCTACGTAGCGGAGATCACGTCAGTATGACATTTTAGAATGGAATTAACATTTGTCGTGTATTGGTACATACGCCGGAAAAATAATCGGGTCTTGTAGGGGTTCGATCAGTACAGTAGTGTTTATATATCTATACAGTTTATTGTGTACCTACGGTTATTTTAGATGGGTAAATTATCATTCTTAAGAAAAACATTTTTATTTGTGAGAACTACATTAAATTAATATATTAAGGTTCTATTATATTTTTACTAGCTTTCCAGGCGCGGCTCCGCCCGCGTGTTTGTCGGTTATCGCGCAAAAACATTAACCTCTTTTTGCGCAGTTGGATACAAACTATCCCATGTTTTTCCCGGGTCTCAAACTATTTCCATACCAAATTTCATTCAAATCAGTCCAGTAGTTTTGGCGTGAAAGCCTAACAGACAGACAGAGTTACTTTCGCATTTATAATATTAGTACTGATTATAGAGAAAGCCGTTTAATGCACCTATTCATAAATGGTAATTTGGTAATATTATTATATTTTAAATAAATATATATATACATAAACTTCATTAAAAGAACACATTAAATGTCACAACCATGTCATGTGAGATTCCCAGAATTCAGTAACAAGTCTGTCTGTCACAGTTGTCCTATTAATTAATGGCGTCGAGTAATATAGCTGCGTAAAAATAAGTTTGATATTAGTTATTTTGTAAAACGAGTACCCTTATGCTGTCAAGACCGTGGCTCTTAAAATATGTATTTATGAATATGTCTTCGCAGATTTTTATTAATTTGGTGTGTTTAATAACAATTAATCTAGTGATTGTTTTAAGATGGCTACTTTTGTTTAATCTTTGTAGTTATAGCACGGTGCGAACATTTCACATCCATGGACGTCACAACCGTGGTTTTCATAGAACCACAGTTGTGGCGAGTGGCCCATGGTCGAGACAAAATCGTTTAGTTTTAGTTAAGTTTTTTTAAATTATTATTTTCAGACCATGTATTCAACATAATAACAAATCTCAAACAATTATATCTCGCGTTTAAAATAAAACCAAATTTCACAATATTTTTGATATAATTTAAGCTCATTCCAATGAACTGTTTTGCAAGTTTAATAAAAAAGATATTATCCAAAACGATACTTGTTAAGTTGAGCGCTTATAGAGAGCATTTTTGAAACTAAAAATATGTATCAATTGTCTTGGTTGTGACAGGAGCCCCATTGTAATAAATTTCATAAAGCTGTCCTGTACAGAGTGCTCAATTCAAAGTCAATGAGTACAAATCTTACTTCATAATCATCGCTCATTAAGGCAACCATCTTCAGGCAGATATTTGCCTTCTAGCAAAATTGGCCAGAAATAAAAATAACATTTGCCAGATAGTCTCCATTATTGAAGATACAGTAGAACCATATCCCGTAAAACTAAAAAAAATTAAGTCATAAAACAGGGCAACAGATACTATATTTAGATATAATGTGTCTATACGCGCACTGTTATAAATCAAAATGTTATTTGGAATTAAAATTAATAAATGAATTTTAAGTTACTATATAAAAGTAGTTTATGAAAATTGTAAGATAAGGTTTTTAACATATTTCTAATAAATTCAGTTAGTTAGTATGTGTGTTAGCTTCTGAACCGACTTCAAAAAGTAGGAGGTTCGCAATAAGTCTATATTTTTTATTATGTGTGTTACCTCAGAACTTTTGACTGGGTGAACCGATTTTGATAATTATTTTTTTATTAAAGCTGATACTTTATCTGTCGTTTGATTTTTAAATGAAATTGAACGACAAGTATCATGAATTACACTCCAATAACTGAAAAATATTTTCCTATCTTGATGATATTATAGTCTTTGACAGTGAATGACAATCGATCCAGTAAGTAGCAAGAATCACTAAAAAGAGTTTATTTTTTTTTTAACAAAAAATGGAACCAACTTCAACACTCAAGTGTGAAATAACTTGTCGAAGTCGGTTTCATGCGCAAAATTGTTATACTAGGTACTTTTGAATTATTATGGCACCGACTTCAACAAGTTATTTCACACTTTGGAGTGTTGATGTCGGTTTCATTTTTCGGTAAACATTTTTTTATATTGAGAAATTGCATTAGTATTGGATTTGTTAGTAAATTTAAGTAGTATTTTTTTATAACTATAGAAGTAATATGTAACATTAAGTGATTTTTAATACTAGATGGATATAAATTGAATTATAAGTATAAACGTAAATCTGGCTGTATGGAAACTCATGTTACGTCACGACTATGGTACTCAATGTCACACCCGAGACTTTGAACTAGTATTTTAATATTTTTCTAGGTTCAATGAGCTTGCGAAAATGTAAAGAGTTTTTATGTGTGATATACATAAAAACAATCTAAATATATATTTTATTACAGTTGAGTTGAGGATTCCCCAGATAACAAGTATAAAGAGATACAACAGAATAAATTGAACTCATATTTTTTGGCATTGGACCTAACAATAGTGATAACAATTTACTAACCTTAATTTAACCATTGTGTACATATTAATAGTATATGGTTCGCAAATTGCGTTAAAAACTACACGAGTTAGATATAGTTTCAAACAATCAATTACAACATATCTAGATTCCATTCATCAAAATTGGTTTTCCTGATCCTTCAGGAACCGTTCGGAAAATCGAGATAAAAATTAGAATACGTTTTATGATATATCATCTAAATCCATTCAGCGGTGTTAAGCAAATTTTTGGCGAAAAATGGGCTTGAATTCAGCACTCAAAGGTGCAAAATAACTTGTTGCAGTCGGTACCATGATAGGTCAAAAGTACATATTATTACAATATTGTGCGCATGGTCCCGACTTCAACAAGTTATTTCACACCCTTGAGTGTTCAAGTCGGTTAAAAATTCCCCCATTTTAGTGTCCCTTGCTACTTGCGGATTGATTGTCATTAATTAGCAATAACTATATCATCAAGATAGGAAAAAACCTTTCAGTTATTGGAGTGTAACTAAAAAACAGATAAGAGTACAACTACACCGCGGTTTCCACAGACGAGTGAAACTAATTCTACACGGTCGTGAACTACAAATATTTGTTAAAGAAGTTGGAGTTGGTTACCCCTCACTATGCTTAAGTTGGTGGGGTGGGCACCTAAAACGTGTTCGCTAAAATAGAGCAAAATTTTTGAGTTCGTCCGATATGTACCTTACTAATAGGCGTGCGCCTAGAGCGCTTGTTATGACTAGTAGTATCCTAATAGATGCAGTGTTCATTATGGCAGACTAAGGGCATCTCGTTTGTGACTGAGGTTAATTAATTATCAGTAATACATAATTAATGATCGATTAAGTGGCTACTGCGGGCTTGCCACAAAGGTGCTAAAATGAATGTTGATGATTTCATTTAATCATAGTCACTGACAACTTTGTGTATCATTCTACTACGATTATTAATAAATGCATGTTTTTTTATAATTATTGATAGGCTAGCCTTGGACTACTATCTCACTTGATGGTTATTAAAGATGTGGTCTAGGATGTTGTTCAGGTTACCCTAGAATTACTCCTAGAACTCTCAAGGACAGCTGCCGGAACACACCGTTAGGTGCTTGGCGACAGATTTTCTTCTTAAGGGTGGTAGCTAGCCAGGCGGGCATTCAAAATGCAAAACGCCCTACTACCATGCTGATACCACTGCCATCGTGAGACAACAACCGGGGCCGACGGCTTAAAAAACGGCTTGACCAATTTTGATGAAATTTAAATAGGACCATACGACAAACATTCAAATATAAAAAGAATCATATAAATCGGTTTATCAGTAAAAAGTTCTGAGGTAACAAACATTTAAAATAAATAGACGAATTGAAAACCTCCTCCTTTTTTGAAGTCGGTTAAGAAGCTAAAACACATACTAACTTTTGAATTTATAATATATATATTATTATTATCATATAATAATTAAAAAAGGGTGGAGTAAATCTATACTAAAAATTATAAAGTACAGATTTGATTATATATGGTAATGAAGTTAATACTCAAAGCCCAGTGTATACCCATACACTGGGCTTTGATTATTAACTTCATTATCTTAACCCTGGGTACGAAATACTAGGCATTTGGCTAAAACTAGATATAAAAACAATAATTTCATTGCATTTTAGCAAGCTTATTGAACCTAGAAAGTTATCAAAAAACTAGTTCAAGTCACGGGTGTGACATCGCATATCATGGTCGTGACGTGACATGAGTTTCCATATAGCCAGATTTATGTTTTTACTTATAATTTAATTTATATCCATCCAGTTTTAAAAATCGCTTATGTCACTTATTATTTCTATAATCATAAATAAGACGACTCAAATTTACTAACAAATTCAATACTAAATTCAATATTTTTTTTTTTTACCGAAAAATGGGCTTGATTTCAACACTCAAATGTGCGAAATAACTTGTTGAAGTCGGTACTGTGATAGTTCAAAAGTACCTATTATCACAATATTGTGCGCATGGTCCCGACTTCGAAGAGTTATTTCACACTTTTGGGTGTTGAAGTAGGTTTGATAAATAAAAATACTCACCCGTTTTAGTGTCCGTTGCTACTTGCGGGACCGATTGTCATTCATTGGCAATGACTATATCATCAAGATAGGAAAAAACCTTTCAGTTATTGGAGTGTAACTCAAAAAACGGCTAGATCGATTTTGATGAAATTTAAATAAAATCACACGACAATCATCAACATTCAAATCAAATAAATCATCAAAATCAGTTCGGTAAAAAAAACGGACAAATTGAGGACCTCCCCCTTTTTTAACCGACTTCCAAAAAAGGAGGAGGTTCTCAATTCGTCTGTTTTTTTTTACGTTTGTTACCTCCACAACTCTTGACTGTGTGAACCGATTTCAAAAATTCTTTTTTGTTTGAAGCTGATGCTTGTCGTCTAGTCTCATTTAAATTTTATCAAAATCGTTCAAGTCGTTTTTGAGTTACACTCCAATAACTGAAACATATTGACCTATCTTGATGATATAGTCGTTGACAATGAATGACAATCGATCCCGTAAGTAGCAAGGGTAACTAAAAAGATTCAAAAATAATTTTTGTTACCAAAAAATGGAACCGACTTCAACACCCAAAAGTACAAAATAACCTTTCGAAGAATATTTTGCGCTACTGTGATAATAGGTACTTTGGAACTATCACAGTACCGAGTTCGACAAGTTATTTCAAAGTTCCATTTATTTGTAAAAAAAACCTTTTTTTACCCTTACCCTTTTCTTAATATAATTAACACATATAATTAACCTTCACGATACTAACTTTCACTACTTACGAAATCAATTGTCATTCACCGTCAATCAGGAAGTCATCAAGATAAGCGTAACGAGTCGAAAGTTAGCCCAGAGCATGTTTTATTTTGTTGTTAGATATTCATTTTGATCCTGTTCTGTGTGGCGCTGCGTAGATCGAAAAAGTTGACACAGGTCCTACGTCGACGAGCTCTGCGAGCGCACTGGCGGTCAAGTGAGCGAGCTCTGATGCCATGAATTCATGTTAAAAAATCATATAAAATTAACATGATAACTTTTTTACATTTTTATTTATGATTTAATTACTTTTATTGATAAGTAATGTATAAAAAAATAATTTAAAATTAAAGATTGGTAAAAAGGGAGTCAAAAATCGTTTTTAAATTCGAAATAGAGGTAACTTTAGGATTTTTTTCTATCGAGTGAAGTTATTTATTATGTGGATCAGATTTATGAATTAACTCAAGAATATGCTTAAAAATAACATATATTTTTTTCAGTTTAATAACCGAGTTTTTTCTTTGAGAAAAGTTAATTCTTGTATGGCGTTTTTTGGCCAGGATCGCCTTAAGTGGTCTTGTAAAGTAAATGTCATTAAACAATTCAATAAAGGTCTTATATGTTAGTAATGAAAACGTTTTTTGGACAATAGTTTACAATAACATACAACTTTTCTTCTTCTTTCAATTACACTACTATGCAATTGCATAGTAGTGTAGTGTACTTAGTTCGATAATAAATGTATAGTCGCGTAATATGTTTATTATCACGGGAACGGTCTCTCCAAGATAAGAGCAATTAAAAGCTATAGGAGGATGATCAATAAGATATATTTTAGCTTATTTTGAACAGTTTTTTGACCACCAAATTTTCATTCTCAGTGGAAATTGACCCGTATCCTTTGGTTCTACCTACCTATAGGAGAACAACATAGATCTTGAAATAAATAAAAAATACACAACGTTAATTTTGTTGTAATATTTATTTGGCTTTCCATTGGTACAATGTGTCTGTTTTATTAAACAAACGATCAAAATCATATATAACTAAACAACGTTTGTGACTTAAAATAATCTTAACAAGAACGAATAAAATTACTTTGTACAGATTCTGGTTGCGTCTTCTCTGGAATGGAATTTGCTTATCTTGTGTTTGCTTGGAAACTACAGAAAAAAATAATTTAAGGTGTCCTTTTTATTCCAGTAGATACCAGAGGTATCCTTATAATGTTTTTGATTATGACACAGATAGGTATTGTTCAATGAAAATGACATAACTTCTGTCAAATTGACATTACAATATGACAATTTCAAGGCTTTGAAATCTACGATTATATGATTTTCACAAAATAATAGATTCCGCAGAAATGTAAATTATTTCAATGTATGCTAACCATTTCTTAGATCAAGACGCAAACACAAACTGTATTTAAATATAAACATGGGAGCTGATTGATAAAAATTATATTGTTAATAATATATACGGGTTATTGTCGTTTCAAAATCGTAATAAAAAACATTAGCACATTAATTTATTAATTACGTTACCGATAATACATGTAACTTAGAACTTGTTATCTGATATTGAAGCCGTGTTATTATAAATTTCATTCATGACGATTTTCATAGATTTTTATCAGTAGTACAATAATAGACGTCTATATATCTTGGGATAATTTTAGTATTATTGTTATTTCACAGGGCACAAACAGAGGTGTTCTAAATAATATGTGACATGTTCGATTTGAAGATACAGTTGCTGTTAAACGGTTATCTTTGTCACAGCTGAGACCAATATGTGACAATTACAGAATGTGACGGCGAAGTTGATACTGTAAAATTGAAAAATACTAAGAATGAAGTATCTAATTAATATAATTGAGCAAATTTAAGATCTATGTAATATTGTGAAAAATTAAATTATAATACTATATCTTACAATGTCCCTGGTAAAAGGATTGATTCGTTTTATAGGTAACTAAATCAACTAATTTAGGTTTTACTCTATGAAGTTTGCAAGTATAGGTACGATTATATATTGAAGGACGTTAAGAGGAAGGTATGATACTTTTAAAATAACGTTTTAAACTGTCTCTTATTGTGTGATATATATAATAAATAAAAATGATATCTTATAAGTGAAAAACACATATAAAAGTTGAAGCTTTCACTTAGAAAATATAAAAACTATAATCAGTTGTTTGCGTAGTTACATAATTTTCGGTAACGTTTTAAATAAAAATGACACATGTTCGGTAGCCTTAGGTACATTGAATACATCAAGAAGTTTATTTATTTAAATGTGATTAAATACGTGTAGATGCTTATATTGCAAATAATACAAAATTGAATTATGTTACTACATATTTTAAATTGAACCAAAATAGTAATTCTTATACAGTTCCTTCTGTTTTCAGTCAATTCATTTTTAAAGTTATTACAAATTCTTCAATATGACCACGATTCATGACTGAAATTCTCCTAAATCCATTCATTCTTCATAAACATTTGGCAACATGTTTTTTACAACATACCGTTAATTCAAGCAGTCTTTTCTTCCTTATTCCTAAATTACAATCCATATCGTATATGTTTGCCAATTACGGGCCTCGTCCCTTAACCTTTGTCAAGCGTATACGTAAACAAATGAACAATCTAGGCAGGGCTCTCACAGGCGCACAGGTAAAAGCCTAAAAAGGTTGGGCGCTACACAATTATTGTGCTCGTCAAAAACATTGTTCACTCGAGTTTGTTGCTATATTGTCTCTTCGTACGTACAGTACCTACTGTTAGGTATCATACCAGTGTCTGTCTTCAAATCATTCCATAAATTACCCCCTTATACGATGTTTATGATTACTGCACACGCTTAACAATCTTTACTATGACTTAGCCAAAAATAAAAATAACCTTGCTATATATACAAATTAAAGCTAATGTTAAAATAAATAAAATAACTATATTATAGGTACAGTCGAATCTTAAGTTTATTTATGAAGCTTTACTTAACCTAGTTCTGAACATGTCTAACACTTATATATTGAATAATAAAGTCAAAGTTTCTACATAATGGTGTTTAAGCATAGTTAATTGTACCTAATATATGCGGAAAAGGCATTAAATGCTCCTATAAATAACTTCAAACATCTACTCACTAATAATTAATTTAAAACACTTTATATTATCATATAATACGTTGACTTCACTCAAAATATACATGGAAAAACATGGAGCTCATTGTTTGTTTAAGTTTTGAAGAACTTAAATCCAAACAATCTGAAACACAACATTTTAGACATGTTATGCTTGTCCGGTAAAATATACCTGTATATAATATGGTATACAATAACATTATAATGCACTTAATGAAGAAAGTACTTACATATATAAATTATAACACACAAAAAATGATATATTTTGGCTTTCCTCGAACTGAAACAATATCAGATTTTCGGACACTAATTATGTTAGGTACTTGTCCATCAGTCCTTGCAGCTTCACTCTTAATAAGTGTATCTTTGTAAAGTTCGGCAGACGACCTTATATTAGAACCGTCTTTACGAGATAAGTTTTAATTGTATCATAATACACTAATAAGCTCTGAAGCTTTAAATAAGTAGAAACACAGATGGGCATTTTGCGGACGATAAAATGAAATTTAACTTGACCAACGCTTTTCCACATATAAATTGATTGTATACATATTAAGTAATTCTACATTCAATTTTAATCTAAGAAAAGTTCCTAAATCTAACACTGATAACGAACATCTACAAAGAAACAGTAAAAGATATAGTCCACTTTGTTTACACTACACATCTACGAGACCAGGAAAGTAAAGATCTCAGAACGCAAAATGACCAAGCCAACTGAGAAAGTAGTTATAGACAGAATTTTGTAAAGAAATTGATACAAAAAACTAATACTTTCATAGAATACTATTGTTTAGTAAGATTAACGAATCAATCATAGAAACGCACTTAAGTTTAAAATTTTAGACCAGCAAAAAAATCCTTCTATCTTGAAGAACGTGATTTGTAATATATTTTCTTTATTCGTAATTATACATAAATACTGGAGATGACATTTTGAATTATATTGATTATGATGGAAAACCTACACAATAATATAAAACAAATTGAAGGCATAAAATTAAGGTGAATCATTGAAAATATGGGTATACACCTCAGACATAAATCCGCAATACGGTGCCCAATGTAAGTAAAGTGAAACAAAACATGCTCCTTTCAACTTCCAATTCACACAAATGTCACAGTATCATTAGATTAGCGTGAAATCGACAAAGAAACATAGTAAGTACCCTTTATTATTTTTTGTCTGAGATGTAGTAAGTTTTTCAGATGATCTAACTTAATATTTTATACAAAATAATATTGAAGTTGGAAGAATGAAATAGATAGTGAATGTTCTATAAACATACTATAACTCTATAAACTCAAATTGCTACTTCTATAGCCCGTCGTATTTATTTTCTTTGGTATAGATAATGTTGTATTAACAGTAACAGCAAAACACACACCTAACATCGAGATAATATATTTTATTGAAATGCTCAAGGGTTATCCACGTCTTTCCGTCAGAATGTTGATAGTTTGTAATAGACCTGCATAATCTGAAGTAAGTTTTTAGTTTTCGATAATTTCATCAAAATTATCAATATGAACAAATGGTGCGAACTGAATATGTACAACAGCTGTTAGCATTTTGTAAAAATACTGTAAGACCATATTACACATTATAGTCATCTAGCACAGAATATTATTGTTTCTCGAGTGATTATTATGGTGAAAATCAACTGCGATGGCTAAATGACGTCGGTTGGTAGATGTGGACATACCTCGTGCAATTTAATAACATCCTGGGCGACGGTATATGCGCATCTCACTGGTGGCTACTGCGATCCACTCATTGCGGTTCGAGTCGAACCAGGTCAAACCAAGCGTGTACTTGCCGTTGATGTTCACATGTTGGCAGTGAGAGAACCACCATCCTCCTTCATAATTAGCAGCGCAGTGGGTATTTGAGATGTCACGATCAAGGTCAATAGCCGAAAATTCCATATGATTCTGATATTCAAACGAATCACTTGCATTTCCTTTGAATCCACTCACTTCCAAGATGTAGCCAGTATCAGCGGTCCCAATAAAGAAATTCTCGTACTGGGCATACCAAAAAGCTCCATAGATATCAGTCATGTCGATCCTCATGGCAGTGCAGTTGTCCTTAGTGAGCTGGTGCAATGTCTCAAGGCCGAGCCAGTACTCGGAAGCGGGGTCTCCAAAACCATGAACGTACTCTGCAAATTTCCTGTTAAAATCTACGGATCCATTATAACGACGTTGGACTAGTGTAGTCCTATTATCACACCAGGCGTCAATTGTGGCATGGCCAGGGTGAATGATGTAAGAGCCAGCGGGTCCAGATATACCAGAGCAATCCTTCGGAAGCTGGGCGACCAATTCTTCGTATGCACGCTCCACGGGCTGCAGTTCTTTCACTTCACTTATCAATTCCGGTATTGAAATGGTCTCGGTCAGGTTGACTTTGGGCACCACGTGGTTCGCTTCACTCTGTGAATAAAACTTATATTTAATAGGTAGGACGCTTATATAATTTGAATTAATGTTCTAAGTCGATACAAATTTAGCCAGATTGCAGCATCACTTACAAAATGAGACTTAGCCGCAAAGCACGTAGCGGAGTAAATACAGTTCCCATTAACGTAATATATTCGGGAGTTATCTGAATGCCGACGAGTGAACAACAAACATAATATGCTCGGAACTAAGTTTGTTCAGTTACGTGACCTAGTTCGCGTTTAATCTATACTGTACGATATTAAAGAACTGCCTATAGTTTCTGAAACATTAAGTTACAATACAACATTGTTATAGTTCTATAAGGTACCTATTATATCTAAAATATGTACTATTGCCCCCGTGGGGACGTGGGTTAGAATTGCACCTCCCCATTTTTTCCCATGTGGGTGTCGTAAAAGTCGAAAAATACTAGAAGGTGGGCAGCAGTGCCTTCTTAAGATCTATGCCATCTTGCACTGCGATCCCCAAGCCGCCTGCCAAGCGTGGGTATTATGGCAAGTACCCCCTACATAGGGGAGGCTGTGTTATGCAGTGGACGATACGGCTGTCCGCGTAATATTAATATACATAATAAGTTCTGCTGTAGTACAGGTTCCGCTTATAAATTGGTTACAAAAAGCTCGTATCGTTTAGTATGATTTGTTACTGTACTTCCTATTACTGAAAATTAAGTGGTGGTAGTTACAAAAATATAGATGATTTTACAGCTCCTAAATCAAATATGTTGCAGTTAATATTTTTATTTTACTAATTGTGTTAACGTATATATTACCTTCAGGATGTGGTCATTAAGGCGATAGTAATGCTTTTTCGTTTGAGTAGTCAATTCGTCTACAGTTTTGCTTAGTTTCTTGACTTCTTCTCTATCTAACTCGGCCTTGTCCTGGGCGTTGCTCATGCTTACTGCAATAGCCTTCACAGACTGCCTGAGGTTTTCCTGGTCTTCTTTCACGTAGGAGAAGTGGGCATTAACCTGCGCAACAATATAGGTACAAATTTTACAATAAGTTATTAATATAGTTTTATTTCTTGACAGAGTTTGACTTCACCATCTCGCTGGTGTGATTGTAAAAAACCCCGGATAAGGCAAGTTATTTTTTTTGCAAAATACATTTTCATTAACAGTTCGTAGTATGGAATTGTGCCTGCCTAGTAGATGACAAAATACTCACCCCCCATTACGTAGGACAAAATAATGTCTAACAATACGTGGCTGATATATATATATATATATATACATATACCTCTATCTATGAACCTGATCGGACAACACAATCGGTACATTTGAGTTTATGCTGTTTTGTTAAAGTATTATTTAAAATTTGCCTTTATTATTTAAGATTAATATTTTGCTACTTACTTGAGCCTGGCACACGCCGAGTTTTGAAATTTCTTTCCGAAATTCTGGTATAGTCTTGTCCATCTTGTTCTCTACTGCCTCCAAATCTTCACGCAGTTCTAAAATAGACACATGAACTTTTTCGAAGTCCGATACACTCTTTGTATTGTTATCGAGGCGGTCATTGAATACCTTCGATTGGAGCTCTAAAAGATCAACCTTAGCAGACACCAAATTCCAGTTCGGTTCTTCTAAGCGTTCCAGACGTCTTTGTTGGTCAAGCATCTGCGTCTGCATGCTTTGTTGACTAGCATCCAACTGATCTTGAGCGTGGGAAAGGCGAGAAATTTGCGCGTGGATCATCTTGTTGTGACGATATTTGTGGTTTTTCTCAGGGAGGAGAGGTCCAGAAACAGCTTGGATAGTATCCGAATCAGTAATTTCGTTGATGGCTTCCTCATGAGCAATGATCTTGGTTTTCATCTGAAACAACAACGCTTGTGAATATAAAGTAATTATATAAGTACTATATTGTATTTTTTTACTGATTACACCTACATTAGAAGGCCACTAAACCCTTTATAAATTATTTAGTTAGGTCATATACTAACGTAGTAAATTGTAAACATGGAAAAATATATCTTAAATTCGAGGTCAACATTATACTTATTACATTTATTTATTTTATATTTATGCTTGATAGGTTAGCCTTTGACCACTATCTCACCTTATGGTTAGTTATGATGTGTACGAAGATGTTGTTCAGGCTAACCTAGATTTTACTGGCTCTCAAGGACAGCTGCCGGAACACACCGTTAGGTGCTTGGCGACAGATTTTCTACTTGAGGGTGGTAGCTAGCCAGGCGGGCATTCGCAAAAGGCCATACCACCATGCTATAATGACTGCCATCCTAAGACAACAACCGGGACAGCTTAACGTGCCCTCCGAAGCACGGAAGCGCTCAGTGATAATGTCACCAGCGGTCACCCACCCAACTCATAACCGCGGCGGACGTTGCTTAACTTTGCTGATCGGTTCAGAATGGCTAAGCAAACTTCGCTACGAGCGCTTCGAAAAACATTTACAAGGATTTCTCAGCTTTTTCTTATTTCTAATATTTTAAGGGTTTCAAAGTGACACAACGTAAGCAGGTATACATAGTGTATCGTAAAATCCTGTGGTTTATTAAGGTTTGTAGAGGTGCAGGCAGACAGGCGCGTTGTACTTGAATAATGAACGTGCTCCGTCCGATGGGTGGATTCTGCAAAGGTCCTCTCACCGGAAGATAGGTACAGCTATTGTGTTGATAAGATTTGAATAATTTAACGCTTATTTTGTTTAGTGCCACGTGCAACAATATCAGAGAACATACTACGTTCACCTGAGCGAAAATTTATTTTATACAAAGCAAATATTATGAGTAATTTGAACATGTAATGGTAGAATACCTAATTGCTGTGACTGCAATTTCAATGAAATTAATCTCATATTCCGTTCTCGTGCACACTGAAAACCATGCTTTTACAAAATTTGCGTAATTCTATTTTCAGTAAAAATGTATATGTAAGCTATAAAAATTCAGAGAAAAAGGTAAATATAAAGAGGTTGAGACACACGGAATGCTAATGAAGATGGTGGTGCCAAGTAGACATCGTCACAGCGCGAATATTCATCAAGCCTCGGATTCTGACGAACCATGTTTTTTTGAGTGTGCACCATAACGTTAAATATCTAAAACTTCTTCAGAAGTAGCTCGATGACAGAACTTTCATAAAAAGTTTTATGTGAGGGTTTCGCATTTTACGCTAATGCGAATAATTTAAAATAATAGTCATGTGTGGGAATCGAACCGCGTCATCCACCCCCAACCCCCATAACCGGGGTTTGATCTGACCGATTAAGCTAATAAGACAATCAGTACTAATATGTATTATAAATGCGAAAGTAACTCTGTCTGTCTGTTACTCTTTCACGCCAAAACTACTGGACCGATTTGAATGAAATTTGGTATGGAAATATTTTGAGACCTGGAAAAAAACAAAGGATAGTTTTTATCCAACTGCGCAAAAAGAGGTTAATGTTTTTGCGTGATAACCGACATACGCGCGGGCGGAGCCGCGCCCGGAAAGCTATTGACTCATAAGTCATAACTCAAAAGACTTATTTTGCAATTAGCTTTAAACTAGTTAATGATGACGCAACTCTATAATTTTTATTTTTTATTTATGTAATACTAATAACGCATGCTCTTCTATTATTTTTTTTGTTGGACAATGTACTGTAAGAAAGGTTTATGTATTATAAAAAAAATATATGTATTATAAAAATGTTATTTAAAGCTCGTTAATAACAAAATAAACGAAGTAGCAATATATAATTACAAAAGTATCCGCTCATATGCCTTGTAAATATTTTACATCTGCATATAAACAAAATAGCATTTCCATTAGAACATAGATTCTATGATCTGAGAATAAAATCGTTATTATTTTAGCGCTAACTTCCCCCCTCGCATTTAATATGTCGTTTTTATTACTTATTGCGTAATATACATACATACACGCCTCTTTCTCGCAGGGGTTCAAAGTTTTCAAGCAGTAATGGCTTTGACCATGAATTGCCGCGCAGCAGGTCCATGGTTCGAATCCCGCCACGGGCCGAGCTTCTCCGCATGGTGGAAGGGCATTTTTGCGAACGAAACCTGGCTAGCTACCACCCTCAAGTAGAAAATTTGTCGCCAAGCATCTAACGGTGTGTTGTGGCAGCTGTCCTTGAGAGACAGTCATTCTAGGTTAAGCCTGTTAACACCTTCGACCACATTGTCACTTACCGTCAAGTGACATTGTGGTCAAAGGCTTACCTATCAGCTATAAAAAAAGAAAAAAAAAGGAACACAGATTTCCGCTTAATACGATCCTTACTTTTATATATTTATCTTACATTTATATCTTTCGCTTCATCTACACTCACCAAGCCTTTCATAGATAAGCGTTGGTTTAGGATACTCCTGACCTGATCTTTTTTTCAGAACGTCTATGCATGTGTAATAACTAATAAACGTAATGTAATGCAATAAAAGTCTATTGTAAAAAAAAACCATTTATGCATTCTCCCACCAACGTTAAATTATTTTTATGGTGACTTTTCCAATATGTAAAATAAAAAAGGTATGGTTTTAAATTGAGCACAAAATGCAAGCCATCTGATCAAAAATAATACTACCTCGGACGGAACAGGTTTCGAATTGCAGGCAGGAATAATCAACACTATTCTTGTACTTGTATATGTACAGGAGGCTGGCTGAATCCTTGTGCGCATCTCCGTTTCACCAGACCCACTACACACGATTATCCTTAAGTTACCTCTACTTTATGTGCTCAGCGTCGCCGTATATTTTCCTCCGACTAATTTCATTGAGAATTTTCAGGGAACGTTGATTTCCCCGGGGCTTTTCAAAGTTTTATCGCTAAGCAGTGAAGGACCATCCGATTTCGCTGATCACTTGAATCACTTTTTATTACTGTACAGGGTCTATTACCGTTAAAATCACGTCTCTATTTACTCTTCGTCTCATTGCCTCAGGCGTGTATCAAATCCAGATACACATTCTGTACATTAAACAAAACCTATTTTCAAATGGAATTTGAGAGTTTAATCAAAGCCTTTTTTTATCAGTGAGAAAATACCACACATGCTTGGTATTTTTTGAGCAAATAAAATCTCTCATATTTATTTCCACGATATATATATTATTTTATCAAAAATCCGCTTAAACGTTCTGCTGGGTTAAGAGTGAATACGTGCAACAATGAGCACGAACTACTTAATTATGTGTATCCCGCCAGGTGTTTGAGAAGCCATAACTACTCTCTAGGCTAAGGCAAGATGACTGCGTACATTATACCATAAGCCGTATACTGATACCTAGCTGGAACAGTTTGCAACAACTGTATAGAGCAGATGGACGGAGACTATGATCGTACTTACGTTATGATATTATATCGTATTGTAAGTAATAAAATTAGAATTCGACATACACTGAAGTGTTCAGTATTCATTTTTGTTAGTAGGTCAAACAAATAGTGCATTGGAATTTATTGCAAATATTAGTTTGTTATCCATTTTGTTTCTAAAACTTTATATCCTTAAATATTAAACTTTAAGAAAATACTATAACATTTGGCTGTGCTAAAACATTATAAGGTGGAGGTGTTTCTCAGATCAAAATGTCTTTATAGGCATTTATTGCTATGAAGCCGACTTTTTTGATATAAACAATTAGTATTATCATATTATAATAAATAGGTAACAATCGATAACTATCAAGAGATTTTTATCGTTTACTCAAGTATAGCTAAACGAATGTTGTCAAGATTTCGCGATTATTAGACATAATTAAACAACATTTATCGGTTTAAATCGCGTACATTATTCACGTATTTTAATCTCGACGTTTCAAACACTTCTTTGCAGTGATTGAGATTGCGAGGTGAATATACTTATAAAAAATAATAATAATAATACTCTTCAATACGGTCTTGTCGAGTCAGAGGTGCCGTACTACCAGTACGCACCGGCGCCAGTTCTCGAGAATGGTCGTGCATTGCTCTACTGGGACCGCTCTATCATCACGGACAGGACTATTGTTTGCAATAAGCC
This sequence comes from Plagodis dolabraria, assembly GCA_963854805.1. Classification (NCBI taxonomy): domain Eukaryota; kingdom Metazoa; phylum Arthropoda; class Insecta; order Lepidoptera; family Geometridae; genus Plagodis; species Plagodis dolabraria. Next base: position 16,792,583 of record OY978440.1, on the reverse strand, counting down.
TGATATCGTGGTGGTCGACCGATCCCAGCGCCTGGCAGTGCTTGTCGACATCACCATCCCACATGACGAGAATCTCGTGAAGGCCGAGAAGGACAAAGTCAGCAAGTACCTTGACTTGGCTCACGAGGTAACCGCCATGTGGGATGTTGACTCGACGATCATTGTCCCGATAGTCGTTTCGGCGAACGGCCTAATAGCGAAGAGCCTCGACCAACACCTCAAGAAGCTCTCACTAGACGGTTGGATCAAGAGTCAGATACAGAAGGCAGTGATACTCGACACGACACGCATTGTCCGAAGGTTCCTCTCTCTGCAGCTCTAACCGCTGGTAGCTTGGGCACTACCCCGCTGCCGGCGGCATCCTAGTTTTAAGTTTTTTATAATATTTTTTTTTGTATATGAATGTTGTTAAAAATTTAAAATTATGTTGTAAAATAAATGACGTGAATAATAATAATAATAATGTTTATTATGAAAGAACTTAAGCTAAGAACTTACACATAAAATATTAAATCAGAATATGGTATGTATCATTATTATACGAAAATGTAAGTCTATTCATGATCACTGAGTCTCACACGAGGGTGACCTGTGTCGTGAGATTCAGTCCCTTCCTTTTTGGAATTACTCTATCAAAGTTAATAATATAAATGTAATAGTAACTACATAATAATGAAAGAAGAATGTTTACATTACAAAGGCACATCTATTCTTATTTACAAAATAATAGACAACGATAAATAATACAGAAAACAGAAATATCTCAGGTGGTGTATTGTGTAAATAGATATTTATTATATATATTATGTGTGAGTTAAATAAGTATGTGCTACTTATAAATTATTAAAGTACGCATAGTTCGGTTGGTTAAATTATGTAGGTAATTGTTTTTCTTTTTAATGATTATCTTATAATATATTAAATAACCGTTAATGCTGTTAATTACTAAACCCTATACTACTAAAGATTATAAAGAACATAACCAAAAGTGTGGCTTTTGATTCATCCAGCTCTTTAATCTGTAATTATTGTAATAATATAATATAATCTGTAAGTATTTATTTAGCCTATGTTTTATATCGCCAGGGCGAGCAGTTGTCATTTTTGTGGGCGGTTGCGGACCATATGCCGGAATTTGAATCCCGGCAGATGCCCCTATATCGCCCCTTTACAATAATATAACTTTTACTTGAATAAATTAGAACGTTGAACGGATGTCGATTACTATTCACAAACTCCTTTCATTACTCTCAGACGAAATTCATATCCGTTCCCGTTATTATACCTACGTTCTTTTGAATCTAAAACAAAAGCTGTCCGTTTCCACTGAATTAATTATCATACATCGCCATCACATATTATTATGTGTATTGGGTTTTAATCCTGCAATTCTGCTGTTTGTTGGTAGTTACCGTGTCATTTTATCAATCACTATTGAGGATAATAAAAGTGATGTATATCATTACAATTGAAGTTTCAAGTGTCGATGGACCTCTTCATTATCAATGCTTTTCCTAAAATAATGACTAACAAAATAAGTTATTTTTATTTAAAAAGAGAATCCGTAAAATATAAATTAAGTTTTTTCAGAAGTATCTAAAGCTCTATGAGTGTACCTATGAGTTGCCGTTACCGAATTCATGCGAATTTAATTTGGTAATAAAATCTATTTTTATCACATGCCGCTATAAAATCACGTTACCTCTGCATAAAACTGGAACCAATACTACGTTCCAAAGTTAACAAACATTGAGAGGTTTATACATTGCTTTAAATCATTTAAGTGCATAATCTTCATATTTAGATAGGTATATATATATTAAACGAGTGCGGTCTAATCATTAATGACTATAAGCCCAGTATTACTAAATAAATGGACTGTAAAACTGTAAACTGAACCATAAGCTATACATTAGATCATCCTATTTTTTCCTTTCATTTAAAAACGCCACATGATCAGTCAAAGAGCTTAAAAGTATAAGCTGATTCAACCTAGGAAAATATGGCCAAAAGCACGTGTGTGCTTTTTAAGCTGCATTTTAAACATAAAAGCGGTCCAATTAAAGCCTCTTTACGAGCAAGTGCGTTAATAAATATATTCAGTGAAGTACCCAGTAGTATCTGTAAATTGTTTGCATTTTTCAGGGATACTCGTTCTGAAATCTATCCGAAAACTTTTTGACTCTAATGTATCTATTGTAACACAAGATTATGAGAATGTTGGTAGGTAAATTAAAAGAGGTGAGTACTTTATTTAGAATACTTTGATATCGATGTATGTCAGTTTCATCCTTTACGGTATAATATGCATAAATGAATCATTTGAGCGTGGGAACAGGCGTGAGACCCGCCTACGGGTCTAAGAACACGCAGCATCAGCTAATGTAGTTTTGCACAGATCAATTGTTCAATCACGCCATCCGATCATCGATAAGCTTAATAAGTTAACGCACTGTATCATATTACACTTGATGTGAGGTCTTGTGCTACTCACACACGTAAAGTGTAACTTGTCCATATCGACCAAACAAGAGCTATTGAAAAATAACCTAAATTCTACATGAAGATTTGCACTGAAGATCGCTGACTTATTTTTATGATATAATTATGATGTGTAAAAAAGTAATAGTATTGTAGCTGCGGCTTTACTCGCGTGGTTAAATTGACAATCCGACTCATTGAGCTGTTAATTTTCTCAAAACCTTTCCCAATGTTAACATGTCACACAATCAGGACCTATTTGAATGAAAACTGGATTTCAAAATCACCTGCCGAAGCAAAGCGTTGAGTGCTATTCAGGTGGAATTCGAACCCTTATCTCCCTGCGGCGAGTAGTCTCTAACTATTACCAATAATATAATATACCTAATATAATATAATGCCTTAACATGTTCTTGTGGCATCACTTTATCAAATCAAAGTATACAATCTTTATTAAACGGGTCTGTAAGTACCTATTGTAACAACTGATTTACGTTTTGTATTGTATTTGAAGTGCACGCTACAACTTATTGAATAACTTGTTCTCACAAAGAAATCTCAGTTATAATTCGATAGACGAGGTCGGCAGTGCTGACAGCAAAAATTAGCGTCCTATTTGTTGCCGATGAATTATTAAAATAGTAATTATAAATAAACAATAGTTCAATTGTGATGTGCCATAAAGGGTCCATTTAAAGTGTATATACCTACGCTGTTTTTAATTTGAGACAATTACTCGTACTAGGCGTGGCGCATTCCGCACTTTAGGCACAACGCTACTGGTAAATCAGCGTATCCGTCCGAACGGGATTTATTATTGTACGGTGCGTGCCGCGTCCGAAGAGATCAGAGCTATGCGATATAAAATGAGACGCTTTTGTAGATCCTTTAAATATTTCACATCATTTTAATACCGAGTATGCACCTACGTTTATTGAAAAGGCTATTCTTTGTCATTCCCAGTTTTGTGTGTGCCTTGAATGAAATCCTGCACAACGGCGGTCGTGCACAACAAAGGTGAAATGCGGCCGATCCGTTTATTGGTTTTTTTTTGCTCCATACAAGCCTCCATCGACATGAATATAATTCCTGTGGATACATGCTAGGCACAATGCAAGTTGTTTTGTTTGTTGTTGATTGGCGTGCGGTTTTATTTTGTTTCGCATACCTTCACATTACCGACACAAAGGTGAATTGATTATACATCGCGAAAATAAAATTGTCACATTATTACAAAATATGATTTCGGAGCTTAGAACAGACTTTCGCAAAAAAGAATAACCCGATAACACTACAGATACTGCAGCGAAATTATTTTTAAGCCATGGCCATTGCAGACCCACAGCCAAGCTAATATGCTCCAGCTCACTACCAGTTGGCCACTTTGCCTGGTTGGTTTGCAATGCTTATTAAGAGCACTTGGTACATAAAATATTATGAACCTACGTTTTCTTGGAAAGCTAGAAGACACCAGCTTTAAGCCGTCTCGGCAGCCTTGGTTGTTGTCTTGGTTTGGCATTACATAGTGCTACGGCATTGGCTAGCTACCATCCTCAAGTAGAAAATCTACCAACCACCTCACAGTGTATTCCTGTAGGTGTCCTTGAGAGCCAGGTCCTAATATAGAAACTGACCTTCGACTGATCATCACTTGTAGACAATCAGGTGAGATTATGGTCAAAGGCTAAATTATCAGCAAATATGAAGATGTTGGAACACATACCACCAGCTACCGGCAGCTATCTTTTCATGTTATTTCCAATCAAATAGTTATTATTTTTTTCTAAATAGGTAGGTGTGGAAAAAATATTTATATTTTATATCGGTATTTGCCAATTCAAATTCTAGCTCTAATCTGCACTATTAGAAAACACAACCACCTAGGTACTTAAAATAATTTTATACACGAAAAATAGTCTTACCTGTAGAAAACATTTAAAGTTCAATTAATAAGTAACGAAGGTTTACCCTTCCTTCAGACCCAACGTTCTCTATCACGTATGATTGGGTCCCAAATTGGCTTATTCCTTTATAGTTGTTCAGCCTGCGGTTACAGAATATCGGGTGCTTACATTGTTTCAATACGTTTCTACCACATATTTACTTTAGAAACATAAACTCCTCTCAATTCAATTATATAAATAAACGATACAAATTGAAATCTGCCTTTGGGGAATAGGAAGGGGAATCAATTCAATCCAATAATACAAGAGTAACTCAGGTAGCAAAAAGACGTCTGTTACGTCTCCTCGACGTCTGTTTTTGGTCGTTTTATAGTCGGTTAGTCGGTATAGACCTGTTTACTTACGAAGGTGCGTTCCGGTACAGTAAAATATGAAAATGAAAAAAAAATAACGTTTATTCTGATAAGATAAGGCATTATACTGTTTCAATGAAATGGTTGAAAAACAGGTGCCTGTTTGCTACACTAGGCTCGAGGCTCGTATTATGAGAAAAAGGACTCTTCCGTCGGAGTCATTACAAATAAATAAAATCGAGCCTTTCTTCAAAGTAAGTTTATAATAACTATAGTAAATTATTCCATAGTTACACATGGCATTAGTATGAGAGAATGAGTGTAAGATTTATGTAATTAAACTAAATGTCTATAGAATTAGAAAATGTAATTGAACATCTATGCTAGCTATTATGATGTGTTTGTGTGTAACAGTGTGTGTATGTGAGGATTAGTGTGTGTGTTAGGGTAGGGATGTGTGTTTATACGTGCGTGGTGTGAAGATGTGTGGGTTTAATTTTAATGTTATTGAAGTGGTGTTAGAAGATCTTCTAAGATGGTATTAGAGTATAATGGTAATAGTATTGATGTGCATATGTGCGGGTAGGCCTTATTGTTAGTACAGTATGTGTTTTTGTTGGTGTAAATACTTATGGTACATATAGTAAAACAACAAATTGTAAAATATGATCTATTATATAAACAGTAATAGTTAAAAAAAGTTAAAGGTATGTTCTGCGTTCCTTTATTATTGACGTCACAACAACGTCTGTTACTGATAGTGTACATCTGTACTTTATTTGTCTCTCGCGGTTACGACGTCCGCGGTTGTTACTTTGTAGGTCACAGTATATATTCGTGTATAAATAACCTTCGTTACGACACTCACGACACGAAGTCTGTTATTGTTCGTGAAGGTATAGGTCCGTTCTTATATAACAAAGTAGACCAGACGTCGTATAGACGTCCATAATTGGCGGTTAGCATTTCTCTTTTTTCGTGCAGTTGACTAATATCTTAATTCATATTTTTATGATTTGTGGCGCGGTATGACTATTTTTCACGCCGAGACGCAAACTTCGTGTCTCAGTAGCCGGTTCTAGGTCGGCCTCAGTAGTTCAAACTTCGTACGTAAGTTTTTAATTTTTAACTGGTTTTGAGCTTGTTACTTTTCTGGCTTTAACGCAAAAATAGCGTATTTATACCTTTGCACGTGTTAAGAAGATGTCAATGTTCTTTTTGTATCAGCTTGGCAGGCTTGCCGTTGACAACTATTTCACCCTTAGCGACAGAGATTTTCTACATGAGGGTGGTAGCTAGCAATGAAAGCACTCACAAAATACCCAGCAGTGAAGCTCAAGCTGGCGCGGGATTCAAACCCAGGAACTGCGGTACGGCAGTCCATAATTATAGCCGCTCGGCTATTACAGCTTCAAAATGTAACGTCTTTTAAGACGCTGTATCAACGTCTTTAATTTAGGTACGGCGTGTGGCATTTAGACGTCTTTTCGTAGTTCGTATCGATGTCAGTTATGACGTCTGACACGTCAAGAACCTTAAAAAGACGTCGCTACGATGTCAAAATATTACATAATACCATGGTACAATAATATACTACTACTACTACTGTTTTCTTAGACCATGCATAATACCTGGTATTTACACCATTGAAAATAATAGTTTCACGCTCAATCATACGCCGTATTATGAAAATGGCGCCAGTCAAAAAGCCGTTCAATTTCAGAAAGAGCTTTGACACAAAATATATCTTGAAGATCATCTATTCCAAGAATTCTTTGGAAGAACGTTAAGTCCACACTTGCCATAAAGAGCCTATAAAACCTTAGAGGTATACTGGTGAAAGGAAACGCCATTGGATGTAAATGGAATGGAAGGCAATTGCTGCGAAAATGGATTTATCTATAAAATAAAATCCTCTTACCGGAAGATGATTCAAGCAGACTGTTGAAAAAAAAAACTCAATTGAATTCGGACTCCAGCTCAAGTTCTGACTTTCCAGTTGATTTTTATTTAAAAGCCTTTCAATAAAAGTCAATAGAAGTGTTTTAAAAGCAAAGTAAGCTGCCTTTATATTTAAACAGATAAAGTTTTCTGCGAGCTCCATTTACAAATTAATATAATCTGAAACTATAGCTTGCTATTCCAATTGCATCTTTTTTACCAATAAGATGTTGTTGTTTTTTAATCTTTAAGTTACAATACTTCTTTTTGATAACATTTTCAGCATGTCAATTAGGTCCAAAAATAAATGTACGATTTATATACACAAAAATAAACTAAACTTTTCTGAATGCGTTTTTTTTTATGGATGATATGTTAGACTTTGACCACTATCTCACCTGATGGTAAGTGATAATGTGGTCGAGGATGTTGTTCAGACTAACCTAGAGTTACTGGCTCTCAAGGACAGCTGCCGGAACACACCGTTAGATGCTTGGCGACAGATTTTCAACTTGAGGGTGGTAGCTAGCCAGGCGGGCATTTTCAAAGTGCCCTCACACCACGCTGTAACGACTGCTATCCTAAGACAACAACCAGGACGTTTATGTCGAAGAACAAATTCAAAAGTTTAGATTTATGTCTGTAGCAGAGTATTCAAAATAGCGCCCGTATAGCTTTTACTAGGTATATGTAGATTATGCCTTTTCGTTCCCAAATTTACATATAATTTGAGGTGTTGTTGGCTGTAGAAATACAATGAAACAACCAAGTAAAGCATACGCAGGTACAGTAGTGCGTCGGTTTAGGATATTAAAATAGATGACAGGGCTTGGTCGCAAGCCTCCTGTGAAGTTAGGTGGCAGATATTGATGCACATTTTCCGTTCATATAACGGTAATTAAAGATTGGTAAGGAGCATGCATGGCTCTACGAATGAGCATTGTGATTAAGATGGTCAATGCTGCCAGCATGCTGGGCATGCTGCCAACTGGTAGTGTTATGGAGCTTTTGGACTGCCTGTCAGTTTTGCAATGACTTGTAGGTTGTCTAAATGCTTTTATTGTAGAAGCTGTTGTGTTCTATACAGTTTGCAGTATTTTGTTAAAGATATACCGCCGGCGCCGCTTTTAAAAACTAACCGCACATTCTTTCTTATATTACATACACACAGAGAAAGAAATGCTGCTACTTAATAGCCAAAATTGGTAGTTTTTTCTATACCAGTGTGGTCCTAAGTCAATCATAGTAATGTAAGTAATTTAAACTCTACCAAACAAGGTCCTTCTTCGCTCTGCGACTCATAAAAGTTCACTTCAAACGAACGACAGACATTCTTTCGCACATACAAAATATGTGTGGAGATGTAAGATAATATCACCACTGAGAGCCGCAAACGAGTGTATAAAGAAACTATTGAATCACTAACAAAAGGGAATATAAAAAGAATACTTATATAATTTGTACCTTTACAAATATATAATTCCCTCTGGCTTGCTATTTCTACAAACTACAATGCATGCAGAAATTGGGTAAACGGGGGTAATTTCTCTGGAATTGAGACCCTTTCTGTTACAATTCGTGCATCACAATACGTGCACACTGCACAAAAGTAGGAGCGACAGTTTGGGAGTGCGGCATATGGCTATGAATAGAGACCAAGATCCTACAAAGTATACGTTGAATTGCAGACCGTACGTTTAAAAACGTTTTATGTGCGTTTATCGAGGCATAAACGACAAGATATTGTTTATCGACATTTTAACAATGGACAGGGAACATATTATACCTACATATAGTTACATATAAAACATCAAGAACACGTACGTGCTCACTGTGCTTTTTGGCAGCTATAATACTTTTTTAATGTGATTGTCACGGAACAAGCACGAGGTCCTCATGATGATAAGCGGTAACTTCTGCCTAAAACAGATGCATTTTGTCAAGTGAGGAACACTACACCTCTATATAAATCTTGAGTCTCATGTGCCTCTAATTTTACTGGCTCTCAAGGACTACTGCAGGAACACACTTTTTGGTGCTTGGTGACAGAATTTTTAATTTGATTTTTTTATTTGGGTGGTAGCTAGCTAGTTGGTCATTTTCAAAATGCCCTCTCATGAAACTCAGGCCGGCAGTGGAAATCTTACTATGAACCGGTGGCACCGTAGTCCATAGCTATAACGTTTCGGCTACCTTTGCTTCGTATACTTATAGTAATTTATCTATCATATCTCGCAATTCGATAAGTGAGGTAACAAGATTAAATTATTTTTCGGTAACTTACGTAGTAGATATTGTAGCAGAGAAGATCAACTTCTCTAACGTTCAAAAATGTACAATAACACATTTTAGAAAATTTTAGATTTTGTTTGCCCATTATTACTCATACTCAAATTCGACACAAAAAGCACTATATAGTTTATTGATTGAAAAAATACAAGCACAGTACAGTCGGTGTTTTAAAGACCTGCTTTGAAATTTCAAGGTTTTGATTCTATTCCTGGGTCAGAAGGGCAATTTTTGTAAATAGTGGGTTTTTCAGGCGAAGAATTTTCAGTAACGACCCGAAAATTGAAACTGTGTCCAGGATAAATAGGCCGGCGTTTAATTCATGGAACCACAAACTTCTCTATCTACCCGGGGTATATGTGTGATGATATGATTTTGAAATTGCATTGTAGGTATCTAATGACAGTAAAACACTTAAAGGTGTGTTCCGGCAGCTGTCCTTGAGAGCCAGTAATTCAAGGTCATCCTGAACATAATCTTCGACCACACCATCACTTACCATCAGGTAACATAGTGGTCAAAAGCTAATCTATCAGGCATAAAAAAAGAAAGATTTAGTAGCTTAGTTGTGAAATTTCGAAGAATCGATTCATAAAAGCCATCTTGCAGTTTGCGTGATTATGAAATGACATCTTTCAATGGAATTTTGTTGGCATCCAGATGGGATTCGAGGAAATATGTAATCAGCAAAGAAGCGGAAACATACCATACAGGTAATCTCTGATCATACCACACACGAATCATTCTAAAGTTGCAAGCGATTTGGCGCGTTTGTATTTACTATAACATATTGCTGTGTTCAAGGTACAACATCATCATCAACAGTCATGTCATGACATCCACCAAAACAAACGTCTTTAATTTTTTATACAAATAGATATATTATAGGCTAACTTATGACCACTATCTCAGCTGTTGGTAAGTGATGAAAGTGGTAGAAGATGTTGTTCAGGCTAACCTAGAATGTCTGGCTCTCAAGGACAGCTACCGAAACACACCATTCGGTGCTTGGCGACAGATTTTCTACTTGAGGGTGGTAGCCAGCCAGGCGGGCATTCGTAAAATGCTGTACCACCATGCTATAACAACTGCCTTGACAACAACCGGGACCGACGGCTTAACGTGCGTACAAAGCACGGAAACGCTCAGTAGTAATGTCACTTGCAGTCTCTCATAAAGTCTCTGCCAAAAGTGGGTATACCATAATCTCCACGCTTTGCAGGAGTCTTGAAATCGTCCTTCAGGTGGTAATACCCACCCTTTGGTATGTTTCCCTTCGTCACCTCCTTGAACTCCCCAGGAAGATATGAGAGATATCTTATCTTATATCTTATAATATATGAGACATAATAATATTAGATCGAACAACTAATCAAAATTCAAACTTTATGCATACGCGTCACGAGTTGCGGGTGCAACGGTCACCGGGAGTCGGTTACGTGCATATACCGTGAAGAGGGTGACCCTGACCACCTGCTTTTCTATCTGCCATCAAATAATATACCTTAAGTTGAAGTTGGTAAATACTAAAATTGTAATGATAAAATGTAACCATGTGATTAGTGATTGTTTAATAAAAAATCGGGCGCTGCTAACAATATAATGACGGTGCAGATTTTTTTTGTACGTACATACGTGCAAGTGAATTGCGTAGTATGCAAATACACCGAGTACCTCACAAATTTGAATTACCTAATTATGAATATTGTCAAATTCATAACAAGTTACGAAAATGTATTTGAAAAAATTTGATGATTATATAGTTGCGGATGATTTAAGAATATTGTACCTTTTGTAACAGAATGAGGCGTGAAAATGATGATAACGCAACAATCTATACATATTTATTCATATTCTTTCTGCGGTGCCACCATGATTCATATATATTCATATATGAATGTCACATCTCCACACATATTTTATAAGAGCGAAGGATGTCTGTCAATTCGTTGCTTAATCGTTTGACGTGAACTTTTATAAATAAATAAAATAGCCATTTATTGCCTTAATACACAGAAAAAAAATACAATATAAGAGAATTAACAAACACACAAAAAACATAAAGCAAAAGGAGTATGCTCAGCATTGTGCAGTGCATACGTTAAGTACTAACGTGCGCTGCGCTGTTTTTCAGCTTATACCTGCTCGGACAGATATTTGCCGAGAGACATAGATATTTAAGCGGATCACATATAAAATAAATGAAACATAAGGAAACAGATTATAGTTGTATCGAAATATAAAAATAAAATAATTAAATAGATATACAGATAGGTGCGAAAGGTTACACAGTACATTAAAAAATACGTAATAAGTTGCTAATTGTAGATCTTTTTGTGTGTGTGTTGGTGAGGGTGTGTGTTTGTGCGAGTAAGTGTGACTAACAGGTCATGTTTATGCCAGAGGGATTGTGTCCGGGTTGTTGGAAAAATCTGTGTGTTTTAAAAGTTGCTTTAAAATTATGGTTTTGACGGTCCAAAAGAATTCGTTTTAGTTTTATTTTAAAAATATTGCAGCTTCTCTTTTCTCTTAAAGGTGGTGGGAGATCGTTCCATATTTTAGATGCACTGAACTTAAAGCAACCTTTAAAACCAGTGGATCTATGTTTAGGGATTGCAAGTGTGTTGCGGAACTTTGAGCGTGTGTTTACAGGATGAATGTTTTTTGACCATGTAAGCTTTTCGAAAAGGTACTAAGGTTTCTTGTTCCACAAAACCTTTTGAGTAAAGCAAGCCAAATATAGCTCCCTTCGTAACTTCATGTTCAAAATTCCTTTTTTCTCAAGATAGGGAGTGACATGTTCTCTTCTAGGTATTGTGAAGCAGAAGCGTGCGCATGCATTTTGGACTCTTTGGATAGCTCGTTCAGTCACTGCCCAGATTCTGGGACTATAAACTGCACTGCAGTAGTTGAAGGGTGATAGTACTATAAGATCACATAGTAGAATCCTTATCTTCTCTAATATGTATTTTTTTATGTTATACAAAACCTTGAGTTTAAAAAAGGAATTCTTAATCTTTTCGTTCACATGTTTGACATATCTTAGCTCGCTGTCCATTAAAAGACCAAGGTTTCTGGACTCTGACTCTATTGGTATATCAATGCCATTTATTTTTACTTTTGGATCACACTCCAACACTTTACTGATCTGAGTTTTTGATTATGTATTTGTTTTTGTTTATGAGTGAAGGAGGGTCTTATTTGGTAGAGTTTAAATTAATTACATAATTATAATTGACAGAGGAAAACACTATTAGGAAAAGAAATGGCTAATGAGTACCATTTCTTTTTCTTGGATGTCCTAATATTTCAACGTACGATAAACTATCCTCGTACTCTTCAGAGTGGTTTCTAAAAAACATTGTCAGAGAGACTTCTAGGTTTAAAAATCCGTAACATTTCTGGTGCCCTTAAATCACTCAGCAGTTCCAAAGGGAGCTCGATATATCCAAATTTTACGCCAGCCAGTTCTCGAGCAGAAGCCGGTAATAAATACGAAATTTTCGTAGAATATTCCGTTGACTATTCACGCTGCAGATTCCTGCAACCGGAACCTTTATTGATGCACATTGCGATACAACTGTACTCGTAATTGGTGCCACGATGGACTTTTTATCTATTGATTGGAAACGCCTTTGTCTGATTTTTCACGTCGCCGTTTGCCAACAGGCGAGATAATAGTCCGCTAACCTATCATTTATACGAGAAAATAGTGTCACTTAAAGTTTAGTCCTGTTTCTGGTGAAAATGAAAGACTAGTTACAATAATTCATCAAAATTCATCCAATCGTTACTGAGTAACCTTCATACAGTTTCACACTTGAAATTAACATTAAACTAATTAAACTAAATAATCTACTAACTTACTAACGATCTACTTGATGAGTACGTACGTCATTTTTATGAATCATAAACTCGTTTGTTTCGAAAAATATTATTCAGAAAATTTAGGTATTTGTTTAATTTATAGTTTTAAGTAATAGTTTATATAGCTGATAGGTTATCCTTTGACTTCTATCTCACCTATTAGGTGATGATATCCTCCAAGATGTTATTCAGGCTAACCTATATACTGGCTCTCAATGACAGATACTTGAGGACAGTAGCCAAGCAGACGTGCATTCGCATAATGCCCCACTACCATGCTATAACGACTGCGATCCTAGACAACAAACCGGGACCGTCGAATCACTCAATAATAACGCCGCTAGCGGTCACTCATCCAAATTATAACCGGAGCATGGTCGGTCAAGAACGACTAAACAAGTTATGTTGTGAGTGCTTAAAAAGCTTGTCTATTCTAGTCCGTTAGCGCAGCCCTAGAAACATTTATTGATTAATTTAACAACTTAACAAATGCAGGCTTATTATTAAACTTGGCAACGTCAAAGCCATTTTATTTATTGCAGTGATAGAATTCTCTTCTAAAATATGTACTACGAGATCATTAAATAGTGACAGAATATAATTCTTCTATTACTTTAATATTCTATTATAAAATTTGTTATGTGTAAGTACCCACGAATAGTCAAATCTTTTTTTTTTTTCATTGCTGATAGGTAAGCCTTTGACCACAATCTCACCTGATGGTAAGTGATGATGTGGTCGAAGGTGTTAACAGGCTTAACCTAAAATCTATAATGAGTAATGATATATTATACTTGAATGTGATGTCACTGAGAAACTCTAACAATAGTTTACTTCATCACAAGTAAAATAAGTATTCTACTTACATAATATATGAATCTGATATTTAATTTTGTTCGTTATTCTGTCTAGATTGTTTTTAATTTTCTAAAATGAAAAATACCCGTGAGCTAAATTGCACCGTGGCGGGGTCTCTTCCAAGTCTCCCGCTCAATATTGCATCCGGTACTTAGTTTACTCTTAAGAGCTCTTTGGAAAGTAGCTCCTAGCAAAATAAATTGTTTATTAACTGTAAATAAACACTTTTATTGACTTACATGTTGTAATATCAATCTACAGTTTGCAACATTTTAGTTATTGTACAGCGATACTAGATACTAAGTCTATTTTTGAAAATGAATATGGCGTGTTTACCTTATGAAATTGTTCATAATATAATAATTACTTTAGACAGATTTTTAAATGACTTTCCCTAAACATGTTGCATGATATTTTTGACAAACATGTACAGTACTTCAATTTCCGCCAGATATATTTTTCAGAGGCTTTCACAACCTTCGCTGCTCGTCGTTTACTGGCAGCTTTCCAGCATCCAGCCCATTACAGACTGCTTTTGAGTATGTAGCATCTACTCGAATATTCTCGAATTTAGTTCACATTCTAAAAATATTGCAGTATGTTTTGCAAAACATTTTCCAAAGACGACATGGTAATTTGAGCATTATTTATATGATGTAATAATGTAACGTTCCTAAACAAGAAAGTAATAATAGTTTAATAATTTACGTTGGAAAATCACACCCATAGAAATATAATTCACGCATATCTACCTACTGTTTGGTTATATAGGGAAAATTATATAATTCGACTATCGCATTGAAAATGTTACTGTGCACAATCACTCTTCCTTTCCTTTCTTCATTGGTTTAATTCCTATCACGGTTAGGCAGCGTTATTACGTATCCAACAGAGTTGAGTGACGAAGACAAGCGGTGTGCAAACAAATAATCTACCAAAAAAATTTAATCGCTGCGCTTAGCGGGGTTATAATAATGGTGCGATCTAATTGATGGTTCTATTTTCATAGTACACTTCTTCTATATCTGATGGAGATGCAGCTAAAAAATAATAAGGGCGTCCCACTGTATACACTGTGAGTAGAGACAATTTCTATTCTGAGTGTATTTATAAACATTATATTTAATATACTAGCTGTGACTTACATCTTTAGCCATTGATGTCAACTGCTGTCGGAACTCTTCCAGGATAAGCTCCATGTTCTTCTTCTCGTACTTCATACGTTCCACGACGTTATCCATCTTGTCCATACGGGCTTCTTGCATGCGTCCCAGGTTCAGGAAATCGGCGTTCTCAGCTATGATCCTTTTCATCTGTTAAACGAATTATTTTTTACAAAGCTGTTTAAAATATTATATCAAACAAATTATTGGAGTAGAAAATTTTTTTTTTGCCCAAGGCGGGAATCGAACCCGCGTTCTCCGATATCGTGTCGGATGCTTAACACCATCTCAGCCACCTGGACATTGGCATTTCTGCCGAAACTTTGTGCTCCAATTGTATTACTTTAACCGTCATAGGGGACGGTGCGCGGCCATCAACCAGACTACTAGACTTCATCTGATCGAAAGAAGTGTTTTTTCAAACACTTAACTCTCGGTATGATGTCGCTACCCTTCTATATTTCTAAATATGATTACAAGCACTATCGCTTGCTAAGCGAAAATCATATCAAACAAATTATTGGAGTACAAAATTTTTTTTTTGCCCAAGGCGGGAATCGAACCCGTGTCCTCCGATATCGCGTCGGATGCTTAACACCATCTCAGCCATCTGGACATTGGCATTTCTGCCTGTTTAAAATATCCGTAAGTACCTACATATCATCCTGATCACACTCAATTTTGTACCTAACACTTTTATGACTATTGAAGACTAGGTGTTTGGATTTTTGGTGAGGTATACAACTGGTTACCACCACTTTGTCCACTAATACCAGCAGTCGGGCTTATACATTTGTGTCCACGATCAAACTAAAAGGGACATAAATATTCTACACGAATTACGTGATCAAAAGTTTGTACATATCAGTTCTATCAAATTTAATATTATCCTCTATGTAACTGTAAAGTGCCGAACAAAAGTTTCTCAGCAAAATATAGAGCAGTAAAATCGTAGCTCAAAATATCGACGTTGCATATTAGATTTCTACGTAAAAGTCCTCCCGTACCAAATGTCGCTTTGTCATAGTCACTATCCATCAGAGCCTACAAAGGCTTTAAATGTCACGTTTGGAAGGTATGGTACAAATTTAAAGGTAAGTGCTTTTCAATTGTATCGTACGAAATATTGTAGTATGTGATATTTAATGGGCACAACAAAATGATTGCAACATCAGAAAATAATATAAAAAAATATTGATAAAAACTTACAAACGATCACAGGGAAAGTATCATAAAAATCTGGTTATTTTAGTAATTAATTATAAATTATTAAATATATACGAAATTGGTGAACACTATATTGCTAAATTTGCCCGATTGTAAAATATTGGTTGAAAATAAATCTGGACTCTAATTGCAAATATTGGTTTGTTTTTATACTTTTGTATCAATATTTTTATGTAACTTGCACTGGAATAAAGACATTATTATCATATACTATATCGTATTAAAATGTATATACTAAATATAATGCTTATAATAATTGCATAATATAACTTATATAAGATCATACCTATGTTCAGGATTATTTGAATGCTATAAATTCATATTGGATAGAATTCATTGGACCAGGTAAACGTTTGACGAAATCCGTTTAATATCTTAATCAGTGTCCAATATAGTGTTCCAATCTATATTAAACCCATCAATGGTTGCCAAATGTAGCCTTTGAGCAAATCTAGCCTTTGATCAAATGCTAGATTTGAGTCAAAGGCATCCGCTGATTGGATTTATTGGATTGGTTAAGCTATTTAAGGTATATTTGCAAAATAAAGATATACATACCTACCTATCAATATGTTCCATAAGTGGTTAAGTTGGAAATAAGCAGTTTAACAATTTGCTTGTGACAATATAAGCAAATAGAAAAAATAACGAAATTACTTGCGCAACTGTGCATGTTCGACTCGTAAAGCCATAGGTGCTGTTGTAGGAGACAACAACATTACACAGTCAATTTCACGCCCAAATTTTTGAGCTAAGCAGGAATTATACCACTAATAAAATATTAAAGGTATTATTGTACATACGACACAACTGACTACGACTAGATAAATCTTATACAGTTTTACATTTTTAACTGTATAGCAAGCATTATCCCGAGCTTTTAACCATATGTTCCGAACATAGGTAATACGAAATTGATATTAGCACAGGCTGACATAATAGTTATTTAAAAAAATAATAGTAAACTAAACATGAAATAACAAATTTGTTTAAAATCCATCCAGCATTAACAAAGTTTATTGAACAATTCTGTAATCTCATCAAAACTCAAAACAACTACATGAATGTTTCATAACCTTGCAGAAACCTTCAGGCGGTAAATTATTTAAAAACAAATTTGCTATCCATAAAAGAAAATAAAAAGAACACAAAGACACGAGCTTTGTAACAAAAAACTGTTATCTACTCTTTGATTTTCTTATTGAACACAAGTAAATATACAGGTGTATTATAATAGGTAATTTTACACCGTTGCCAATAACGACTGCTGTACAAACAACATAACTAGAGAAGAGCATAATGATAGGACGTGAAGGGCTACATCTTAGAGTAAGATTATTATTCTAAGCGTAACTCAATATTTTTATTTAATTACAAGCATCCACTCTCGTCATCATCCTGGGGGTAAAAACGGTTATATCGTGCTACCTCGAGAACTACTCAAGAATTTAGAAATCAGTGTAACCAATATTCATTCTCGGCTGTTACCGAGTGAGAGAGCACCCTTACTTAGATATACATACACAAACGTATCGCAATTATGTATAGGTTGATATTGAATGGCGAAACGGGCAGATGGCCCATCTGATGTAAACCTATTGTCCCTGAACATAACAGGTATTGATCGCCAAGAACAGGTAAAGCGCTGTGTGCAGCACAAAAACTGAGACAATATTTCATGTAAGCTATTATCAATATATGATTAAACTATTCATAAGTTTGAATTGCGAATAATATGACCACACAGTTTCTTTGATAGACTTGCTGATTAGTGATTTGGATAAGTAATATATGTTTAGTGGACGCGACAGGTAATCCATGAGCTGGCGTCTACCTCGGTCAGCGCATAAGCTTGGCCATGCAACGAGGTAACATCGCCAGAATTTTGGCCAGTTTACGTATACATACGGCTGCCAATTATATTGAGATTTTTATCTAGTTCGTCATTTAATGTGTAAGTTTTTTCTTTCAAGTGTAAGTAGAATTCATAATATTGTGTAACTTTGATTTATATTCTAAACATACAGTTAAATACATATACTTCCCTAATTATAAAACTGCTGCTTCATACTAGAGATCGAGAGTATTTAAATATAATATAACACTGGTTTATTTTATATTGCAAGAGGATCAACTTGACGGTCCAGCAACTCTGAAATGTGCGCCTGCAGGCAGTCTGCTCCAGCCACATGTTAGAACTTTCGAGATATGAACACGATGAAGTATTATGATGGAACACCGAACAAACAATCCAAATATTAATATTTCTTCAGGACTTCAACGCACCCTATCTTAATGTTGTTATACAAATTAACAAAAAAAGCAAATACATTCGATTAATCGAATACTATACGATTATTTTACGATGATATTTTAACGACCTTAGCATCAAAATAAAAGTCTCAGAGGGCCTCAATCGTCTGTTCCATAATATTGCCGATGGTATGGCAAACATTACAAAAAAAACCGCAGTTTATTTGAACTAAGAATAGAATGAACTTAATCGTTATTAAACTATTCATTGTATAACTTCCAAATGAGAAAACCATCAATACCGTGACAGTTACTACAAAAAAAACAAATTATCAACAGGTTTATGCGAACTCAATACTGTATGAAGCAAATATAAAAGGATGTAAACAAAAAGACCATCACTCATACTACTAGACTTCATCTGACCGATAGAAGTGCTTTTTATGATGTACGCTACCCTTGTATAGTTCTAAATATGCTTTCAAGCCCAATTGCATAACCATTTTTAAACACGATTTCTGTCTCACGGAATTTGAACCCGTATGCCGTTTAACCGTATGACGGTTACTGTATCAGCCGGATTGTCCATAGCTGCACACTGCCTCCTCCATTAAGAGGGAGTTTGCCCAAAATTCGCTTCTGTCCAGCCAGTCTTGATAGCCAAGCGGTTCAAATAGCCTGTGAGTAAAGTTGCTGGACGACGACGGTTTTGAACCCCGCCCGCGACGAAAATGTTGGGCACACAAAATGTGTAAGTGTGAAATTTGCTAAGATACGATAATATATAATAACACATGTTTTAATGTACTATAATATATATTAACACATATTGTAGACCTACAATTTAAAATTTACACTAATATACATAAACTAATACATTTGCAATGTACCTATATAAGAAAATTAAATCTTTCTTAGATTCCTTCCATAATTTTTAGTAACAAAGAAATAAGCAAGAGATATAAATTTTGAATTTGAATTCTTAAATTTTCATTTAGTATGTTTGTTCCAATATACTATGTATTTGAAAAAAAAATACTTATTACGTTTTATTAGTAAAAATACTTATTACACTTTATTATTAGCCCCGTGGGGTGCCGGGTTAGAATTTCACCTCCCCATATCATCCCGTGGGTGTCGTAAGAAGCGACTAAGGGAAAAATACTGGAAGGTGGGCAGCAGCGCCTTCAAAAGAACTGCCAACTTACACTGCGATCCCCAATACGCCTGCCAAGCGTGGGGATTATGGCAAATACTCCCTTAATGGGGAGGCTGTGTTCAGCAGTGAATGATCCGACTGTTACAGTACAGTACATTTTATTAATATGTACCTAACACGAAAACAAAACATAAACAATCACTAATGCCTCTCTACAAGATAAATACTTATGACACTTCGACTATAAGACAGACAGCTTATTTTAGCCTAAAATCATCGCTATAATATTAATACATATATTTTATTGGATGTATGAGGTCTTCAAATTTAACTAACCTAACATAGATCAAGCCAAAGGCCTACCTTTTTTTATAAATAAATAAGTCACATGAACTACATGAGAACATTTTGACCGCCATTATTTTGATATTACATAAAAACACATTACAGATAAGTATATTCCATATAATACATACTATTAATTGTTAAACTATTTATAATGTCAAGACTTTATATAATTTTAAACTACATAAACCAATCCCTAAAGTTGGATAAAATTGAAAAAATAAAACCTTGTTTATTTAATGTTTATGCAAATTATAGTTCTGAATGATCAGGTTTTTAAAAAAAATATTAAACTCATATTTTACTACATTAGAGGTTGAATGTACAAAAACCTTTTTTATCAAAGACCCACAATGTTCACTGATATGTCTATCCTATTCGAAATTCGACTATTCGCATTATTTATTCGAAGTAATGCAACATTCAAATCGTATCATTAGGTAAGGAAATATCCGTTACCGATACTTTTAAAATCGTGTAGAATGAGCCTCTCTTTTATTCTCGAAACTCCGTTAAGACGAGGCTGCGGAAAAAATACTCTCATTCGACTAGTTTTTTTAAGCAACTTAAATATGCAATCGACACGATAACTTAAATATTTGATTTTTCAAACCTTTTTCTATCCGTTGTTAAGACAAAAACACATTTGAAAGAAATTTACTCGATAGTTTAAATTTTTTTAAATGAAGCCTTTTCTTTGAATTATTGGATTTTTCTTGGAAACTACGTCAGATACATATCAATAATAAATACACATAGAAAGGAAATGTAGTTTATTATCCACTGTAAAAGTAAAATTTACCTAGAGCTATTAGTATTCTCATAATAAATTAAATTGTGTTTTAGACTTACGACCTTTAGTTCTGTGCAGGATTACGGTCAATCGGAAGATTCGATATTCAACCTTATTAGCTTACGGTTACGAAATGAAATCAATGCGTAAGAGCTGTCCTTCAGTGCCGCGCTGTGCGCCGTTGGACGTGGACCTATCGCTCGCGCGCTATCACCTGTGCTGTGCAGTATAAATACGTATCTTGGTAGGTATATCAATCAATATGGGAAATAAAGATAACTAAAAAATAAAAAAAGGAAGCAGAAGAGTCGATACAAAGACTTTGCAAGAATTATGAGAGAGGCAAAAGCGTATAATATTTCAGTTTTTTTTTACTGCACCTATGCAAATTTAATATTCGTTTGTGTTTTGGTGTTTATTCTATTCATGAAACATACTATCTCTACCGAACTAAGAGATTATATGCCAACTAAGTTCCTATAGTACTGTAATGGAGCTATAAAATAACTATATGTCGTACTAATCTAAGTATGATTAGTAAGGTACTATAATAATATCTAGTATATGTATAATTATGGTCTCACCTGATGGTAAGTGATATGGTTGAAGGTGCCAAATAGGTGTAAACTAAAATTATCTGGCTCTAAAGTACAGCTGCCGTTCAACCGTAAATGGAGTTGAGTGTTGCTAAATAATAATAGCACAAGCGTAGCAAATCAAAGCATTTGGTTTGGTGGGTAGGTATATCGCAATAAAACATCGAACATTGTTTATGACTAGATATAGATTTATATCAATGAAAGAATATTCAGAATCAGGCAAGTAAGTATATATTCAAGAGATTATCTACCAAGTAAAGTCACCTGCATAGGTATACTTTTAAATATACATTTTATCACTTAGACATGTACATATAAGTATCGATTTATACAAAAATAATAGAGTGGAATAAATAGATTGTGTATATATATTAAAATAGACTGTGCTCATAAAATGCACCTTCTTTCTCAGGAAAAAAAATAAATCAGTCGAAGTCCGAGATCACTCGGAACAGGGAGAACTGTCGGAGTCGCTATCTCATATAATAAGTTTAGACTGTTCTTCCACTACATAAAAATAAGTGAGTAATTCTTTGAATAAAGTATTGCTAAATTTGCACATTTTATTCACAGGAAATTTCGTAAAGGAAATATTTTTTATACTACCTATATTAAGCTAAAAATTATTTTGTATCTAAAAAAAAAATAGCAGAGCAGCAGGTAAAATTAAATAAAAAAAGTATACTTAAATAAACAAAAATTTTCTTTTTAACACTAAAAAAATTTTTTTTCATAATTATCGCCCTGCACTTGTCACACCTCTGTAGGGTCGGTATAAACAATATATTTTTTCTGAGTACCTACACAAAAGACAACGCACACATAATTGTGCGGAGTAAGACTTAAATTTTATGGCCGACCTCCTATCTGAAGCAATACGCCTTTGCGAATGCCATCGTTGATATGTATTATACTCGCCTTCGCCCCCTTTTCGGTTATTAGGGTATTAGATAGATGGTAAAGAGCGATGTTGTACTCTTGACGTGCCAAAAATCTGACGTGCAAATTATCTGAATTAATGTATTTAAATTCATTTATTCATATTCCGAACACCCCCTTTCTGAAGGCCGAGCTTCAGCAGGGGCCGAGCAGTTTGTATGGTGGCCGTCTTGAAATCGCCATTTTGGATTTTTTACAGGTGTCATTCGACTGCTCTCCCGACATTTATCCTTACTTCTACCTTTTAACAAATTATATCTACACATTCTAACAAATTGTGCGAAATTGATTGTCAGACAAACAGAAATGTACAGTTGCTTTTCTGAAGGCTTCAGGTAACTGATTGTCTGTAAAATGTATTTTGCAGGTATATATATCAATAAAAAATCTGATTGATATTATCAAACTGAAGACTAAATGCACACTTGTTATATAACTAAATGCTTATTTGCCGTGTAGTATGGAGACAACAAATTAAAAATAGAAATTCTACAAATGATGAAGAATTTTGGAGGAAAAAAATGGAGACAAAACTAGTCACATTCTATATGGACTGCCTTCTGTCCGAGCTGGTCTTTCTGGTCGATCCCGCCACCCAAAGAAAAGAATGATCCGGGATCAAGAATATGCGGATACTTCTAGAAAAAGAAAAAATCAAGAGGAGGCTGTCGAGGGTGACTTGCAACATCAAAGTGCAAATGCTTCAGTACTTCCTCCCGCCATAAAAAGAAGACTTGACTTAATGTTGTCTTACGGGTGACGATTGGGGGGACTGCAAACTTGAAAAAAAACTTGACTTTCCGTTCCAATACTCGTTCTTTCTCACGTACACTTTTGCATATCATTAATTCTGTATAAATTGAAAACAATATATTTTTTATTTCATAAATGATTTTTTGTAAATTTATATACATCTTAACCCACTTGTCTGCCATGTTGCATTAAAAGAAGCTTGTATAACATGTTCTCTACAATGTTTCTGCAGTTGTGTGTTTTTTTTTAATATCCCAAAGTTTAAGGCCATTACAATTGCGTATATAGACTCTTCTGCAAGTTTGGTAAAAAAATCTTATCCTGCTGTTTTGTGGCTAGATCTATATCTGGTTGGTCTAATTTTTACCATAGTTGGTATCTAAAAGCAGAGTAGTAGTAAAATAACACTTTCTGTTTACCACTGTAACTGAAAAATAAAACGTAATAGGATGTATACGAACATATATTTTCAACATTAGTAATTAATAGTTAAAAATTATATGATAGCAATAAAAAAACAACCTACTTTATATTATTATGGGAACGTGTACCGTAGCACAGTTATGAAAATCTATAATTCATATTTGTATGACGAGTCATGGTAAAATATATTGCCCACAACTAATATTTTATCAAATCAAATCCATTTATTTCAGGTCAATTGTACCCATATTCACAGAATATAATATAATATTATGCTCATTCAATTTGATGGTATTTTACTTTATTCTAATGATGTGTAATCTGATTAATCGCAATCCAAGATACTGAGAACAATGTTGATTCATTCATAAATTATCGTCCACGCGGATGCCAAGTGGTAATGAAATTTTTTTAGTAAGTTTAATCAGTAGAAATCACTTTTATTACTACGGAGAATTTAAAAACACCCCCCATTTATCAATATATATCGTGCCGTTTAGGCTGTTATGTACCATCATCATATTCCGACCCTTGTCTCACTTTATGTTGGTTTGTTGCAATATGTTTTCTCTATAAACACAGAGACAGCGACACAACAACATAGCAAAGAAAAAAAAGACTTGAAAACAATGTTTTTAATTCAAAAGTCTGAAATAACTGGTTAATATCGGTGCAATATGATCTCAATTTTGTGCTCATGTAACTGACTTTGACAGGTTATTTGATATACTGATGACTACAGACTTTACTAGAGAGATTATTATTCACATATTATTTATAGATTTTATCACTATTTAACAATAACTTTCATCTATATTCATAGTTGCCACTTACATTAGTTGCTAGAAGCACTGCGATCGTCAAGGCATTTTGGCAAATTACTTTTTAGTAAGTTGACTGTAACTGGCACACCGTTCGACCGATGTTGATGAAATTAAAATGAAACCAATTAAGAGTTAAACTGTACTAGCAAATAAATAGTCTTCAAGATTGTAAGGTTCAGTAAAAAAGTTATGTGTGGTCAAACATAAAATAAATAATAGACAAGTCAATTTATGAACCCTCTTTCTTTTGAGAAGTCAGTTAAATATGTATAATATATATATACCAATACATACGTACATAATAACATGTACCAATAAAGTCGAGCAGACATGATCGTATTGTAAAAAGTAAAACTCTTGACTTTAGTTTTATGAGCTACTGTCGACCGAAAGAATAATTTTTGAAAGTAAATCAAATAATCAATTTCTTACTAAGAAATATTAGTAACGTTGATAAAAATAAAAATGTGACATCAATTGCGGTATATACAAAGTTACTTTATGTATCGAAATTCGTCACGTGAATAAGATTATGAAAAAAGTTGAAATCGTCTCAATGGTATCTGTGTTCGCGAATCTAAATATCAAGTACACAAATATTTTTATAAGCGAGACGCGTGCGCCGCTGCACATCGCGTCGGTCGGTGCAGCGGGGATCGTTGCGCCGCATGGGCGGAGCTAGCGTGGGAATTATTTTTGACTGCCTCGACTTAAAATAATACACTGAATAAAAGTTGAGCTTACGAATTCAAGCTGCATAGCTTCCAACTGGGTAAAAATTTATTAATTTTACTAACTTAACCACAAAAAATACACTTCAGAGTAAATAAAATGTAACATTTAGAAATTTTTTTAAAATATTTTTCACAACATTTAGCAAGAAAAGGCAAAGGGAAGCAAATAATGCCGTGCTTATACATTAGTTAGAGTAAGCACTCATTAGAATAAATAGATTAAAAGACGGCTATGATATTTGTTGAAATGAAACTGATAAATCTAGAATGCTGAATCTAATTACCTTAGGTGATCTACACTGGTTTGAGACCCAGATACATATGTCTTTGTGAAATTAAATTTACTTACTACCTTTGGGTTCCTGTCCCTGTTTCAAACATTTCTCATATAGTGATAAGTTCAGATCTTTAATGGACATAACATAGTTATAACTTTATAATAAACTACCCACACATACAAAGCATGTAAACTCGTTTAACACATAAAAAAATAACTATGCAAGTACTTAATTATCACGAGTTAAGTTAACTTTTTTTTTTAATATATGAGTTGCTATTATTAGTGTCCTAGAATCTTATCCTCGTTACTGTAACTACTCGTATTATTATAAACTACTTTATGAAACTTTTATGTAAAATGTTATCTAATTTATAATTTATTTATACTTATCTTATTGTGACGACGAACGTGCTTATACTTTTTTAAGTCAAACTACATTTTCGTGTACATAAGTGACTACTTATTGTTTTAATTAAGAATAGAGAAGTAGACGGAAAAAAATATGAATCATTAATATAACATATACCTATGTTGAACTTATTTTTACCTGCCAATGAAATCATTAGTCGAATTTAAAAAAAAAAGAGGACAAATAAGAGAATCTTGTTGACCTGCATACATTCCGTGTAGCGTACCTTTAAACAGGAAGCTGCCAGTAAATCCACAGCTACCCTCTCCACAATAAATTATTGATGCGCTTTTGGTTATATACTTCGTTAGTATACGACATTTTACTATAGATGTCAATGCGAATGGTACATAGTACACAGTAAAATATAAAATACTATTGTTTGAGAAGGCTTAGTTGCCATTATACTCAAAAAATATGGAGGGTCGCGCCGTCTGTACTAACTATGAACACACTCAGTAACGGATGGTCAGCATAAATAGTACATATAAGCTGCTGGATTTCCTAGAGCCTAAAAGCCTGATGCATTATTGATATCAGAAGGCTGCCCTTGCAATAAGTGCTAAGAATATTTATTTATCCCTACAATTGCGGACTCACTAGTGTAAAAAAAAGACTTAGTGCGAGGCGAAATCTTCTAGCGTAAATCTTAGAAATACAAGAAAAATTATCGCGAAGAAAAATGATGGTGAACCTGGTTGAAATGCGTTGAGCGTTCCTTGTTATAGATACTTACTTGGTTATGCAAAACGTGGAGCTGATGCAAAAGGGTGGAAGCGTTGACTTTCTCCGCAACCTCGTTAATTTCCATTTTAAGTTCGTGAACAACCTTGCGAGTCCAGTCGAGAGCTTGTTTACCGTTACTCTCTTCCGTGATTGAGCCGTGACGTAGGGAATGCGCGCAATGTGCTATTTCGATCCTGAAACAAACAGAATATGGCTTAATTTATTTTGTAAAAAAGGAAAATTCCTTATTGGTTTCGATTAGATTCGAATTCAAAAGGGATAACTTGTTTTTGTTACGACAAAGCTATTTATGGTTACTAGCAACGATGTAACGGTTACTAAAGGGTTGTAAGCTGTATTTCCGTCAAGACACATATGATTACCATATAGTACATATTTTCAAAGGGCCTTTTCAAGCCAGGCAAGGGTTCGTAGGATGCAATGTCATGGAACAATGCTCTTGCACTGGCGTACCGTGTCTCCTGGTCGCCAACCCTTCCGGTATCGTTGTGTTATGTTGGCTCATTATTCGCTTCTGACTCTATACTAAAACTACACACATGGTACTTGTTTATTTATTGTCATTGGATGTATTACAGATGCCTGTCCATATATAGAGCTAAAGCTCCATTTATGTACTCTCAGAGAGATAACAAATACATTGCTTGGCGTTTACATGCTGAAACAGCTGAATTGATAACAATCCAAAGACCAACGAACCTAAGTTTAAAATACGTATTAACTCAATTTTAATCTTATCCCACGGAAATATGGTATTCACATATTTATATCAAATATTTAAAGTATTTATAGTATTTGTAATCATTATTGGATATATATAAAATTATTAAAGAATACGTATTTACAGAGCGTTCTTTTAAATGTTTAATTTTATTGACGGTGCAGCGAGCGGCTTACGTGATTTTATTTAGGTGTGAATATTACTTAGGGTGATTTTTTTTTCTTTATACCTAATAGGTTATATGCCTGATAGCCTATCAGCTATAAATATAAAAAAAGGTTAACCTTTGACCACTATCTCACCTGATGGCAATATATGTTGTGGTCGAAGACGTTGTTCAGGCTAACCTACAATTACAAGCTCTTAAGGACAGCTGCCGGTACACGCCGTTAGATGCTTGACGATAGATGTTCTACTTGTGGGTGGTAGCTAGCCAGGCGGGCATTTGCAAAATGCCCTACCACCATGCTATAACGACTGCTATCCTAAGACAACAACTGGGGCCGATTACGGCTTAAGTTGCTCTTCAAAGCACGGAAGCGCTCAGTAGTAATGTGACCAGTACCAGTAGTCACCCATCCAAGGCCGCGACGGAAGTTGCTTAACTTAACTGGTCGGTTAAGAACGGCTAAGCAAACTTCGCTACGTGCGCTTCAAAAATGTAATAATCCACACACTACTTATTTTACCACATCTTCAAAAATCTGCTGGTGGCGACAGATTTTCAACTTGAGGGTGGTAGCTAGCCAGGCGGGCATTTGCAAAGTGCCCTACCACCACGCTTTAACGACTGCTATCCTAAGACAACAACCGGGACCGACGGCTTAACGTGCCCTCCGAAGCACGGAAGCGCTCAGTAGTAATGTCACCAGCGGTCACCCATCCAAGTCATGACCGCGGCGGACGTTGCTCAACTTTGCTGATCGATTCAGAATGGCTAAGCAAACTTGGCCACGAGCGCTTCAAAAACATTTTTCTTTTAGTGTTTTTTGTAAGCTTCATTATTCGCAAAGCTGGCGTTAAAGCAAACATTGCCAGTTACGTATAATATATGATTTATGTATTCGGTTATAATACAGGCAGTACTCTGTTCTGCACTGTTAATTGATATTGAGTACATGATTGCACATTAATTATTATCAACTCGATTAATTACCGACTGTCGGTGTTATATTCACATCATTCAATTATTCGGTAATTTCAGATTTGAGTCGAAAATAAATGTCGCATCTTTTGCCGAAACTGTGCACCAAAGGGAACAGGTTTTATCAATCCATTACGTTTCGAAATCGACTGAATAAATATAGGTTGGTGCTCATTGAATAAATATTTGATTAATGATATAGGATAGTAACTACATTATTCTGTAACATTTTTACGATGTACGATTGCCAACGGTAACTTTTGACTTATTAATTTTAATACGTATACGTTAAACTATTTATTTACTAGCTTTCCGGGCGCGGCTCCGCCCGCGCGTATGTCGGTTATCGCACAAAAACATTAACCTCTTTTTGCGCAGTTGGATAAAAACTATCCTATGTTTTTCCCGGGTCTCAAACTATTTCCATACCAAATTTCATTTAAATCGGTCCAGTAGTTTTGGCGTGAAAGCGTAACAGACAGACAGACAGAGTTACTTTCGCATTTATAATATTAATAGTACTGAAGTACTGATTAAATGTTTAAGATTTATTAGTTGTTTATTAGTACTTAATAAATAACATAGTGTAATAATATAAAGTACATTATTTTTATGTTAATTATAACTATAAGTAGGTTGTCGGGTGGGTATAGCTGTGCCAAAGTTCTCTTTGTGCGTTGTGCCAATATTCGTTGTTGTAACATTCTTGTTTGATTAAAATATTTTTCTCTAGCTATTATATCCAATATGTTTATATTGTGTAGGCAGGTTGTGTGCCCCCCCCCCCTCCCCCCCCCCTCTACCTGTGGTGGCGTAAAATGCGACTAAGGCTAACATTACAGAAGGTGGGCAGCAGCGCTTTCTGAGGAACTGATGTCGCATTCTGCGATCCCAAGACACCTGCCAAGCGTGGGGATTATGGCTCAGCCTCTCATAATGGGCAAGGCCATGTTCAGCAGTGGACAATCCGGCTGATACAATGTAGGCAGGTATATACCACCGCCCATGAGATGGAAACGCGATCCAATGTTTGCCTACACGCATAATAATATTTACGTGCTCCATTTTAGCACAAGGATATACATATAATATAATTACGATTGCGTGTCTGCCTACATAAAACATACTTCAGGTGCTATCTTTTAATATGTTGTCAATAAATTTGACAACATATTAAAAGATAGCAGCTTAAATCCATCATCTATAAAATTTATCGAAAATGTAATACCGGGAAGAAAGTCCTTTTCCAATAATTGTATGTATTTTCAGTTACGATTGGTAACGATGCGACGCGACGTCTTGCTTGCCTCGAGACTTCCAGTGGGTAAAAGGGGCGAAATTACTTCAGACTTAGGTAAAGTCGCTTTCGATGGCTTTAAGAGGATTGAAAACGATATTTTTCTGTTTCAATTTAAAATAACAAAAACTTATTGTTCTCGGGCAAGATTTTTTTTATTTCATACCGGTTCACACTTACAAAATACCTCAATGATATGAACGCTTGGTTATAGTTCAGTTACTTTTTCCGTTAGATTGCTATTGGCTAACATGTGTCTTAGACCTCTCTGCTTATGTCAGTATGAGCACTGATAATGCATTTTTTTGGAAATAATAGGTACCTTCTTTTGTAACATCTAGTTTACTAGGTACTGCCTATACTTACTGATATAAATAGTATATACACTCGAGAGCAATGAATCCGGGTCACTTAAAGAATCCTAAAAATCTCGGAAACTAAAGATGCTAGGTTAATGCAATAAATTGTATTTAATAGACAATGTAATACTCCTTAAATGAAGGTATTAAAACTTCTTAGTTATTGTAAAGTTATATCATAAAAAAATCAAATTTGAAAAAGGG
Organism: Plagodis dolabraria; assembly: GCA_963854805.1. Taxonomy (NCBI): domain Eukaryota; kingdom Metazoa; phylum Arthropoda; class Insecta; order Lepidoptera; family Geometridae; genus Plagodis; species Plagodis dolabraria. Next base: position 16,762,517 of record OY978440.1, on the reverse strand, counting down.
CCACTTTCGAAGATGGAACTACGAAATTACAGCATTTGGTTTTGCTTTTGTTTGTAATCTGTCATTTATGTGGGTACATAAACCATGTTGATAGTGCTCTATATTCATTATTCAAGCTGAAATTATGTCGCTTACGCCTGAAGAATGCACCAGAATACTTACAATGCTGGAAACCGGCCGGAGTCAGCGCGATACAGCCAGGACTGTCGGTGTGTCGCTGTCAACAGTACAAAGAGTTCTCCGACGTTACGAAGAAACTGGTTCTAACCTACGCAGACCAGGAACGGGCAGAACCAGGTGTACCACAGCACGAGAAGACCGATACTTGGTGAACACCATGCTTCGAAATCGCTTTCTCACAGGAACTGAACTCACCAATCAGTTTCGACGCCTCGGAGGAAGTAACCCAAGTGCATGGACAGTAAGACGTCGGCTAGATTCAGTAGGGTAGATTCAGCAATCTAACTTAAAACCCCTTAGACCTGCAAACGGCCCTAAACTGGAGCGTGGGCATCGTATTTCGAGACTAAGATATGCCCAGAGCCACGTAAATTGGAGTATTGAAGATTGGTCAAAAGTTATGTTCTCCGACGAATCAAAATTTATGCTCTACAAGCACGATGGAAGACACAGAGTGTATCGAAGACCAGGGGAAAGATTCAAGCAAGCTTGCATCGAAGAAAAAGTAGCCTACGGTGGTGGGTCTGTACTTGTGTGGGCCGGAATTTCTTCTGAAAGTCGCACAGAGCTGGTGATCATAGAAAACGGCTCTTTAACTAGCGTAAGATATGTGGAAGAAATCCTCAATGATCACGTTGGTCCATTTATGGTCAATTTAGGTGAGGATGCTATATTTATGCATGACAATGCCCGACCTCATACAGGTAGGATTGTGAATGACTACCTTCAAGAGATGAACATTACTCGTATGGAGTGGCCAGCGCGCAGCCCGGATATCAACCCGATCGAGCATGCTTGGGACGAGCTAGGCAGATGCGTAAAACAACGAAACCCTCCCCCAATCACGCTTCGTGAGCTCAAAATTGCTCTCACAGAGGAATGGGAGAATATTCCCCAAAATCGTATAAGGAGTTGGTGTACAGCATGCCAAACCGCGTAAACGCAGTAATGGAAGCACGAGGAGGCAATACGAAGTATTAAAATTCAAGAAAATCGTAATAAAGTTCAAAAATTTCATGTTTCCAATTTTTGTTTTAAGGAGAGATCAGCAGTTTTTTTCTTTATGTAATTTTGTGTTAATAAAATGTATGGTGACTCATTTTTTTTACTTTCATTTAAGGAGTATTACATTGTCTATTAAATACAATTTATTGCATTAACCTATCATTTTTAGTTTCCGAGATTTTTAACATTCTTTAAGTGACCCGGATTCATTGCTCTCGAGTGTAGTTGAGGTTTTAGGTATCACTTCACTACCTAGACTGGCCACGATACACAACAATTCAATTTGATTTTTCGAGGCAATAATGGCCCGGGGGTAGTGACTATAGACTGTCATGTAGAAGTTTTCGTTCGAATAACGCAGCTGACAAGCTTCACCACATGCTGGTAATAAAAAAAAACCTGTCACAAATCAAGTCAATTACCTTATTTCCAGCATGGCAGCGTTAGGTACATTATCACTTAACATCAAGTGAGATTGTGTTCCAAGAATCTGATATAAAAAAAAATGCCCTCTAGCTGGAGAGTTCCAAAAAGTCCCAGCTTTTATTAAAATATGTTATACAAAATATACCTCTACATTTATTACGCGACTATGTGATTCAGGAGACTTCATATATCTATGTTTACTATTTTTTTATTTCATCATTTATTGGAAAGAAAATAATCTTATCTATTTCACAAAAAAAACTGAAAGAAGTGGTTAAAGTGTTATTAAAATTAAGCATTTGAGGCGGAACTAAAGTATATTTTCCGCTGGAAATAAAATGCTTACCTAATTCCAATTTATTAGAGCTTCTTGGATAAGGGTTTTGAGGCGGGAAATATAAGAAATATAATAAAATCGAATCAGATTGCAACCTTTTTATGTTAAATTTGACTCTACGTACTAAATCTTAGTATCTTTTTGATTTTATTCATGTCATGCCTATTGGGTATACCTAGAATGTCGTCGTGTATTCAAATGGGTATTGTTCTCTCAAAATAATACATTTCTTCAATAAATAAGGAAACACATTGCTTTCGTCATAAAATTATATTTACCACTGACATAAGACTCAAAAACCAAATAGCTCTACAGCCTTTTAAATTCTAATTACAAATAAACTTTAAAAAGAAACATAAATATTATAAAAAGGTATACAAAAGAGTCTACAAGTGGCTGTTGGTCATAAGCAGACTTTAACAAAACTCGATTATTCCTAGTGAACATTGAAATAACAGACCGTGTTCCAATTACCAACAGGTAAAAAAATGTAGCAGATGTTTAAGCACGTGTTTAATCAAAAAACCTTTTGATAGAAGCCATAAAATCAATTTACACAATAATGACCTTTATTTCTAATAACATTATGCTTACTGTTACCTGGAATCTCATCGCAGGCCATATGGCTTAGAATGTACCGCCATTAGAAATCGCACCTGGCTTTTAGCCCATTAAACGTAAAATAATTCGGCCCTCAGGAAGAGGCCTGCCAACGGCAATTTTCTTGTTATTTGTGATGTTTTTTCTTTGCTATAAGCATGGTCGAATGTTTACTCGTCCATAAAATATTGGGCAAAAATTGACTTTGATGGTTTAATACATGTATAAAATAATTGCTGGAGGCTATTAATTTATAGGTTCATATTTACTTTCTACTGGTGTGTAATGGATATGGAATATTGATTGATAAACAGAACCTTGCCGACTTTACCGAATTTATTTTAAAGATATAGAATTCAGATTTGCGAAAAACCTAAAAGCATAACGTCCCTAGAGGATTCATCGGGTATTCTGATCGATTTGTGATATGAGTACTTCATTAACTTTTAAAAAAATTACTGTATACCCACTTATTTAAGCGACAACATCATCAGTTCATTTTATTCGAAGATTAACTTTGTCACTATACAATAAGATGAAAATCGAACATTAATTTTGACGATACTATATTATTAATACAGAATTCGTAACAAAACACACAAAAACTAGATAGTTTTTGATTATTATGGTTTTGTAAAATGCAACGAAGAGACTGAACTCGTTTATTGCGGTACTCTTTTTGACACGACGCTTTCTCAAGACATGAATTTTTAGTAACATGTAATAATATATCTAAGTAATTTTCGTCGTCAGCACAGCAGCAAACATCTAATACATTCCTCCGGTGAAAACTGGGAATGACCCCTAGAAACTTCTTATTACTTCAGTAGAAGTTGTGTTATCGGGATTATTTGATAATCTATATAAATACTGGCGGCCCGCCCCGGCTTCGCACGGGTAATTGCGACTATAAATTGAGATGTTAACTATCCTATCTTTCAATTTGGATCAAATGGCACACGGTGTGCAAATTAAATTTAAAATTGGTTCAGTAGTTTAGGAATCCATCGTGGACAAACAACTTGACACGTAATTTTTATGTATAAAGATATAAAACACAAATACTATATGGAACTTGATTAGTCCACGGGCACCACCGTATTTTGACTGGTACTGGTAATTAGTCAGCAAATATAATAAAATGGCTTTGGTGTGTACTTACTACTGTCCAACACATTTATCAAAGTCATAAGAATGATAAACAGATCAATATTTTTTTACTTATAATAAAAGACGTACAATAATAAAATTTTACTTCAGAATCCGTAGATACAGTAAAAATATCCTATGATCGCACTAAAAGTGTTAACAGACCTCTGTAGTTAAGCAAAACATCATTTCAGACTCCCTTTAGATGAAACACAAGAAGTTATATAGTTTATGGTTGATACTGGGCTAGCCTTTGACCACTATCTCACCTGATGGTCAGTGATGATGTGGTCGAAGATGTTGTTCAGGCTAACCTAGAATTACTGGCTCTCAAGGACAGCTGCCGGAACACACCGTTAGGTGCTTGGCGACAGATTGTCTACTTGTGGGTGGTATAGCTAGCCACATTCGCAAAATGCCCTACCACCATGCTGTAACGACTACCATCCTAAGACAACAACCGGGACCGTGTCCTTTGAAGCACGGAAGCGCTCAGTAGTAATGTCATTAGCGTTCACCCATCCTAGTTATGGCCGCGGCGGACGTTGCGCGCGCGGACATGAATGAGTAATATTTGTAATTATAATATTTTTACTTCCAGCGTATTAGGAATTTAGAATACAAATAAATTTGAGAATTGAAATACATTTAGAGCACATTGTCCTTTTTGCACTTATTTTGTTTTTGGCACTAGAATTTCTACAATATACAACAAGATCTCAAGTTATACTATTAACCTTGGGGTTGGACGTACTCATATTGTGGATAGACAATTTCAAACACCTACAAAATACAGAATGAGCAGGCTGCAATGTGTCGATTTATACTTTTACTTGTGCCAGATAACAAGCAACACAAGGAAATCGGACGCCACATCTAATACTTGGAAGAGATAGGAAGACCTACGCGTCCGTTGGTACGAAAGGAACCTTCGAGTTCGACTCTCCAATTTGCCCGTGTTGAACTACGATTCAAAAAAGTATACACATAATAATAGATGTCTATAAGGTTTGCAACGCCATGGAACGCTGTATCCTCTGGATATAAGTAAAGGATAGAGATGTATAGTATGGAATACCACGCTCCATGCAAAAACTTGCAGTGCAGACGTGGGTATCTACGATCGATTTGAACACTTATAAACTGAATGTAGAAATACTCGAATAAGGAAATTATTGCCTGAAATTGTAATCATGCTGTAGATTAAAACTATTAAAGTTTATAGTTAAACAGCGTTCGAGTAAACACCAAACACGACGTTAAAGCTATTCTTGTTTGACTAAACTAGATTATCGGGCTTGGAGAAACGTCATTAAGCTAGATATTGCCAAGCTACTTTTACTAAAGCAACTTTATAATGTGTGCAGTAGAATTGCATTTTATAATCTGAATAATTAAAAGTTATGAAGTAGAAACCTGTAATATTTTTAATTACCATTAGATGTTCATGTTACAAGTACAAGATCATTTTATAGTCTGCATGAATTATGATAAACATTAACAGAAAAACGAGAGTAATTATATTAATTAACTTAACGGAATGTTTACCTGACCCAAATAAGTCCTGCATAAGTCATTTAAGTAACAGTAATCAGAGAAATAGAACGTTCATTTATAAAAGTAATTATTAGAGAATAATAAGATAATAACAACTAGAAGGCAAACGACTGTGGCTGCTTTCTGGTCAATCCAAATTTAATACAACGGTGGCGCCGACTCGAAAGATGGAGAAGAAGAGAATAAAAATAAAACTTTATTTTGACCGCGAGGCCTTAAAAAGGCAGTAAGGATAGCTATATTACTTAAGATAAGATATATTTATAAGGTTAACAAAATAAGGTTTTTTTTGTGTAAGTATACACAATTATTTAGTTGAAATACTGTTTGACAATGCGATATAAATAATCTTTTTATAAATATTGTATAATATGATACCCATATTGAGTTTGGATCAGTCTGATAAAATATCTCCTTAAATTAATAAAGATTTTTCAATATCGGTTCTTTCACTGGTCGTTACATAGGAAAAGATATTCATCATCATCAGCCATTACTTCCACGTCGAGCAGCTCCCCCTTTCATTCCCAATTTCATTTATTCAACGTAGCTAGGTATTAAAACTTTAGCTGCCAATTAACAGTTTCTACCCACGCTCTAATATAATTCTATATGTATCTTGGTTCCAATTCTATTCTCTGAGTCTATCTGATCAGAGCACTGATGGCAAAAGACAAAGAATACCAAGATGTTGCTTGCTCCTATGATGCCGCGTGATAAACATACATACATGCAATAGATATCGAATATATTCTACCCAAATTATTCACAGATGCTTGTTAACGTCTTTCTACGAAAACGGTTGCAACGAAAATAGTGACGTACATATACGAGCAGACGCCAGAAAGACCTTAGAAAATTAAAACGATTACAAACCTTTTTAATTTCCATGGAACTTAGACTTACATTTTCTGATATAATTTTATGGGTACTTGGAATTTTTCTACGAGGCAGATAGGCACCAGCATTATTTGATTGATAGGTACCATTAATTTCTCAAATTATTTTATAACATACTTACCTAGATTTATGTGCTTACAGCGTTGCGTTCATGTCATGACAACTAATAAGCAAATAATACCTATACTCTCGATCGTATCACGTATGGTTAGGGTATTAGGTGTTAATATTTTTCTGAGAGTGAAGGATCTGTTCCTTATATTTTTATAATCTGTGCTTAAGAAACGAAACAAATTTGATATAGAGATGCAGCCTATCCTATTCTTGCGGACAAACAGATTCTATTAAAAATATTGTTCGGGCATTTGCAAATACATATAACATTATCTATATTATATATAGGAAACTAGTAAACAGAAATTTATATTGTGCCGAACCTGTATTCTCTGAAAATAATTAATGCCGTATGTTATTTGCCCAGGTTTTCAAATATAGGTGTGTATCTGAAAAAACCTGCAGTTTACGAGTATACAGATATATTATAAACATCAACAGATCCATTGGAGTGCAATTATATAAGTCTCGATGTACACCTGGAAGATACTTCTAAAAAAGTAAGTACACCTACCTAGGTACGCAGTACGCGCGTACGCTCAGGCGGTTTTTTTGTCGAACGGATGTGGGCCCGCGCGCACTACTTCCGGCGAAATATAAATAAACAGGGCATTTAGACCAGATGTTCGAGCGCCCCTATCGGTATCACTCATCATCAATTAGATTTGAAAAATCTGAAGAACAGAGTTTTTGTTTATGTCTTTTATGTTTAATGCAAAAGTCTTATTTTCAGAAACATTCAATCTATAAATATATTGTAATAAATCGAGGATAATTTCATTAGTAATTCAACAAAAATAGACAAAGAAAAGATATCATCAAGAAAAAATAGACGCCGTAAATAAGATAAAGTTATGGCAACTCAGAAATAAGCGGCGGTAAGTGCAAAAAGGTACAACTAAACATTACTGATAAATATCCAGAATCGCGCAGCTGGGAAGGCTGCACTACAAGTACATATAAGTAATAACAGGTCCTCTCAGATGCAAACTCATCTTGAAACCAGAACCAGTTTTTTATAAGATCTCACAGCTTAACACAAAGAAATAAGGCACAAGATTAAATGGCATGATGACACAAGTACCTACCTACTTAATGTAGCGATTAAATTTGTGTCTGGATATATAGCGAACGCAGGTGCTTACTATCATCATAACAGCGAATCCAGTTTAAGAGCCAATAACATAACAAAGTGACTGATTGCGACGAATAATCGATAGAAAAATATTCAGCAATGATTTTGCATGAGTTTTGGTTAATTATATCTTGGAAGTTTTATACGAAGTATGTTTTATTTAGTTACTAAATATAGTTGTCTGCGAAGTAACATCTTGAATTATCAGCTGATACTTTGGTAAAAGTGTTTGCGTGGTAAGAAAATAATAACACTGGTATTTCAACAAAAAACGAAACCTAATTATTTAACTGATTATATGTAGTAAAGCGTGAGCATGTCCTCCGCACATGACACAATTATAGTGTGGAGGTAAACAATACTAAATATAAGGTATAGGTAGGTATGTTCATGAGTATTAAAACAACGAAACCGATTTCTAACACTGAAAAGGAAGAAATAACTTGTTTATATCGGTCCCACGCATAATTCCAAACACTGACTTCCGCAAGCTATTTCATACACTTCAGTGAAGAAAGATAATATTTTAGGATTAATATATTAAAGGATTATTGTAAAAAAATTACTTTGTATAGTCTTGCATAATGCTTTCAAGATCATTGTCGCTCGCCTAAAATACTGCTCAAAATCGATAGAAGTTGTAATTACTGTAACTTAAAACCACGTGGCCGATGGTAATAAAATTTAAATGGGACAAACACAGAGGTTTTAGTCTACCTGACAGATAAAAGAATCATAACTGGTTGAGTAATAGCGTAACAAACATGCGAAAAAAAATACAGTCCATTGATAACCTCCTCCTATTTTGGAAGACCGTTTAAAACGTTAAAAATATGTACATATTACAATATATTACTTAGCAGCCGGTTTTCTATTCGACAAGAAAGCTCTTTAAACCTCTTACACTTTGGGATGTCGATGTATTTGAAGAATAAATAAAAACATATTTTCCTTTGCATTTGAGACACTTGTCAACACTCGGCTTTGAAGGTTAAGAAAAAAACAAAGAGGTCACGACTTTTGTAAAATTCTAGAGGGCTTTGGGGTGGGTAATCGTGTCGATCTGATGGCCTGGTTTGCCCAAAGTGCCACTTGTGGTGACGATCGCAGCACGCCTCTTGTGCCGAAGAAATCTTAAATTATGACACGTTTCGCAACTTCAATACTCGGTTCGTAGAGTTAGAAATTTTATACGCTCCTTACGCCGACTAATATTTGAGAAAATAAAAGGCATAGGTAGTAATCAATACAAAGAAAACGAAATTTATTTTGTCCTCAATTCACAGTAAACACGGTTTATATTTTAGGAGGTTTCAAGTGATTTTATGCAGTATTTTTCGATAACATGTATAATGTATGTCAAAATAAGGTTTACATGGATATTTTCTAAGCCAAAATCGGGACAGATTTTCTAATTGAGAGTGACTACAAGCACATGGGACTTAATAACTATGTCTCAAGGTGACGGTCGCAAATGCATCTGTTATAGGCAGAGGTAACCGCTTAACATCAGGTGGGCCTCGAGCTAGTTCCGTCACAATATAATTTTAAAAAACCGAGTTAAAGTATCCTAATGAGTAAAATGCAAGATGGTTTGTTTGTCTTTCTTGCATTCGTTAACGGAGCCAACAAACCTCACTGGAATGTGTTCGCTGGAAGGACTTATTCTATATATGAAAGAACTGAGTGTTTTATAATCAACGCAGAACCTTAACTACTGTAGCTTACTAATTTGACACCCTCAAACTGTCAAACTGTCAAGTAAGTAGCTCCGGTATTCTTTTTGCAAAATGTAGACGTGTTAAAAAAGGTTTTCTTAAAATCGAACCCCTAAAGGCTAGGAGATAAAAACCCCTTTAAACTCCTTTGGTACTGGACTGTCAGATTAAATATTACGAATATTAGGACATAAATAGTAAAATTAAATAAGTAGTGCGCACAGCAATTTTTTAAATTTAATCTCGAAGGGGGTGAAAATAGGGTTCAAAATTTGAATAAAATTATTACCTTGTTGGCATGTTTGATTAAGTGTTCGCATAGAGAAAGTACTAATTTTCTCCATGGTGTTAGCAAAAAAAGCGCTTTATACAATTATTACATTACATTTCATGTAAAATAATAATTATATAAAGTGCATTTTTAAAATTCAGCCTTTGAGTGAAGACGGGTTTAAACTCTGTGAGTCCGTGTTTTATGAATAGGTTCTCATTTGAGTAGAAAATTTTGTGGATGCAAAACATTTGTCCAGCCCGTGACCATCAAGTGGAAAATATGTCGCCATGCACTTAGCGCCATTCATATACACGTATATTTGCTAAGGTTAAACGTTATTTAAATGAGTACCTACGTTAAAGTAAGTTTAACAAACGGAACACACAGTTAAGTGCAGGCGACTTATTTTGTGCTTGAAAAATCGCAGGTCCATACCTACTGAATTTATCAAATATGATTAATAATTACAAATCAATATTTGTAATGTAGATTATTTTAAGATAATATTATTTTTCATCCCACCATCTCGGAAAGAGTATTTTTAATCTTCAATATCTGAGTGGAAAAGCCGTTTTTATTCTCTAGAGGATAAAGTAAATTGAATTTAGAACATCGTGTGCACTAAGTTTGTGAATTAAAAAAAACATTAAACCTATTTACTGCTACCTCTATGGTGCCGAATATATCATACAACTTTTTTTTAATTTGTTAAAAACTCAGACTCGGAACCTTCTTGGTGTTCTTTTTTCAATTTTTGCATTTAGTCATTTCCTCGCTGAGGTGGAATGAAAAGTTACTTTTAAAGATTTTTCACCTCGTGCTCTTTTGATTCCCTCGCTAACGCTCAGGAATCAGGATTCTAATTTTGAGTCACTCGCTGCGCTCGTGATTCAATTTTAGGATCCTTCGCTTGCTCGGTCATCAAAATTGAACACGCGGTTAAAAAGCAACTTTGCACTCTTGTAACCTTCGATAAAATATACCCGATGGTATATTTTATCGAAGCTTGTAACTATTAGAACCGTATTCCGTAATATATTAAAATATATATGCCGAATGCAAGTTCGATAAAATGTGATTAAAGATGTTTCACAGCCTAACCGAGAATTAATGGCTCTAAAATATTGAATATGATGAAAATCTTATGAGCAAGCGAAGCCACGGGAGTTAAGCTAGTAACTCATATTTGTACGTTGCCTATGTGAATGTGGTATCAGCTCAATTCCATCTGGCTCATCGTAAATGCAGGTTTGAATTCATAAAAATTCACCCGTCTTCAATGTATTTCGCGCATCACCGGAATTGGAGATTTCGAAATGGTGCTGCATTTGATGCATTCACTATTGTTAGAAATGTATAAGTCAGTGAGGAGTATACATAAGTAGAATGCAAGGTTCTCGAACTATTTTACGAATTATTGGAGTATTTTTTTTCTTCCGACGGGAATCGAACCCGTGTCTTCCTTTTTTGAGCAGAGTGCCTATTCCAGTCAGGACCCTCTGTGTGTGCGGCCAACTCGCTCTTGGCTGATTTTTTTATTGCTGTTAGTCTAGCTTTTCTTAATCACTCTTTTCACCTATTGTTACCTAAGAGTAAAGGCGGTTAAATATGTTGTTTAAGCTTATCTAGAATTACTGGCTCTTTATGACAGCTCTCAGTAACAACAGTTAGGGGTTCGAGACAGATTATATGATAACAGCATAGCATGAATCGATTCTAGGGTTCCGTACATATAATAAATAACGAAACTCTAGAGAATTTCTCATGATTACGTCCTATCTCTTCATCTGCCACTCTCTGTTTACGCCGAATGTAATGGACAAAAAAAGGCGAATGTTACTATGTAAGTAAACTAGTAGGTGACTACATTACAATAAATAAATGTAAATTATGCAGTAAGTAACTACAATATAAAAGACATTAATATTTTTATGATAACTAATCACTGACAAATAGCATAAAAATCTTTGAATTTTGGGGTCGACATTGAATAATAATAAAAAAAAAAAAATAACATGAACATTAATGATGAAAATACACGCATATCGAGCAGTCAACTCAAAACTATCTGACCCTAAATTTATGAAAAAATATATATTACGCTGAATTATTTTGAACCTAACTCATGGTAGGTACAAAGAGACCAGATGTATAATTCCATAGTAAGAAGTAAAGAACACTCGCGTCCCGACTTGCACTTTAATGGTTTTATACCTGTACTATTTAGGGTTCCATATCCAAACGGTAAAAACGGGACCCTATTACTAAGACTCCACTGTCCGTCTGTCTATCTATCTGTCACCAGGTTGTATCTCATGAACTGTGATAGCTAGACGGTTGAAATTTTCACAGATGATATATTTCTGTTGCCGCTATAACAACAAATAGTATATATTAAGGTGCGAGTTGGACTCGTTCCCGAAGAGTTTCGTACCCTTGCTAAGGAAAAAGGTTATAGTGTCGAATCTTGTATAGATAATGGTACGGAACCCTTCGTGAACGAGTCCGAGTCGCACTTGGCCGATTTTCTTACAACTTGCTTGCTCTCTACAAGTATCGATAATGGCGTCATAGTAAACAGACCCTATCGTAATCTCTAAATTATATGTGAAATACAAATACGGCAATCCAGGATAAAAGTGACTAGAAAACCGTGGAAGGTATGTAGGTTATTCAATAGATCTATCTACTTTGTGAAACAGCTATGGTATGCTGCGCAGGGGGTCCTTGTTTCAAATGCGACCGCAAGCTTTGCAGCTTCAACGCTAGCTGGTAAGGCAGTTATGCGAATGCCTGCCTGGCTGGCCCTAAAGCAGAAAATATGTCCCCAAACACCTAACGCGAGAGCAGGTAGGTACTACTAGGCTTAGGCCTAATTTCACCATACCATGTTTGTTTACGCTAAATCAGGCATTAGCTAATGGCTCTTTAAAAATAACAGAGCTGTTAAATCAGTCTACGTTCTATGAAGTTAACTGAATTAATCATCCATTAACAGTTGGTGGGACACTCGGTTCAGTTAACAGTCCGTTAAAAGGATTAACGAGGCGTCAAATAAATAACAGAGTATAGTGAAACTAGGCCTTATCTTGTTAACAACACCTTCGAACACGACGTTACTCAATTTTATTTTTATTATTTAAAGCTGATGGGCTAGCCCTTGACCATTATTGCACTTCATGGTATGTAATGATGTGGTCGCAGATGTTTTTCAGTTTAACCTAGAATTTCTGACTCACAAGGACAGCTCCGGAACATACTGTTGGGTGCTTGGCAACAGATTTTCTACTTGAGGGTGGTAGCAAGCCAGGTGGGCATTTGCAAAATACCGTACCACCAAGCTATATTGAAAGCCATTGTAAGACAACAATCGGAACCGACGCCGACAGCCCCTCCGAAGTACGGAAGCGCTCAGTAGTAATTCCACTAGCGGCCACCCATCCAAGTCACGACTGCGGCGGACATTGCTTAACTTACCTGATCGATTAAAAACGGCTAAGCAAACATCGCTACGAACGCTTCAAAAAATCAGATGAGATTTCAATAAAAAAATATATGCTGATGTAATTTAAACTATTTCACATTTTCTAAGTAACGTGCTGCACAGAACACATATACACCTCGAGGTGCTTCCAGAGTCTAGGCTCCAGGTGCCTTAACCATTTGGCCTTTGTCATTGATGAAAAGAGATGTGAACAGCAGTTTAAATGTATTTTTAAACTACGTATTATAATTATATAATATTTATTCAAAACCAAACCATACCAAAAGATAATATAAAAATTAGCGAAATACATACCAAAAAAGGTATGTATTTCGCAAATTTTTAGATGTATTCAGATTAACATCTCTATCTAGTATTACCACAGAAAAGAGTATTTTATATCTCTATGAGTATTACCACCGTTCTCAACAAAAAGTTGGAAAATCCAATTTAAAAAATCCGTTATCTCTTTAACTTATACCTAAGTAAGTATAATATTAATCGCAGGGCCTTAAATAAATAAATTATTATTTGCAAATGCAAAATTACAAAGTGTTAACAATTAAACTCCTGATGCACAGCGTAGTTAATTGAACGGTAATTAATTACCCATTTCTCACATTATAAAAAAAATACTTTAAATTTTAGTAGTAGATTATAGATTATATAAATAGATTTCAAAGGAAAGTCAAGGTAATAAAGTTAACCCATGAGGTTAAAGTTTATTTCAACTTTAATAAAACATGTAAAATTACTGGAACTCCCATCGAAATTTACTGCAAATATAATAAACCAAAGTACTTTCGCTTAGATAACTAAACTTTATTTACTTACTTCATTTCAGCCATTTCCTTTCGAAGAGCACGTATTTCATCATAAAATTCTTTTTTAACAATTTCAATCTGGTCCGACACATTCGATATGCCGTGTCGGTGTCGGTGCATGCTTTCTCTCGCGCCCGATGACACAACAATAAATAATAATACTAACATTGTCAATTCTTTCATTCTAAACCACTTCATTTTCACGCTTTTGGTTGGAAAAGTTCGTATCGCGAGTAGTGTATACGAACAGCGAGGCGGCCGAACGGTCGGCTCGTGTGTGCCGCTCGAGGGACCGAAGAGGAATGAGCGCGCGGTCTGCCGTACAGCCTGATATAGCCTCCCGGGTGCGTGGTGGCGCAGATGTGTTCAACAGTTGTCGAAGGGTCCGCAGCACCACCCTACGCGTCTGTTAAATTACCGCACCGGTGCACAATACATATAAAAATTCAAGCCCCAAGTAGGTTTTCCTTTTTTCCCTCAATTTAACAATCAGTACTAAATCTCACGACATCTGTCAATTTTATTACCAAAGTAGAAGACGATGGCAGTCGCAACGCATAAAGAAAAGGAATTAACAGATTAAAATAAGTGTAAATTAGCCTGATAAAGGTAAATATTACACAAAAGTTACCCACCTTAAATATATATTTTTCAGAAATCGTTTCACAGAAAACAAAGTTTTGTCCTGATATGTTTTGTCTTGTTTCAATCAATCTTTTCTGTCATCTGCGATCTAGAAAATAACTTTGTGTCGAAAAGAGCCACCGCAGAAAATTTAGATTTCCTGTGGAAGTCGTAAAGAGGTCACGAAATAGAAAAATACTTGAAGCAGCAGTGGGCCTTCTGAGCAAGTGTTATCTTACACAGCCCTGAAGACCATCAAGCCTGTCAAGCGTAGGGACTGTTGCAAACCTACTTTAGAGAGGTAATTACCTGATTTTGGTTGGTTTGAACGTGAAATCCTCTTCAGAGGATCATCGTTTACATTCAGAAAATATATATAATATTATGAACAAATCCGTGCTAAAAGTTTTTTCAAAACTGTTCGATTAGTGGGTAAAAACAATTTTGCAATGAAGCTAAGAAGTATTTTTCCTTTCAAATTCATTTATTTTTATATCTGATAGGCTAGCCTTTGATCACTATCTCATCCGATGGTAAGTGATGATGTGGTCGAAGATGTTGTTCAGGCTAGCCTATAATTACTGGCTCTCAAGGACAGCTGCTGGAACATACCGTTAGGTGCTTGGCGACAGATTTTCTACTTGAGGATGGTAGCTGGCCAGGCGGGCACTCGCACCCTACGACCATATCAATTTTGGTACTCCTCAACGATAGTGAATTTTCACATCTAACTCATGTGATCAACATTCTGTACAGAATATTAACAAATCTATGCTGTTTTTTTTTAATCGGACAACCGCGGGTATTTATTCGTAGCCGCCACGCGCATGGAGATCGAACTTTGTTTAATTCAAAAAGCTCCTTTGACATGCATCGCTGCCTTCGCCATCTCTCGGGAAACTGTGTACAGTAGTTCAGTAGACAATCCGGCCGACACAGTACAGGATATGTGATTTTATTTTTACCCATTTTATAACGCTTTATAAAAGAAACGGCAAAGTGAGAGTTGGACTCGAGCTACAATGAAACATTTATTCAGTGAATTATTTCCAACCCATTAAAATTAGCTGGTTATAGCCGGTTGAAAAGATCCCTTTGTAGGTTTTATTTCACGTAAATAACACGCTTTACAAAGTTAAAACGTGCGTGAAACTTAATCATATACAAAAATACGTGGCATTGTGAATTTTAATGAGAAACCTTTGTAAAGTAGTTTTCTCGCATCACACCTGTGCTGTCAAGTAGCTATTTGATCCCACGTGCCATTATCTCCATGGTGTATTGTTACGAATTCCTGCAGATCACCGCATTCAAGTACTTACCTAATTAGGAATTTAGCTGATAAATTCCTGTGAAATTTCTTGACACTACATGAGAATAAGTGCGCGTACTGGTTTGCTTTACTTTATAAATAGAATCAGTAGAGGTGTCCGTTTCAATTCCAACAGAGAATATAATTGTGGTCATTCATGTTATAGAGGCAGGAAAAGTATTTAAACTCCCACGTTCGCAAGACATGTCTGGTGGCTAGGAGGCAAACCCATTGCCATTTACCGGATACAATTCCAGATTACGTAGTTAATTAAATTTATTTGTAAGAAAGGTCTTGTCTGACACAAGAATAAAATCCAAGTTTCGGGATTGTCAAACGACAAGGATTCACCGAACAAAATTATTATATACTTATATAGTTCGACTTAGCTGAATTTCGCATAAGTAGTCGTTTTTTAACAAACATGTAAGGAAATCTTCACAAGACATGTTTTTTTAAATTGTATTGTATAAGAAGTTCGCTTTTACTGATTATAATCTGAGTTTGTTCCTTTCTTTGCTCCACTGTGCATCTATTAGCGAGAAAACTCTTTCAACATTAGCGTATGTGCTCTTATATAAAAGTAAAACACGCAGAGCTTGAGCTAAGAACTGCTCAAGATCTGCGTGTTTTACTTTTGAAACTTTTATTTATTGGATTTTATTCGCCCTGATGGTATGCCTCTATTAATAAAACTCTATAAACAATATAGATTTATATATATTACTAACTATAATAACCATTACCTAAATCCTCTATTTATTTTAGTAGTACACTTATCGAAACTATAACGAAATCATTTAGGCACTCTAACGGCAATTGCAGGCCTACATGCAGTCCAAATGATCCAGTCCACTAGCAGTTAAATAACAACCAAGCGCTTTCATCCATCTCAATATTTATAACTGACATTAACGTACTTTGTACCAAATGATTCTACAGCTGACATCATCTCAAATTACATGTAAATTTAATAAGAGATAAATATTAATTTAATAATTGTAAATGCCATAGAATGGGTGCTAATCAGTACTCACTACTTATATAATATCATAAATGCGAAAGTAACTCTGTCTGTCTGACTGTCTGTCTGTCTGTCTGTCTGTTACGCTTTCACGCCAAAACTACTGGACCGATTTGAATGAAATTTGGTATGGAGATAGTTTGAGACCCGGGAAAAAACATAGGATAGTTTTTATCCGACTGCGCAAAAAGAGGTTAATGTTTTCGCGCGATCACCGACATACGCGCGGGCGGAGCCGCGCCCGGAAAGCTAGTAACAGACAGACAGACAGACAGACAGAGTTACTTTCGCATTTATAATATTAGTACTGATTAGTGACCCTTGTTACTTATGGGATCGATTGTCTTTGATATGACTCCATTCATGTCATCAAGATGGGAAAATATTTTTTCAGTTATTGGAGTGCAATTCAAAAACGGCTTGACCGATTTTGACGAAATTTAAATGGGACCAAACGACAAATATTAGCTTTCAAATAAAAAAGAATTAAGGATCAAAATCGGTTTACCAAGTCAAAAGTTCTGAGGTAAGGAACATAAAAAAATACAGACGAAATGAGTACCTCCTCCTTTTTTAAAGTCGGATAGCTTAAAAAAAGACACTTTTGGAGGTCCCCTTTCATTTTAACTTTTTTTTAAATTCGTTAGGCAATCCGCTATACTAACATATATTCTGTGAATTCTGTGATATAAAATTTCAACTGGCTACTTACTCATTACCTTTCCAAGAAACAGCCCTTTAAATTAAAAGACGGATGGACGGACGGACAGCCGAGGCATGTTAATAGGGTCCCGTTTTCTAGTACGGAACCCTAAAAAATAGATAGATAGATAACACTTTATTGCACTTTAAAATTATTAATCTAATTATAAAAAGATTAAAAATAGTACAATTGGCGGCCTTACTGCTAAGCAGCAATCTCATCCAGGCAACCGTAGACTGAATAGATATATGCTAATTTAGATGGAGGTAAAAATAAGACCTTCCTTTAGGATACCATCTGAATCCATCCAAGAAACAGTCCTTTAAAGGATGGATGTACGACGGACGGACAGCCGAGGCTTATTAATAGGGGCTTTCTGGTATGGAACCCTAAAAAATAAGACCCTCCTGGCAATGTTTTAACAAATTTTTACCGTATAACTATTACGGTTGGGAAGTTAGTAGGTCCCGTTTTCTCGTAGTATTTGTATATAAATTTATTCAAAAATGTACATGTACTGTCATTAATATGCTTTTACTTTTAGTTTTTTCATATAATTATTTTAAATATCCTAAGAATTTCAAGCAAATGCAAGCAATCATAGCTTATTACCATACTTTCTAATTAGATTATTAGTTTAACAATCTTCTTGCATTCAGAAGCGGAATCTGTTTTATATTTCTATGAAACTGTAATATCTATGTAGTATTTTATCGAACTTTACAAGTGTCAGTTTATGCGATCTTACAGGAGCAATACGAGCTTCTCCCGTCCTATCCACCCTAATCTCTGAGTGCACATGGCCCAGGCAGGTAGGCGTAGGTAGGCATAGCAACCGCAGAGACCCTTGTCGAGCCGTTTTTAATCAGAACACCTTTCTTTCTGCACACCCTCGCAATCACAGAACAATGAAAATTAGAGAAGATACGAAATACATTTTGTTAAGTTTAGACTAGTGTTAATGTTTGTTCATATACCTAAACGCATTTACAATACGAGTAGGGAGTAGGTAAGTATAGAATATGTACATAATATCGACCGTTTTTAATTTGGAGTAAAATTTACGAGCTTTTAAGTTTTTAAGCTGCAAACAAGGTCTCTTATTCTATCAAAATGGTTTGAAAGTAAGCTTAGTTAGAAGGTACAGTGGTACATATATGCAGCAGTAAAATAGCTTAGTAAGTAGGTACCTATACCTACATGACAGATTTTTTTTTTTTTTTTTTAGGGAGGACATAGATGCTGGCTACCGCCTGTGCGGTCGTCCAGCTCCACCGGGTTTTGGGCGAGGGCCTGGCCCTACAATAGCCCGGGAGGGAGAAGTGCCGAAGGCACTTCTCCCGAGACGGGCGTAGAAGGCGAAAAGCGCTTTCTACCTCCGTCTCCTGCGGACGCCGAAAACGTACCGCTATTATAGGAGGGGTTGACAGCGAGCTCAAGGGCACCACTGTGGTTCGGACCTCGGCTTGTCTCGCTGTCGAGAGACATGGGGGGGATCGGAGCAAAATGCCTCTGTGCAACTGCAGTGTTGCACAATTGGGCCCTACTGAATAATACTCTTTGACTATTTGGAGAGCAATTTATCGTGACCTTGTTTTTGCCTCGAGCTCGCCGGCGAGCTCGGTGTTTGATTGTGTGACCTCTGATTACCTCACACCTGGGGATTTTACCTCGACGACTTGCGGATAACGCTAAAGCTGCCAACGTAATGGCTGCGATGGGGTCATCCGGGTCGTCTAATACCTGCCGTGGTCGGCGACGGGGGGGTTTGAAAAATGGGATAGAAGAGGCGGTCGAGTAGTTCGATGCCTGGACAACCAATGGGTTCGAGTGGTGGGGCGCTCGATCAAAGTATCGGCGGGCGCAGTCCTTATTGAACTGCGCTAAAGAGGGAAGGTTTAGGTCGCAATGCAACTCGGTGTTCCGGATATACCACGGAGCGCCGGTTGCACTACGAAGAAAACGGTTTTGAATGACTTGAAGCTTATGGAGATGGGCCTCACTAGCATGACTAAACACTACTGATGCGTAAGTCATGATGGGGCGGATGCAGGCAGTGTAAAGTGTCTTCTTATTTCTAAGAGACATTTTACTCTCTTTGCGAATCAGGGGACCAAGGCGACCCATTACAAAGGCCGCTCTGTTACGGACGGTTGTTATATGATCGCTAAAGGTGAGATTCCGATCAAGGGTGACTCCGAGATATTTTGTTTTACTAACCCAGGGGATGGGTTGGTCGAACAAAGTTATAGGTTGCGGGTAACGGGGGCGGCCCTTCTCAGTAAAGTACATAGCTGCACTTTTAACTGGGTTGACCGCGATGCGCCATTTACGGAACCAGTCACCGATCTCGGTGATGGCCCGTTGGAGGGCGGGAATGGACTTTCTACTGATATGCCACCCAGTGGTATAAATAGCGGTGTCATCCGCGTATTGGGCTAATAGGACGTTAGGCTGAGAGCGTGGGATGTCGCTGGTATACAGCGCGAAAAGAATGGGTGATAGCACGGAGCCCTGAGGGACTCCGGCTCTGACTGGGTGGGGGGAGGAGAGGGTGCCTTCCACGCGATAGCGAAAGCTTCTGGCTTTAAGGAAGTCTTGTAGGATGAGCACAAGACGTTCTGGCACGCCAAATTGGTATAGCTTGTAAATCAAGCCATTGTGCCAGACTTTGTCAAAAGCTTTCGCTACGTCGAGGAAGACTGCTAGCGTTGTCTGGGGTTTGGGGTACTTGTTAAAGCCCTCAATGATGTGCTCCGTGAGGCGGTGCACCTGTTGGACGCATGAGTGTCCGGGCCTGAAGCCAAACTGCTCATCTGGGATAAGGTGGTGTTCCTTAGCATGGGACTGGAGACGGTTTGCAAGTAACCGCTCGTAAAGTTTGCCTAAGGCACTGAGGAGGCTGATGGGGCGGTAACTGGTGGGGTCAGATGAGCTTTTGCCTGGTTTGTGAATGCCAATGACATTTGCACATTTCCAGGTGTCTGGGAATAAGCAGTGGCTCATAGCAGCATTGAAGATGCTGACTAGGAGATGGATGAGAGGAGGAGAGAGGGTTTTAAGAACCCTGTTGGAGATGCCATCGGCACCGGGGGATTTGCGCGGTCGGAGGGCCTTGATCAGTCTCGCCACCTCAGCGTAAGTCGCTAAGGTGATTGGTGGGAGTTCAGAGGTGACCACAGAGCTTTTACGTTCGACTTCAGCATCCACCGAATCGAGGTGAGCTTGGTCAACGTGATCTACGTTAGGGGAACACTGAGCCTCTAGGCTATCAGCTAGGCACTCAGCTTTGTCTTCGTCAAAGAACGCTGGGACTAGTGGGACTGGTCTGTATAAGGGAGGCATGTCGTTGTAGTTACTTCCTTTCATACCTCGCGCCAAGTCCCAATAAGCCTGGTGGCTTGGCACGAGGTTTGAAAGTTTGTCACCCCATTGTTGATCACGCAACTCAGACATGCGACTTTGAACCATGCGTTCAAAGTGGCGTTTCTTAGTTTTGTTCTCTTTACTGGGGTAAGAGTCGTAATGTCGGGTCACTGCTTTACTTTCCGTCACTAATCGTCTCACATCCGCTGGAATGACAAGGCGCCGGTCGTCCGGCACCATGACCTCCTTTGCGGATGCACCTACTACGGTGGAGAGGTGATTAGTGAACGAATCGATCGCAAGGGTTACGTCATCTTTAGTCAGGATGTCGTCAGGGATCTTGTCAAGGTCCGGTGAACTGATAGCTTTTAGGGCAACGCCTAATTGCTTCCAGTTCACTATCGTCTTAGTGGGGCGGGGGAGGTCTGTTGTTGGGTCGGGACCTAGTCGCAGTATAATGGGTCGGTGGTCAGAGTGAAGCTCGTGAACCACTTCTATGGAGCGTAACTGGAGTGTTACGCCTCTGAGTAGTGCCATGTCAAGCAAGTCAGGTCGAAAGTCTTCCGTATGAGGGTAGTGAGTGGGCTCAGTGGGCGCAATTATGTCAAAATTAAGTTCTGCGACTAGTTTTTCAAGTGCAATGCCTCTGGGATTGTTGACGTTACAATTCCATAGGATGTGCTTACTATTGAAGTCGCCAATCAGAAGGACGGCGCTTCCTAATGAGAACAATGCTTCTAAGTCAGCTCGGACGATCGGCTTTTGACAAGCTTGGTAACAGGACGCTATGACTATAGGTTGATGACCAGTCATAGCTAGAAGGCAACAAGATGCTTCCATATTAACAAGAGTCGGGGTAGGTAGGGGGATGCAGTGCAGGGACCTTTTGTAATAGATAAGAGTGCCTCCCCCACGGGAGTTCACTCTATCATCACGTACCGTTCTGTAATTGGCAAACCTAGGGTTCGCCTTCCCCGGTTTTAGAAGGGTTTCCTGCACGCATATAATGTCGATAAGGTGGGTGCAACAAAAGTCGTGGACAAGGTCACGTTGTCTAAAGAAACCGTTAGCGTTGAATGACGCTAACGAAACTGAGCGCGGTTTCGTGCGTGCGGTTGTACTACCCATAGTGGTTGTACTGGGGAGGGGCCTGGGGAACGAAGCG
This sequence comes from Plagodis dolabraria, assembly GCA_963854805.1. Taxonomy (NCBI): domain Eukaryota; kingdom Metazoa; phylum Arthropoda; class Insecta; order Lepidoptera; family Geometridae; genus Plagodis; species Plagodis dolabraria. The sequence goes on along the minus strand of OY978440.1, from coordinate 16,740,620 downwards.
CTTAAGGGCGCTTAGTAAGTTCGCGTGTTCCAATGTGTATTGGATCACGTCCGCTGGGGATTGAGCGTATTGCATCTTGTGGAATAGCTCTTGTACCTCATTGATGTCAACCGACATAGCCAGATCGCTGACTAGGTTGATTGCCTCTTGAAGAGGGGCAGCCATCAATGGCATAGGGGGAGCTTGTGGCCGGGAAGCGGCGCGGGGAGGGGCGCGAACGGTATTGGCAGCGGGTGCCGGGAGCGCGGGGCGAGCCGGGGCCGGTGCGCGGGCAGGGGCCGCGGCGCGGGCGGGACATGACAGATAAAATGATTAGATGCGATAAGTTGCACCACGCCGCCAGCGGCGCCGTCCTAAATCTAAGACTGAAACAGTTGTAAACACTTGTTATCAATATGTTTGTACATGTTTACCTTTAATATAAATATTCGCCTACAAAAAATTATAGGAACCTATAGTTATCAAAATATTTGAGCTAATCAGCTTCCTTGCGTAGTGCGACTCCGCCCTGGTGGCAATTGAATTGGTCGTATTTGCACATGCTTGAAATCTAAATGTGCTTATATTCGGATTCATATTCGTTGTGATACTAAAACGGTCACTAAATACGTAAATTTAACGCGAGATATAACTTCAGCAAACATTTTACATATCAAATGAATGTCTATTACACATTTCCAACTGCCTCGGATTTAACTAGCTTTAGGACACATTTATTTATACTTGAGTCAACTTTTTACTGTCCGTTTATCGTTCGAGTAAATTAGCTCTTTAACTTTTCCTCGAGTTTCTCAGCTAAGCAGCTCCTCTTCCAGTAACAAGGACCAGCTATAAGGTTTCACGTTAAGTATTTGTAATAATAGCCGCGTTTGAAAGTTTTGTTCACAACAACATCATTTTAAAGGTATTTTGTACGAATTCTGTTCATAGTTCTTTTATTTTTAATTTTATAGGAGTACGTACTTAGGATATAACTAGTACTGCAGACACTTTCTCAGTATTATTACACTATGTTCAATTTAAACCATTTTGCAACCAATCATTCATCCTGAACAGTTTTATTATTCCATGTTCACTGGCCTGTGTAGATCGTGAACAGGAACAGTACTCATTGTGATTATGTGCATACATGCATATACCACCTACCTTATGAATCCTCATTTTAGTAATGGGATGAACATGAACCCGTTTTTGTTGAATAAAATAGTAGTTCACCGAAAACTGAGGTTGCACTGTAGATACCTACTTCATTATTATACATTTTGTCTTTTAATGACAAAACTTACAACCATAAATTCATTAAAAAAAATATGTACGTTTGTGATATAGGTACATTAGTCACATTATTACTACACTTAAAAATCTTAAAATACAGTGATCACAGATTTTTCTCATAATTTACAATACAATAACATTTAGATTCCCATGTTTTTGTGAAAACAATTAAAATTAATTTAAATTATAATTTTTTTGAACCGAATTCTTTCATAGAAAATTTTTGAAAATTCGGAACCGACTTCTGACACTAAACAGCATTAGGTACCATGCTGATTCAAAACTCTGACTCACATTATCATGGTCCAACTTCCACAAATTATTTCATTCTTTTCAGTGTTGAAAGTAGGACACAAAAAAGCCCCTTTTGAACAATGCATAGGAGCTTAATAGTTACAAAATCATTCACTCGTCTAAAATTCTGTCCATCCATCGACAAGAGCAAAGTGAGTACCTACCTAAGTAATACCTACGGAATCTGAAATCGTGCCTGCTGATTACGATAGGCTGGTTCTTTATTACACGGGACTCTGGCATAATTATAAGCTGCCTTGATCACATATTGTTCTAATGTTATCTAGTATCTTTTGGTAGAAATCAATATGCCTATTTTGACGTGTGATTGAAGATTTATTTTCAACTCATACTTGGTACTTATTTATTTTTGTAGCGAAGCAAAAACGTAACCCTTTTCCGCATTCTGTTACTTTTGAACCCAACATTACATATGTTGGGCATTACAACCAACATTACGTTGGCTTACCTTAATAGTAAAAGTACGAGTATATCCATAATTTATTTATTTTAGGCCCAACAGTATGGTAGTCCCTCAGGTGGCAGCGGAATGGCCCAGTGCCACCATTTATTGTTGAACACTAAGGGAAATGCGACTGCTATCTACCGACTAACGAAACAGGTGTATTATCTATGAGGTTACTAGCGAACAATTACAAAAAGGTATTGTTATGAGAAATATTCTAAAGACTGCATAAATGTTTAAAAGTCAGCAAACTTTGCGGCCACTGGATCCCTAAAGAACTCACGTATGTTACAAGCATAGATTGTTGCAAAGAGAGGTTGATAAAGTTTAACCACGGACGTTGAAACTTTAGACGCTGTTTATGATAGGTACCGTTATAAGAAAGGAAATACTTATGGATTTATTATTTTGATCTGGAAAAGAACAATACTGCAGTACAAGAAGTTTCAAGAGTAACCAACAAAGAGACAAACTTAAAGTTTAAGAAGAAGACTATGTATTATTTAAGAAGTCTTGTTTGAGAACAAAGACCTATTCATCATGGCGACAACACAAAACAAGCACCCAATTGTGCACTGAATGTGAGGTTAGCTGTAAATATTTTTGTTTTGTTTTCTCTCTATTAAAGAATTACTATGTAATCTCTCACATAATCTACTCTTTTAATAAAGGCCCTATTACATTCGTTTATTTTTTATTCTTCTATACTCAGGTACTCAATATTTTCGTCTAGCCAGGAATACCTAAGTATTTAGGAAATTAGTTCTTACACATTAAATAACTAATGCATCCTAAACGTTGACCTGTGTGACGTATTATTTCGATGATCCTAAATGGCCATGGCACACGCATGACTAAAGGACCGTCGGATCATTTTATTACCAAAAATAATATTTTGTTCGCTTTCGAAAGTTAAATAAACTGTTGAATAAAATATGTTTATCGTGATTTGAAACGTATGATGTGCCACTGATTTCAAGTTCTTTTATAAGAGCTTTTATAAGCACGCCTTGGCGTAAGTTCATAAAATATTGAATACTTTTAGTGTGGACATCGAAAGGTCTAAAATATAACCTTATGAAAATTTTCTTTTATGGGTTATATATTACACTTTTAGATAAAAGCATTCAATATTTTAACGACTTACGTGTTTATATCACAGTTGCCTACCTTATAATCAACAACAACTCTGAAAGTCGCAAATAATATGTCTCATTAATGGAATAAACTAGAAAACTATCTAGAAATCTAGGAAGCAGAGTAGAATAACAGTAATATAAAAACCCTAACGTCTAAAAGTTGCAATTCAAATTATCACTATAGAACTTATGAAGTGAAGCCTAATAAAAGTAATTAATAGCACCGTAGTTTCACTTTAGGTTTATATTAAAGACATTAAAAATCTTTGACAAGGTAATGCGCAGAAACATTTCTATATTGATAGCACTTATTCTATATTGACAGCACTTATACTAGATGTCTGCTCCTGTTGGATCTTTGCGCAGGTTGCGCAATTTTCTTCCTACCACCACAAAGATTGCGTTAGATATCAGCTACCTTGACCTTCACAAGACCAACCTGATAAAATCGAGTGACTTCAAAATTTCTCCACACGGTTCATAATATTTGGCCTCCGAAAATATGACCATATTTCAAATTCCGCAATAAATTACAGTGGCTTCCCATCGAACTTTTGCTTTGATCTTGTCTGAAATCTGATTACTGGTGCATCCCGTATGTTAAACAAAGTTTTTCACTTCTCCTTCACTGCTGAAGCTGTTAGGCTTTGGAACACTTTACCTACCTGTTGAAGTTAGACGTGCACCAACTTTCAAGCAACGTGTCAAAACTATTTATCTCCTCAAATACGAGTAGCTGATGTAAGTACCCTTTCCTAAGTCGTAGTTTCATAGTTAGTAGATTATATGTATCTGTCTGTATTATACTGTTTATGTATACTGAATATATAATGTAAGTATATGATAGTAGGTATTATAATATATGTAAGTGTAGGTGTGTTTTTATAATATAAAAAACATGTGTAGTGAATTAAATAGCACTAATAATAATGTTGATTGATCATAAATCTATACCGTGGTGTTCCAATAAAGATTTCTATCTATCTACGTACCTATCTATCTGTCCATTATAGTCCATAGCTATAGAAGCTAAATAGATGTATAATTTTTTTTTAATTTTACAGACTTCTCCGCAAAACACAACATTACATTTAGATTTTGCATGGTGGTAGGGCACTGCATGGTGGTAGGGCACTTTGCGAATGCCCGCCTGGCTAGCTACCACCCTCAAGTTGAAAATCTGTCGCCAAGCACCTAACGGTGTGTTCCGGCAGCTGTCCTTGAGAGCCAGTAATTCTAGGTTAGCCTGTACAACATCTTCGACCACATCATCACTTACCATCAGGTGAGATAGTGGCCAAGGCCAACCTATCAGGAATAATAAAAAATAAAAAAAAATAGATAACTTTTTGGCAATAAAAATTATATGGCATTTGTGCCACTTGGGTATTTACCGAAACTTTTCGTCCTTGAATCTACAAACACTAACATCTTACCTTACTTAAAATATAATACCTTGGAATACCATGCCTCGTTGTGTTTCTTATTCATTAAAGTATCTTATTCATATTTATTATAACTTAATTTAAACATAAGTACACATCACATATTTTGCTGTGTATAACTTGTCTCTAGGTATCTAGGTAGGAACTTAATCATACGATTACTATTAAATTTTTGTGGCAAAACCGTAGCAAACTCAACAGCAAATTAATGATTACTTACTTTAAATATTACCATAACATTGCACAAGTAGGTACTGTTTTTACAACATAAATATATACTAATTTTTTATAACATGTCGTAAAGTGTGCTAATGTGAGAACTGAAGATATACATACATATCAAAAAAATTTAACTTAGGTAAGTAATAAAAAAAAATTTACTCGATTTTCAAATATTTTACTTTTCCAACATAACCAACAAAACAATAGAGAAGCCCGAAAAGCCTGAGGCTCTATGGAGCCAAGCTGTTCATTTTTTTAGGTGGCAGATGTTTCAAAACGCATTACGATTAGGCGCGAGCCGCCGCGCCGCACACTCCGATACTTTTGGAGCCCACATTGTCATTAAAGACAGCTGCCGGACACGTTCCTTTCTTATAATAAAAAAAATCGGTCAATTTTGAGCATCATTTCGGGTCTGAGCCTTGCACCTTCTCTCTCCATAAATAATTTTGGCGGCCGTTGCCAGTAGATATATTAAAGGGTATCAATGAAAGAAAATTTTGTGCCGCAGAATATCATTATCCTGTCTTTACCAAGCGTAGGTATATAATGTAGTGGGTACATATGAGTAGGTTAATGTGTGAAGTTACCATTTAAATGTTTAATCTAATTGCTAACTTCACTAAGAATTAATATCCTACTAACCACTATCATAAAACTTAAAGTAAAGATTTAAAAAAAGTTTTAAACACAAATCCTAGACTACGTACCTACTTAGTCCAATTTTTTTACAATTAAAATTAAACATGCATAGATATACGTTATGCCATTAATAGTAGCTATAAATATTAGTCTTTAAATTTTTACATTTTTGGGTAGGTATTTGAGTTTTGTGTTACTGACATAAATACGGAGACCTAAAAAGTAAGTAGGTATAACGAATTACGAGTGCGGACATGCTTCTAATGCAACAGAGGAGGTCGCAATAACAGCGTTTGGGGAAAAACCCTGTAGGTACGTATTTTTATGGAAGCTATAATTAACCACGAAGACGACCAGAAACTAGACAAATAACATTGTATTTAAAATAATGGCGGAAGCTGATCATTATCAAATAACCAAAGAATTTTCGTGTTTTCACGTTTGTTTACCATGCATTGATCCATATAATTGCACCTTAAAGGTAAATAGGTAACTAAAACATATAAATGGGAGTCATTTACTCTTACGCTCAGAGAAATGCTTCTATTAATTTTGTCAGAGCTCTTATGCGTAGAGGAGCACGCATAAGAGAAGCTTTGGTGGATAAGTAAAAAATAATATATAGTAGAGGAACGACCATCACCCATCAGATAGCTTGCTGAGACATATTTTTTGTTAAAAAACATGCGTATGATAACTTGGCCATCGAAAAGTTTTCATAACTTTTTTTAATTGAATTACTTAATTTTAATAAATTTTCTTTCATGACCTTCACTCTTTTCATAATAATGCAACGCACACTTCGCTGCAATTCATGTTAACATTACAAGATCTGCAGCTTAGAAGTATTTTTAATCAATGAAACGTTCATCCAAAATTTATATTTCCAAATAAAGCTACGGCTCCAACATAGTGAAATCACAGACAGATCAGACTAAAGTTATGTCTCAAGGTGAGGGACGCAGTGTAGTCTATCAGTTGTGACAAATTGCATCTGTTATAGGCAGAGGTTACCGTTTAACACCAAGTGGGCATCGTGCTTGTTCCATCACGATTCACGATAGCCTAAACAAATCTAATCTGCGGAGACAATAAAATATACTGTACTTAGGTATAATATCATTTAATATTGTAATATTCAATATTTATTTTATATTGGTGGAAGCGTTGGTGTCCATTAACTGTTGAAGATAACATGAGCAATGTGATTTTAAACTCGCGAATACAGTAAACATGTAGAATGCTTTCGAAGCCTACATACAAACGTGAAAAAAACCGTTGAAATTTTGAATTTCTCGCCACATACAGGAGTTTCCACTTCAATTACCTTACCAAATTAGAATCGTGTGGCTTGCCAAACCATTTTAGTCTTGTGTGTATTGTGGAAGACCGGGGCTAGTGATGGCAATTTTATACTACGAGTACCTAACTAAAATAATTGCTTTTTCATGGATATTGGATCCATGGTTCCTTTAGTAAGTTGGCTGGTAGCTTTTAGCATAAAATAAAGTTAGCTCAGAGGATATTTGACACTTATCGGAGATACCGAAAGAAAGTTTTACGCTACAGTACCAAATAATTGAAATGCTAACTGCCTGCAACCTCGCGGACTAGACTGTCTAAGAAATAAAAATTGTTCCATGTAACATTATTCAAAATTGTTTGATACCCGGATCGATCGGCGACACGATGTGTCTCGAATTCTCGATATCGGCCGAGATCGCGGCGGCTGCCGGCACCTGCGCTGCGCCGGCGCACCTGCCCGCCTCTGATTCGCCAAAAACGAGCACGGCAACGCATCGTGGAGTCACCTGCCACGTCGATGCCTCCAGTACATCAATTAACTAACCACTATTATAGGTACCTAGTTTACGAGCAGCCCCAATTTTTTTATGTAGGAATTTGTATTTTTGGCAGTAAAAGCATCATTGAGGCAACATAGGTAGGTACTTACTTACCTAGGTATAATTTAATGTCATTTGAGCCTTTTCCCTAAAATAAGTGTTTCTTTGGATAGCTGACATTCTAAGTAGTATGCCACTACCGATCAATCATCCAAGTGATGACCGCAACGGACGTTGCATAACTTAGTTGATCGTTTCGACTAGGCTAGCTACGCTACGAGAGCTTCAATGTTATGTAGGTACCTACCTACCAAACCTATACTGAATAAGTTTGCCAATTTAAATACTAGCAGTTAAAGGCAAAATGCGTTAGAAAGTAAATTAATCATTTGATTATAATATTTTTTTTGCCATAACTATAGTTCATTGAAAATATCTCAAAAAAAAAACCTCATTAAAGCTCTCATGCCATTGTTTGGTTCTCAACATCTGGTAAAATCTGGAAAAACGTGACGATGTTTATTTTGTTTCTTTGGGTAAATATATAAACCATAGGTCTCACACGTAGGTAAGGAGTAGGTATTACTGTTTCCTTTGCTATTATAGGTACATAGAGGAAAGAAAGTGAATTTTGGAACACTGCAGGTATGTACCCACCTACTTTGGAATAGGAGGGTTTTACAGAAAATAGTAGTCGTATCTAGTTTTAATGGCCGTAAAATATTAAAAATAGACGGTACCTGTCGATATTCTTATTTTTTACACTGTTAGTTGCTGTTCTGATGGAGTCAGGAGTCAGGAGACGTTCAATGATGTCTATTCCAAAATACCTGCACCTCATGTCAAAATCGGAATACTCTATTTTTTCGTTCAACCTAAAATTTTACCTAGTTGTGTATTTTGTTCAGTATTCATAGCTTGCAGATTGATAATTTAAGAATTTTGCTTCAATTTAATGAAGGTTGTATTTATTTAAACCCATTAGAAAACAATATACAGGCCTAAAACCAAATAGTATTCCAAATCACCTTCCTTTCCTCTATTTAAAAAAATGCATAAGAGTCCTAAAACAGAGCGATTCCTTAAAAAGTGGGGAAGGTGTCAAAGGCACACATATCCCGATTTTTGGTAGGTAACTATAATAATAGGTACATTATAAATAACGGGACACATATTTGTCAGTGTAACACAAATAGTAAAAACAAATATTTGTCAGTGTAACACAAATAGTAAAAATCGACCTGAGCGGGAGGAGCGGGGTGCGAGAGTGCAACTTGCACTTGACATACTTGATCCATGATATACTTAGGTATTTATAATGTAATTAGTTTTGAACTTTGAACGTCTTGCATACTCCAAATCACAAACACTTCTAGCATAATACCGCAAATATCGTATTATACATATTAATATGTGCATAATTAGTACCTTTAAGTTGTACCAATATTTTTTTTTTAAATATGAATAAAAATATCATATAATGATGACTTTTGTAATGCTTTCGTCTGTCACAAAACGATGCCGATGCAGACCAGCTGTTGTTCCTATAGAATTTTTAACCACAAGGCGTGGCTTCCAAATTTTGGAACATGCAAAAATGTGCATTCTGTGGAACTGCGGTGAAAGTTTAAATTGAGTTGCGTATTTAATGAAAATGTCTTTGAGACATTTTCGGATACTAGCGTTGCTTGCGAAACTTGGAAGAATCATAAGCAAAATATCTAACTAACGTGTACCTTTGCTTAACAACAAATTATAGAAACCGGCCAAAAGTGAGTTGGACTCTTGGTTAGGATATGTAATTGTAAAAAAAAAATATCATTAATTCTGTGATGTAATTTTCACGTCTGGTTGGTGTGTGAGTCCAACTTGTGCTTAGTCTGTTTTTTTTATTGATATACCTATATGACATAATAATAAAAACTCACGCAAATTACATATAATTTTAATACGTCTTATAATAAATTTGCAAACATGGACAAAAAATAATTGCCCGCTATTTCCTCATAACTCGTGTTCGAGAGACAACCTGTTGTACAAGGCTGTGAAACAAAATATAAAAAAAATAATAGGCCATAAGACAGCACCCACCAGGTGCAAGCAACAGATTCGAAGTAGACGACGACGACGCACAGAAATAAACAAAACAAGAATCAAGTCCGGTTTATAAACATTTATTAATGCCCAACTACATGTTGGTACTTAGGTACATATCTCTGTATATACTTACATACCTACTTAGGTTATGATGGATAAGGAGATAGTGACTCGTGTTTAGTTAGAAAATCAAAGAGATTCAATGTAGGTAATTTAATAAGGAATGTGGACACCTATATAAAAGAAATTACATATCAATGGTCGATGAACAGTAGGGCAGGAATTAGGTGATCGTGTTTTGAATCCTACTTAGAGATCCGCGCCACGCCGGCGTGCCGCCGCCGAGTTACATCGGCGCGCCGCCGCCGCCGCCGGGTCATGAACAAATTCGCGCCGACGTCGAATATTAATTTAGTTTTCTGCCGTGAGGTGCAGTACCCTGGATAGCTGAGGTGTGGGGGAGTGCTCCGACCGGAATCCGAACTCCTCCTTTCGGGACTTCATGTGAGGGGCTATCCGACTTAAGAAGAGGCGTTCAAAGACTTTCGAAATGCTTGTCAGTAGAGTGATAGGCCTGTAATTCTCGGGTCTCCAAACGTCTTTGCCGAGTTTCGGGAACATAGCCACGTGGCTCATTTTTCAGTGAGAGGGGAAGTGCTCCGTGCGCAAGATCCCGTTAAACAGGCGCGTGATAGCTACCGTGGTTTTAGAGGGCAGGTGACGGATCGCTGCCCAAGATCTTTTTCTGTGTTTAATGGAAAACTGAAGTATTCATCGAGGAACTGTTCCACAGAGTCTGAGTGTTCTCTGTTCACTGTGGGGTTGGGCTTGAATAAGTTCTCATGGGATTGGGCAAATATTTCTGCCTTGTCCTCTGCTCTGTACCTATCTCAAGTTGCCATTTTCATGGAAAAGACAACGAATCGGTTCTGGGTGTTTCCTAACTTGCCTGCAGAGTTTGTGGAGTGAGGCCCAGTTCTGTGGATGGGGTCGCATGAATGTTGCCAGGTTTTTCTGAGCAGGCGTTTTTCTTTTATGACCTCTCTTATATAGCGGGAGAGGGTGGGCAATCACGATTCTCCTTAGGGGTTTCCTTTAATTGTGGAGGTATGAAGTGCCTTCTGTATGCATTGAGTGATCTCTTCTGCAATATTGTCCACTTATGTTTGGGTTGTGACATGCCTTGAAGTTGAGGTATCGCGTGCGGTTTTCATAAACTTAGGCCAGTCGATTTTGGGCTTTCGTGGAAGTTTGTGTATCGGTTGGTGGCAAGATCCTGTTTCTTCAATATTTTGACTAATTAATTTGAGTAGGTACTTACTTGTATGCAAGAAAATAAAATTTACCCTTTTAGTACATATACAGCAGATTTAATTTTTCTAGGCCACCATATATAGGTAAAAAAAAATAATATCACGCCGGCTACGCCACGCCGCGCCGGCTACGTTTACCAGCGCGCCGCCGCCGACTTTCATGACCGCGGCGCGGACCTCTAATCCTACTATGGGGTTTTGTACATTAAGGTGGTAGGGTATTTTGGGAAGTTCATTTATTAGTCAAATAATTCAACATTAAATAAAACGGGCCAAGTGCGGGTCACACCTGACTCATATGGGTCTCGCATTAGCCTCTTATCTAAACTAACCGGAGAATAAAAATTTTTACTGAAAAAACTACTTTTTTTATCGATTTTTTCAGTACTTTTCTGTTGTTTTAAAAGAGGAAATGGTACATTATGTACAGAATTTTCACTTTAGATTTTGAGATAGACCGCGTTTCAAAAATAGTCTAAAATTCACACTGGGGGAAACTCTGACATACTAAGAAAATAACCAAATGGGGCTATTTTTTTTAGGTTATAATAATAATTCCTTATCGTATTCTTCGGCAGAAATAAAGAAGTAACAATAACATAACAAGTTTTTAAAGCACTAATTAAGTAGTAATTTAAAAATTTCAGCTCAGCCGAGCAATCACAATGGCCCAGTGGTTAAGGCGTAAAATCGGGAGATGTGGGTTCGATTAAGAAATTTTGTTAATGCAATTTTCGCTTATCATGCGTTAATGCTTGTAATATTATAATATATTCTATTCTAATATTTGGAAATAAAGAAGGCTAGTGACATTCACTGAGATTTAAGCGTTCTTTCGATCTGTAGTCTACTAGACCACATATGAAGTCTGGTTGATGACCGTGCACCGTCCCCTATGACGGTTAAAGTAACACAAAAGTACTATAGTTAAAGTACAAAATTTCAGCTGAGCCGAGCAATCCTCGATGTAACATCGGGGAACGTGGATTCGATACAGAAATGTGGTGCCTACTCTAAAAATGTGTAAATGTGATTAACGATTAGCACGGGATACTTCGTAACTGTAATAATATTTAGAAGTAACAATACGAAGGTGGACAACACTAACCGACTTAGAAATTGTTAATACTTTTTTCGTTTCACTATTAATCAGACGTTATGATGATCGTCCTCATTATCAACAGTGAACCCCCTACAGCTAAACCCCGACAGGGTAAGGATTTCGATTCAGGTTAGGAATAAAACATAATTTCGCGTTCGCGTCACACGAGTCCGAACGGCACGTGCGTGTTTGTGCTGTCACTGCCTGTTTAGGCTGAGCGGAAAAAAAACCTGCTAGAAGACGAAATTATGAACGCCTTTATAATTGGATATATAAAAGGCCTATTTTAGTTTCACTTGTACTATATATACTGGAGAAAAATGTCCAAAAGTAATGTCCAAAAATAGTTTCCTCAAGGTATAGATATATGTGAAGGAAGACTACATAAAATTATATTAGAAGCACGCAAAGCATTTCAACTAAAGCATGAAGAGGAACAAAAGGTTTTATTATACTTTACTGGGTAGTAGGTACTGTACCACTATCTCACCTGATGTTAAGTGATGATGGGATCGATAATGGAGCGCGCTTACCCAGATGATATCTATTCATTCGCATTTTGAAGACCTCCATATCCATATTGTACTTAACTGGAAACACAGACTTTCCCTGGCGGTTCGTATGATGAACGAACAAGACAAGCAAATCGCTTAACATAACTTACTTCTAAGTAGATAACTGATAATCAAAAACCAAATAGATTCGAATCGGAAAATGAGTACCTATACGGCGCGAGGTAAATCATACTCAATGATAGAGAAGACCATAGAGATATAAAATATTCTCTTTTCTGTGGAGAAGACCAACGCATAGCAAACACCGTACACTCGAAACCGGAACAACAACCATCGTATAACACACCTGCAGCAAACAAACAAAAACAAAACACTCCCCTGCTGGTCCAAGTGGGGGAAAGTTTCCTAAAAATAATTATATATTGTTATTGAACATTTAAGAAATGACCATCAATAGACATAGGTATATTGCTTATTGAAATCAGCAAGAGAATACACAATGAACAAGAGAAATATTGAAGAAAGTTGGCAAAATCCAGGCAAAGTTACGGCATTATACGGTACCTACTACTACCGTCAACCATAGATTTATTAAGATGCCGTTCAGGACCTAACGAGGATTGTTGTATGATTCGTTGTATTGTGTATTTGTAGAAGTTTCTTACCTACGAACTTCGAAGTAATTATTTGTTACCCGCCCTTCAAGACGTTGAAACATGGAGTGATGGGGTAGAATATCACCCCCCAACACCTGTGAGTGTCGTAAGAGGAGACTATACTTAAAATACCGGAAGATAGGCAGCAACACCTTCTGAAGAGCTACTATTTGTAGCTGCGATGCGATCCCTAAGACGTCTGCCGAGCGGGGGGACTATTGCAAACCCCCTCCTAGGTTGAGTTCAGCAGTGGACAATCCAGCTGATACAGTAAGACATTGACACACGCCTTTTCAGTCCGCTCGTGACAACAACCAATGCAACTTGGACGAAGAGTCGATGTAAAGTTTATTTATAGTTATCCTTTTTTATTGAGATCGAGTTCCGTTAAGGACTTATAATTATAATAAATACTTTTTTTTAATAAACGGAACAAGCTCGAGGCCCACCTGAGTTTAAGCGTACTAACCTCTACCTATAACAGCATTATGTCACAAGTCACAAATTACACTGCGCCCGTCAGTCACCTTGAGACATAGTTGTTGTCTCATGTGCCTGTAATTTCACTGGCTCTCAAGGACTGCTTCCGGAATACACCGTTAGGTGCTTGGCGATAGATTTTCTACTTGAATTAACTGGTCGCAAGCCAGGCGGGCTATTGCAAAATGCCCTTCCACCATGCGGTGAAGCTCAAGCCCGCATAGTCAATGCCGCTGAGCCATCACTGCTTCACTATGTTTAACTAATACAGTTCGAGTAAGTATTACCCACTCGTACCTACTCGTGTTGTGATAAAAATGGGGATCAACATGAAAATGAAATAAAAAAGCACCAATTAAACTATTTATAACATATTTTATTTATACTTACCAATATATTGGGACGGTGGCTCTATCACAATTCATTACACTATACCAAATCAAGAGATCAACATTCTGTTATTTATTCGAAGGAAAAGAATCCTCTGCTATTTTTCTACACAGCTATTTGCAACTAATCTAATATGCAGTTATTTGTTAATTTTTCAGTAACAACTTATTCTTTTACGTGATTTTATTAACGTATATAACGTGTATTTTAATTCATCAACAATACTGCGGGGATGGTGTAGAATCGATAAATGAATGTGATCCACTCATAATTAATTTTCACATAAACAAAATTAATACTAACTATTGCCTAAGCTGTGGCGCGTTGACTTTGAGAATGATAGCGACGACAACACTCGCGGCCGCCGTGGACTAGACTCACACATACACATACGTTCTAGTAGGTTTGCAGTATTGTTGATGAATTAATATACACGTTATATAGTACGAGTAATAAACTGATAATTAAATATATAACTGGTACTTAAAGGATAACATCCGTGATGATTCATTATAACGAGCTCTCGTAAGAACCAGTGTGCACAATAAAAACGTGAAAGTTAACTAAAGTGTCGATACACAAACTTAATAAATATTATGTTAGTATTATGCCTAAAGGGTATTAATATTTTAGTGTTCCACTACTGTATCATAGTACAGCTTGTACTCAAGTCGTTAAATATATAATTATTCAATATATGTAATGAAATATTAACCAAACTAAGTGTAATAAATAAAACGTTGTAGTGAAATCTCTTAATCTAAATATCTCAAAATTAAAGTACCTACTCTATACTCGACATTAACCATTATAATAAAACTTATGATTGGTACATAAAGATTTTATATAGGTACATAAATGATTAACTAAACAATAAATACTGTGAAAATTGCATAATAAAAATAGCATTTAAGTTAAATAACCAAGCTTAACCCAAATAATTTTGTGTGAATACCAAAGTGTAGTTCATCTTTATGCAAATTGAAAAACCCTAACGCATATTATATAACATGTCTAAAACATTGAGAAATAAGTACCGCAAAATAAAGAGCAACGCTTTTTCAAACAAAAAACAACATATTGCAAGTGACGTAACTGGGCCTGCGTGTGGCGAGTGCGCCATGAACTGATAGGTATTCACTGCAGCGCAAGATTATGGCTCGATAGTCGATTCCCACCGAAGTGGCAGCGGCTGGCTTTATTGTCAAACCATTATCAACTTTGAAACTGTTACTCAATTGATGAACTTGCAAAAATCTTCCCGCGGTCCATCACCGTCAATTCTTGCTTCTATACTTTACAATTGATAGACACAAAGTGAAAAGTGGTTTAGCAAAATTTCCGGCTGCTGCACTGAATGCTTGGCATTTATATGCAGATTTTTTTTTGTTTTTGTTATAAGGATGTGGGGTGCTTACGTAATAATACCTATTTATTGACAATAATAAGGCAGGTGTATTATAAATTCATTTACACAATTTTCAATAAAGGGTGTACAAATATTTTTTAGTAAGTACATAATTTAGAAGTCATATTTCGAATTGATTTATCAATAGATAAACCAAGTCGCAATCACTGTATATATTACTAATTGTATATTTACTGAGAGTAAAAATAGGACGGCTTTAAAATCATGAACTTATGTACTCTGTCTATTTAGATGGATAGTTTGGTTACAAGACTTTTAATGTACAGAATAGCGTTTTATTCACGGAAAAATATAACATGATCGTAAAATCTGTTGTAACGCGAACGATAGAGGATTGCTAGCGTCATTAACACTCATGTTAGATTAGATATGTAGTGTAACTGGACAAGATTGGGAATGAGTAGCTATATCAGATGTATATGTACTCCAGTGGGATACCGGGATAGGATTGCGACCCCTAACTCTTCCTGTGGGAGTTATAAGAGACGACGAACGAAATACCAGAAGGTAGGCAGCAGCGCGTTCTGAAGACCAACGATCTTCACGACGCCTGCAAAGCGTGGGGTTTATGGCAAATCCATATAATTTATAAAGGCATTCGTTTAATGGCGGACGTCATTGTTTCAATAGAATATTGTAGAAAGGTTGTAAATAGCACCAGTGACAGAAACGTAAAAGAGCACTACACGTAGATCAGCGTGTTATGGACATGTCATGAGGAAGAATGAAATCATAACTAAAAGTAGAAATTAGTTATAAATGTGGACGCATAAAACGGCAGAAGAAGCCCGAATGAGGTATGATGGACTGTGGGAAGAAAGATAATTATGTTTATAAAAGGACAGACAGCTGCGATGACATGTACGCAGGAAAGAGAGGAAGTAGAATGTATGTGCCGACCCCACTTAGTTTGGAATTAAATCAAGAAGAAGAATAGTTTCTAAAGTTGTAGTATTAAATACACAATTTAGTGTTTCCAAAGAAAATTTCAATTTCTTATATACCTATAGGACGCAATCGTTACTACTTACTATATTTCATAATAGTACATATCAAATCTAGAGAGCACTTCTTATATCAAACATTATCTGAGTTAATAATTATCTAAAATTATGTAAAGAAATTGTTTATATAATGTGGACGGATAAAACGGCAAAAGAGGTCCGAATTAGGTATGATAGACTGTGGGAAGAAGATATGTTTATGAAAGACGCGAGAACTGCGATGACAAGTACTTAGAACAGGGAAGAAGACGAATACGTGTGCCGCTGCCGTGCAGCTAAGTGGGCTTGGGATAAAAATGGAAGAAGTGTAACTTCTAAAGTTGTAGTGTGAAACCCGCGATTTCGTGTTTCTGAAGAAAGTTGTAATTTTAATTTCTTATAAATTCTTATTTAGGACGCAATCGTTGCTACTTACTATATTGCTTAAGACGCTGTCAAATGCTGAAATTTTGTCACTGAAAGAGAGGCAGCGATAGTGAAAACGCGATCAGATTACGTCAAATCCGAAAGTAACACAAAACTGGTAACGTAAACCGAAATTGTAACTTGTCCTGTCCCTCTTGATAAAGTTTTGCTATTTTTTAAATTAAAATTTCTTACACATTCATGCGTAACTAATTAAGATATTTATGCTACATGCGTAATATAGAGTTAACTTTTATTCAATTTTGAAATTTTATTCTATCGAGAAATTTTAACGAATCATGTTTCGGCATTTTCTTAGCCTTAGAGAATGTGATCAAGATGAACGTATATATATTTTTTATACTCTACAAACTACATATATACATTTTGCTAAAAGCCTGTTTAAGTGAACCTATTTAGCACTTGTCAGCGTCTTAGTACCAATTATTCTAGAGGGCACTTCTTGCATCTAAAATTATCTAAGTTAATATTTATCTTTAATTTTCTAAAGAAATAGGTTATAAATGTGGACGGAAATACGGCGAGGTATGATGGAACGAAGGAAGAATGATATGTTTATGAAAGCGGGGAACTGCGATGACAAGTACATAGAAAAGGGAGGAAGACGAATACGTGTGCCGACCCCTCTATGATTGGGATAAAGACAGGATGAAGAACTGTAGTTTCTAAAGTTGTACTATAATATCAGAGATTTCGTGTTTCTAAAGATAGTTTTAATTTAAATTATCTTATATATAGGACGCAATCGTTAATATATACATAATTACTATTAAGGTATCAATTCTAGAGAGCACTTTTAAATTCTTAAATTATCTAAGTAACGGGTATTTGATATCAGTAGGTATAAGGATGTAGATTTCAACAGTGTATAAAAATTGTAAATATATATGTAAGTGCGTCGGAATACCAACGATACATATGACTAAAATATAAAGAATACATCCAAGAATCGACGTTTATATTATCTTATATATTATGGTCACTAGCAAGACTCGCTCATGAAAAATTGCTCCAGCTCCCTAGTTTCAACATTATTGATAGATATACTTAAATATAAATATATAGCTAATGTTTAAAGTGCGTAAGGCAAAACCTTCCCCACGTCACTTTCAGTACTGAATAGTAGATACGAAGTATGTATTAAAAATGGCATCGATGTTTTAAATAAGAATGAAATGAAATGCTACATTGTGTGCCATTTTCACAGCTATCATTTTTAATAATACGTCTTACTGACCTCAATTAAACACTTTCATTTTCACTAAAACGAGCACTAGGCCATAGTGTATGTACCAGTACGTAACTTAAACAAAAGCTTTTTAGCGCAACTTATACGAGGTTTAATAAATGCTAAGTTATCGCTATTCCAACACAATATTTCAATAACTCTTATGGTTTTGGTTTTTTGTCAATTACGAAATGGTTGAAATTCAGGGCAGATTTCACTGTTGTAACTATACGCGAACAGGGAACCTAATCATAATCACACATATTAAAAACTATTAAGGAAAACCAACCACATTATTTCAAACTTAAAATATGAATAGTGAGATTCATACCATGGTCGTCACGAAGCAGTAATGTTTGTATATTGCTATCCTTATACCACAAAATACTTGATTCGATGCGTACAGCCCGCTCTGACGTTGAAGTAAGTCCTAATGTTTGTTTAATTTTATATTTGGTAGTGCGAAACTGAAATAAGAGATGGTAGTCGGCCCCAGTTCAACTAAACTCAGTTTACGCGTTTAATGAGCTCTACATTGTATTTTACAAACATAAACTGAACAAAATTAAAATCGAACTGAAATTAACATCTAAACGCCCGATTTTTGACGTTCAGAGCAAAAAAAAATCAGTTGAAGAGCCTTCAGTCTTTGACAAACTGCAGCCAATTGGATAGAACATTATTTATTTAGCACCAAATGCAATATTAGTCTCAATTAAAACTTGATGTTCATAAACGCAATCAACATGTTGCCAGCAATTTATCGGTAGGATTAATAAGATAACGAATTTGTTGGTGAAATTGATACATGAATATCACCTAATAACAGCTTTGGTTTCAAGCTCAGGTAAGGTACAAGTTAAGACTTTGTCTCAGTGCGGTAGGAATAATGATTGCCTCAACAGTAACTTAAAGGTTCAACGCCAAGAAGTGTTTCCATTGCTGGGGCTCGGTGGTGAAGAGGTTGTGGAATCGTTAGCAAGAGAGTCTTCAGCTTCGTCTTCCTGTTTCGGCTCTTCGGCTGGGTGCCGGCAGAACGGACACTGGCCTTTGGTCAACAGATGTATTTCATAATCCTCGAGGTAGAACAACTGAAAACCAATAATAAATTAATTTAAAAACAACAAAATTCTTCAAACAACTTAACTACTTTTAGCATTGAAATTTCACGCAGTGTTTCTTTTTTCGATACTGAATAGATTCAAACAAATTGAGCTGTCGTATGTGATGAACTATTTACTTTATTGGAATGTGGGCGATCATTTTTATATACTTTTGGCGGCATGTTGCACTGTGTGAGGCCAACGGGACTCGTTGGATCACCACCACTTTCAGCATGCATGGTGGTAGAGCACTTTGCCAATGCCCGCCTGGCTAGTTACCACGCTCCAATAGAAAATCTGCCGCCAAGCACTTAGCTTTGCTGTTCCAGCAGATGACTTTGAGAGCCAGTTACCTTTCTAAGTTAAGTTTGTATATCATCTTCGATTATAGGTAAATCGGTAACAAACGTCGTCGACATTTGTACTATAACACTCTAATCGTCTCGTTATTATATGCTTACTTACGTTATGGCAATGTGGACAGGCAGTGGCGGGCAATTCGGGCAACATGTTGCGGTACATGAGTGGGGAGAGTGGGGCTCGTTCGATCACCACTACACTTGCCGGGTTCAACTGCAGCAGAGCGCTGCGACTGCACACTACCACACCGCTCTCATCGTCCTATAGAAACATGTTTGAATATTATATTGACAGATAAGACTTTATCGAGACTACATGTATTTGAAGCCTCATATCGAGAAGTATAAGGGTATGGGTGCGAGGGAAATTAAAGGCAAATGAGATTACAGTTGCATTTCGTCACATGTGAGTCTTGTGATGAAATGCACGTGTTATAGGCAGAGATTACCGCTTAACACCAGGTGGACCTCGTGGGTTCCATCACCATCCCATAAAAAACATAATAAGGTGTGACTATGGGCAGACTCACGAGCCCCCCAACATTTACTAGAGAACCCATGAGGATTTGAAGGATATGGATTCGGAAAAGAAATGCCTAGAAAACAAATGAATGTCAACGAATAAAAAAATTGTCCATTGGTAATCATCGAACGAGTAGCATACATTACCTACGAAAAAATATGTAAAAAAAGTGTAAATCTCATACAGTTACTGCTTTGATTTTGGACTAATCAAGTTCATAATTACCACAAACCACACAATCTTTCAAATTTAATTGGATTAGTTAATTGATTTGGCGCTTAGAAATGATCGCATCCGATTAGTCGCGTCGAGGTATTCTTGTTGCGCCGCACGGTACACCTTTTAAACGAAGCCCGTCGTGGTAAGGTTTGCGACCTTCTATTTTAGAGCTTATCATACATTTCTTTATTTGTAGATTATTATGAATATATCAAAAACAATTTACGGAAATACTTTTATGTCAACAAGTGTTTTTATTTTTCTATTAGTTACTAGTATCTTAATGACGAGTAAAGTGTTAAAGTGTATTTTCATAGCAACTGCAGTTTGGCCTTGTTTATTTTATACAGGATCGTATCAGGATGGATTCGGCATAGTGATCTAACCTAAGCCCTTCAAGCCTGCGTTTGTATTAATTGACTGCCCTTGGCAGAGGTTTTCAGAAAGATAAGTAATGAATAAACCTCGTCAACTTGATCTACTAGAAGTGCAGACTTCATGATCTAACCTAAATATCTCAGCCCCATTTTTTTTTAACGTTCACTCTAACAGGGTTTTTCAGCTGACTAGCCTCTGAGTCCTATATGTTTTCCACAGTATGTATGGTATTATATACCTCATCAACTTTATCTAAGAACGGATCAGCAGAGTCGACATCGTGATCTATTCTGAGCACTTCGGCCCCTCCCGTGTCTTCCCTGTCCGTCTCTGGCAAGGGCATCCGGCTGATCAGCTCCAAGGCTTCCTCGTAGGTGATACCTTCTGAAGGCTCGAATTGTACCAGCGGGAGTACTTCTGGATATGGAACACACACAAAGAAAAATGTAAGAGGTTTATTTCCACACAGTCTACTGCAATAAACACAAGTCTAGAGGTATGACATAAGCTAATCATTTAGCGTCCAGGTTTCTTAGTATTTAAGAAATCTTCAAGTGTGAATAAATAGTTTACATCCAAGAAGCGTTCTTCATTTTAAACCATCGTTTTCCAGCAGGCGAGATCTTAGTTCATTTACCATCTAAAAATTCATTAATGTTGATATTCAGATAATATTCGCTTAGCATGTTAGTGCTTGAACGACATATTTAGAAATATAGAAGGGTAGCGAAATCATTACTAGTACAGCTAAACAATTTTTTGCAGCGCGATTATCCATATAATTATTAAGGTACAAGGTGCACAAGTGACAAGCGCGAGCGAAATACACGGAAGACCGAGTGGGTGCATTCACGAATCACAGCACAGTTTTGTATGTTTTATCATAATACTCTGAGGAGCGAATTGACTAAGTAGATCATATCACAGCTAAATATTAAGTAGTCACTCTTGATTAGAAAAAATCACCAATTTCCATGTGTTACTTTAATATCTGGAATAATAGTGTAGATATAATATATTTTATACCGTGTGTGGCTAGCGAATGCGCGATAGCGTGTTTGCAGGAGGGACAGCGAGTGGCGGCGAGCGGCGTAGCGTGCCGGCGGCAGCGCCAGCAGAGCGGCGAGATGTCCTCGTCACGTGCCGACTGTTCACTGCCGCCGCCGCTGCTGCCGCTGCCGCCAGCGCGACTCTTCACTATCAGCAGCTCCACACTCTCCTGTCAATCAACACTTCATCGTCACATATAATACATACTACCCACAGACCTGTACAATTCTCCTATTATGAAGTTCCAATTTCAAAATGAAGACCTTAAGATAAGAAAGCCCCTTTACACTCACGAAGGCTCGTCCCTCCACCGTAAAATTATTGATGCGCATTTGTACAGGTAGGTTTGGTTGTAAAATGTAATATATGAGCACTTGGTGGGCAGTAGTCATCGAGAAACTAACCCCGAAAGGAATGGACGGTCCGGTCAATTTGACACCTAATCTGCGTTTTCTCAATCTTTTGAAATCAGTACTAATATTATAAATGCGAAAGTAACTCTGTCTGTCTGTCTGTCTGTTACGCTTTCACGCCAAAACTACTGGACCGATTTGAATGAAATTTGGTATGGAGATAGTTTGAGACCCGGGAAAAAACATAGGATAGTTTTTATCCGACTGCGCAAAAAGAGGTTAATGTTTTCGCGCGATAACCGAAATACGCGCGGGCGGAGCCGCGCCCGGAAAGCTAGTATAAAATATATTTTCCTAGTGTCAGTCAAGAGTGTCAAAAGTCGATATCGATAAAATTCGGAAATTAAATACGTCCCATCACTTGGTGGTGATTTAGGCGTATAGAACGCGTTTCGATAAGTGAAATATTGCCTGAATTTATTTCATACAAACAAAACACAATTGTTTTTCGTGGGGATAGTTTCTCTATGTTGCAGTAGTTGTCACAACTGTACACAAAAAATATGGAGGAAGATATAAGAAAGAATGAGTGTAGCAAGCATATACCACACACCACTATAAGGCACAGCTGACAAAGGTCCGCTACGCATCTTTACACGATTCTAAGTCAATGTCAAAATCATTTATTCTGTTTAGGCCTCTACGACGCTATAATAGTATTTTTATGATGTTCAATTACAGATTTTAATATTGAAATATTCTACATTGTACTGCCACATTAAAAAAAAATTGATAGAGCCACTGTGAAAAGAACGGGCAAGTAACTCGGAGTCATTCTTTTAACGTCATTTAGTAATGTGTTGTAAAGTATATTATAAAATAATTACAGAATTTATTTAAATTAGGTAGCTGGCAGGCGACAGCAGAGGCGGGATTGTCCAAGCATTTGTGTCGTTTAAGTAATCACTACTTAAACTGTATACTAGGATTTCCTAATCAAAATGTTTTTCGCGTGCTACTTGAATTATCCTTCTGCGAACATTTAAATATGTTTGAAAAGTTTATTATACCGCACACATACTTAAGAAGGGCACTTCATAATACACCACAGATTCAACTATACACTGTTTCATCTCCTTCACTCATCTCTAGCGGATACGCAGTCAAAAGGCCACGTCAAATTAGACAGCAAATCAAATGCGTATCGAAGCGTTTCTATTTCGTAATGTGTTCCGTTTACTTAGTAACATAGAAATGCGAAAGAAAACCTGTTAAAAACGTCAAAATTCGTCACTTAACAGTGCGCGTTGGCTTCACTGCCTATTTATCATCACGATGATGATAAACTTTTAAGATTCGGTTTGGATTAGAACGTCTACATACAAAAAGTTTCATACAACTCACCTGGAACTTCTGCGGTGTTTGCAGTGCTTGAATCTTGTCCAACATAGATCGAGCTAAGTTGAAAGCGTTCAAAGCTTTAGCTTGCTTCGCTAGACACAAGTACAAGCAGCTGGATTATGACGCTAAGGCTATCACCAAAATTTTAGGAAACGCAATATTGAGCAGTCAATAATCTCCTTCGTACTTAATTAATTCATAAATATTCGTCAGATAATATATTATATTTATGGTTAAAAAGGATACAACATAGAAACTCCTGTGGGCGGCTCGTCATCTATCAACGCCAGCACGTACCGTGCCGCATTGAGAAGAGCATCAGGTTGAGATAGCGAGAATGGCTCGTACACGCATCGATGTACCACGTCGTATGCGTGGTAGATACGGCCTAAGCGCTCGTTATGTGCATACTGACGAAGGCATCTATCGCGTTCTCTGAAATACAATTGCTGTATGTAGTATTCATATAAAATAATTTGACTATGTAACACGTCAGCACTTGGTTAAATTGTTACCCGTTAGGTGAAGGGCCAGAATTACACCTCCCCATTTCTTCGTATGGGATTGGTAAATTCGCGAAGAAGGGCAAAATACCAGAAGGTGGGCAGCAGCACCTATGAAAAACTGCCGTGTCACATTGCGATCCCCAAGAAGCCTGCCTCTAAATAGGGTTTTTTTAAACTCTGTTCAACGGCAGACGTCTTCTGGCTGTTGATGTGAGTTATAACGACAAGTGGTCTATATATACTCTTTACTCCAGAAAGACTTCTAAGGGAGGAACTGATGCGCCGAATGTTCTGTACTGTACTGTATCAGCCGGATCGTCCACTGCTGAACACAGCCTCCCCTATGTAGGGGGTATTTGCCATAATCCTCACTCTTGGCAGGCGGCTTGGGGATCCTAGTGCAAGATGGCATAGATCTTAAGAAGGCACTGTTACCCACCTTCTAGTATTTTTCCCATAGTCAATTTTTACGACACCCACACGGGAAGAAATGAGGAGGTGCAATTCTAACCCGGCACCCCACGGGGGGGAATGGAATGTATGCCTGTTGTTTAATTATACACTTATAATTAACTAACTAGGCATTGTTTGAATTTGAACATATATTAAGATTCCTAAGATTCCTCGTCAAGAGGGAGAGGGCATAATTTGATTCCTTCAGATCTCGACAACCACTAGACCATTCCTGACGTTCTTGAAGTGTGTGGAGGAAGTTTAACGCCACAAACGCCAAAATTGCTGAGCCATCTGTTGAACGACTTGTCAACGACTGAGCCAGGTTATTGGTTAAGAATGAAATATATCAACCGACAAACTAGGTGGACAGCGTGGTTGGTCAGTTGGTAATAGACGAGCCTACGTACAGGGCTAGTAGTGAGGTCATATTCAGGAACGCTAAACATTTCGCAACCTATCCGAAAATGAGCCGGTGTAAGTACTTCCAACTCGTTAAGGTCAGTTGACAAGGTATAGAGAGGTCCAGAATTTAGAAGTTCTAGCAGCTGTACTTCTGCACGCGCGAATAAAGTTGTCAATTCTTCGAATGTCAAAGTCCTATTTGCGACGGTTCGTTTTAGAATATCTTTGAATGAGCGAATCGCGACTTCATACAATCCTCCAAAGTCCAACCTGTCGGCGAGTTATGTCTCCATTCTACCTGGCGCCTTGTGAGAATTTGAACTTGTGAGACCAGCAGTAATAATATCAACGTTATTTGAAAAAACTGCGAGATCTCTGCTTTCCCGCTGATACGAAATTTGTGGCATTATCTGAGATCACTGTGCGAGTAGATAAACGATCACATGTGGCAAGGAAACATTCTGTACTTAGTGATGTCAATGTGTCCGCAAAAACAGCGCGTGTTGAGCAACAAACATAGATGCATAAGTAGGCCTTATGAACGTGTGCATTTCTAAAAGTGGATACTTTTGTTTGAAAAAGGGCCGCCAATATGAATACTTCCAGGAATACATGTACGTCCTGCAACCTAAAAATCGGTAACAGGCCCATAATGGGTTGTCTGACTGTCGGCCTAAATTTAAAACATGCTAAGCATTTTCGAGTGCGCAGTCGCATGACATTGCGCGCTTATACTATCCAATATTTTTGAGTAAGGATACCTTGTAGGGTGCGTGGACCTACATGCAAGTATAAAACGTGATAATGATCTATCAGAGATTTGTGAAATTATTTTTTTTGGGTAGCAGAACAGATAGAGGTAGAGATGCCATTTGTCGAAAGATAACATAACCAATGCCAGCCTACTCCCCACTCTCAGGAAACCATTTGCATTAACAAAGGGGTTGAGTTTTAGCAAAAGTTGCGGAGGTTTAAGTCCTTTGGATAGAGCAGATATGTCATTGCCGAAATGCTGCTGTTGGACACACTTATGACTGTGTCCCTAGCTTGTCGCAGATCGCCTGGAGATAGTCTGGTACGCTCATGCTTAGGCGCAAGATAGTTATTTGTAAAATATTTCCACCTTATCTTTTTTGACATTGCAAAGCGAGTACTGGTTGGCACACACGAACCCCACCCGAGAACGTTATCAATTTCTCCTAAATTCAACCTGTTAAATATCCCTTTTTTCTTTAGAACTCCATATTACAACGCACATTAGATATCGCCTCGACTCCTGAAATAATCTTGACTATTCGTGACAATGAGGTGAGGTGAAGTCGATACTGGACAAGGTTTACGTCTGTTTTGTTTTAACGTTGCCAAGAGCTCTCGCGTCTCTCAACCATTCCATTCCTCTGCAACGAAAATTCCAACCAGTAACGCGTGTATACGTCACTGGTACATAGGCGTCTCGCTCTTGCTTGCCATGGTAACAAAACATAGAAAATAGTTATTTGTGCAACTAGAAAGCAAAGTAGTTTTTTGCTGCGAGTGCTGATTTTGAATCCTGAGTGTGGCGAGGTATTCAAAGGCACGAGGTATTCAAAGGCAAAATCTTTGCTTCCGCGAAACACATAACTTTTCACTTCAGCAGCGAGAACACTTTAGGAGATAAAATAATAAACAGGAATAGATTGAAATAACTATTAACTTATTCAAATATTTATGCCAGCCATGAAATGTTATTCCCGCTCTTTTATATAAATTAAGGCGTGTTCGGAAATAGCACCCATGGTATTTTATTATTCAACATACATATACGACGTAACATTTTTGAAACTAGAATTAAATACCTACGGGTTAAATATCAGTTTTGTTTGCAGTAAATACTTATTATATATTTTCGTTTAAATACAACAATAAGTTGAAATTTCAATTAATTACATTACAAGACATAACTATCTTTTGTGCAAATTTCTATCATTAATATGAAGTTCCGAACGTGTTTGTGTTTGAGGTCGAATTCAAAATCGGAACTTCTAAAGGGCTAGTCTTTGTCTCTCTCTTTTTCTAATGGCGGGAAAGAGATAGAATGTGAATGTTTCGAATTGTATGATAACCCAAGGCTAAATAATATTAAAAAGTTACTTTGTCTCCCTCAGTGGGCAAAATCGCACTTTGCTCTGATTGCAGGCACCAAAACCTACATGTTTGAGCTACTGAAGTGAAAAGATACTCAATGCCCTATCGAGGCATCGATGGTGCTTGAGCAATGCGAGGTAATGACACAAGTAGCCGTGCCGCCAAGCCGTTCCTCCGCAACGGCATTCCCAACCAGATTTGAGACACTACGCACGCAATAAAACCTTACCAGTTAATAACACTAAGAAGATACTTACATGCCTATCGAAGCAGCGGCGGTGTCGAGGCACTGCGAGGCGAGTAAATGGTGTAAGTAACCAGCGTCGCCAAACCGTTCCTCCGCAACAGCATTCCCAACCAGAATTGTGAACACGCGCATAGCCGTCGCTATCTCGCCTGCCATATGATACGCTACGAACAAATATCACATAGAAACATATTAATAACTAGCTTTCCGGGCGCGGCTCCGCCCGCGCGTATGTCGGTTATCGCGCGAAAACATTAACCTCTTTTTGCGCAGTCGGATAAAAACTATCTATATACCAAATTTCATTCAAATCGGTCCAGTAGTTTTGGCGAGAAAGCGTAACAGACAGACAGAGTTACTTTCGCATTTATAATATTAGTACTGATGTATATATTCATATACATCTAGCTCAATACATTGCCGTCATTCATTCTAGGTTAACATGAACAGAGGCTACCTGCATTTCACGTCAGGAAATGGTTATTTATTCAACAAGGAAACAAATTATTTTTTTGTTATTGTGACTGTAAGGCCCGTTTCAGAATGTCCTAATAACGTTTCGGGTTGCTATGCAACACATAAAATAACTGAATGACAAAAAATGACGGTTAACATGCAGCGCGTTTCAAGTTTTAACTGATGGATAGGCTAAATCAATGACTGTGAAACGCAAAGATAGTGTTTTGTTTACAAAATATGTTCTGAGTAGTATAACCGGAACTTACTCGAACATTCTGAAACAGGCCATAAGTCTTGTATTAATAGATGTATCTCTAAGTTGAGATATATCTTAAGATGCAGTTCTGATGTTAAATGTATGCTACATATGTCAAAAACTGCAACTTTAGATGCCAATCTTGAGATGCATTTATTAATACGAGCCTCAATTTCGATCTAGTTAAGAAATCTGGAATAAACCTGTCTCGCTGCCAACTGATAGTGGCTGGAGTATTTGGACTACCTGTAGGACTGCAATGGTTTTTGGGGTAGCCTAAATGCTGTCAGTGTAGTAGCTTTAGTAGTATTGTATATGTCGACGCAAGGCTAATTTCAACGTTGAAAATATTTACATAAGTTTTATATTTAAGTTAGATTTTAATAGTTACACATGATTGAGTAATTACTCAATTTGTTTAGATTCGATTGTCGTAATCAGTTCTTTATATTTCAATGTAAAAAGCCATGTTATGATTTGCGGATATCATAACGACAAACTATAACTAAAGGTTTCTTCTAAATTAGGTTTAAAAACAAGTTATCTATTGTTAAATTCATTTCTTGATTAATAAGCGATATGCGTTAGTATAAATTGATATTTGGTAATGTTTGGTTTTACAAAGACCATTGATTGATTGACTATTTGTCAAGCGGAAAGCGTGTCGCGCAGTTAATAAATGTTTAAATGTTTTAAGCGATAATAAATTCAGTGAATATTAAAATAGGGTGTTAAAATTATAAAACGAATTTACAAATCATTACTTCAATCAATATTACTTTTTATTTGTGATAAATAAGTGTAATGACTTCGCAACGTGCACGCCATCTTGGATTTTAAAAAGGCGGGCCGCTGCGAAGCCACATTGCTACGGAGAATTTTGTGCAGACAAGTGGTTTAATATTTTGTGAGTACCATTTTCAATTATTGATTAAGACTAAGATTATTTTAAATTTAAATTGTGTTGTACTGTAGTGATAATAAAACTTGAGTGGATAAGTTGTGTTTTCATTATTCGCAATGAGTGAGCCTAGCGATGGAGATGGTGGCGTCAGCTCTGCTGACGTCACTATTTCTAAAAACACGAATGGTCCCGGTGCTTCGTTATCAGAAGTGGGATTAACCCCCACTTCTGCCCGTCCATCTGACTCGAATAATGAAAATTTAATTGCTTCTGTTAATGGGGTACCGACGGAGTTTTTCACTCAGATGTTGCGAATGATGAACCACATATCCGATCGCATTACTACTCAACCAGATACGCCCAAAGTCAAAATAAATGATGTATTTTTGCCATCATACGATCCAGACGCCAATATTGCGGTTAGAGAGTGGTGTCAACATGTCACTACAGCCATGGAAACTTATGGCCTGAGCGATTATGAAGTAAGAATGAAAGCTGGTAGCTTACTTAAAGGTCGCGCAAGGTTATGGGTTGACAATTGGCTTGTGTCTACCACCACATGGCAAGAATTGCGGGATGTTTTAATAATGACTTTTGAACCGGAAAATAGATATTCTCGGGACATTGTACGCTTTAGGGAACATAATTATGATAATACCAAAGATATCGCGCAATTCTTGTCACAAGCTTGGGTACTTTGGAGACGTATTACTAAAGATAAATTATCAAATGATGACGCAGTTGAGGCGGTTATTGGTTGTATTGGAGATGAGCGATTGAGAATCGAACTGTTGAATGCCAGGGCCACTTCAGTACCAGAACTTATTTCGGTTGCATCTTCTATACGTAGCGTTAAGCGCCCTCAGCTGGGTACATCAAGTACACATCCGGGTCCCACTAAGCGACCACGGTTTGATAAGCCCTCTCTCTTTTGTCAAATTTGCAAGAAGTCCGGTCATGATGCACGTGACTGCCGTTACCGTGACAAAACTGAAAATCCTCAACCGCGTCAACAAGATAATAAAAATGTAGGTAGACCTATTTGCACGTTCTGTTCAAGGGCTGGTCACACCTATGAAACGTGTTACAGGCGAGAACGCGCAGTAGTTTCTAACATCAACTGTGTAGGAACATCTAAATTGAATTCAATGCCAGTGGTGGTTGGAAACTTGAATATACTCGCGATTTTTGATAGCGGAGCCGAATGCTCAGTAATACGTGAGTCTGTAGCTGCGAAACTACCCGGGAAACGAGTTGACCGAGTAAGCTACTTGAAGGGGTTAGGTCAATTTATAGTGATATCGCTTTCAACATTGACAACGATTTGTGTTATCGATAGTTTACGTGTAGAGCTTGTATTTCACGTGGTGCCGGACTACGAAGTGTGCTCAGACATTCTAATAGGCATGAATCTTGTAAAAGAAAATAACTTAAGTGTGCTAGTGAACTCTCAGGGTGCAACTTTGGTTCATCAACCGGTTATTTACCACGTGCGATCCCAAAGTGAAAAGTTTGACAACCTTAACTGTGACTTGACTAATGACGATCAAATCAACGAATTGAAAATCTTGTTGAACAAGTTCGAACACTTGTTTATTCAGGGCTACCCCCACTCACGCGTCAATACCGGTGAGCTCGAAATACGCTTAAAGGATGATAGTAAGTGTGTCGAACGCAGACCTTACCGATTGAGCCCAATTGAACGCGAAAAGGTTCGGGATATAATCAATGAGTTACTCGAGCATAAAATTATCCGCGAAAGTAAATCACCTTTTTCCAGCCCAATAATATTGGTTAAAAAGAAAAATGGAAAGGACCGCATGTGTGTGGACTATCGCGAACTAAACAGGAACACTCTGAGGGACCACTATCCTTTACCGATCATTTCAGATCAAATAGATCAACTAGCGGGAGGTCATTATTTCTCTACAATAGATATGGCAGCTGGGTTTCATCAGATACCGATTTCGGAGGGTTCTATTGAGCTAACTGCTTTTGTTACGCCGGACGCTCAATATGAATATCTGACTATGCCATTTGGGCTCAGTAACTCAGTGTCAGTTTATCAGCGTTGTATAAATAGGGCCCTAGCTCACCTCCTGAACTCGCCAGACCAGGTTTGTCAGGTGTATGTTGACGATGTTTTATCCAAATGTAGGGTATTCGCTGAGGGCCTATCCCATATCGAACGCATATTGATTGCCCTCCAAGAGGCCGGTTTTTCGATCAATGTTGATAAAACTGCCTTCTTTAAACACTCCATCGAGTATTTGGGCAATATTATTGCTAACGGACAAGTCAGTCCTAGCCCCAGAAAGGTGGAGGCTTTAACGAAGGCTCCTATTCCGAAAACAGTCAAACAAGTAAGACAGTTTAACGGATTAGCTGGATATTTCAGACGCTTCATTCCCAATTTCTCGCGTTTGATGGTTCCGCTCTATGAACTTACCAAGAACGACGCGAAGTGGGAATGGAACGAAAGGCATGATGAAGCTCGAAACTGTGTCGTACAACACTTGTCTACTGCGCCTACCCTTATGCTATTTCAGGAAGACGCGCCAATCGAGCTCTACACGGACGCCAGTAGCATCGGCTACGGGGCAGTGCTCGTGCAGACCGTCGGCGGCCGCCAGCATCCAGTCGCGTATATGAGTCAGCGCACCACCGACGCCGAGAGCCGCTACCACTCGTACGAGCTCGAGACCTTGGCGGTAGTAAGGGCCGTCAAGCATTTTCGGCATTACTTATACGGGCGAAAATTCAAGGTAATAACTGACTGTAATGCCTTGAAAGCATCCAAAAACAAAAGGGATCTCCTTCCTCGTATCCATAGATGGTGGGCCTTCCTGCAGAATTACGAGTTCGAGGTAGAGTATAGAAAAGGTGAGCGACTACAACACGCGGATTTTTTCAGTAGAAATCCATCCACTGAATTATCTATCAACATCTTGACCAGAGACACCGAGTGGCTGCAGATCGAGCAGCGCCGTGACGATGTGCTTCGCCCACTTATAGACACTATGAGTGGCGACAGTCCGGCTGAAGGCTACGTCTTGGAAGAAGGCGTGCTTAAGAAAACTCTTACGGATTCTATACGAGGTATATATAAACCAATCGTAGTCCCTAGATCATTCCAGTGGAGCCTGATAAACTCTTTCCATGCCGCTCTACAACACCCCGGATGGGAGAAAACTTTACAAAAGCTAAGAGAAACGTACTGGTTTGATAAAATGAACACAATCGTCAGGAGGTTTGTAGACAATTGTGTTGTATGTAAGACCTCCAAAGGGCCGTCGGGTGCTGTCCAAGCTCAACTTCATCCGATTCAGAAGCCCACTGCAGCGTTTCAGGTCGTCCACATGGATATCACTGGCAAGCTGGGTACGAGAAATGCTGAAGGACGAGATGAGTATGTAATAGTAACGATTGACGCATACACCAAGTACATTCTGCTTAACTACTCAAACGACAAAAGCCCAAGCAGCAGCCTTGCAGCTTTGAAACGTGTCGTGCACCTGTTTGGAACCCCCGCGCAAGTCGTGGTGGACGGCGGTCGAGAATTTCTTGGTGAGTTTAAAGTCTATTCGGATCGTTTCGGGATTGACATACATTCTATTGCGCCAGGAATCAGCCGAGCAAACGGACAGGTAGAAAAAGTAATGGGTACTTTGAAAAATGCATTAACCATTATAAAAAACTACAACACTGAAGAATGGCAGACAGCGCTAGAAGCTTTACAACTCGCATTTAACTGCACTCCACATAGAGTAACGGGGGTTGCACCGCTCACGCTACTCACCCGTCGCCAACACAGTGTACCACCAGAACTATTGAGGTTGGTGAATATCGATAACGAATGTATAGACTTTGACTTGCTTGAGCAGCACGTGCAAGAGAAAATGACAGCTGCGGCACAATATGAGAAGCAGCGATTTGATAGGAGTAAGGCGAAAATGCGTCCGTTTCAGCGAGGAGATTACGTACTCATCAAAAACAATCCCCGTAACCAGACGTCCCTAGACTTGAAATACAGCGAGCCGTACGAGGTGTACAGGATCCTTGACAATGACAGATACATGGTGAAGCGTGTGACCGGCAGAGGGCGTCCACGTAAGGTTGCTCACGATCAGCTCCGTCGAGCTCCACAACCAGGCGAGCAGGAAACCGTGTCGACGTATAATGAAGACGCTGATGACTCCTCAAAGAACTTCGTTGATGTCACACTACAGCAAAATACATCTCAAGACATCAGTACTCCGCAGTCAGAGGAGCCACAACCATCCACCTCCCAAGCTGCCCAGCTGCTGGACTCTTAAACAATGGTTAGTATCTTCTTTGTTACTGCTATCTTGATGATAATAACTGTGAATTTGAATGATTTATAAAACAGTTAGCAATAACAGTAAAGATATCCTTTATTGGAATTTTGTTGATGAGGTATCAACTACCGTAAACTGCATATTGGTAAGACTGTACAATCCATATTCCCTGCTTCCTTCATACACTCTTTTCAGAGCCTCTGTGGACCACGGTCAAAATAAGGCCTAGTCCACAGCATCGTCCTTCTCAAATCCTTTAGGGCCCCTGTGGACCACGGCGTACGAGACCGCTCAGCACCACAGCATCATTCCCGTGAGTTTTTATTTACAAAGCCACAATAAAAGTTTTCAGAGCCTCTGTGGACCACGGTCAAAATAAGGCCTAGGCCACAGCATCGTCCTTCCCAAATCCTTTAGAGCCCCTGTGGACCACGGCGTACGAGACCGCTTAGCACCACAGCATCAACCCCTAACAAACTGTACAAACAGTTATGTAAAAACTATTTATATTTTCTTTTAGAGCCTCTGGGGACCACGGTCATAAATATAAGGCCTAGGCCTCAGCATCACCCTAGTTCCCTTTTCCTTTAGAGCCCCTGTGGACCACGGCGTACAAGACCGCCTAGCACCACAGCATCATCCCTGTCTACGAGAAATCAAATCAACTATTTTCTTTTAGAGCCTCTGGGGACCACGGTCATAAATATAAGGCCTAGGCCTCAGCATCACCCTAGTTCCCTTTTCCTTTAGAGCCCCTGTGGACCACGGCGTACAGGACCGCCTAGCACCACAGCATCATCCCTGTCTACGAGAAATCAAATCATGCATGTATGCGTGGAGCATTTGCATTGACATAACTAAATAAACGTGTGAGTATGCGTGTAGCATTACAAGCACTTCAATATCTTCACTCACTTTCCTATGTACAGCACATCTTACTTGTTTACTACTTGTATGAACTGAATTGTTTCCATATTTATTTTTATATCTAACAAAATAATGAATGTTCTAGACTAGTAAATGTAATTGCTGATAACTCAAATTGTTGGTATCGTTATCATTAAACACTTACATAATCTTTTTTTAAATCGTGCATCTCAGACCACAAACGAGTTATCAGCTAGTGTACCTGTGAACGGATACCTAGCTCAGAGAAATTAATTTTCATTTTCAGAACCGCGACTGGTGCAGAGCACGCACACTGTCCCGCAGAATGGCCGTGTCGACGCAAGGCTAATTTCAACGTTGAAAATATTTACATAAGTTTTATATTTAAGTTAGATTTTAATAGTTACACATGATTGAGTAATTACTCAATTTGTTTAGATTCGATTGTCGTAATCAGTTCTTTATATTTCAATGTAAAAAGCCATGTTATGATTTGCGGATATCATAACGACAAACTATAACTAAAGGTTTCTTCTAAATTAGGTTTAAAAACAAGTTATCTATTGTTAAATTCATTTCTTGATTAATAAGCGATATGCGTTAGTATAAATTGATATTTGGTAATGTTTGGTTTTACAAAGACCATTGATTGATTGACTATTTGTCAAGCGGAAAGCGTGTCGCGCAGTTAATAAATGTTTAAATGTTTTAAGCGATAATAAATTCAGTGAATATTAAAATAGGGTGTTAAAATTATAAAACGAATTTACAAATCATTACTTCAATCAATATTACTTTTTATTTGTGATAAATAAGTGTAATGACTTCGCAACGTGCACGCCATCTTGGATTTTAAAAAGGCGGGCCGCTGCGAAGCCACATTGCTACGGAGAATTTTGTGCAGACAAGTGGTTTAATATTTTGTGAGTACCATTTTCAATTATTGATTAAGACTAAGATTATTTTAAATTTAAATTGTGTTGTACTGTAGTGATAATAAAACTTGAGTGGATAAGTTGTGTTTTCATTATTCGCAATGAGTGAGCCTAGCGATGGAGATGGTGGCGTCAGCTCTGCTGACGTCACTATTTCTAAAAACACGAATGGTCCCGGTGCTTCGTTATATATAATTCGAAGTATTTTTTAATAAAGGCATATCGCCAGTAAAAATAAAACAAGAATTAAATCGCGGCCGTAGAGAGCGTTTCTTGTACAGACGACTAGACATTGAGGAATTTAAAGGCATAAAGACCTAAAAATTTGCTCTTGTGCACCTCTATCAGCGAAAGAATTAGTTTTTCGGCCTTCCGGCTAGGATATGTTGTCTATAAACCTTACTACCTATACTGGAGTCATTAACATTTGGTGGATCTAGCCCCGTAATGGTTTTTTCTTCCTTCAAATTAATTACCCCATTGTGTAGGTCACACTGCTGTTGTTGTGTCCCGGCTCATATCAATTATTTTGTTCTATAACATTGGATGCTGAGTAACACTATGGTTTAAAT
The DNA here is from genome assembly GCA_963854805.1 of Plagodis dolabraria. Lineage (NCBI taxonomy): Eukaryota > Metazoa > Arthropoda > Insecta > Lepidoptera > Geometridae > Plagodis > Plagodis dolabraria. The sequence continues at coordinate 16,705,199 of OY978440.1, read as the reverse complement.
CACGCAAACACTGCTGTCACTGCATATACATTGCAAAAGCTCGGTTCATAACTGAAATACGAGAATATGCATTGTTTGCGCGCAAACGATGTGAACCGATATGTAGCCACGCTAATATCATCTGCTATCTGTCAATTTGCTTTTTCGCAGTTGACCCAAAATCTAATTATTGATAATAGAAGTATTGCACTCCAAGGCATTCTTTTGTGAACAGATGTTTGTACGTTCAACATTCTAACCACAACAACAAAAATCTCCTCATCTATCTGTCAAGATTTGAGTTTGACGTTTGTGCACACATTGCACTACCACTTTTCGGTGAGCGTTGTTTGCGGCCGGAGGTGACGTCATAGATGACGTCATTACGCTATCGTGGTGTCTGTTTAGCAAGTTATGAACCGACCGTTTGCGTGCATACAGTGCAAATAGCGCATATTTGCGTGACTTGAACCACAGTGTAACAAGCGCTTCTTGCGTTGTTGCCATATACTGATGTCATGTTCAAATTGGCCCTAAATTGAAAAAAATTGTATGTTATGCTACTTGAAAAAAAATTAAAACAAGATAATATATTACAAAATTACAAATTAACGAGAGAAAAAAATATAGTCATGTGCGGGATCCGAACCCGCGTCCATCCACCCCTTTAGCCGGGGTATGCTCTAACGGCTAACCAATTGAGCTAACATGACACAATGACTCATAACTGTAATTCTTGCTCTCGTTCTTCAACCATCGTATTGATGGTAATGTAATTCGCCTAGCAGGCGTTATTGCAAACTTAACAATATTAAAAGATAATATATATTAGAAATTCTAACCTTTCTGCGCTTCGACGAACTTGTTCTCTTGTGCCATTCGGTATGCGTAGGGTAGATAGACGTCCCGCTTGCACTCGGGATGTTCGCGAGCCAGAACGAACGCTCGCGTCCATTCGTTCGCAGCCACCACCACTTGGGCCACTTTACTGGAAACAGAAGTTTACTTAATGACCGGACAAATTAGTTATATTTTAAATTATACCTTTCTGGATACGGTTATTTTTATAGCGAATTTGCAAGAATTTGACAGCTGTCTCGCGATCGTGAACGCGACTACGCGGTCTAAGTTGGAACAAGTGGGCCTAAATACCTGTATTTGAATACTCCTAGTTTATATATATCGGGGAATAGATAAACTGGTAGTGTTCACAATACGCTTCACGTATAATTAAATGCCGAGCCAAAACGCTGTTACGTATTATTACCTAGAAATACCATGTACTAATGCCACGTTTTTGTGTATCTTGTCTGATTAATGAAAGGTGAAATAAAAAAAAAGAGTTGCGTATTATAAAGATATAAAGAAGTTTTATAAGCGCTTTGTAATTTTTTTTACAGGCAAATCCAAAGTACATTAGTGACATATTTATACTACTTAAATATTTCAAATTCTAATTATGTTTATGTAAATAATTAATTAAAATTTTATAATCATAATATTTGTACATTTACAGGTATCGCGTTTGCACTTGTCCTAAGAACAAAGATTCTACAAGCTGCATTGACATCATATATAATATCAAACGTAACTACATTCTCCGAAGGAAAGGTTTTGTTTGCGACAACTTTCGAGGCCCTTTAGGCTTCCCTACTACTTCTGGAATAAATTAGCGAGTGTTGATTTTTATAATTTATAGCTGGTTCGGTTTCCGGTTTATATAAGTTTTTCGAGAAATCTGCGAACTCAGTTTAGTTTCTTTATAAAAATAAAGGAATGTTTTAAATAAAATAGGTAATCTATACCAACTAAGAGGTTATGAATGTGAATCTGATATGTGGGGGTAGAGGAAGGCCAAATAAATTAAGCATAGACAGCGTGAAAGAACGTGATATATGGGCAAAAGTGTGAGTAGTAAGATGACGAACAACAGTTCAAAGTAGAAAATAACTTTTGCCGACCCTACTTCGCGTATAAAAATGAAAGGAAGAAGATATCTACCTGTAGTCGCCTAGCCGTTGGTATACGTCGGCGGCGGCAGCAGGCTCGCCGGCTTGCACTAGAGCATCGGCCACGAAGCGCAGAGACTCGCTAGAGCCCTTGTCCAGTTTGCGGGCTAACTCTATCAACCTGGAAGTTACATATTACATTGTCAAACAAATAGTAGCGGCAGTAGATCTCTTCGGGCGAGTTCGTCCATGGAAGTAAATACTGCCACCATACCTTGGCAGTAGATCTATTTGTGCGAGTTCGTCCATGGAAGTAAATTCTACCCCCTTACCTATATCTACCGCCAAGCAGTACTGTGTTCCAGTCCGAACAGTATGGGTGCCGGTAAAATTACAGATACACAAAATTACAATACATAACAATTTTTTGTGTCTGGGTGATGGGCGCAGTGCAGTTCGTCACTAGTGACTGACTAACCTGGTGGTATTAGGTACGCTTGAAGATAGCGGATCGGATGAAAGCAGTGCTTTTTGATACGGCGAAGCAATTTTCCCAGTAGCCAAAATCAGCTATTCTGTTAAATCGAAATCGTGATCGACATAAAAATATTAGTTTTGTTGTTAAATATAATTTGTTTTTACTGTTCAGGTTTTTATTTATTTTCTTCATATTAGAAACCAAAGAGTGTTCACCTCGAGTGAAAGCCTTTTAAGTAGGTACTACTTAGCCGTACCAAACAAGATATCATTAAATCATTCTTTCCGGACTACTATCTAAATGACCGCCACGCCCTGGCCATTTTGTCCCATTTGCTCACCAGATACATACAAGATGAGTCGCAACAATTTAGAGATAACCCTAAACTGAGCAGGGTTTTACCCCCATCTTCTTGTGGGAGCCGTAAGCGGCGACTAAAGGAAAAATCCCAGAAGTACCCTAAACTGAGCAGGGTTTTACCCCCATCTTCTTGTGGGAGCCGTAAGAGGCGATTAAAGGAAAAATCCCAGAAGTATGGCAATAACGCCTCAAATGTGGGCATTAGGGAAAGCCCCCATAATGGAGGAGGTGTTTGTTCAAAGATGGACGCTATGGTTGTTGATGATACTCACATATCTCTACGGCCGGTTTCCGCCATGAGCTGCGCTGCCCGCTTCACATCTCCAGCAGCGAGGTACATTTCAGCTGCCGCTCGCGAATCGTTCACGTGTCGCGCCCATTCCGCTCTGCGCCTTGCTAAGGCTGCCAGCCCTTCTCCTTCCCCGACATAGTCCTACAATTTACACAACATATTTTTTTCTCGATACGTCGTTACACCTCAATGCCCTTACGGAGTCCGGATTGAAGATAAGCCTCTATCTCTTACCGTGGTCTACTACTTTGGAAATCGCGCTTAGATTATAAATTACATTGTTATTATTCTAGTATAACGAATATTTTTGACTCAACAATAACTTACTTATCAGGTTTTTCTCTTCAATTAATAAAATTATTTATACAATAATTCGAAAATATGTAAAAACTAATAGTGGCCTAATTGGGCAGTGCGCTCGGGATTATATTTTAGAAACATTTTCTGCTCTCTGGACTAAAAAAATACCTATACGTATCGTAATGACTACTAATCAAATCGACTTATTATTAAAAAAAATTGCATCGCATTATATGTATATAGCTGTGAGCTGAAGTAACAGAATGTTATAATCGTAATATGTATATATAGCTATTTTTCTAAGTATCACAACAATGTTTTCAAATAATAATCGGAAGAAAAGTTAATGTTAATCTGTATACTCGTACCAATAAAAGGCTTAATCCAGAGCAACAGACAGCTAGAGGCGATTTGAGACTAAACAAGTATGTCGTATTATTTTATTAGAATTTTGGTCGTAGGCATGATAACCGATCTTGATCTTATGATACTTAGGTGGATTATAGGCACCCCGTGGGATTCCGGGTTAGAATTGCACCTCCCCAATTCTTCCCGTGTGGGTGTCGTAAAAGTCGACTAAGGGAAAAATAATAGAAGGTGGGCAGCAGCGCCTTCTTAAGAACTATGTCATCTTGCACTGCGATCCCCAAGCCGCCTGCCAAGCATGAGGATTATGGCAAATACCTAGGGGAGGCTGTGTTCAGCAGTGGACGATCCGTATGATACAGTACAGTAGGTGGATTGCCTGCTTGGCCGTTTCGCGTAGTAGACGTTTCGAGTCTTTGACATTTTGCTACTTGGGCGATTATGAAATAAGATCATAACAATTATTCAATTACGATTTGAAAAAAGATGTTGGCTATCGATTCGATAAATATACCTTCTTGCTGATACTGATATTATAGGAAATACTAGATTTTTATTCATTCGACATTAAAGGCATTTCACTACTGTAAGAAATATAAAGTAGATCTGTGCCTGAAAGCGTAACTAAAAACTAAACTGACCTGTGCTTTGTTGAACATGCGTAAATCAACGTACATGTTGAGAGCACGCTCATCCTTCGCGGCGGCGACGAACACTCGCGCAGCATCCGCGTAACGGCCGCGGTACGCGAGCACCTCGCCTGTTACAACGGCATGGGTTTCTCCCACTTCTAGACGCTCCTGGAAAGTACCACGATCTCAAGGTCAAATATCGATGACCGCATCATCTCTCTTTGAGATTGCAATCTTACGCAATGATCGTCATATCAAACCGAAGTCGTACATCCCGTCCGTCAAATCGTTCATCCTATACTATACATTATAGTAATAGAGACAAAATCGAAAATGGTTTGACAGTAAAACTACTAACCGCTGCAACTTCGGACTGAATTGAGCATTACATTTATAAACATATCCAAAGATAAAAAGAAGGTCGTTTAACCGTATCAGATATCAAAGTTTTATCACGAAGAAGGAGGCACTTACCCAAAGTGCTTCAAGAACTTCCGTCCTGGGCCTTTCCATCGCGTACATGGTCAAGTAAAAACTAACAATTTTTCGGGCAATTTGTACACTATTATTATATACATTAGTAGTATCTTATCAAATTTGACTAGGCAGGGGAGGAGGCTCGAGGAGTAGAGAGAAGCGTTGATGACTACACAAGAAGCCCCAACCTGAACCCTGCTGTGTGAGTTGAAGTCCGAGGCACTCACTCGCTTCTGAAACGCGATGGACCCGGCACCCACACGGAGATTCCATGAAACGTTAAGTAATTTGTCCTCCTTAAATTTCTTTGCCATTTTACAGCAGCATTTTGAAATCAGTTACTATGTGATTCTTTCTAATTGGAAAACAGGACTTATTGGTACAAAGAATTTCTACCTAATTACGCATCACAAGAAGAATTGTACCAGAAACATTTTGCATATTTCTTGGGCATTTGCGAATACCAAGTGATAGCTCACATCCTCAAGTAAAAAGTCTGACGCACCTAATGTCAGTCCTGGAGAGCCCGTCATCATAAGCCTAAATGCCATCTTCAACCATATCTTATCATCAAGTAATTATCATCAAAGGCCTGAAAGAGATAAAAACAGGAGAAATTGATCATAGTGCGCGTATGTTAGTTGAACCGACGAGATTTCGATCGAAAATTTAAGCGGACTAATCAAGCAATATTTTTCGTAGCTACGTCCGTCACCTGTAAATGGTCTATCAGGGTGAGATAAAGAATGTTTTCGCTCCTTTGGAACGCCTTCCGCGCCACTTCGAAAGAGAGTTCTTCTAGAGCCGCGATGCCAAGTCGCTCCCAGTCAAGCGCCGTGACGCCCAAACACGCTACTGCGTACGCTTCACTGTTTACGAAAAGAAAAGATTGCTATAATACAGAACTATATTTATATATATGGTAAGCTAAACTTGGATCTAAAGAGGTTAGAGACGAGGAGTATGTATCATCATATAAGGCTCCATAAAGATTATTTTATGTACAAAAATTTTAACTTCTTAAAAGTATTGTTGTATAATAATAATATATATACTTAGTATATATTTTGAAGCAGTGATGGCGCAGTGGCATTGACTATGGACTGCCGCGCAGCAGCTCCATGGCTCGAATCCCGCCGCGAGCTTAAGCTTCACCGCATTCAGGGCATTTTGCGATTGCCGCCTGGCTAGCGACCACCCTCAAGTAGAAAATCTGTCGCCAAGCACCTAACGGTGTGTTCCGGCAGCAGTCCTTGAGAGTCAGTGAAATTACAGACACATGAGACTCAACAACTATGTCTCAAGGTGACGGGCGCAGTGCAATTCGTGACTTGTAAGGAAATGCATCTGTTAAAGGTAGAGGTTAGTCTGAAACTGTACCTGGTGTCTGGAGGATCGGAATAAGCTCGGCTCTTATTATACGGGCCTCTTATAAACGATCATGTCTGGCAGCATGTGAGTGTTTAGGCACCTCTGCGTACTACTTCAAGAAATACAGACATGACGATTTGTACTCATATGTTACGTGGGTAGTAATGACGAACAAGTCTCTTGAGCTCTTTAATAAGGCATATTCACTATTGTATAAGATAACATGATGACGTGGGCATCATGATCTCGTGGCTGCATGATCCCTATTCAAACAACGCAAAGGGCGCTTCGGATAAGTAGTGACTCAAAGAGGGACGTTAGTGCAGAAATTATCGACTCCCGAACAATATATGAATAGGAGTAGGGAACTGAATAACGGCTACGATTGTTTAGCTTTGTGACACTACAGACGGAACTCACTTAAACATCTTGTGTTGTGTATATTGGTGTACTGCATGCGATAGCGGCACTTGTATTGTTTGCATCGCATTGGCTTGTAGGCAGAATACTCGCCCTCCCTGCAATATACAATAATATCCTCTTAAATATATTATATTATACAAATTCAAATAGTTATATTATTAGACATGCCTGGCCAATGTTTTATAGGCTTCATTAAATAAATCATGAATAAAAGAGAGGTCAGTTTAGGTAAAATCCGACAGTAAGCTTTACACAAAACCAGGAGCGTAAAGCAAAAATTTAACTTTTCTTTTCCCGCTTGATAAGGTTTTGCTATTTTTTAAATATATTTTCATTAATTTATAGTAAACTTTGCAATTTTATTCCATGGAGAACATTTTTAGTAACATGTTTCGGACTTTTCTTCGCCTTAGATAATGTGATCAAGATTGACATGAATATTTTTTTACTGCTACATACTAAATACATTTTGTTAAAAATATGTAGAAGTATAGCTATTTAGCACTTATCAGCGCCTTTATGCAGCGCTTTTTAGTTAAGATGTACTGAGACTGAGAGGTAAACAACTAAGTGCGAAAACGGTAAGGACATGAAAAAACATACAAATAAAAAGGGCTGCAAACATACTAAGAAAGGAAAGTTTAAACCACGTGAGGGATTCAATTTCACAACCAATCCATCCCGCGCAATGGAAAATGCACTGCCAATGGAGCTATCATGGTGATGACCCAAAGTTGATATTAGTCATTTGGCTCCTATAATTAAGCTGTCACAAGGTGACGGAGCGACGACTATAGTGAAAAGGCATTGATCAATTCAATGTAAGCTTATTCACTTAGCTGAGGTAAGGGATAAATTACAATAATAGAAAACTAATAAGTTTGTATTCGAGTATATTACCTGAAAACCGACAACGGAGCCAACGAGGGGGTGTGAGGCGGGCGGGAAGTTGCCAGCCTTGATCGACAACGTGCCGCCGCCAGACATGCTTAGTAAATCGTCGCACCAAGAGTTCCACGATACTGAGGAAACGTTCTCTTCCTGGAAACATTAATGACTATATTTAATCGTATCATTTGATCGTGACCCGGTTTTTGGTTTCGGAATAAAATAATATTGAGATAATAGAGTTCATCTATCGTGCTCATGTATCATCATGAAGCAATTAGCAAATTCACCGCACGGTGGAAGGGCATTTTGTGCAAGCTCGCATATAACAGCGTGTTCCGGCATAGTTCCTCGAGAACCAGGAAATAAAATTACAGGCACGTGAGACTTAACAACTGTATGTCTCAGGGAGATGCACGCAGTACAGTTTGTGACTTGTGATGAAATGCATAGGCTAGCCCGCCTGATATATCAGGTGAGTTTCAGTGTTACCACGCCCTCTTGGAAACTAAAGTAGAATTAAAGTTATAAAGGGCCATAAGCTGCATCTTCCGCAAAAGGGATCTTTTTCAAGAAATTGATATTTTAAGTTCACCGTAGCGAAGCTTTGTAATTTTCAAATACGTAGAGAGTATTTGAAAATTACAAAGCTCTTAGAATGAAAATTCAAGTTGCATGTGGAAAACATCTTGATTAAGAAATCCTACTACATTGTTTGTGATTAAAATACGACGATAAAAATGCTTAGAAATTCCGCCTCCGCCCATCTATCGCCTGTCACCTGTGTAATTTAAACAAATATTGTAATAATTTTATTTTAAAGTATGTAACACATTGTTAAAGGCCAGCATAAACATGGCATAGTAAGCCCAGAGTTTCTTGCCCATACTTCTCGCTGTGGCTCTATACATTTTTCTGCTGAACGTGGCAGTACAATGTAGAATATTACAATATTAAAATTTGTAATTGACCTTTATAAGTGCTCCGTAAACCCCAAAATTGAATAAATATTTTGACTTTTACTTAGAAAATCTTACGAAGCAATCACTATGTATGTACGTATTTCACTGTGGCTAAGAAAAGGCTCAAGATAACAAATAACGGCTTCAACAAATACCTTTATTGATTATATGAAATAAAATATACTTATGTTTGCATATAACGACATAGCAGAATCCGTTTTACCATGAGTTTATTGGTTTTATACCTTACAAAACAATGTGCAGTCAAATAAAAAATAAAGCCACTTCCTTCTTCGATTTTTTTAACAAAAAACTACGAACTATATACAACACTACAGCTACTACAATATAAGCATTTAGACAACCTATAACTCATTGCAGATTGACAGGCAGGCCAAATACTCCAACCCCCTATCAGTTGGCAGCGTGCCCAGAATTCTTGGATTAACTTATTCGAGGTAAACTGTTAATTAATGGCTTAGAATAAGACTATTTTGATGCTATTATTAATATTTATTTTATTACTGTTAAGTAGATTGCATTTTATTTTATCTATTGTGACCTAAGTAACAATTTACAAATTATTTTTTTACTATCTTGTACTTTTTTTTAAATTATAAAATGGATCCCAGAGTCCGAAATAAAGAGCTGTTATTATTATTTATTATGATCTATATAGAAACATTATTGCAGTTAATATGACGTAAAACAATTTTCATCTTCTCATACTCGCGCTTAGCTTTGTAATATTATTATTGTCCATCAATCCGGGACAGGATTACTTATAAATAACTATTTTTAAGTAAACTTACAAGCAAAATACTGTTTTATAAATAGTTAATGATAAATCAAAACAATTTAAATGAAATATTCTAGAATAAGTAGTATATCATTTGTTTTTCGATGATCTCCGTCATTATCTACTTTATTCACAATTCACAAATTTTACTTACCTACATTATTTTAAATTTCAAATCTACGTAAGTACGTATTGTATTGAGTTACAGGTACCTAGGTATGCCGTATTGTGTTAAGCCGCTACCGCGTCGTATCGACCCGAGCAGAATAGGTAAGTACACGAAACAGCTGTTTTATTGTGCCTACTTTAGCCGGTCATAGACTTCCCGTGGCGTTCGTACGTGTCTGACTGAATATAGTAAACCGCGGTTGTCGCTATCATGCTTTAAGACACTGCGCCACTGGCTAGATAAAAGTAAGTATTGATTTTGCTTATGTAAAAATTAAACTAGATTGGAACATATTCAGTTATCGATTCCACACTACCCCGCGCAGTATTGTTGATACATTAAGATCCACGGTATATAGTTATTTAGTGTGCATCTGGAACTGAGGGATCAGTACCTCAGATTCATGAGACGTAAAAGATATAATTAGAAAAAAATAGTAAAATCTGGATAGTTTTGTCAAAAAATTTGTAAAACGTGAATTGGTAAAGTTACGGCGAAATAATATGATCCCTCAGTTCAGATCCCTGAAAAAAATATCTCGAAACTTTTTGTATTTTTGTGGATACTTTTTTTTCACTATTTAGTAAAGAATTCGTAAAAGGTTTTTACAAATTTTCAGGCTACTAGAGCGTGGCGTTACAAACTTACGACCCTTTAACAGGATACCTCAGTCTAGACTGAGGGATCTATATATAAAATATGTCCTTAGATTAAATAAATTCGTGACAGGAAATTCGTAACCTTAACTAATGAGTAAATTTGTAAAAATTAAATCTTGACTCATTTTTTTTTTTTTTTTTTTTAGGGAGGACATAGATGCTGGCTACCGCCTGTGCGGTCGTCCAGCTCCACCGGGTTTTGGGCGAGGGCCTGGCCCTACAATAGCCCGGGAGGGAGAAGTGCCGAAGGCACTTCTCCCGAGACGGGCGTAGAAGGCGAAAAGCGCTTTCTACCTCCGTCTCCTGCGGACGCCGAAAACGTGCCGCTACTATAGGAGGGGTTGACAGCGAGCTCAAGGGCACCACTGTGGTCAGGGTGATTCCGAGGTATTTTGTTCTAGGAACCCAGGGAATGGGTTCGTCGAATAAAATAAGCGGTTTCGGGTAAGGGGAGCGTGTCTTCTCAGTAAAGCACATAGCTGTGCTTTTGGCTGGGTTGACCGCGATGCGCCATTTTCGGAACCAGTCACCGATCTCGGTGACGGCCCGTTGAATGACGAAATAGGACTGTCTGTTGAGCCGTCTTGACTCAAAAGTTATTGGTTAAGATGTAAATAAAGATTGAATTTTGTGAAAATGTATGAACTGAGTGCTCCTTATTTTCAAATTTATTTATGTAGCCTAGCATCATAGACAAACCATATGCATATAATGATTTAGTAAATATTTTTACTAAATGTTAATATGTAAATAAATTTCGTAAATGTTATACTTTACCGAATAAATAAGTTCAGAGTTTTTACGAAGGAAAATATTGTAGGGTACATATCTTTACAGGTTTTGGTGGACAACACGCAAAATTGCAATTTATTTCTTGGATACAACTATTGTGGTAAATACATGAGCGGAATTATATTTCATTATAATATATATTTTTATTTATATTTATATACAGGGTGTCCCAAGAAGTAGTGATATACTGAAGCTGGGAAAGGACTTAGAGGGCTGTCTGAATGACCCCCATGTATGTTCCGCGTATTTTCGGGGTAATGCTTTTATTTTATTTTTCACTTATCGCCGAGTACGATGAGATTTTTATTTATGGTGACGTGAATTATTGTGGTAGATGCTTGATTTCTTTTGTGTGCTAAGCTGATAGATACGCAATTCAGTATGGTAACATTTACTATAGTTAAGTCTTTGAATGGAATAAAAAAAATGCCAAGAAAGATAAAATGACCCAGAATGTTCACAATTTAAGGGTTCTTGAAGTTGTGAATATACTGGGTAATGATAATTTTTATTTATATTTATATATATTTTTATTGATATTTCATTTTTGCAACCAAATTATTTCTATGCAAATCTGTGTCAACGGTTTAATCAAAGCTGGTGAATATCAAGTCTAAGCTTAAGCAAGCAGATGAGCCATTATCAGACAAGATGTTTAACACAAAAATACTTATGACCTTGCCAGAGAAGTTCAAATATTTCCGTTTAGCTTGGGAGTCTGTATCTCTAGATAAGCAGACCATTGAAGAGCTTACGTCTTAGACTGCTTATTGGAGAAGAATGATTTGATTCCCGGAGGAAGGTAATGTAGCTTTGGCCAGTGTAAGCAAGCAAGGAGCCAAATCCTACATCTGTGGAAAATTTTGCCAAATATCTAGGACTGTTCTATGAAAATTAAAGTAAGAGATTCTAGAACATGGCATTAGCATATCATCCGCTTGTGCTATAATTATTATTATAATGTAGAGTACCTATATTTTTAATGTTTATTAACTACTTACGTGTTGTATATAATTTAAAAGCTGATATTGATTTTTCAATTATGGTCACTCTATTGCATATTTTCTTATGTAATTGATCAAACTCATTTATTCAGTAAAGAATAACATTTACGAAATTGAAATATATATAAACATTTAGTAAAAATGTTTACTAAATCTTGATATGCATATGGTTTGTCTATGATGCTAGGCTACATAAATAAATTTGAAAATAAGGAGCACTCAATTCATACATTTTCACAAAATTCATTCTTTATTTACGTCTTAATCGATAACTTTTGAGTCAAGATTTAATTTTTACAAATTTACTCATTACTTAAATAAAAGATTACAAATTTTCCGTCACGAATTTATTTAGTCTTAGGACATGTTTTATATGTAGCTCCCTCAGTCTAGACTGAGGTATCCTTTTAAAGGGTCGTAAGTTTGTAACGCCACGCTCTAGTAGCCTGAAAATTTGTGAATACCTTTTACAAATTCTTTACTAAATAGTGAAAAAAAAGTATGCACAAAAATACAAAAAGTTTCGAGATATTTTTTTTCAAGGATCTGAACTGAGGGATCATTTTATTTGGCCGTAACTTTAAAATTCGCGTTTTACAAATTTTTAGACAAAACCATCGTGTTTTTACATTTTTTTACTAATCATATCTTTTACCTCTCATGAATCTGAGGAACTGATCCCTCAGTTCAGATGCACACAGTTATTTATAGTACATTACTGCAGCGGCCAGCAAAGGAGGCATAGATGGACGAACGTGTAAATGTGGGCCGAGGCGAAGCCGAGGCACACATACGTAAGTCCATCAATGCCTAGTTGTGGCCAAGGCTTGTATAGTGCTTTTCTCAAATAATGCGCGGAAATTAAAACAAAGTAGTATGTACCTAGGCGGATTTTTTTTTATTTGAAGATACATTTGTAAAATGTACAATTTTTCAATAAAGAGCGTTCTATTTGCAAGCCAGATCGAACTTTAAATAAAACCTTTGATAAGTTAACTCCTTGGTTGCCATGCTTCGAAGTAGAAGATCGTTCCATTTTTTTATCACACGACAGATATGAGTTTACTATGCAATTTATTTGGCCGCTAGACACGACAGATATAGATTTTCATACATTTTAGCCGGCCGCTGCGCGCATGTATTTGGCCAGTACAGCAATTTCGATTTATCTCGAAGAAGGTTGTCAAAATAATGCTCACATTTCCAAGCATGATGAGAAAAATATATTACAGTCTATCGATAACAAGTTGCCATTTAGCTACTATCAGCAATGCGGTTTGATATCCAATCATTATAAAGACTCATAGGCACGGCTCTTCCAATCTCCGGAGTTCGAATCGCGTCTACCTTCATTTGACAATTTAGTGCAATCGACGCTCTGACCATTATAGCAATGATTCCTGAGTAATGTAGAACTGGGCCGCCCGAGTCGCCAGGGCATACAGATGTATGGTGACCGCATTTCTGGTATAAACATTCATCAGGATACGATATCATTTTACTACATTTGAACACCATTGCTTTCACAACTTGCAGCGGTTTCAACAAGTCTAGTGTATCAGCCAGTATGCTTACATTGCCATTTGTATAATTCGTTATTCCGTACCCGACCACGAGTACTTCGTGTCCGTAATTCGCACTGTAATCTACTGAACTTAATTTACCATATTTAGACAAAATAATCGGATCAGTTTTAAGAAGAACGATATCATCCCATGAAAACCAGCGCAAACGTTTCGTTGGGAGTTTTTCAATGCGTAAAACATTTTTGACCATGTCGAAAATCGTAGGTGCGCTAGTCGGGGAGCCGTATCTTATCAACAGCGTTGTGTTTAAAATCTTCACTTTGGATTTCATCAATGCCGAAGATCTTCGAATAGGGGAACTATAGGGTTCACTATCGATGCAATGGTCGGCAACAAGAGTCCACTGAGGAGACAGAACAGTTCCAGTACATACATGAATATGATCCTGCATCAGTAAATAATCAATCTGATATAACACAATCCTTTCCAGCCTAACGATATAAGGGAATTCATTTATCATCGCATCCCGTCCGCCAATAATACGAAGCGATTGAAATGATGCAAACTTTATTAAGGACAACAGTAACAATCCTTTTATTATAATATTATATCGTAAAACACTTCCATATTGCAAATCCATATACAAAAATAGCATTGTGGTGCCCACGTTTTATCGTAAATGTAAATCGACAATAAACCCAAAATATATAGTTTTAAAACCGATAACTTTTCACTTATACGTCGCCAATAATATCAAATACAATTTAGATTTGTGCTCACTTCTCTCTATTATTAATAAGTTGCGATATGCTTTATGCGATAATCTGTTTGGTACTAAACTGGCCGAAAGAAAACGGATCAGTTATAAAAATGCCATTACTTTTACATCTTTTTTTTTATGCCTGATAGGTTAGCCTTTGACCACTATCTCACCTGATGGTAAGTGATGATGTGGTCGAGGGTGTTATTCAGGCTAACCTAGAGATTGTAGGATAAAAAACTAAACAAATAGACATCTTTGTAGGATAAAAAACTAAACAAAAATTTTACACATATAGAAATGATTAAAAAAGAGACTTAATAAAACCTTTATTTTTATAATCTTCACAACAAATTTGATAACATTTGTATACTTTTGTTTCTGTTCTGTCATATATGACATTATTTGTGCTAAAATCGTTATTCTAATCAATTTCACTTAAACTTGCCACTGACCCCAACAGAGTGTACCAGAATTATGAAAATGCTTAAAGTAGAGCGCAGTCAACGTTATACAGCGAGAACTGTTAGTGTGTCGCTGTCAACCGTTCAAAGAGTACTCGTAAAATACTTATATGTTTTCGTAATATTTATTTTACTTCTACTGAAATTTTCCATACAAACCCTTATTACAATAGCTACTAACTGTACTCCTTGGCCATTCATAAATCGAGTGGGCCTGTAGGCATCCCTCCGATAGTCCTGCGGACTTGTGCTCCATCGATGACACTCTGTTACACATCAGGCGTTGTCCCAAATATATGGAAGATTACTTTGGTGCATCCGAACCCCAAAAAAGGTGAACTCTCAGATCCGTACTACTACCGCCCTTAACGTCTCTGTCCTCCCAAGATAATGAAATCCAATATTAATAACCAGGTCTTGCAGTATCTAAAGGACCTCCATCTGATTAGCAATCGCTAGTACTGTTTTCGTCACGGTCGTTTAACTGGCAATATTTCTTATATATCGGTAGGTGGAGATAGGGAGTCCAAGTATGAGGCATTGGCGGCTAGTTTGGATAAAGCAAAGGTTTTTGATCCGGTGAGGCATAAAGCGCTTCTACCAAAGCTTCCTTCTGTCATTTTTTTATGCCTGATAGGTTAGCCTTTGACCACTATCTCACCTGATGGTAAGTGATGATGTGGTCGAAGATGTTGTTCAGGCTAACTTAGAATTACTGGTTCTCAAGCACAGCTTCTGGAACACACCGTCAAGTGCTTGACGACAGATTTTCTACTTGAGGGTGGTAGCTAGCCAGGCGGGCATTCGCAAAATGCCCTACCACCATGAAAATTCATATTTATTGTTCAACATTGAAGATCTATAAAATATCTTTTATATAATTTGACTTTACCTAGAACTTTCTATGAAATCAAGTAAAATATAGTTGAAAATTTCGCAAAAAATTGCGTAATCAATACAAAATCCGATAACTAATTTATAAGAGACTCTATTAAAGCAAGGAAACAAAATTTACGAATCGTGATAAGCGCTCTTACTATAATCTGTTTGTCAGAGAAGGTTAGATGCTTTTTGTTAGAGCTGTCGACCTAGGCATCACCTGGCGTAAGAAGTATACAATACGGACGTTTTGTGCTCGCCGGCCTGAACTTGAGCACAATCTTGAGCAATGTAGTGAAGAAAATCTACGGATACCTGATAAAAAAGGCGGTAAAGTCAAGTGTTAATGAAACACCCGCGAAAATTTTAAGCGCCAGTATTCATGTCAGCCGAAATAAAACGCCCGTTCCTATTACCATGTCATGAGAACATACCGTGTACATCAAGTCACCAGAAGAGAGACTGTAAACACGGCAAATGGAGGCATCGTCGACGACCGCTAGGCTGCCTCGCGAGGCGCTCACGTCCAAACAACGCACGCTTGCTGGTGTATGTAGTAACACTTTGGATTCGTTTTTGACCGGATCAACTTGCCATATCTGTAAAAGAAAATATAAGCAGTATAGTAGATGCGTGAGTTGAATGGGGTCTGCGGTAAAGTACATTCCCTTACGTCGTCCACACCTTTCTTCAGACGCCTGCAATGTAGTGATTGTCCAAAGTTGTAAGTCGTTACACTCAAAATACGGTAGTCCATCATCCATACCGATCGACTTTTCATCACATGTCACACTTCAGTTTAAAATCTCTTGAATTCTTTACTGGTTTAACAAGATATGTCAAGCTTTAACGCACGCTGCTCTCTGCATAAGAGCCAAATAATGAGGCACCCTTTGTACAAGTTTTTTAATTTACTAAGTTGCTGCAAGTGAGTCAATATGGTGGGTATGCGAACGTCAAACCATGCCAGTAGTTTGACACGGATCAGCTTCCACCATCATCTTCAATTCATATTTATTTACCTGTGGTTCATTCTTTTAATCGAAGTTTCCACAATGAAAATGGTTAAACTAATAACGAAAGGTATGCACGTTAGAAGCAGCCTCTCCAATCTATATATTACGAGCAGTTTCTGCTGCGTAAGTCCCTCGGCATACCTCGTAATCGAATATTACTCTGATTTTTGCTATATCGATCTTTAAGTTAAAATCTTAATAAACTAAAGTAAGTATGTATTTTTGTTAATTTAAAATGTTATAGCATACTTACTTTACCGTTTTAATAAAGAAAGAAATCGAAAATGGCGCTCTACACCATAAACAGTCTGATGTCTGAATCATGAGATGTCACGATTTGCAGCGCCGTCTTCGATACATCTCTTTTTAAGCTAGGTTATAATATAACAGATGCACCACTTTCCTTTCAAAGCGAAATACCTATACGCATTTAATCACCTATACTCCTACCCATTCTCGGATCAGTACACGCAAAAACGTGTCTAACGTGGTTCATTTAGCTCTATTTATACTTGGTACACACCGCAATAAGCTAGTCTAGCTGAGTCCCTTCATCATAGGACTGATGCGATGTTTTAGGGCTGACTAAATTGAAACTTTCAAAGATGTTGGCGGAGAAGCGGTTGTTATGATTTGAACCCCGTATGGAAAAGAATGCAACTTTTCGGCATAAGTATGTTGAATTTGAAACCCCCCGTGGGGTGCCGGGTTAGAATTGCACCTCCCCATACCATCCCGTGGGTGTCGTAAGAGGCGACTAAGGGAAAAATACTGGAAGGTGGGCAGCAGCGCCTTCTAAAGAACTGCCAATTTACACTACGATCCCCAAGCCGCCTGCCAAGCGTGGGGATTATGGCAAATACCCCCTTAATAGGAGAGGCTGTGTTCAGCAGTGGACGATCCGGCTGATACAGTATGCTGAATTTATGGGGGAGTATGAAGCTTTGTGGCACATGTCTGTGTCCAGGATTGAGTGGCATACGGTGGAGCATTTCTTTTCCCCACCGTGCCTTTTTTGAAGTTACCCGGTTTAAAATCGGGTACTTCACGGTTCTGATTACACGTCAAACGTGGTGTCCGTAAATCATTGTTAGGATACAGGCTCTAAATTCCATAGGATCATTAGGGACATCATCAAAAGAGAAATGTTACATCGGTTGTTGCATCCCGTGGAAGTCGGGCCCGGAACCTGGTGGCACATTCACTCTGGTGGAGGCCGGATTGACTAACGACCTGTCCACCGTTGTCTTTTTACCTGCCTACCGTTATTTGTGTAAACAAGCCAATTTGTTAACCTCAGGCTTCGTAAGAGTTCCCAACATTTACAGGACGCAACGTCAAACGGGTTCATTTCCCCGGGAACGTATCTCCATGCCAAAGCTGTATCCAATTTCTTAATCTGTAAGACACGGTTGCGACGACCACTTACACACACCAACGTATGGACCTTCAGCCAACACAATACAATTTGGCTGTCCAACCTTGCAAACACCTTTTCATCATGATTGATAGAGCTACGCAATGTGGTCTATATGATTGAGAAGGCGCTCGAGAAGAGCCGCTTTTGACGGTTACAACTTTGGTATCGACAAACGTACACGACGGAGTTATTCACCGTGTAATATAAAAAGTACACCGCAGCAAATCCGTGCACGTAGGCGTGTTACAAAACCGTAGAGTTTTTTTTTAATTCAGATACCAGGCCTTTTACCACAATCTCACCTGATGGTAAGTGATGATGTGGTCGAAGGTGTTAACAGGCTTAACCTAGAATTACTGGTTCTTAAGGACAGGTAACGGAACACACCGTTAGGTGTTTAACGACAGATTTTCTACTTGATGATCGCTAGCCAGGCGGGCATTCGCAAAACGCCCTTCCACCATGCGGTGAAGCTCAAGCCCGCGGCGCGATTCGAACCATGGACCTGCTGCCCGGCAGTCCATAGTCAATGCCACTGAGCCATCACTGCTTTGTAGCAGTGATGGCTCAGTGGTGAATGGCTGAGCGACTTTTGCTTCCGGAAAGAAATTAAATCGCGCTGCAGCGTAATTTGCTGCCTTCAGAGGATTATAGAGCAACTCAGAAAACACAAAAACTAGAGATTGTTCTCTACCATAAAAAAGGTTTTTAGTAGTAGAGGAAGAGATTGTTCTCTAGTTTTTGTTTTTTTTGAGTTGCTCTATAATCCTTTGAAGGCAGCAATTTACGCAGTACCGCGATTTAATTTCTTTCCGGAAGCAAAAGTCGCTCAGCCATTCACCGGAGAGAGGCTCATACCTTCCTAGTTGTACTATCCAACATCGCTGAATTGACTTGGGCATTAACATCACCGGCGTGAACGAGCCGTTTGAAGTTTCCATTACCATTCAGAGTCTTGAACTTGACTCAGACTTCTTTTAGGAAAGCTATCATTGGTTGTAAAATAAAATACAAATATACAATGTGAACAGGAAATAAGTAATGTATAAATTGTTACACTAACTTGTCCATTCATCAGCCCCAGAAGAAGTACCTCTTTAAAATACAGAGTAGTAACTTTGACGTAACGAATGGGTGCGGGCATCGTCCAACTCTTCGGTATCCTTCGGCCGATCATTGTTAGTTTAGAGTCCTGAAAAGACAATATATAGAATGTGTGAGCTTAGATAGACCCGAAATAGCAGTTTGTCAAATATTTGCTAATGGAGTTGATTAGTGAAAATTATTTCGTATCTGACACTGTTTGTTACTCGATAGATACTGACCTTACAAGCTGATTTTGTTTTTTTACTATATTTCACTAGCTTTTAGGATTTAAGTACTTAGTAGGTGTAGTAGTGATTTAATCTATACCGGGTATGTCATTAAGGAGTAAGGGTGCTTACCGTCTGTGAGAAAAGCGGATCTAGACGTAAGGCTACACTTTATTTATGGTTTAACTATTGTTACTCAGTTTCAAAACTTTGAACTCTTTGTAGTACATAAATTAAATTGCGTCGAACTTGTTATTGTCACCTTGTCGACGAGATGTTTAGATTTAATAAGTTGCTTATAAACTACCTCAACAGTTTAGACTCTAAAACGACGTTTTATTTGTACATTGGAATATCACAGTATTAAAAGAATGTACATTTTATGATATAAAATGCTATTAAATAAGTTTTTTATATAACAACAAATATTTTATTGATTTTATCCATTTTCTTTTTCGGGATTACTCAGAAAACCTTATTTTAAGAAAGTTAGAAAACCAAAAATGCATTGACCTTTTCAATGTAACAAACATCACCAATCTGGGTGGAAACAACTTGACAGTATTTTCGTTTTATGTATCCAATGATCTCATTAAATGGATGAAAAGCGCGATATGCGGAGTGACATGTAGTAAAATCCAATATTGTAAAAGAATATTTTACTAAGAACGATTTAAGCGCTACGAGATGTTTTGCTTTTAGGAAATGCAATTGTTCAAAATCTTTTAGATATTGTAATGTAGAAAAAATGAGGTAACGCGGTAGTTTCACTGCTTTGGTTGTATGAGTCGTGTCTGATGGCGACCCGGAGCGAGCATTTATTTTTTGTGGTAGTTTTTTCTTCACTGAACGTGCCTTTTACGTCTTTTTTTCGTACATAACCAACTTCTCAGTAGGTAAGCTTTTTCAATATCATACCGATAAAGCAGCGCATTTTTGTTTTGCAGCGCATTGCTGCTTGTCACTAGTGGCAACAAGTAATAAGCTGCGGCAGTTCTTCTTCCGTTTATACGACATAATGTGCCATCTGTCCTCTTTTTCGTACATAATCACGTCCTCCGTTAGCTGAACCATTATCTACCTGACAGAGCAGCAATGCGCCTTTTTTATACAACATAAAGTGCCTTTAACGTTGTAACCTTTTTCTCACACAACTACCCTCTCCGGTAGCTGTTGAGCTTTCAAAAACCAATAGTTTCAATACCAACCTGACAGAGCAGTAATGCATCACTGGTGGTGACTAGAAGAGAGCATTCGCTTTTCTGTGGCAGTTTCTCCTTCACTCTATACAACATGCCTTCTACATCTCCCTGTTCGTACACAACCACCCTCTCTGGTAGCTGGACCTGCAATATACACCAGAGTTTATTTAAGTAGCCATCAGTGTTTTTATATTTGTTACTACACTCGAGAGCAATGAATCCGGGTCACTTAAAGAATCCTAAAAATCTCGGAAACTAAAAATGCTAGGTTAATGCAATAAATTGTATTTAATAGACAATGTAATACTCCTTAAATGAAGGTATTAAAACTTCTTAGTTATTGTAAAGTTATATCATAAAAAAATCAAATTTGAAAAAGGGCCACTTTCGAAGATGGAACTACGAAATTACAGCATTTGGTTTTGCTTTTGTTTGTAATCTGTCATTTATGTGGGTACATAAACCATGTTGATAGTGCTCTATATTCATTATTCAAGCTGAAATTATGTCGCTTACGCCTGAAGAATGCACCAGAATACTTACAATGCTGGAAACCGGCCGGAGTCAGCGCGATACAGCCAGGACTGTCGGTGTGTCGCTGTCAACAGTACAAAGAGTTCTCCGACGTTACGAAGAAACTGGTTCTAACCTACGCAGACCAGGAACGGGCAGAACCAGGTGTACCACAGCACGAGAAGACCGACACTTGGTGAACACCATGCTTCGAAATCGCTTTCTCACAGGAACTGAACTCACCAATCAGTTTCGACGCCTCGGAGGAAGTAACCCAAGTGCATGGACAGTAAGACGTCGGCTTGCTGAATCTAACTTAAAACCCCTTAGACCTGCAAACGGCCCTAAACTGGAGCGTGGGCATCGTATTTCGAGACTAAGATATGCCCAGAGCCACGTAAATTGGAGTATTGAAGATTGGTCAAAAGTTATGTTCTCCGACGAATCAAAATTTATGCTCTACAAGCACGATGGAAGACACAGAGTGTATCGAAGACCAGGGGAAAGATTCAAGCAAGCATGCATCGAAGAAAAAGTAGCCTACGGTGGTGGGTCTGTACTTGTGTGGGCCGGAATTTCTTCTGAAAGTCGCACAGAGCTGGTGATAATAGAAAACGGCTCTTTAACTAGCGTAAGATATGTGGAAGAAATCCTCAATGATCACGTTGGTCCATTTATGGTCAATTTAGGTGAGGATGCTATTTTTATGCATGACAATGCCCGACCTCATACAGGTAGGATTGTGAATGACTACCTTCAAGAGATGAATATTACTCGTATGGAGTGGCCAGCGCGCAGCCCGGATATCAACCCGATCGAGCATGCTTGGGACGAGCTAGGCAGATGCGTAAAACAACGAAACCCTCCCCCAATCACGCTTCGTGAGCTCAAAATTGCTCTCACAGAGGAATGGGAGAATATTCCCCAAAATCGTATAAGGAACTTGGTGTACAGCATGCCAAACCGCGTAAACGCAGTAATGGAAGCACGAGGAGGCAATACGAAGTATTAAAATTCAAGAAAATCGTAATAAAGTTCAAAAATTTCATGTTTCCTATTTTTGTTTTAAGGAGAGATCAGCAGTTTTTTTCTTTATGTAATTTTGTGTTAGTAAAATGTATGGTGACTCATATTTTTTTTACTTTCATTTAAGGAGTATTACATTGTCTATTAAATACAATTTATTGCATTAACCTATCATTTTTAGTTTCCGAGATTTTTAACATTCTTTAAGTGACCCGGATTCATTGCTCTCGAGTGTATATACTAGCGAGCTTACATGACATATACAATTTATTATTTTACGCGAACGCTACATGTTTAGGGACTTGGCAGATACAGGAACTAAGCAATACCTATAAAGATTTTCATACAAAGTGCTGACAACCTTTTTTTGTCACGGACACTATAAATTATGTACCTACTTTAGTAAAAAAAACGATACTCTTTCAAACGATGCTCGTGGCACTTCCCTCTCATGTATATTTTAAAGGAGTGTTTATAATGTAGAACCAGAGATTTTTTCATCTAGCTACAACAACATAGTTTCGAGTAAAAATAAATAAAAATCGCGGAGTCCGAATTAATTACATTAGCCACGTATTTTTATTGGAATAAACAAATGAAAAAGCAATATAGCATATTGCTAAATTCTTTATCCCCAATAACTAAAGACTGTACCTATATAATATATAAATATAATGAATGTAAGTTTATACAGAGACCAAATAGAAATCATTTCACCACTTGACCATGATGGTTCATCTCTTTCATTTACCTGGAAACATTGAAAGTGCAATAAAATTGTTTTATGTGGTGTGTTATCGGGGTCAGTGGCCGAAATTATTTCTGCTCGATGGCACTTTTAGGGCCTGTTTCAGAATGTTCGAGTAAGTTCCGGTTTTACTACCCAGGACATATTTTATAAACAAAACACTATCTTTGCGTTTCACAGTCATCGATTTAGCATATCCATCGGTTAAATCTTGAAACGCGCTGCATGTTAACTGTCATTTTTATCATTCAGTTATTTTATGTGTTGCATAGCAACCCGAAACTTTATTAGGACATTCTGAAACGGGCCCTTAGGGTGTTATTCCACCAAACCTGTGAGTTTACCAGAACGGTAAACTAGAAAAATATCCACCGGTAGGGTGACTTCTGGGGACCTTGGTAGAAATATGTAATACAAAAATGAATGTATTCTTATCAGCGTATTATTTTTCGTTCTCCACTCCAGTAACTCTAACATCTCTGGTGGAAATACACCGTCATGGCTTCATGACACTTGTGCGCTATGTTTTGGACGTATGCGTTCAATAGTGAAACAGAAATCTAGCTAAGTATGTAAAAAAATAGTGTATAGCAGTGTATTCTATTATTTATGCTATGTGCTTAAATATGAGTAGAAGTTATAAGATAAAAAAGATTAACTAGCTACTCATCTATGTTTATTTATTGGACGAAAACATCTCGAACATATTTTTGGTTTTCATTATAGGTACTGCTTACTTCGTTTTGTCACTATAAAACTCAATCATAACAATTCTATCACACTATCACCGCGAATAATAAATCTGCTACCGAATTATGTACTAAAATAGCATTAAAGCAATTTTCTATGGAGAGATTGGTGTCATCGGCATAATAAATTTAGGCTTATTCGTCAACTGGCGATCGTGAAACTCGCGAGTGCGCGCGAGTTGTCACCTTCTGTTTTTACCCTTTTTTGTCGTCAACTCGCGCGCACTTATATTATAAAGTACAAGTTCAACTTCGACAAAGAGGTCGCCCGAAGAATCCATCTCGGATGGACAGCGTTCGGGAAGTTACGCGACATCTTCTCGTCCAACACCCCGCAGAGCCTGAAGACCAAAGTCAACCAGTCTGTGTAGCCAGTGATGACTTATGGTACTGAGACGTGATCCTTAACTGTGGCCCTTATGGATAAACTCAGAGTTCCTTAACGAGCTATGGAGAGAGCTATGCTCGGAGTTTCTTTGCGCGATATAATCCAGAACGTTGATATTTGCCAAAGAACCAAAGTCACCGACATAGCTCTCAGAATTTGCAAGTTGAAGTGGCAACGGGCGGGCCACATTGTTTGACGAACCTATAACCAATGGGGAATAAAGGTTCTCGAATGGTTACCAATATCATAACAGGTAACAAACCAAATTATTGAGTCATTGTGATATTGTTGATTTGTGACTTATATATTATACTAGCTTTCCGGTCCGGCCGCGCGTATTTCGGTTATCGCTCAAAAACATTAACCTCTCAAACTATTTCCATAACCAAATTTCATACAAATCGGTTCAGTAGTTTTGGCCTGGAAGCCAGACAGACAGCCAAACAATTACTTTCGCATTTATAATATTATAGTATGGATTGCGATATTGTTAATAATTAGTAGGAAAATAAGCAGTATTATATTTTTGCCTGCACTTACTTACCTACTTCTTTGTGGCTTTATTAGGTATACTCGTATTTAAGTCAAGCATGTCAAGTCAAATAAACATACGTTCTTTATTTCTTTCTTTCTGAGGAACTGATATATTAAACTGCGATCCCCAAAACGACTGCCAAGCGTGAGGATTATGGCAAACCCCCCCTTTAATAAGGGAGGTTCAGTGAACAATCCGGCTGATACAGTACAGTACAGTACAGTTACCTCATAACAATTTACACAGTGTATCGATTTTGAAGTATTTTTTATATTCGAAAACTGGTGCTTGTCATGTGTTCCCATTTAAATTTGAGTGAGATCCGAGGAGTAGTAGTATTTGAGTTATCTCTAATAACGCATGTATTATGTTTGAAGTCGGTTGAATTTTGTTAAAGAAATATATTGTTAGTCAATTTCACTTTTTTATATGACTGTACTTTAAAGACGCACGCGAGTTGACGATAAGAAAAATAGGTAAAATCAAAAGGTGCCAACTCGCATGCGCTCGCGAGTTTCACACTCGCCAGTTGACGAATAAGCCTAAATTTATTGTTTAAAAACATTTTAAAATAAGTATTTCAGTATTTTGTGCATCAAGGTTACCTATTTATGGGACAATTTTTTAGAGTTGTGGCGTGAAGTGGATACTAAAAACAACATTCGTAGTATGATAAATAAGTAACTGATACTAAATATTCTAATTTTTATATTCCAAGTAGCGAGCAAATTTACTCGTGCTGAATAAATACTCTGACGCACAAATATCTATATAATATTATCGTAATGGCATAACCGAATACGTCTAAAACATCGATTCCATGGCTTATTGATTCCACCATACTTGTGAACTAAAGAATACTGAAGAACTAAACTAGTTTTTTACCGGCCGTACCATGCCGTTATTTACAAAACACAACAATATATATACAATACTACAGCTACTACACTGCAAGCAATTAGGCAACCCAAAGGCCACAAAGGGCCAAAGGTACAGTTAGTCCAACCGCTCCAGTTTACTACAGTTGGTAACATACCCAGCATGCTGGCAGCATTGCCCCGTTTGATTGCAATGCTTATTCGTTGGTAAATGTGCCAGCATTTTGATCACGAGTCGCTACTACCGTGCGCTCTGTTAAGTTTTAGAAAGTACGATGAGCTCCCAGAACCCACGAACTCCACGTCTCTACACTAAACGGTTCAAATATGTAACCACTACCGAGGTTCAACTGCACTACCACACTCTGGTAGTGATGTGCAACACAATACCTTGCACACAAGCGTAAGCTAATAGCGAGACGAAAAGGGGATGGATCTATAAAGTTACCAGTATTAAAAGAAGGGATGGCTAAAGACCAGATTCCCAGACGGAAACAGCTAGAATACGAGCAGGATTTGCGATGCTAGGACACGTATCTAAAAGATATTTCCGTACTAGTTCGCAGTGGACTGTCTCTGAGAGGACAAATCCTTACGGAATTTGTACAAGCCAATCCCCATGTATTTTTGGCTTCCGCCAGATAGATATGCTACATCTGAAGCGCCTAAATATGGAAGAGATAAACTAAGAACTAAACTAAGTCCCTAAACAACAAAAATATCACCGTAAAAAATAGACGATACTACGTCTATTTTATACCACCATGTGTTCATCTCGCTGAAATATTGCATCTTTGCCAGTTTTCCAATAAGTATGTGTTTTGAAAATTTATCGGAATAATTTGTATAGGGCTTCTGATTTTCTCAATCAGAGACATAATAAAACTTAGGCTCACGGGCACGCATGTAAATTTTACCGAGTCTGAAAGCCTTGAAAATATGACGACACTACTTTTGTGTGTAAAGTGCTACAAACGATTCCCTGTAAAGTGACTCTATGATTTCTATCAATATTAGGCCCCAGGCCCACAACTAGCGATCTAGATTTCTACGTTCCGCATTCACTGCACTACATACAGAGCTCTCTTCTTCTCACGATTTAGGTATTTATCTTCCTTTAAACCATCGAGCAAAGGTATTTCTCGCACTCGATATTTTTTCCATGTTGTCGGGCTTTACGACCAATTATTGCGGCTAAGAGGTCGACTAAAATAAAACTACGACAGAACAGGTGTTCCATAAAACCAGCAGCGATTGAATACTTCATAGTGCAGAACGCAGAACTTAGAACTCAGAACTCTAAACCGGTCGCTGTGAGCCTGACACCTAAAAGCTC
Source organism: Plagodis dolabraria (assembly GCA_963854805.1). Lineage (NCBI taxonomy): Eukaryota > Metazoa > Arthropoda > Insecta > Lepidoptera > Geometridae > Plagodis > Plagodis dolabraria. The sequence continues at coordinate 16,678,546 of OY978440.1, read as the reverse complement.
TAGCTACATTAGATTAGAAATCACTAGCATTAACAACAACATAGTTGAACAAAATAAGGAGTCAAAATAATAATATAATAATTACTCAATGTTACGTATTATAAGTTCGGAAGCATGCAACTACTAATATAATATTTATATAGCAAAAATTATGCGCATACGCCTTGTTTCCCTTCTGTAAGAAAGACCTGTTTTCCGGAATTAATTAGTTACTAAGCATTCAAAATTTTTTCAATGGTAAGAGGTAGGTTAGTCATCATAGGAGCACTTTCGTTGGACCACAATGCTATTACGAAAACACTCCTTTTCAGAAATTATCTGCGAAGATATATTGAACACGGTCTCATAAAACGCATTCTCATTTTGAAAAATATTAATACAGTCAAAAAATCTATGGTAGATTAAAAAGTTCGTAGACTCCCACTGAAATACTTATTGTATTTTTTAGTCATATTAACAAACAGTCCATTAAGCAAGTCATTTTCGCCGAGATCGGTGAGAGATGATATTAAGTCGCGGCTAAAATGGGTTTTATGCTCTATTTAAGATGTTCACTTAACGTATGTAATTTAACTTTCATTTAAAATGAAACAGATAATAGCAGAACTACTCTCTATTTTAGTATCATTGTAGGAACAAAATGTATGTCTGGGACTTTAATAATACCACAGATTTATGGTTATTATGAATGACCCAGGCATAGTTCCTGCATGAAATATTAATAAAAAAAATTCACTTTTCATGCTAGAAAAAATCTTATTGAGTGTTTTTTTTACTATCTATTTATTTTTATGCGACATTTACTAAGAAACGCGATATAACCAAGTTTCACGTAGGCAAAGCCGCGAGTAGAAGCTAGTTAAAAATATTTAGCAGCCAATTGACGATTATTACAAATAATACAAATTTTCTTTTCAAGACTTTAAATAAAGACATTAGTTTTGGAACATTTTTCTAATTTCATTAATAGCAACATAGGGGTCCAATCAATGTTACCATGGTCCAATGAAAAAATTTGCCAAATAAATATACTTCTTCATTTATCTCGTAAAATTTTAGTTTGGATTAGCTTTTTTTTTAGTTTATGAACGTTATAATCAATATACTTTTTCTATTATATTCCATAAGTGTAAAGAAGTGTTAAAGTAAAGGACCACTTATCCTTTTTTTTTTTTTTTTTTTTTTTACAGGGGGAAATGCGTTGCGCATACCCGCAGCTTTGGGGAAAAACTTACGGGTTATGTGGGACTCGCCTGCCGGCGGGCAGCGTGGCTAAGTTCGCTGCCCCTCGGCAGGAATACCCACTAAAACCACCCTGGTGTTCCACCTTTGCGCTTGGACAAGGGAAAGGTCACAGTTGCCCTTATCCTGTTCCCTTGTTTAGCGTCTGTCCGTTTTCAGACTCAACTTCTGATGACGCTGGGTCACATTAATCTCTATTGTGTGGTGTGCCGGAACACTGACACACCACACCACCACCTCCTAGGGTCATTTCCCGTGCACCACGTTCCCCAACATGTTGCACAAACCCAATCAGGGAGCGAAAGTCCTGGCGTAGGCCCTGCGTCTACGCCCGGTCCTCTTGCGGCGGAGAGGATCCGCTAATGGGTCTACCTCTCGACGCCGCTCTCCCTCTTCTTTTTGGGCAACAACGGTCTCGCAGTAGGCTCGAACCGCATCCCAAGCTCTCTCGCTACCGACCATCGCGTTGACGACGGCCGGCAGCGATAGGTCGGGACCAACCGCGTATACGAGCATAGACCGCTCCGTTGCCCACTTTGGACAGTTTGCAAGAGTGTGCTCCGCCGAGTCTTCGACAGCACCACACTCATGACACAGTGGAAGTCGCTCTCTCCTCGCCACGTTGCATAGGTATTTACCAAAACACCCATGCCCGGTAAGCACCTGCACGAGGCGATAAGAGAGCGACCCCCACGCTCTGTCCAACCATTCCTTCAGCACCGGACGGATGGCCGCAATAGTGCGGTGTCCGGCGCTCGGCTCCTCCAGTCTCAGTGCCCATTTGCGGAGGGCCACTTGTCGGGCGTTAAGTCGCCAGCGCTCGACCTCTTCAGGCGGCGGCATAGATCCACGACTCTTCACAACGGCAGTTCTCGCATATACCTCCGCAAGTATTTCTGCTTCAAGGTCCCAGGGCAAAGAGCCGGCCAGAACGCACGCAGCCTCAAAAGAGACCGTGCGATATGATCGGGTCACCCTGAGAGCCATTACCCTCTGCGGGCGACGCAATAGCGTCCTGTTAGGGGCGCTCAAAGAGCATGCCCAAATGGGTGCCCCATACAGTGCAACCGATCGTGCCACCGCTGTAAAGAGGCGGCGGCACTTGTCATTTGGTCCACCAAGATTCGGCAATAGCCTAGTCAAGGCGGACGTCACCCTCAAAAGTTTTGGAGCAAGGAGTTTAAAGTGCTCCTTGAATTTCCATCTGCCATCGAGGACGATGCCCAGGTACCTCATCGTCGACCCAACGCCGATGGAAACTCCACCCACAATCAGATGAGCTCCTATTGGTGGCACATTTCGAGGCCCGTGAAAACACAAGGCCTCGGACTTGTTGAGGGCCACCTTCAAACCCAATCGTCTGATTTTGCCCACCACGAGGGCGACTCCAGCCGTTGCCTGCAGGCTAGCCTCCCGGTAAGTTCGGCCACGCGCAGTGACCAAAGTGTCATCGGCATAGCACGTGACACGAACATCCCGAAGAGTGCAGCCACGAATGGCCCAGTCGTATCCTATGTTCCACAGGAGCGGTCCAAGGACCGACCCCTGTGGAACGCCACATTCTACCTTCCAGTTACCCCAACCATTTTGGGTGGGGTAGGTTATAGACCTATCCGTTAGGTAAGTCATGACTGTCCGCCGCAAGTATAGGGGCACTCCGTGATATCGGAGCGCTTCCTCTATACATACGTGGGGGAGGGTGTTGAAAGCATTGGCGATGTCTAATGACACAGCCAACACCACCCCCCCTTCAGCGACTTCCTCTTCAGCTAGAGCCCTCACCTGCGCAATAGCATCAATGGTGGACCTGCTCCGCCGGAACCCGAATTGATTCTCCGACAGGTTAGGGCCAACGAGATCGAGGTGCCTGGTGAGGCGGGCTGCGATGACGCGCTCAAAGAGCTTACTCGCCTCATCGAGCAGCACGATCGGTCGATAGGCTGCCGGAGAATCCATTGGACGCCCTTCCTTCTTCAGCAACACCAACTTGCCCACCTTCCACTTCGCAGGGAAAGTTTGCCCTCTGAAGCTGGCCGTTAGAAGGGCCCTGAACCTATCATCAAGACCATTCCTGAGGGCCAACACCCATATGCGACCAGGGATTCCATCAGGGCCAGGGGCCGTGTTTTTGGCCTGAAGCCTCAACACGGCGGCTCCTAGAAAGGACCACTTATCCTATCTTAACAACCTTCTTCCTTGTTTACACAGAAAATAATTCGAAAATCGTTTGATTATTCACTGTGACACACACAAAAAAAATATGTTTCATACTGCAACATATATTTCGTAAATTATACTTGTAGGTGTATCATGCTGGAGGCGTTTCTTAGGCTCTGCAATCAATAAAATCTCTGCATTGCTTAACTAAGCTTGAAGTATGAATCATTCTTTCTTCCAAATACACACATTAACACAGTGACGTGAGACGTCCAATATCAACTTGTGCAACACAAGCAACCTATACTCGTACATAAACAAACTGCTTACCGCCAACCGATGCTTGTATATCGCGATCTTGTGAACTCTATCGTGGCATTTGATTCGTACTTTACTCCCCGAGGTGAGGTGTTGAATGATGACATCAGTCATGTTCTCCCGGTACGCATATCTCTCTCGGTAGAGACCGTGTACCGTACTGAATACTACTTGATAGCACCATAATGTACCGTCTTGGCATGCTACTACCTGAAATGTAGAAAAAAAAATATTTGTACCGTAGTGAACGGCAAATAAATTTACTAAGTAGGGTCACTTTAATAGGTCAAATTTGACCCTAAGCCAAAATAAACTTGTTACGGCGCGGCGACCACGCAACATTATTTTATGTACCAAAATGAGAACGCTACAATTGTACCACTTTTTTCCTTCACTAAATGTATAATTATTATATATTTTAATAATAATAAAACTTAGAGATAGAACAATCATTTATTTCTGTCACCTCAAGTCCACAAATCGGGCCGATGGCTAAAACGGTTAGAATAATAAAATTTACATCTCATTCACCAGTATCGATGAAGGCACCCAGTAGTGGCGGGAATCGGAAAACCGGGGAAAGCGTTTCGATTTCTAAGGAGATGAAGCAATGATAGCCTAGCTGTTATAGGTATAGCTATGAACTGCGGTGCCGCAGGTATATGGTTCGATACCCACCGCCGAATTGAGCTTCAACGACGAAATGCAAATTTTGCAAATGCTCGCCTGGCTAGCTACTACCCTCAAGTAAAAAATCTTTCGCCAAGCATCTAACAGTGTGTTCCGGCAGCAGCAGTAAAATTACAGGCACATGAGACTCAACAACTGTACATCTTAGGATGACGAGTAGTGTAGGTAATCACTTTTCGAGGCTTGGTAATACGGAATCGTAATGTCGTACAGCAATAATAAAAGCACTCTCTTATCTCTCACGACAATACGAGAAAATAAGAGTTTTTAAACACCTGTCAAAACTTTCGTTAAATTTCGTCTATAATGTATATAGTTGAAGCAATGATGGGCGAGCAGCAATAGCTATGGACCGCCGCGCCGCAGGTGCATAGTTCGATACCCACCGCCGCCGGCTTGAGCTTCACTGCATGGTGGGAGGGCATTTCGAGAATGCTCGCTTGGCTAGCTAACACCCTCAAATAGAAAATCTGTCACCATGTGACAGTGTGTTCCGGCAGCAGTCCTTGAGAGCCAGTAAAATTACACGCACATGTGACCCAACAACTGTGCATATGACTCAGGGTGACGGGCGCACTGCAGTTCGTCACTTGTGACGGGCACATTGAGGTTAAGTTTTTTTTTTCAGATTAATTGCAGCTGTTATAGGCAGTGGTTACCGCATAATATCAAGTGGGCCTCGCTTGTTGCGTCATAATATACTATTTAAAAAAAACTCCAAGACGATGCTAACAGTAGCGGCTAGTTTAATATAAAAGATTGTTACTTACAAGTGTATTGAACGAAGGAGAAGGTGCTATCGCCCAGACCCAGTCCTGTGGCGTGTTGACGATCGGCACTCCATCTGGGGTCACAGCCGCCCAGCCGCCTGCTCCCCCCACCACTACTAACGAACCTAGCTGAGATATCGATAGGGCTGCTATACCTGAAAACAGTAATGTCTTGTCATTAAAACACGAAATTAAAAGATTTCAGATTTAATTGAAAAAAAAATGGAAACCTATCTAAATAAAAAATTTATCGATGCCTATAAAATCCTGATTAGAAATCTGAGTAAAATGTTTTGATATACGTAGTAATTAAGATAACAAATTGTAGGTAATGAGCCACTAAAACAGTACTACACATGGAGTATACCAGTCGCAACAAAGAATTTTTTGAGAATAAACTTAACCAAGGACATATATTTATTTCTCTTATATCAATTTTCAAATAAATATTCTGGAAATAGAAAAGGAGTGCCATGTTAGGATGTTGCCAGAATATTATTTAATCGGTATATGGAACTCTGTAGTCTGCACGAGCAGATGCAAACTTTATGTCTATCAAAGTGAGACAACTTCGGAGAATCAAAAAGTGGTCATAGCAAGACTAGTAAAGTATGTACCAAAATTCCTTTCAATACGTGGACAGGTGGATATAATCTTTAAGTGATTTTAAAGTTTTCAATTGGTTAACGATAAAGAAGCCCAAAAAAAATTTTTTTCTCGCCCTTCCTTAAATATAACTTTATTTCTACGATCTGTGTCAAAATCTAAAAATCCTAACATTGTTTCAGTCCGGCCAGAATTCTGACTAGGATCAAAAACTTTTGACTTGTCAGGATGAATCCTGACGAATGGCAACGCTATTTGTGTATTGTGCCTTCACTGACATAGACAGTTTGCATAGTGCGAGAATATAAAAACTCTTTTTAATTTCATACTATGCATAATGACAGCCGGCAGCCCACAAAAATGTTTAACATATTAAAACTTACTTACCTATATTTCTTTCCTTGTACACTGGTTGGCCAAGAATATTATAGAAGGATAAGGTTTCATTCCAATCCGTGACTAGAAGAGTGTTTTTGGAGAAGGCCACAGCCCAGACGGCTGCTTCGCGAGTTACCCTCTGAACCTCCTCACCTGACTGGACACAAATTACAGGGCGGATGGTTAAATAAATGATAAGTAGGAGAGATGATACTAAGCCTAATTAAATAAAGCATTCATCTGCAATGTCATGGATCCTAAAACGGGCCAAAGCAGCTCGATGTTAGAGCGTTTTGAACGCCCATGAGGAGGTATCACTCTCATTATGGAAATCTAGCGCCAAGTAAGCTTAAAAAGTAAGTTCGAGCTGCTGTTTTCCACTTTCTGATTAATTATAAGAATAAAGGGGTCGATATGAATATCATCGTTGGATGAAGATTGGTAAATCAAAAGGTGTGACCCAAGAAAATTGTCACGCCGATCCAACTTCTTCAAGCTTGCTTCTTACATATGTCCAAAGGCAAAATGGGCTTAAATCATTTTCTAAAACCTGGCTGCATACAAAGTATAACTTTAGGTGCGTATCCAAACGCACTTTAATTATTAACTTTAAGAATTACCACATTTATAACGGCTTTTTTTTACAAAATATGATAATTTGTCCTTTGGCTAATATGGTTAATTGCCACTACAAGGACAGACCGTGAAGAACATAATAGTTCTGTATATATATCTATATATCTGTATATATACTTCATTATCCTGATATTTTTACTATACTAACTAGTCTATCGAATAATCTAAAATATGCCTGAACAATGCTGCATACCCGTCTGAATTCATGTGCAAGATGGGGGTCAATATCTATTCAGACTTTCATGCTAAGAATCATATCCAAAGAGAAAACGACTAATTGTAGTAGAATGCTATCTATGAAATAAATACATAATTTATGAAATAAATGCATTTCATAAATTGATAAGCTTCGTATGTTTTCTTTGTTGTTCTTCTCCTGTACAAAGTTCGCCGTACGAGACTGCCCTGTTGTTAAGCCTACATTGTGTCATCCATTATTCTCCCTTATCTTTGAAGGGACTTTGAGCCATAATATGTAGGCAGTTTGAATGTTTACAGTACATAATGTTATATGGCGTATATTATCAGAACTAAAAAAAAATCAATGTTATAATTTACTGGGGTGGCCCGTATAAGAAATATTTTTCAGAAACAAATTTCATTTGTGCATTATCGTATAAACCGTATTACCTAATACCACGAAAGCATCAAACTTGATTGGATTAATTGTAAACTCTATGTTCTAAGTTATTAAATCTGCAAAATGTGATTCTGACTCAAGCGATAAATCCTGCACTATATGTAAGAAGAAAAACAAGCAAAAGGATGGCACCTATAACCTGTACCTATTGGAACTTCAAAAATATCGTTCTATTTTCTAATGAGTACAGCCCATGAATGGAACTCTCTGCCATATTGTTTTCCCTAAGCCAAACCATCGCGTCGCTAACCAATGGGCAGGCAGTGACAATAGCTATAAACTGTCGTGCAGGTCCATTGCTTGAATTCTGCCGCGGGGCTCAAGCATTACCGCTTGGTGGAAAGGCATTTAGAGAATGCCCGCATGGTTAGATGCCACAATCAAGTACAGAATCAGTCTCCAAGCACCTAACTGGGTACAGCTGTACTTGAGAGCCATTAATTATAAATTAAGCCTGTTCACCATTCTTGAATCACTTACCATCAGGTGAGATGGTGGTCAAAAGCTAACCAAAGAGCTGTAAAAAACTGCCAGCAATGAACTGGACCAAGTCCTTAAAAACAAACATAATGGGATACAGTATTTTTAAAGGCAGAAAACACATTCGAATGTATAAATATAGTAATTTAAACAGAGTATTACCACTCGCCAAGTTAGCAAAATTGTCGCATCTGATCTTGCCTTAATACGCACAGCTAACTATATTATTGTAAGTTTTTGTGTGAGACCTTTTGATGGTTTTAGAAAATATAATAAGACATACAAATATCTCGCGATGCATAAAAAAACATAAACATATAAGGTGGATATTAATATGATCATAGACTTAGGATTTTTTCGCTAAAGCCAATGAATATAACAACAAATCTGCCAGGGTTGAATGGGAATCGATAACTGAATGTGTTTCACTCATGTTGAATTTTTGCTTACTCCAAATCAGTACGAACTGTTATCTAAGTTGTGGCACGTATTTTAAAGGATTGTGATGGAACATGCACGAGGCCCACCTTATGTTAAGCAGACTAGCCTCTGCACTGCATACTGATGCATTTCAACACAAGTTACGAATTGCAGTGCGCGCGTCAGTCTGAGACATACAGTAGTTAAGTCTCATAGGCCTGTAATTTTACTGGCTCTCAAGAACTGCTCCCGGAACACACTGTTATGTGCCTGGTGACACATTATCTACTTGAGGGTCGTAGCTTGCCAGGCGAGCATTCACAAAATGCCATGCGGTGAAGCTCAGGCCGGCGGTGGGGATCGAACCCTGGACTTACGACACGGCAGTCCATAACTATTAGCGCTCGGCCATCATTGCTTCAAAATCAGCACTACGCACAACAAGACAGCTTCTTTATGTACTTATTCTGCTCTGGTCAGTCTTTAGGGGCCTGCGAAGGAACGCGCGACGCGGTAGTGCCTTTAATATAATACGACATATCTAGTTATATGCAACTCAATACAGTAGATACGTAAACTTGAAATTAAAAATAATAAGAGGTAAGTATATTTTTTTCAATTTAAAGTATATCATTTAGAAACGTTTAGTGATTAATTATTTTGCAAACGTCAGCTTTGAAAATTCAAATATCTCATACACAATAAATAATTAAGCGTTGTAAAATGTATACCTAAGTGGCCGTTAGGCACCTACCTAGGCAATAATAATGTTTTCTGATTAATCAGTAGGTGCTTACTGATTGCGTAGGGGTATTTATCGACTGTTGATCAAGCGGAGGCATTCGGCAGGCTATAGTCCAGTCATCTTAGGCCAAATTAGGTGAATATCTTGGAAAATCAACTTACCCAGTATGATATAAGTATCATTTAATATTTAGCATTATTTATAATATACGCCAATTAGTACGCGTTTTTACATGAGAAAATTGGTTGAATTCATTTTGTACATACCAAATAGAATAACTTCTCTTGGAGCTAGTTTCACGATGATTGGGGGCCACCCCAAATAGGGTAAGAATAATATTCCTAATGAGCAGCTATTGCATGATACCATTCACGTTGGTGTAAGTTAGGGTTTGCACTGCACATTGAGCGCACAACAGGGGACCTTTCTATTTTAACAACCTTTCTTTTTTAAAGATAGTGGGTGTAGTATCAGGAAGAGCATGCCCAAGGCTTTTGTTGCTTGCTTTTGGCTAAATGCAGGGTTAGGAATATAGCTGGCCATAAAATCAAAGTTTATTACTTACTGCTAAAAAACCTTATAATCATATCCAAAGTCCACCTATTCAAAAAATAACAGGGGTAACTATATTATAAGTTAATAAATATTAACAATACCAAGTGTATATTAAAACATTAAAGAACACATATCAACTTACTTTATCTCGTATAGAAACCACTCCACTGGCCAGCCCAATAGCCAAATGCTGACCATTCCAAGACCAAGCGCAACTTGTGATTCGCCCTGATATTCGGTATTTCTGCACTGCCTTGACATCCATTGACCAGAATGCAAAATCAGTGATAGCACAGGATACAAGGTAGTATGTCACTGGGTTATATGAAAGACACTGGATAGACTCGTTATGTCTGAAATCAGGGACATTACAAGTCTTTGAGATATATTCAAGGAGAATTTTACTTAATTCACTCACGACAATTTGCAGGATAAACCATTTTAATCATACAAAGTCGGGGAGTACAAATAAAAGGTTATGTAAATTGCCATTTGACATGTCTTTACTTTTAGAGATAAATAAAATATACAACAATAACAAAATTTTTTATAAATATAATATCCTGTATTACCATATATGTGTGTGTAATCAATATTTTTTATTTCTTTTCTAATATCTTTTATCATCAATCAACTTTGAATTCGCTCCTACCTAGTGCTTGTTTTTACAGTCTATCTGTACTTATGGGCGCCTACCTATTCTTTACCAACCATGCATAATTATTTATTGAGTTTTCAATTGACCATCGTTTAAATTATAGTACTGTAAGTGTTGTCACTTTTGAATACTTTGTGATCATAACTGTGTTATCAAACTAATACTTAAGAATACTTACGAATATTTCAGTACACCTTCCATCTTTGATGTCCAAATAATAACATTTTTATCAGCACTACCACTAGCAAACTTCCTGCCATCTCCACAGTAGGCAACTGCATGCACTGTGCCTTTGTGCGCCTGGAGTAGTTGTATGAGTGCTCCATCTCTTGGGTCATACACCATAACCTTCTCGCCTGCACCAATTACCAGTTGAGTGCCATCAGGACTGAAGCATATGCTGTTAACACTGTTGAAATCATGGTATTATTTATTGAGCTACATCCATATTAACTATCAGTAGGTATAATGCATATATACTATACCTACAGTGATAGCAGCCTAAAACTATACTCCATAAATATTTAAAGTTGGGTTTGGTAGTGAGGAAGCTGGTCAGGTAAATGCATGATACACTCCATGAAGTCATGAACAACAAGTTCACGACTTTTTGTTCCCGAAGTTCAAGCATTACAGAAAATAGAAATGGTGTAATGTTATATTTATGTTAAAGAAATTGCAGCTCAATACAATTGTAATATATGTCATTCTTAATATATAAAAAAAGTGTAAGTTCTTACATTAGACTCAAACCCAAGCTATCTAGCGCCGCCTCGTAAACATTCAACATTAACATGAAAAGACAAATTGCAGATTTGTGCAAGCGGCAATAAGTCAGGACGATGAGCAAGATGAGGACAATAGCGTTCCTCCAAAAAAGTTGGTAATTCAGAGTCAGTAGCAGTTTTACGAAGAACTTTGTTTCTGCATTGACTTAGAGACCGGGCTTTTGAAATGAAGTGCAAAAATGATAAATATGGCATACATCCCGACACCTCGAAAAGGAAAAGGTCTTGTTTTTGCATCTCCAGATGAATGAGGCCCTACTGTACTTGTTTATTTTAGCAGTCATCCCCTCTCAATTTTTATCTCCACTATCATCAGTTGATGTATCTATTAATAGTGATTTTACATTTGGGCTAAATAACCATCCTATACCATAGGTCAAGTGCCAGCTCTCACAGCGACAGTTCATGTAATATTTTTCAGTTTTTATTTCTGAGTAGGACTATAATCACCAACTATTTAATTATGTAGCTACAATATTATACAGGTACCAGTGGTAAATATTGCACATCGGCAATCATTGCATTTCTGTTTGCTGATTTCCATATTATTACATGTATTGTTTATCAGAATTCGAATTCAGAAATTAGTAATATATTGTTGTTGTGCTTTCATCCCTGTGTGAAATATATAGATCTATCTAACTTATATTATGTATAATATGTATACCAATGACATTTATAAGGGAAGGTATACATGTAATTAAAAGTAATATTTTTTTGATAACTTTTGTTATTTTGTTGTGACGGATCAAGCTCGAGGCCTACGTGACGTTACGCACATTAACCTCTGCCAATAACAGATGAATTTCATCACAAGTCACAAATTGCACTGTATCTGTCATCTTGAGGCATAGTAGTTAAATCTCATGTGCCTGTAATTTTACTAACAAAATACTATGTTTGCTGATTATCTCATGAAGTAAAAACATTTCTAAAAATATTCAATGTCTTTTCAAACCCATTGTAATAAATAAGTCAGATAATTTCGCTTTAGGTCTATGATTTTGTCAGCAGTTCATTAAAAAATGAAAATCACACACCATTATTTGAACAAAATACATCATAACAAATTATTCATATATTAAATAGTTTGCACTGAATTTAATTGCACTGGAATGTGTTTTTTCCTTAGGTACATGCCATTGTACAACTTGAAATGATTAAAGTTTGTAATTTTGAAAACTCAATATATTAAACTGGATGCGTCTGTACTATATTTGAACCAAAATTAAAAAAAACGTCATGACGACATGCGACACAGATGACGCTCTACGAAGCCGAAATTGGCCGATTAATCTTTCCAAAGGTCAATATTTACCGTCGGTACTTGTACTTTACAATTATGTTGTGTTACTTTGATTGGTACATATGAGTTACACTGTTACCGACAAATTACTCGGCCTTAACCACATCACAGAAACCAAGTTCATGACCACCAGCACCAATAACGCCTATTCATATATGGCTACGGTCTTCCTAAATAAATTAGTAAAACTTTTGACAAACATTAAAATCAAGTCTTCTAAACTCCGGTAGTTCAAGTGTGCCACCCTCAACTTATTCTAATTAAAGATAAACTAGATAGTTTTACCTGGAAAACTCAACTTTATCAGCCTCATGGATTTTGTTCACCCACTTTGGGACTGTTCTCATATTGAATGTTTTGTGTGGTTTAGCTATCGATACTTTCTAATGTCATAAATGTTAATAAGCACATTTTGAAGGAACTACAAAATATACGGAATTAGGTATTATGTTAAAATTTATTAAAATAATGTTTAACAAACTTCTTAGAAACGTTGGAAACGTGCAAAATTTCCTTGACAACGGCGTCGGTCAAAAATGTAAACAAAACAAATGTCATGGCATGACAGGACTAAGGCAGCCGTTCCGTTTCACGCCAAAAGCGATGTCATCGCCACATCGCTAAGTCGAATGGCCGTTAGCGACGGATGCATGCGAGAAATCGTGACAGACCCACACCGTACCCCTGGCTATATCCTTGGTAGCATAGAACATATTATAATAATACTACGTACCCAAACTATATGAATGTCATTGATTATTGCGTCATCATTACAACTCAAACACTGGCAATTATCAAACTTTTTTTTTTTTTTTTTATTGTTTTTACCGGCGGTATGCCTTTATTAAACAAAATACTATGAACTATATACAACACTACAGCTACTACAATAAAAGCATTTAGACACCTATAAGTCATAGCAGACTCATAGGCAGTCCAAATACTCCAGCCCACTCCCAGTTGGCAGCGTGCCCAGCATGCTGGCAGCATTGCCCCGTTGAATTGCAATGCTTATTCGTTGAGCCAAATATGTGCCAGCATTTTGATCACGCGTCGCATCGACCAAGCGCTCAGATAGGTTTTGGAAAATACGATGAGCTCCCGGTCCCCACGGACCCAACGTCTCTACGCCAAACGGCTCAAATATGTAACCCATACCGAGGTTAGCATATTTGCGCCGCTTGAGTTGCTCCGCCGAAGTAGCCGCAGCGCCAGCCCTCACGTTGGTTTCAGAAAGATGTGACGGCGCTAAAGTGTCCACGCACGTAGCGTCCCACACTAAGGGCCGTCCTAACTTCCACGGAACCAGAGTCATGCTTAAAGTCATTATCAAACTAGATTTATGTTGCACTCGATATCAAATAAGTCACATAATTTCATAAAGTTTACATGACCTACAAAAGATTACTCGACAAATGTGACATTATTTTTGTAAATATTTAGCAAACATTTTCATTTACATACTCCAATATCGACTCGGTCTACCACCATCTTGAGACCGCAAGACCTCATAATATTCTGTTCCTCACGGCGACGCAGATCAAATGTCCAGATGACGCTGCATAACTTGCCTACCCCGGCTACGTTCTAGCTAGAACATAGTTTCAGGGCCAGAGTGGGAGTTTGTAAGTATGCCCGCGATGACATTTGTTATCGACGTTGAAGACCCCAAATTTTCCATCATGAGGGTTCTGGTGGACAATGGCATGGAGAAGATACTTTATACTAGTGTCTACCGTTCGCATAGTGGAGATGAGGAGACGACCAGGCTCACAAACTACCTCAGTTAGACGTAGCCGAACAGAGGTATCCTTCTGCTCCATTAGTGCTTCTGGGGGATTTCAACCCCTACCATCAGGACTGGCTATACACGGTATAATTAAATCCTAAAAGTTTGAAATTGCTCTCCTGTAAAATGCTACTTTTTGAAAATGTCGATCTAGTCACAAAGGAGCGACATTACCTAGCTAATGACTTTTCATTCATCAGCCTAAGCTGTCGGATCACGTGTTCATTGGGTAAAATTCTGCTTGGAACCTACTATAGCCACTCACATGTGTCAATTATTATCTTCAGTCGAGAAGTTTTTAGAAGATCTCATTCCCTTATCGACGTAGGCATCGGCGTCGACGATAGCGTCTGAATTGGCATCAGCGTCGGTGTTAGCATCGGCGTCGACGTCGCCATCAGCGTCAGCATTGGCATCGGCGTCGGTGATGGCGTCGGCATCAGCGTCGGAGTCAATGTCGGTGCCGCCGTCGGCGACGGCGTCCAAGTCAGCGTCGGTGTTGGCACCAGCATAATTTCTCATGAAGGTCAATATTGAAATATTCTATATTGTACTGCCACGTTCAGAAGAAAAATATAAAGCCACTGCGAGAAGAACGGGCAAGAAACTCGAGGCCATTCATTTCGACGTGTTTTCACAAAATGTTACATCTATACTTATAATAAAACTGTAACAGGTCCAATTCCGTACATGGCAGATGTTTTGAAAAAAAAATGTACAGTACTCTGTAGCTGATACTGATGCCGATACTGTATTTTTTTAATTTTTGTCTGTCTGTCTGTATCCCGGCCGCGCATCACTCCAAAACTACTGAATGGATTTCAATGAAACTTAGCATGATTTGAGTTCATACTACAAGGTAGGATAATTTAATTTTTTATCCTGAATTTCAGCATGGTTCCTTTGGGAGAGGGGATGAAAGTCAAAATATACACTTAGTTGTAATTTATTAACGCGTTGTCCGATTTCATACGTTCTTTTTAGGGTTCCGTACCCAAACGATAAAAACGGTCTGTCCGGCTGTCTAGTAACAGTCTACTCCAATCATCGATGGCTGTTCTTCCGACCAATTGGCCATAAATGCCGGAGACCTCAAGGATCAGTACTCTCTGCAACGCTTTTTCTGCTGCATTTTAATGATCTGCTGAAACTAGGTATTACTATTATTGTGTCCGTGCCGATAAGTAACCACCTAGAGCTTCTTGGCATCTCTTTAACACCAACTCTCAATTTCGGTTTCTATATTGAGTCCAAAGCCCAGCTTGCCTCAAAAAAGCCTTAGTGTTTTGGCTAAGGTGAGACAATACTTCACACCAGTACAGTTGCTTAAGCTTTATCAAACCCAAGTCCGGACGTATAGGAGTACTGTTCTCCCCTTTGGGATGGTTCTGCCAAATACCAGCTGGAGATACTGGAAGCTATTGAAGCGAGAGCCAAGAGATTCATTAACGACGACCAATTAGTAGGCAAGAGACTCCAGAGCATCGTGCATCGTGCAAAGTTGCTTGTTTATCGGATTTTTATCTGATACATTTCGGCGGTGAGTGTGCAACGGAACTTCACAATTCGGCCATCTCCATTCTATAATCGGACATCCAGGGACACTCAGAAGCGCCATCGCTATATGGTGGAAATTCCATTTACCTGAATTAGCGATTTTTTTCTTCCTACATTATACGAACCGCCAGGGAATTGAATACCCTACCTGAGTCTGTGTCTCCGGTTAAGTACAATATGGGGGTCTTCAAAACGCGAGTGAACAGGTATCTTCTGGGTAAGCGCGCTCCATTATAGATGGCGCTATAACTTAACATCAGGTGAGATAGTGGTCAAGCGCTACCCAGTTCGGAATAAATATATATATAAAAACGTCAGCTTTCAAGCAATTATCTACCAAAATGATGGCAACATGTTGGCATTTTAGTAGGGAAGAGACGAAGGCTGCCTTCCGTTACACGCCAAACGCGATTTTTATCGATTATAGCGATTAAAAGTCCACTCCGTTACAGAAATGGAGCTTTTGACAGTTGAGTACATTGTAACTCTTAGATTTACTGTCGTCGTAATGCCGATTATTCTCAACGGTCGTAATCGCTCATATCGCTAAACGCTTCCCGCCCGGGCACATATTAATCAATAATTCCTACCGTTTGACCCATCGAAGTACAGAATGTACGCACTCACACATAAACAAAATGATAGTTTGACATTAGTATTGTTCAAATCCGCTATAAAGCACCAACGCGCTAGAGACTATAAACTATATTCGAATAGCGCGCTATGTTATACGCTATCGTTATATGGAAACAAGGCGCTCGCGCTAGATGCATATGCTAGGTGTCGTTACAATAGCGTCAGGCGCAACGTGCTGTCTGCCGTTGTCGTTCGGCTCGACACTAGCGTGGATCTAATGAGTAACGAGTTGATTCTATCACAGAATTATTACACTGCTTTATTGTAATAAATGGAATGAACTTTCCTTCATACTTTTCAGGCTTAGGATTGTCTATAATTGTCTTGTATAGTGTTATGAAATGTGTGCAATTATAGGCGTATTTAGAAGTTCATTTCTAGTAGGTATATACAAAAATCAATTTTTTTTGTTTTTTTTTCTACTTTATATTCTATTTTTTTTTTAATGCCTTTATTAAACAAAATACTATGCACTATATACAACACTACAGCTACTACAATAAAAGCATTTAGACACCTATAAGTCATAGCAGACTCATAGGCAGTCCAAATGCTCCAGCCCACTCCCAGTTGGCAGCGTGCCCAGCATGCTGGCAGCATTGCCCCGTTGAATTGCAATGCTTATTCGTTGAGCCAAATATGTGCCAGCATTTTGATCACGCGTCGCATCGACCAAGCGCTCAGATAGGTTTTGGAAAATACAATGAGCTCCCGGTCCCCACGGACCCAACGTCTCCACACCAAACGGCTCAAATATGTAACCCATACCGAGGTTAGCATATTTGCGCCGCTTGAGTTGCTCCGCCGAAGTAGCCGCAGCGCCAGCCCTCACGTTGGTTTCAGAAAGA
Source organism: Plagodis dolabraria (assembly GCA_963854805.1). NCBI lineage: Eukaryota > Metazoa > Arthropoda > Insecta > Lepidoptera > Geometridae > Plagodis > Plagodis dolabraria. The sequence continues at coordinate 16,661,327 of OY978440.1, read as the reverse complement.
TGTGACGGCGCTAAAGTGTCCACGCACGTAGCGTCCCACACTGAGGGCCGTCCTAACTTCCACGGAACCAGAGTCATGCCGTCAGGTCTTTTACCATCGTCACGCATCAGACCATTCGGTTCGAGAATAGCTGGAACATTGGCGCTGGTAAAAGCCCGGCGAATGATATCGTTAAGGCTGGCGTGGCGGGAAATTCGACCAGCACTTCGAGAGCAGGAGAGGCCATGGTGACCGAGTTGATCAACTGCAGTACCACACTGGCAGTGATGTGCAACACAACACCTTGCACCCAAGCGTAAGCTAATAGCTAGACGAAAAGCGGATGGATCTATAAGGCTACCAGTTTTGTAAGAAGGAATGGCCTGTAACCAAAGACCGGATTCCCACACAGAAACAGCGAGAATACGAGCACGATCTGCGATGCTAGAACACGTATTTAAAAGATCTTTCCGTGTTAGCTCGCATAAGGGTCGATACCACTGTTTCTGAGATGACAACATTTTTGGGAATTCAGTATTTGGACAAGCCAGTCTCCATGTGTTTTTGGCCTCAGCCAGATATGCTACATCGAAAGAGCCTAAAGATCGTGCAAGAATTTTTGCTACTAATTTGTGTGTACTGTGTACAGAAGACAAAAAAGCTGGTAGTGACACACTACAAATTTTGCGTATCCCTATGCCCCCCAACCTCACAGGGAGGGAAGCTTGCACCCAAGCCCTATCATCCATCTCAACAAATTTTAATTAATATTCTTTTTTTGATTGTTTGGTATTTACAGTTATATGTACAGTAATGATATTTTTTTCCTATCTCTCTATGGAGGTGATTTTTCTATTTATATTTTAATGGTTGATTTAAAACTCTCCACGACAGTAATTACAAATAGCAATTTTATTACCATCACTAGACTTTTCAAAAAAGTTCCATATCGGTAAATTACTACTACGTTAAGGCATTTTTTATCGTTATTTATAATATATTACGCGTCCTTTCACAGTTTTTAGAATATACAAACTTTATTTATAACGCTAACTTATAGGTAAGTGCGAGCCAATAGATCGCGCGCGGTCACACTCAATCAACACAACACATTACAGGTAGGTATATAGCGCGTAGGCCTATAACGCGCATATGCGCAAAGCGTGTTAACGCGACCGAAAGCGCGCGATGACTGAAACTTGGCGCTATGCCGCTATGCTGTTAGCCGCTACCCAGCCATGTTAGCTATATATAACGCGCTATGCTATGGCGCTAGATGCTATATTATCCACCACTATTTGATATTATTGTTCACGGTGACTTCAGTTTGTAGCGTGGTCATTGAAAATAAAACCGCAAGATGGCGTATTTAATGTCATCCTTAGTATGCAACATCATACCCGCGATTTCGCGATTTGTTGAACGGAATGGCGATCACATTGCTAAAATCGGTTTAATAGCGAGACGAAAAGCAGATGGATGTATAAGGCTACCAATTTTTAATGATAGGATGGCCAGTAATAAGATATCAGATTATAATAAATGTAGGTATGTAAGAAAGAAAGTAAGAAAACCCATTTATTTGACACAACATTATAACAAATAAAACGTAGGTATACATAATAATAAAAACAAAGTGCATGAGCTGTTGTCAAAAAGATCTTGCCCCAGCACATGTCTGTCAGATGTCTTAAGACACTGATTTTCAGGCAAAACCTATGTATACAAAGAGACACATTGTTAGATTTTTTATTTTATTTTAAGCTGTTAGGTTAGCCTTTGACTATCTCACCCGAAGGTAAGTGATGATGTAGTCGTACTTGGATGTTCTTCAGGTCAATTTAGAATTGGTTCCTAACGGCACTGAACACACCGTTAGGTGTTTGGTGGCAAATTTTCCACTTAGGGTGATAGCTAGCCAGGCGGGCATTCGCAAAATGCCTTACCAGCATAGGTAACGACTCGAGCCGTCTTGGTCAACATGGCTTAAAGCACCCTCCAAAGAACGGAAGCGCTCAGTAGTAATGCCACCAGCGGTACTCTACCAAAGTTATGCTCATAACCGCAGCGGATGTTGATCGGTTAAGAACGACTAAGTAAGCTACTCTACGAGCGCAATAAAGATCACATTTATGTCCTTTTGACTTTTAAACTCGTACTGAGGGACAAAATCTTTTAATTGATATCAGCTTAAATTTTTCACATGCAAAATACACAGTCATTACCTAGCAAATGACTTTTCATTCATCGGCCTAAGCTGTCGGATCACGTGTTCATTGGGTAAAATTCTGCTTGGGACCTACTATAGCCACTCACATGTGTCAATTATTATCTTCATTCGAGAAGTTTTTAGAAGACCTCATTCCTTTATCGACGTAGGCATCGGCATTGACGATGGCGTCGCCATTGGCATCAGCGTCGGTGTTAGCGTCGGCGTCGACGTCGCCGTCAGCGTCAGCATCGGCATCAGCGTCGGCGATGGCGTCGGCATCGGCGTCGGTGTTGGTGTCGGCGCCGGCGTCGTGACGGCGTCCAAATCAGCGTCGGTGTTGGCACCAGCATAATTTCTCATGAAGGTCAATATTGAAAATATTCTATACTAGCTGTACCCGCGACTTCGTTCGCAATTGCCGTACCTGCAGACTAATTATTCACATTTGTGCACTGTATATCCCATATTAAGCAACACTGTGGTCTGCGGTGAAGCACTCTTATAGTAAACCATAGCTAAGAATGGAGCTTTTTACTTTGGATTTCAAAACTCCCGGGTTGTATTTTCCAGAAGACAGTAGTTAAGTAACTCAGAGAGTTCTTTCCCGGTTCGCACAATAAATGTTGAAGCAAAGTACATTGTGCGTTTCTTTACAATTTCGATTTTAAAACGGCGGTTTGTTTGACGGTAGATCGGACATATTTTTTTTATTTCTCATTCTCGGAATGTAGTGTTTGTTTGATCTGAGTAGCGGGTAGGAGAGGCTCCTTCCCACCTAAGGCCGGAAAAAACTCATAGTAAATGCTTCCTTCTCTTGGGTCGGAATGACTTGTAACAATGGTAACCATTAGTGTAAACAAAGTTATATGTCTAAGATTTTTCGTTGTAAAATACTCTGCTGTTATAAAATAATTAATTACAACTATGTTTGGCAGGGTAGTAACTAAATATAAGGTAAAAAGAGTAGGTTAAAAAAAAACTAACTAAAAATTTCCCTAAATTTCATTGTTCTAACTCCTAGTGTATCTTTGTGTCTTCTACTCATGTTTATTATTTTTAGTAAATATTTAGAAAAACTACATTTTTTTTACCGTCCTCATACTTTTAAATGAAAAGTAGAGTGCTTAATACGTATGTAAGTCATCGATTCCTACTGGGGCTATAGCCGCATTAATTTTAAATAGGTACTGCTCATGTTATTAAAATCAAAATAAATAATATAAAAAAAACATACTACATATACGTTATTCCTTTTTATATCGTTATTCCTTAAATTAGTAGTGAAAAGCAGAGAGATTCCTCTTCGGGCAATAGCCGCCCGTGAATATTCCAAACAAAATTTTACGTAAAATTTTACAAATAGTTCTATCCTGTCAATATTTTTTAGTAAGTAAGTTATGTTTTCAATGAATAATTTTTAGAAAAGCTACTTATTTTACTTTTTTAAATTCGAAATGAAAAGTAGAGAGCTGAACGCGGGTGAAAGTTATCAATTCCTTTCGACCCTTGTATAACAATCTACTAAATTTGTTCACTTCCAACTTTAAACGGATTTAATCACGTATATTTATCGTTATTTTTGTCCCGACAGTCACCCCGTGACCAAGATCACTACAAAGTGTTTGAAACGTCGCGTCGGGACAAAAATAATGACAAATATACGTGATTTAAACCGTTTCAAATTGTTTAATTACTAAGTGTAACAATCGCGAAAACCTAAGACAACATTGTGCACTTCCATTGCGCAGTCTTCGAAATGTACCTATCCGGCAAAAGAAAGATATATGTAGTTAAAAAAACTGATTGTGGTGAATGTACCACATTTTAGAGTTTTATCGTAGCAAGCTTGCAATACTAAATAATTGTGTGTGATGCCGGTCTGTCCGTGGGGTGTCGGGCTTCCCGTGGGGTTCCGGGCTTCTTAACTGCAAAACTGAGGACTTTGAAATATTTACGGGCTAATAATTAAATTACCACTATTATAACAAAAAAAGAATGATTGAAATCGGACTACGCGTTAATAAATTACAACTAAGTGTACATTTTAACTTTCATCCCCTTTCCCAAGAGAACCGTAAGTACTGAATTTCGGGATAAAAGTATCCTATGTCCTTCTTCGTAGTATGAACTCGAATCGTGCTAAGTTTCATTCAAATCCATTCAGTAGTTTTGGAGTGATGCGCGGCCGGGATACAGACAGACAGCCAGAAAAAAGAAACAGTTTTTGCATCAGTATCAGCAAAGTCAAAGTCATACCTATACGATAAGGTGTGACCGCCAGCTTAAGATGAGCCGTACGTTCAAAGATTTCTGTACATTTTGGGTGTCAAGTTATTTGGAACGTAATATTTAGGTTGTGATGTATGTAATTTCTGAACTGCAAACCCGATGACTTTGAAATATTTACGTGATAATTTTTAAAGCACCACTATTCTAATTTAAAAAAATCGGCCAAGTGCGAGTCGGACTCGCGCACGAAGGTTTCCGTACCATTAGCTATACAACATTTGACTTCATATTTTAACCTTTTTAGGGTTCCGTACCCAAAGGGTAATAACGGGACCCTATTACTAAGACTTCGCTCTCCGTCCGTCCGTCCATCCGCCTGTCACCAGGCTGTATCTCAAGAACGGTGATAGCTAGACAGTTGACATTTTCACATATGATGTATTTCTATAGCCGCTATAACAACAAATACTAAAAATAAAATAAATATTTAAGGGGATACAACAACCTTGATTTTTTTACCGTTTCTTGCTCGATACTAATGACGGTGACTGGCAGACGCTTTAACTATTCACAGAATATTTAGTTTTATGTTTTCTTTAAATATAATTAATTAAATTAGAATAAATAATTAAGAGGGCACCCATACAATAAAATTTCAGATAATGGTACGGAACCCTTCGTGCGCGAGTCCCATTCGCATTTGGTCAAATTTTTGTATTTGTTGTTATAGCGGCAACATAAATACATCATCTGTGAAAATTTCAACTGTCTAGCTATCACGGTTCTTGAGATACAGCCTGGTGATAGACGGACGGACGGATTATTGGTAATTTTTTTTTTCAAAATATCTGCCATGTACAGAATTGGATCTGTTACAGTTTTAAGTATAGATTATTTTTGTCCCGAATCACGATCACTACAAAGTGTTTGAAACGTCGGGATAAAAATAATGATAAATATACGCTATTTAAACCGTTTAAAGTTGTTTAATTACTAAGTGTTTATTATTATATTATTTTTTTTTACTTCGCGAAAACCTAAGACAACATTGTGCACTTCCATTGCGCAGTCTCCGAAATGTATCCGGCAAAAGAAAGATATGTAGTTAAAAAAATTGATTGTGGTGAATGTACCAGATTTTAGAGTTTTATCGTAGCAAGCTTGCAAAACTAAATAAGGGTGCCGTGCTGCCCGTGGGGTTCTGGGCTACCTGTGGGTTGTCGGGCTGTCCTTGGGGTGCCGGGCTATAATGTCACCCCCCCATCTTTACCCGTAGTAGGTGTCGTAAGAGGCGATAAAGAGTAACACTACAGAGGGTGGGCAGCAGCGCTTTCTGAGGAACATATCTCACACCGCGATCCCCAAGATACCTGCCAAGCTTGGGGATTATGGCAAACCCTCCCATAGTGGTGGAGGCTGTGTTCAGCAGTAGACATTGCGGCTGATATAATATATATTTTAAGCCTTTATGATAAAGTGCGAATGCTAGCTTAAGATGAGCCGTACGTTTAAAGGTTTCTCAACATACTGCGGTTCAAGTTATTTAGAACGAAATATTTAGTTTGTGATATCTGTAATTTCTGAACTACAAAACTGAAGACTTTGAAATATTTACGGGAAAATAATTAAATTACCACTATTGTAAAAAAAAATAATGATTGAAATCGGACTACGCGTTAATAAACAACAACTCACTTTACATTTTGACTTTCATCCCCTTTTCTAAGGGAACCGTACTGAACTTCGGGATAAAAAGTATCCTTTATCCTTCTTCGTAGTATGAACTCAAATCGTGCTAAGTTTCAATTAAATCCATTCAGTAGTTTTGGAGTGATGCGCGGTCGGGATACAGACAGACAGACCGAAAAAAAAACAGTTTTTGCATCAGTATCAGCTACAGATTGCACTGAAAAAATATTTTCAAAATATCTGCAATGTACAGAATTGAACCTATTACAGTTTTATTATGAGTATAAATAGATAAATGTAAGCGTCTTACCCCTCGCGCTTCCCTACCTGCCTTCTCCAACTTAAATTGTTACAGGTATAGATTAGACTGATTAGAGCATTGCATGTTATGAAAAATATACATAGGGAAATTGTGCTTATCGTAAAAAAAAAAACTGTGTTTTATTGTTTGAAATATCAGAATCTTTTGGAGTGGTCCGACTACAGACCTATCTATTATACCTATACGATAAAGTTCAAACGCCAGCTTAAGATGAGCCGTACGTTCAAAGGTTCCTGTACATTCTGGATGTCAAGTTATTTGGAACGTAATATTTAGGTTGTGATGTCTGTTATTTCTGAACTTCGAACCCGATGACTTTGAAATATTTACGGGATAAATTTTAAAGTACCACTATTCTAACAAAAAAATCGGCCATGTGCGAGTCGGACTCGCGCACGAAGGGTTCCGTACCATTAGCTATACAACATTAGACTTCGTATTTTAACCTTTTTTTTGTTTTAACGTGCGCGAGTCCAACTCGCACTTGGCCAATTTTTCGTATTTGTTGTTATAGCGGCAACAGAATTACATCATCTGTGAAAATTTCAACTGTCTAGCTATCACCGTTCTTGAGATACAGCCTGGTGACAGACGGACGGACGGACGGATGGACGGACAGACGGACGGACAGCCGGACAGACCGTTTTTACCCTTTGGGTACGGAAACCTAAAAAGAACGTATGAAATCGGACTACTCGTTAATAAATTACAACTAAGTGTATATTTTGACTTTCATCCCCTCTCCCAAGGGAACCATGCTGAATTTCGGGATAAAAAGCTAAATTATCCTACCTTGTAGTATGAACTCAAACCATGCTAAGTTTCATTGAAATCCATCCAGTAGTTTTGGAGTGATGCGCGGCCGGGATACAGACAGACAGACAGACAAAAATAAAAAAAAATACAGTTTCGGCATCAGTATCAGCTACAGAGTACTGTACATTTTTTTTTTTCAAAATATCTGCCATGTACGGAATTGGACCTGTTACGTCTGTCCGTCTATCCGTCCGTCCGTCCGTCTGTCACCAGGCTGTATCTCAAGAACGGTGATAGCTAGTCAGTTGAAATTTTCACAGATGATGTATTTCTGTTGCCGCTATAACAACCAATTTCAAAACGTTGGCCAAGTGCGAGTTGGACTCGCGCACGTTAAAACAAAAAAAAGGTTAAAATACGAAGTCTAATGTTGTATAGCTAATGGTACGGAACCCTTCGTGCGCGAGTCCGACTCGCACATGGCCGATTTTTTTGTTAGAATAGTGGTACTTTAAAATTTATCCCGTAAATATTTCAAAGTCATCGGGTTCGAAGTTCAGAAATAACAGACATCACAACCTAAATATTACGTTCCAAATAACTTGACATCCAGAATGTACAGGAACCTTTGAACGTACGGCTCATCTTAAGCTGGCGTTTGCACTTAATCGTATAGGTATAATAGGTAGGTCTGTAGTCGGACCACTCCAAAAGATTCAGATTTTTCAAACAATAAAACACAGTTTTTTTTATTACGATAAGCACAATTTCCCTATGTATATTTTTCATAACATGCAATGCTCTAATCAGTCTAATCTATACCTATAACAAGTTGGAGAAGGCGGGTAGGAAAGCGCGAGGGGTAAGACGCTTACATTTATCTATTTATTCTTATAATAAAACTGTAACAGGTCCAATTCTGTACATGGCAGATATTTTGAAAATATTTTTTCAGAGCAATCTGTAGCTGATACTGATGTAAAAACTGTTTTTTTTTTCGGTCTGTCTGTCTGTATTCCGGCCACGCATCACTCCAAAACTACTGAATGCATTTAAATGAAACTTAGCACTATTTGAGTTCATACTACGAAACTGTATACTATTTTCTTCGGCGACGACAATATCGTCTGCGAATCTTAGATGGTTAAGTCTTCGTTCATCTATGCTTAAACCTAGTTGGTCCCATTTCATCTTTCTGAATATATTCTCCAATACTGCAGTGAAAATCTTGGGGGACAGTGGATATCCTTGCCTGACACCTTGAAACCTCTATTTATATTGAAAACCTCCCCCAAACTATCTAGTTGTATTCTTGCTTTAGTGTTGGAGTATACAGTTTTGATGGTTTTTATGTATTGTGTGGGGATTCCTTGGTTTTCTAGACTTTCCCATATTTATTTACTTTCCCATTATAGATTTATGGCTAATGCTGTCGAAGGCCTTGGTGTAGTCGATGAAGGCCATATACAGGTGCTTGTTGTATTTTCTATAGAATTATTACTAACTCATTTAGAAAAATACAAAGACTTTATTAGAATTTACCGAAAAAAATGTGTTCCTATTACTTACTTGAAATAGTTTTATAATATATGGTATAATTAGATAACTACTTAAATTTTATAAAATGATGGTAAAAGTAAGCTGTTTTAATATAAAAATAATGAATAAAATAATCATACTTTATACCCACGTCCTTCAGAATACATGTAACGACTTTAGGGCGAACGCTTATCAGGAATAGGGCAAAACCTGTCGACTTTATGGCGAATTTGTGTCTGTCGAATAAAATTTAAATTACTCATAAACTAATATTAGTATTGCTTATTTTTGACCAAAATCAAGTATTCAGTGAATCTCTATAACAAATAAAAAATAAATGTATCATAAGAGCTAGACACTATACCTAAAGCTCACAAATGCCTAGGAATCAAAGTTTGAAAATGGCTTAAGGTGTCGACTTTTAGACATTTTACCCTACCTTTGCATGGTGGTAGGGCATTTTGCGAATGCCCGCCTGGCTAGCTACCACCCTCAAGTTGAAAATCTGTCGCCAAGCACCTAACGGTGTGTTCCGGCAGCTGTCCTTGAGAGCCAGTAATTCTAGGTTAGCCTGAACAACATCTTCGACCACATCATCACTTACCATCAGGTGAGATAGTGGTCAAAGGCTAACCTATATGGCATAAAAAAAAAACCTAAATATTAATTGAACTCTATTATAAAATTAACAAATTACAAACTTGTATACTTAGATGCAAGAAATTAGTTATACCTAGGTACCTCATTAAACAAATCATTCATCACTATCTGCGATGAAATTATATTGAAGATTACTATCACAATTTGGGCGATGCCCCGTCCACCCACTGGACTTTCCCACTAGTGGGTGGACGGGGAATTCAAGTTTCCCCGTCCACCCACTGCACTAGAGTTTTTGTAGCCATTGCAAATTAAATGACATATGATCAACAGCATTGCTCATTTGGTCAGAACTGTGACCCAAATGATCGAATAATTTTAACCCGATCACTATGCGAATGAGGAAACGGGTCCCGAAAAATTATCGGTCGACGCACAGCTCTAATGTAAGTACAATAATGTACCTACTTAGTGACCTTTCTGTGACATACATAAAGTTTTTATTATGAGGTAGAACCAAAGCTCTGTTGGTTAGTAGGTATAGTTACTTGCCTTTACCACTTGTAAGACAAAAAGTGAGGGATAAGTGAAACACCTGTAGGTACTTACCTGAGTAGGTATTTCGCTGATCTTGCATAATTGGAAATGCAAACTCCAGTGAGCATACCGATGCAGCAATAAAAGTCTCATTTATTTTCTAATTGCCAACCGCTACTTTTGCCGCTGTCTACTTAAAGCACTCCCTACATCCAAAGCCCTATTTCAATTACCTTGCGAAAACACTTTTAGCGTAAGCTGCGAGTTGGGCCACAATGACGTCAGCACACAATTAATCCATTCGGAAATTTATCCGGTGCATTAGCCCGAGGAGCTGCCGGCGGGCCGCGCCTCCAATTAAAATGTAAATGGGGCCCTGGGGCCTGGAGCGGCCTGGAACGATAGATAGGATTAAGTCTTCAGCACACAAAACGTGGGACGTGTGTCGCGTCAAAGATTACAGTAACTGCCCGTTCGGCAGCAGACCAGCACAATATAACTAACTAGCTTTGGGACCGCTACTTCTCCTGAGTAGCCTACGCAGGTTAAGTTTAGTACATGAGTATGGTTCATAATTTTTAGGGTTCAGTACTCGAAAATGGGACCTTTAATATCTAAGCCTGCACTGTCCGTTCGTCCCTCCATCTTTGCCGCCAGGTAGCCATTTGAAATTTTCACAGAATATACGTTATTATGGAGGACTGCTTATAATATACATTTGATAACAACAAAATTTATCTGTAAAACGGTTGTTGATATAAGACTCAAACTTAATCAGTTAAAATAATAATTGTAAAAAAAAACGCAACAAACTTCCAACACTGAAAAGTATTAAAAAACCGGTGGAAGTAAGTACCATGATGGATGATTAATTACACTGACATCACATTTTCGGTCGGTTCCGGTTTTTTAAAACGTAATTTTTTCAATCTTTTCCGTGATACATACTCTTTGATACCTCTTAGAAGATCATTCACGCGCCTAAAATACATCGATAGACGGGATTTTATTTCCTTCTATAAAGAAATAATTTTTACTCTACTCAACGAGCTCTCGACGACGACACCCCACATGCTAGGGTGTGAGCATTTTTTCGTCATTTTTTACAAACATACTTATATATAACTAGCTGTACCCGCGACTTCGTTCGCGATTGCCGTACCTGCAGACTAATTAGTCACATTTGTGCACTGTTTATCCCATATTTAGCAACACTGTGGTCTGCGGTGAAGCACTCTTATAGTAAACCATAGCTCAGAATGGAGCTTTTTACTTTGGATTTCAAAACTCCCGGGTTGTATTTCTCAGAAGACAGTAGTTAAGTAACTCAGAGAGTTCTTTCCCGGTTCGCACAATAAATGTTAAAGCAAAGTACATTGTGCGTTTCTTTAGAATTTCGATTTTAAAGCGGCGGTTTGTTTGACGGTAGATCGAACATATTTTTTTTATTTCTCGTTCTCGGAAAGTAGTGTTTGTTTGATCTGAGTAGCGGGTAGGAGAGGCTCCTTCCCACCTAAGGCCGGGAAAACTCATAGTGACTTGTAACAATTGTAACCATTGGTGTAAACAAAGCTATATGTCTAAGATTTATCGTTGTAAAATACTCTGTTGTTATAAAAAAATTAATAACAACTATGTTTGGCAGGGTAGTAACTAAATATAAGGTAAAAAGTGTAGGTAAAAAAGAAACTAACTAAAAATTTCCATAAATTTCATTGTTCTAACTCCTAGTGTATCTTTGTATCTTCTACTCATGTTTATTATTTTTAGTAAATATTTGAAAAACTAAATTTTTTTACCGTCCTCATATTTTAAATTAAAAGTAGAGTGCTTAACACGTATGTAAGACATCGATTCCTACTTAGACTATAGCCGCATTAATTTTAAATAGGTTCTGCTCATGTTATTAAAATCAAAATAAATAATATAAAAAAACATACTATTTTTATATCGTTATTCCTTATATTAGTAGTTGTGATATCTGTAATTTCTGAACTACAGAACTGAAGACTTTGAAATATTTACGGGAAAATAATTAAATTACCACTATTGTAACAAAAAAATAATGATTGAAATCGGACTACGCGTTAATAAATTACAACTCACTTTACATTTTGACTTTCATTCCCTTTCCTAAGGGACCCGTACTGAATTTCGGGATAAAAAGTATTCTATATCCTTCTTCGTAGTATGAACTCAAATCTTGTTAAGTTTCATTTAAATCCATTCAGTAGTTTTGGAGTGATGCGCGGCCGGGATACAGACAGACAGACAGAAAAAAAAACAGTTTTAGCATCAGTATCAGCTACAGATTGCTCTGAAAAATATTTTCATAATATCTGAAATGTACAGAATTGAACCTGTTACAGTTTTATTATGAGTATAAATAGATAAATGTAAGCGTCTTACCCCTCCTTACTACTCTACTACTTACTCCCTTCCCTACCTGCCTTCTCCAACTTGTTATAGATATAGATTAGACTGGTTAGAGCATTGCATGTTATGAAAAATATACATAGGGAAATTGTGCTTATCGTAATAAAAAAACTGTGTTTTATTGTTTGAAATATCAGAATCTTTTGGAGTGGTCCGACTACAGACCTATCTATTATACCTATACGATAAAGTGCAAACGCCAGCTTAAGATGAGCCGTACGTTCAAGGGTTCCTGTACATTCTGGATGTCAAGTTATTTGGAACGTAATATTTAGGATGTGATGTTTGTTATTTCTGAACTTCAAACCCGATGACTTTGAAATATTTACGGGATAAATTTTAAAGTACCACTATTCTAACAAAAAAATCGGCCAAGTGCGAGCCGGACTCGCGCACGAAGGGTTCCGTACCATTAGCTATACAACATTAGACTTCGTATTTTAACCTTTTTTTGTTTTAACGTGCGCGAGTCCAACTCGCACTTGGCCATTTTTTGTATTTGTTGTTATGGCGGCAACAGAAATACATCATCTGTGAAAATTTCAAATGTCTAGCTATCACAGTTCTTGAGATACAGCCTGGTGACAGACGGTCGGACGGACGGATGGACGGACAGACGGACGGACAGCCGGACAGACTGTTTTTACCCTTTGGGTACGGAACCCTAAAAAGAACGTAAGAAATTGGACTACGCGTTAATAAATTACAACTAAGTGTATATTTTGACTTTCATCCCCTCTCCCAAGGGAACCATGCTGAATTTCGGGATAAAAAGTTAAATTATCCTACCTTGTAGTATGAACTCAAACCATGCTAAGTTTCATTGAAATCCATCCAGTAGTTTTGGAGTGATGCGTGGTCGGGATACAGACAGACAGACAGACAGACAGACAAAAATAAAAAAAAATACAGTTTCGGCATCAGTATCAGCTACAGAGTACTGTACATTGTTTTTTTTTTCAAAATATCTGCCATGTACGGAATTGGCCCTGTTACAGTTTTATTATAAGTATAGATTTGCAGCACCATCTTCGATTTATATCCATGTCTCATCCCCCGTCATAATGTCTTAACAGCATATAAGCGTCCGTGATTGTACTCTAATAACATTTAATTTTGATTCATCAATCAACTCGAGTCCATTCATATTCTTCATGAGGAATCCAACAGCAAAAAAGTTTTCTCAAAAAACTTGTAAATATCAATGTAAGATTTTTTTAAGATGGCTCATACCAGTTTTTTTTTTAAAATATATGTATGTAATCGAAACTCCTCATAGGTGATACGGCGGTTTTCTCCAATAAACTCCTGACAGTAAGTTGTCACATTTTTCTCAGTAATCACAGTTGAGGGCAGATCTGCACGAATTTCATCAAGGAGGGAAACACGACCTCGACCCCGACTTAATAGAACTTTTATATTTCACTTCATTTTAGTTCGTGGAACTTAAGAGAATTACGTATAATTATCTTACTTTTTCAATTATAAAATTACAGTATACTTATTCGTAACCAGTTATCAGTTATCACTGATAGATGTAGGTATAGTGTAGGATTAGATTAGAGTGCAATAAGTATCCCGGTCGAAGGCTTACAGTAAAGATCTCGTATGAAGGTCAACATTTTTGCTGAGAGAAAAAATACATACCAATATATTTTGTATATATTGACTAAGCTGGAGACATACACACATCGTATATTAGGCATATTTTAATTTATTTCTTGCCCGTTCTTCTCGCAGTGGCTCTATACATTTTTTGTTTGCTGAACTTGGCAGTACAATCTAGAATATTTCAATATTAAAATTTGTAATTGACCTTTATGAGAGCGTCGGAGACGCCTAAATCAAATAAATGATTTTGACTTGTAATTTTACCAAAATTCTGCTAATATCCGTTCATGTTAGTTTCATAAGTCACGTGGAGTTATTACTTTAATTTAAAATATGATCGGTCTATTTTACTTTACAAACATAACAACTGATTATAAGATTGAACTGTGTAATTATGAATGTTATGCACTAACCGGCAAAAACCATTCAGGTTGGGGATCGAATACGTCGACCAGGGTTTCGAGCATGTCAGATGCTCATCCTCAGGGCGAGTGCGCAACCGCAGCTGCGAGCTCTCGGCGGGCACAGGACATTATGGCACTGTCAAATAAGGGTTGTGTCAATACCATACTAAATCTGAAAAAATATGACAGTCGTACTAATCGGCTGGACGGACTAAACACCCTTCACTTGCTGGCAAGTTCGTTGCTTTCAAAGATTGCAGAAAATAGCGACAAAGTGATAAGCGTAGACGCATTGGCCATTATCGCTCAAGAGGATAATTGTGTAAATTTGACTTAAATTAGCCTTCAGATATTTATTTGTTACGTTTGTTCCTAGATAACTGTTAATTTCCCTAAGATTGTTAAATAAATAAATTGAATTTCAAATAAATAAATTGGGTCAATTGAATTTCAGGATGTGGCAAAACACCTTGGTGTTAAGGCAATTCGATGTGGGCTCGGATATCACTATTACAACAACGACACAAAAGCTGTGAAATACTTGAGAGAGAAGCTTGCGCATTGAAACGGATAAAAACTTTGTGAATGGCTTCAGGCATCGTAAATTGTTTCAAAAAGACTGAGGGCTATAGCCGCCACATGGTGGTTGAAACTCTCATGAACCATTTCGGAGCCATAATCATGGCTTCTGTCTATAATTAGAGAAATTATCCACATCGGAGATATCAACCAGTTGCCTTACATCGACAGAGAAAATCTTTTCGTATTCATGTTTAATCGCCCTCACCTGGTAACTAACATCACACAGGACTTGTTATACACGCATCGGAACCCAATGGATATCGCGGACGCACAGAGGGAAATATACTCCGGTATATATTACTCGGCTCCCCGTATTAAGTCCCTCGAGCTTAACATCAGCACTTACTATCAGTACTAATATTATAAATGCGAAAGTAACTCTGTCTGTCTGTTACGCTTTCACGCCAAAACTACTGGACCGATTTGAATGAAATTTGGTATGGAAATAGTTTGTGACCTGGGAAAAAACATAGGACACAAATATGCCTAATGTACGATGTGTGTATGTCTCCAGCTTAGTCAATATAAACAAAATATATTGGTATGTATTTTTTCTCTCAGCAAAAATGTTGACCTACATACGAGATCTTTACTGTAAGCCTTCGACCGGGATACTTATTGCACTCTAATCTAATCTTACACTATACCTACATCTATCAGTGATAACTGATATCTGGTTACGAATAAATATACTGTAATTTTATAATTGAAAAAAATAAGATAATTATACGTAATTCTCTTAAGTTCCACGAACTAAAATGAAGTGAAATATAAAAGTTCTTATTTTGTTTGCAAAAGTCGGGGTCGAGGTCGTGTTTCCCTCCTTGATGAAATTCGTGCAGATCTGCCCTCATCTGTGATTACTGAGAAAAATATGACAACTTACTGTCAGGAGTTTATTAAGGATAGTTTTTATCCAACTACGCAAAAAGAGGTTAATGGTTTTGCGCGATAAACGACATACGCGCGGGTGGAGCCGCGCCCGGAAAGCTAGTAATACATATATGTGTATTTATTTAAATCCCTACGAAACGATCGAAAACGGTACGAAAATCCCCAAATCACTCCTCAATGGTCTATTCATAGTTCAAACCCAGGAAGAAAAGGAAACCCTGACAAGCCAGGGCAACGGAGAGGGGACGGGATTACGCACTCTTACCATTCATGAAGCACAAGGAAGAGTCGGCCATCCACCTGCTGTTAGACCGTGGTACGAGCTACAGAGCTCGTGACGCGTACATGTGATGGTTTGTATTATTGATGTAACAAATTACATATTAAAAGAGACACACCTAAGAACAAATACATCACGGCAATTATAACCATAAATCCGAAATTCAGTTACATAATGATAATTATTTACAGACTAGATAATTCAAATTCAAAATCATTTATTCAATTTAGGCGTCTACGACGCTCTTAAGAAGGTCATTTGTTATGCGATACTTTAAATATTGAACGAAGTAAATAAAAGTGGCGATTTCCTAATTTGAACCACTTTGAAGGTGAACTACTTATATTGTTATTTAGATAAAATATATACTATGTACGGACATTTTGTCAATTGCTTGATTTTTAAGTAAACAAATATTTGTACCTTATGCAGCTGTTTTCAAATTATTGATTTAAACTCCTCCTCACTGATAATGATTTTCAAATAAAATTTTCGCTAAAATGTGACCAATTATATCTTTAGCAAATCCGTGTAGGCAATTTTAAACTCTTATAACCGCACCCGCACCTGTGAAAAGTGTGAAAAGTATTATATTCATTATTTTTCGATGTTCATTTCTTGAATTTGTCAATTTTACGGACATACAAGCCCGGACACGTAACAACTGGCTAATCGGAGAATGACAAACCAAAACAAATATTTTGCAAAACTTTCAGCGGTTTAAGACCACAAACAGTAAACTGGGTACAATAAGAAATTACCGTAGCAGACGATACATATAGGTACTTATCCATGCTGAGGTATTAACTATATGCAGCAGGCAGGTGGAAAGGTCAAACAAGGGTTATTAAAACACAAAGTCTGTCCATTACAAAACTTACTAGTAACTCGTAGTTAAAAACTCTTTGCAACCAAATAATCCATGGTGAGAGGTCAGGTGTTCCTTATATCCTCGTAGTTAGGTATTTCTAATTGAATTGTGGAGCACTGTTGTCGTTGGTCGTTGTTAAGGGTGGGGTAATAGAGGGTTGGACAGCCCCGCCCTTTTTATGTTTCGCTGTCCCTTTCCAGCATCAAGTTATTGATTGGGGTGTGGAACTTCCGGCATATTAGCAATTTATGGCTCTAGGTGTTGGCAAATATTTATGTATTAGGTAGGTAGGCACCTTACTAGATTTCATAAGCAAGTTCCTAATTTGGTAACCAAATTGCCTTAAAACAATACTGAAAATTAAATTATATTGCAGGTTATTGTAAAACCTTCTTTCTCATACCCATGATACAATAATATCTTGGGTCACACTCGTACCTACCTGTCTGTGTTTAATGCGTATGTCATTAAATACGCAATTATTAAGCATGTGTTAAGTATAATGTTTTTGAATCTTGTTTTATTAAACAATAATAATGATTATTTTATTAAAGCCTATGATTCCTAAGGTTAGTAAAGGGAGACGATTGGACATGGACGTATCATTATCGACTGTTCCATAAATTAATGAGCCGCGCTAGGGAGCCGAAGATCAAGCTCTGTATGTGCTCAGCAGTGGACCAGTATAGGGCTAGTGAAGATATTTTATATAGTGTATAAACTAATCAGCTAAAAATTAAAGTGGTGAGATTAAGTGTCAATTGTGGGGTATCGGAGGGAGTAAGGGTGCATGGGGAAGAAATATCAGGTGGGAAACGTTAGTTATGAACGGCGTTTATGTAAGGACAGAATTAAGGGGGTCAAATTTATGGATGAAATTTGTTTTACCGTCCTATGTTTTTGACGTTGGGAGCATGCTAATCATGGCTTGGAATAAAAATAACTGTACCTATTAAGATTTTTACATCAGATTCCAATTAAGGGGCACATATTGGGGTAAAACATTTTTTTCCATAAGCTATAGATTTGAAGTGCTATTACATTGTAAACGAATTTTTGACTGATAATAATCTGACACAATCTAATCTTTCTACTAGCTTTTTTTTTTTGTATGCCTTTATTAAACAAAATACTATGAACTATATACAACACTACAGCTACTACAATAAAAGCATTTAGACACCTATAAGTCATAGCAGACTCATAGGCAGTCCAAATGCTCCAGCCCACTACCAGTTGGCAGCGTGCCCAGCATGCTGGCAGCATTGCCCCGTTGAATTGCAATTCTACTAGCTTGATATAATAATTACAATATTCTTTGACATTTATATACACAAAACCGATTGACATGTAAAATAATGTACGAGTAGGTACTTCACTATTGGATTGTGTAAATATTGAGAGATTTTTTTTCTATTTTGTTTTAGTAGAATATTGCAAATAGCTATCTCTCTAAAATTTGTACACCTAAATGGGCAAAACATGATGAACTGATTGTTGAATATTCATCTATGTGCATACCTACCTTGTGTACACCTAAATATACTCATGTTTAATGCAAATGAACGATTATCTTATCTGACCATTATCTCACCTTATAGAATGTAATCATCGAAGATGGTAAACAGGATTAACCTAGAATGAGTTATGGCTCTCAAACTGCTACCGTAACACACGGTTTTTGACTACTTTATTAAATCTTTTCATAATAATAACGTAAGTTTAATTACGCTCTTTAATACCCATTATTACGAATTCATCAAAATCCCATTTCCTTTATCGTAAAAAACAAATCTAATAGAGAATTTAATTACTTAGAGAAAATGTATGAATTTCATCTCTTTTAATCTTTACATGACGTGAATAATGAATACAAAAATTATAATAATAGAACTTCGTAAAGGGATTTTATTTACAGTATGTTTTTTAGTAATGTTTATCATCTTATCTCGTAAGTTAATCATTATTTAATTACTTCGTCACTATAACTATTGTAGAACTCACTTCTCTCCCTCACACGCGTGATTTGCCTTTTGATGTTTTATTGTGCATGTTTGATCATAGTTACTTTTACCTAAAATTGTCTTATGTGAAAACTTTGCTTTGCGAGCTTCTGACAATTGTTGAACAAAGTGAAGGTTGGAACTAGTTACCTAATCCGCGTAAAAAGAGAACAGTTGTAGAATTTGATAAATTTAAATTAGGATTTAATGTGTTTTGCTATTAAGATGAATTAGTCTTTGAAAACTGGGGGTTTAAGACGGAGAGACGAACGGAACCACGCAATATCTAAATAGCGTGAGGGATTTAAAAGTGAACTTTTTAATAAGAAAAAAAGTTTTAGGTATCATATGTTTGCTATATAATATTTAGAAGTAAAATTTATATTGATACGATTTCCTATATAGACACGAAACTTGTTAAGCGAAATTTAGAGCTTTATTAATATTTTTTATATAGAGATAAATACAGGGTTTTTGGAAAAATGCTGACTTCTGCTAGTGCCTTTTGAGATGATTGTTTTTGTTTAAATCAATATTTGAGTAGCATTTATTTTTTTATTTTATTTTTTTGTCTTTTTTATATGTTTTTGATGGAATAAGCATGAGGACCACCTGATATTAAAAGTCTCTTGTGCCTGTAATGTATTATTTCATATTTTTATTACTTACTTTGCTTAATGTAAATAGTCAAAATTCTATTCAAAAGGAGCATGGCGCCACGGTAATATTACCAATAGATAGCTGGAAATTGTGGTAATATTATCTATACATAATATTACCGTCAGACGACGCGGTCCAGTGTTGCCGCGGCGAGCGCTCTCGACTCGGAGTAGGCTTGAAACAGAAAATATTTGTTGTTATAGCGCCAACAGAAATACATCATCTGTGAAAATTTCAACTGTCTAGCTATCACTATTCTTGAGATACAGCCTGGTGACAGATGGTCGGACGGACGGATGGACGGACAGCGAAGTCTCAGTAATAGGGTCTCATTTTTACCCTTTGGGTACGGAACCCTAAAAATGAATAAAAATATTTCTTTTTCCAAAACAATAAAAAATTATCTCAAAATGTTTGTTAGGACTAGCAAAAGTCAACCCTAAGAGATTGTTAGCATTTTACCAATAACCCTGTATATGGAACCGTATTGATTGTATCCTTAGGAACATTATCTATTTTTAATCATACCTGTAAGGCACGCTTTCTAAAAATATATACAAACGTTGCCATTTAAGACTCACTTCACCATAGATATTGGATTTAGCAATCCAAAACTAAATAACGCGAAATGCTTAAAGAATTCTCGAGGCCGATTTAGCTTGAAACTTGTACGAGGTCAGAGGGCCAATTCTGCCTAGTTAAAGTTAACTTCGTATTATATTACTTCCCAGAATCAGTTCATGGATAGCACATTATTGGCTATAGTTTTGCCTACTGACACAATCGTGTGGTGCAATAGTACAGGCTGAGTTATTTGTAATAAATCAATAGAGGTTCAATTTCCAGCTGGGTTATTCGTTTTATTGGTAATTATTTCATGAAAATATAATGCACCGTTTTGAATTTCATCAAAGTGGCGATTACCTAGTAGTTTGAGCATAAAACGCTCAAAGTACTAACTCGCCACTTTAATGAATTATCCTTTTTGCTATTTCGGAAGAAGCCATGAAGGCCTAAGGAAGGCCTAAGAAGGAAGGTTAATAAAACATTAAATAATTTTAAATCTCTGAATAGGTAAATATTAAATAATCTTTCCTGCATGTACCTCTGCATAATAAGTTATTTTTAACCGATTTCAAAAAAAGGAGGAGGTTCTCAATTCGTGTGTATTTTTTAATGTTTGTTACCTCAGAACTTTCGACTGGGCGAACCGATTTTGATAATCATTATTTTTATTTGAAAGCTGAAACCGTCGTTTGTACTAGTCATTTCACTCAAAAGTGTGAAATGACTTGTCGAAGTCGGTACCTTGCGCACCATATTGTGATAATAGGTACTTCTGAACTATCATGATATCCGACTTCAACAAGTTATTTAACACTTTTGAGTGTTGAAGTCGGTTCCATTTTTTGGTTAAAAACTTTTGTTAAAATTCATTTGCCGTATACACAACGACATATACATAGTAGCGTTTGTATTCTTTACGATGTAGGTAGCCTGATAGACCACCGTTTTAGAAGTAAGTACATCGTCAATAATAATTATCTTGACTTCTTATTCGAGATTTATTAAACCAATGTAGTAGTGTCCGTGCTACCTACATCTCTATCGCACATAGTTCAGCGTCGTAGGATAGAAAGAGAAAGAAAAAGTCAGTCTTCACCTGCAACGCCGGCGCCAGTTGAGGTTCATTGTAGTGCGCGCGCTTGCATCCAACGCACGTAGTAATCGCCAGAATCTATTTATACAAAAAATAATTGTGCCTAAAAGGAAAAATGAACCAAAGGAAGATAAGTGGAATCGGAAACTCAAAATATATGAAGAAAAACTATCACGCACAAGACGAAATAAAAACATTGTGTTAAACATTCAAGTGACGATGATTTATCATCGTCGAGGGTAAGCTGTACAAGGTACTTGCATATTGCAACTCAACCATATTGGTACTTGATCCACCTACAAGTATAATGGTATATTACCAACACGATATTCGTGGTTTACCTACCCACATTCTATGAATGTTTTTAATTAACAAATATGAGTTGCAGATGGCAATTTTGTTGTCTGTATGTTGTATGTAGTTAATACATATTATATTAACACGAAAGTTGTATAACCGATATAAAGTACCGCTTTATAAGCTGCATTGTTGCCCAAAGACACTCCCGAAGCGTAATTTCCACCTGAGGGCGAGCAAGTGCACATCGAACCCTCAGCAATGAAAGATTTGTTAAGCACGCCTGTCGTTGAAACACCCCATACACAATAAAGTTACAACTACTCCAAACCTTGGGAGATTTTGAGCCCAATGAGGTAGAATGGGGTAGTGATTAATTCAAAGAGCTTGCAAAGCGTTTCCAGTATATTTTATTGAACGTTCTCACCAAAAAAGCATTACAAAAACGGTACCTCTTCCCGAAGAACGTTCCTTTTACTGAACATAAGGTAAAGCCATGTCGGCTTTAATTTTGAGAACACTGATATTCACGATGTCAAGTGTAAGTTAAAAGACTGTAGCCAGCTTATAGCTGACTCCCACTACGCAGAGACCTACAGAAGACGATCGCTTATAATACCCATGGTTAACAAATCTCCTAGTGATTCCCTGAATGACCAGAAAAGGGCCAAGTTTTTTTTCGGGAAAGATTTTTGTCAGAAATGGTAAAAATAGATAGATAGATAATACTTTATTGTTACACCACACAAGACAATAAGAAATATAAGAAATTAAGAAATAATATTATAAATGCGAAAGTAACTCTGTCTGTCTGTCTGTCTGTCTGTCTGTCTGTCTGTTACGCTTTCACGCCAAAACTACTGGACCGATTTGAATGAAATTTGGTATGGAGATAGTTTGAGACCCGGGAAAAAACATAGGATAGTTTTTATCCCACTGCGCAAAAAGAGGTTAATGTTTTCGCGCGATAACCGACATACGCGCGGGCGGAGCCGCGCCCGAAAGCTAGTAAGAAATAAAATTAAAATATCAGAGGAATTTATAAGACTGGATCCTTTATACAAGGGACCACATCATCTTTAAACTGGAACGACTCGAGGACGACCGACTCGAAATTACTCTCAAACCAACCGAACCGAGATATCAACAGTTCGCGAGGGGCTACCGGTTCCCACCACCCCCCGCCGCAGGTCAGCGGCACTGCCACCGCCGCCGACGCCGCCTCCATGGCGTCAGCTTGTGCAGGCATCGTCATCGTGCCGAGACCTGGTGCAGGCCGCGCGAGACGAGCGACGCACCTATAAGTTTACCTCAGGTACAAACAGGTTGCCTTAAATATTTCTTTAACGAATGGAAATCTATCACAACAGATAATTTTCCATGATCTACAATATATGGTTATAAAATTACTTAAAAAAAAAAAAAAACTTAACTAATTACCGACTATAATTAGTATCCTAAGCGTACTTTTTGTGTAGCAGATTTTGACGCAATGGAGGCAGAAATTTCAAATTTATTACAAATAGGGGCCATTGAACCTTGATTTTTCCGTTGCCGAGAGATCATATCTGAGATTATCTTAGTCCCTAAAAATGACGGCAGCTCAAGCTTTATTTTAAATCTTAAAATATTTGACAATCATTCCGCAACGACCATTTTAAAATGGAGAGTATTAGAACTGATGTGAATATTTTGCATATTACTGATTGCATGACGACAACCAAAGGAAATACCTGAGATTTATAATCTGATAATTAAGTTCGTTATGAATTGACTGTTCTACCTTAATTTTTTTTTGTTCGGCCCATATATATTCACTAAAATAATTCAACCCCTTGTTACTTACCTAAGATCTCATTTATTTATGGTTCGTTTCCTTGACAACTTTTTGTCTGTGGGTAGTTCTAAAAATGATAGTATGGATCATAAGGATATAAAGTACTTAGTTACTATTATTTTCTGTGGTATGGATAATAAATACTAACGCATCAATTGAGTATCTATCCCGTTTTGGTTTTTGTATTAAACTGCACTATAAGCTAATCTGATCCCGCGTAAAAGTTGTAAGTTTTTAGGTGTTATTTATATTTCGATTTCTATGACGTTAGAATTACCACATGAAAAGCCATATAAAAATATATAAAGCCATATATATACACGGAAAAAATATGAAGTACAGAAACAATTTCAATAAGATAATTTTCTACTAAACTATAGTCGGAGCTATCTGACTGATTCACGTGAGTTATCCCGTATTATTTACTTAAATGAGAATTTTCTAGTTATTTAAGTTGCCTTACCACCGCTTGTCCAGCAGTATCATATGGACGGCTGCATTCCAAAAGATTAGAGAGATCAAGTTTTTTGAACCTATCAGAAATCAAGGCAATGACATATGATAAATATATGATGATTCCGAGAAATCTACTCAAAGATTTGTCATGTCAGATTTTTTGTTCATTTAAGTCCATAATATCAAAGAAATTTTGTCTTGAGATATATACAGATGCTTCTAGTTTCTACAACCGGATGGGGTACCGTTTGCGGTACTGAAAGAACTGGCGGACAGTGGAATGAACCTCGAAAAACAATATTGTATTAATTATTTATAACTACTTGCAGCATATTTTGGGCTCATGACCTTTCGTAAAAACATTTCCAAATCTTATATCTTCTTGCTTATTGATGACACTACCGCCATATCCTATATTAATAGGATTTTAAGTAGTATCGTAAAATATGAGAATCAACACCATTACTCGATCGATATGGGAATGGTGTGAATCTAGAGGTTTGTTCATATTTGCTTCGTATATTAAATCTTCTTTAAACGTGGAGGTAGATTCTGATTTAGAAAGGTAAATATAAATGTGAACTTAAGTTGAAAAGCGTATCTAAAGTAAAGATACGTTGGTATTTAGGTTAGTCAGACATCGATCTGTTTGCAACTAGGATTAATACCAAATGCCTAAAATATGTCTTATGGAAATCAGATCCTTTTGCTTATGAAGTAGACGCGTTTACCCTGGACCGGGCCTCGTTTTTACGCTCTACCCCCGTTTTCTTTAGTGTCTACTGAAGGTGCTTATTAATATAATATTTGACGAGGCGGCTGGAATTGTAGTGATTCCACATTGGCCATCTCAGTCGTGGTATCGTATATACAAACCACTATGTATTAGTGATCCTATCATACATAAACTTCATGAAACATTACTTTCTTCTCCGTTTAGATCACGACATCCACTGCACCGACAGCTTCACCTGGAAGCAACTATGTTATCAGGGAAATATTCGCCCGGCAGAACATTCCATTATTGGCCGTTCTGATAATGGAATGTTCTGCCTCAATTTCAAAGTGTACTCATAAACAGTACTCAAGTAATTTTAAATTATGGTGGTATTATTGCCATGAAAATCGTATTGATTTTTACCTTTTAAAGTACCTTTTAGATTTTCTAATGAAATGCTTTTATTCTAGTGCTTCTCATGGCATACTTAACAATCTTATATAGGACATAATCTTTTATCTGAACTTATAGTATTTCACAAGAGACAGATTAGGAATATATATTTTCAAATGCATATTTAGGGTGAAACCGTTTTTTTTCCTAAGTATACCACAGTATGGGACCCCGACATAGTTTTGAACTATATAAATACTGTAGATGATGTTTCCACTAATATATAAAAAAATATCAAAAAAACTTGTAATGTGCTGGCATTGGCCTCTTGGCAAAGAACTCAGGCGTTATCTGTAATTAAAATACCTAATATAAAAATGGTATTATAATTACAATCACCGATTAAGACCTCGGCGATCGGTAGAGCAGAGCCAGTGATAAATCCACTTTTTTTTTTTAAAACCCTATTAATATCTGCCTTGCTAAAACTTTGCAGAACTATTTGAATTTCACCGCTAACAATACGGATCCTAATATTCATAACTTAATATAAACTTACAAAAATCTTAGTTGAAGCAGACTCTTACTGATAGTGGTATTGATTTTTGATACGAACACTTTTAGTGGTCAAAGTACTCGCCATGCAAGTACACGGAAAAAAATGGGTCCTGACAAAGTGTCAATCCAAGAATAATATTATTCTCGGGAGTATTGTTTAATCTCAAGTAAATATTTACTTAAAATAAAAATAATATCTTGAGTGAAGTTACGTCGTTTTCTCCAAGATAAATAATATTATTCTCACTTTATATTTTTACATCAAGATTATAACTATTCGTCAGAGATGTTTTTGCTCTTGACTATAGAAAATATTATATTTTGAATGAAATATTTTATGAATTCTCATTCTGAATATGTACGGAGTTAGCATAAGAATTCTGAAATTTTATCCAAGAATAATAAAAGTTTTATTGGATTAAGATAATATTTCTATTCCTTCAACAACGATGGTCTTAATACAAGAAATTTCTTTTATTCATTTAAAATAATTATGAGAAGTAAATAACAAGGATAAACATATTTCCGAGCAAGAAAATAATTATCCTCTTAAAAATCTTTGTTTTCTATATCTGAGCCATATATTCTTTATTGAACTGTGAATTGGTATTGTCATGCTGAGATACATTGGATTTAAAACAAAACAATATACTTGGTATAACCAAGACAAATATCTCAACTTCAGAAGTGACCTATATTAGATAGAGAATGTTAAAGTTGTCAAAGCAAAAGTAATTGATTGTTGATTGTGGAATGTATTTATCTTAAGTGAAGAAATCAAATTCTTGATCTTTGTTTCATTGTTCTTGATACTTATTTGATATTGTATTCTTCGGTTAAGAATCTTAGATTAACATAAAAACAATATCATTTATTGAACCAAGAAAACACATGTCCATTATAGACATAAACTTATTTAATCTGAAGAATTTTAAAGTTTTCAAGCCAATAGTGATAGATTGTTAATTATTATAGTAATTCATCTTCAGTAAAGAAAAACAAATCTTGATCTTAAATTTGAATTCTTGATTGATATTTGATACGGTATTATTAGGTAAAGAGACATTATTTTTCAAACAAAACAATCTTATTTTATAACTAAAAAACTAAATTTTGATTGCAGATGGTGGCTTCTATTAAATGAAGAATTTTTAAGTTTTCGAGGCAATAATGATATATTGTTAATTGTTGAAGTTATTCATCTTCACTTCAGAAAAGGAATACTTAACTTATATGTACCTATGTTCTTGATTGATTTTTGATACGATATTATTAGGTTAAGAGATATTGGATTAACAGCCAAACTATATACCACTTTGCACCGATAAAGTACATCTCTACTGCAGAGAGTGACATATCTTATGTGAAGAATATTAAAGTTTTCAAAGTAAAGTGTTAGATTGTAAAATTAGTTATATTATAACGTATCTTTAATAAAGAAAACCAATCTTGGCCGAAATTTTTTGTTTTTGATCTAAGAATATTTACTTGATGCAATATTCTTTGGTTAAGAAACAGTAAATCTGCTGCAGTTCTTGAAGACAACCAGCTGAGCCCGACAATTTAACCTGGGTAATTTACAAGTCACTAGCTAATATACATAGATCCAACTAGTGGGCAGCAGCTTTCTGAAGAATTGCCATCTTACACTGCGGTCTCCAAGAGGTCTGTCAAGCATGTGTTACAGCTCTTATAAGGGGAGGCATTCCTTTAACATTCCAAGCATTCCTTTTTTGGAAAGAGTTCAGCGTAAGTTTGCCAGGTCCCTCTATAAGAAGATATACGGTTACTACCCCTTCTTTTTCCCATCCTTGTTTGTATCTGGTATGGTAGGGCTTGTTACTCTAGAGCGCAGGCGCAAGCTTCTACTGATTATGCATTACTGTATGCTGTTGCGCAATTCAGTAGATAATCCCTCAGCACTATGTCGAGTAAGCTATTATGTTCCACAAAACTACACTAGCGTAGGTGAGCGTCGTCGGCACCGTCTGTTGGCATTTTCTAGCAAGTTACGCACCCGATATGCCAATAATGCACCCACGGCAAGGGCAGTAAATCTTATAAACTGTTTCCTCCTAACTGTCCAAAATGTCGAAATCCATGTCGATCCCTTTAGAACTATTTATAAGAATATTATGTTTTGTCTAAAATTGTAAACATTTTGGCTCCTTAGCTGTAAGTTTACTTTTTGTAATATATAAATAAATAAATAACGAGTGGGTGTTATGGCTGTTAATGATAATGATGACTTCTATAAAGTAGTTAGATTTTTTAAATTTATTCATCCTTTCTGCAACCAATTGTATTGTAAAGTCCACATTCCATTTTGATACGATGAACCTATATATACTGTGAACTCACTATCGTAGTTTCAGAACAAAACTGACTCGACATTTAATATTGAAAAATATGAAATACCCAACTCGTTAAAGTCGGGAACATGCTAATTGAAACACTCTGACGCTCACACTTTAATTGACTTCCACAAGTAGATATAGGGTACGTATTTAATATTTTTCAGTCTTAGAAGTCAAACAAATAATTATATTATATCTACAAACATGTAGATGATATCCATCATGTTGTATCAGCCGGATTGTGCACTGCTGAACAGAGTCATTAAAGGGATGTTTGCAATAATCGCCACGCTTGGCAGGCGGCTTGGGGATCGAAATCATACCTACGTTAGATACGTATGTACATATTTAAACATAATTATGGTTATAACAAGAAAATCGAATTCTAGTTTAGCCTGAACAATAGCTTCGATTACATCATCACTCGCCATCAGGTGATATATAGTTCATAGTAGTCAAAGCTAGCCTATCAGGCATAAAAAAAATAAAGTTTTCATCACTAGCTTTTGAATCAAAACCATGAATTTTAAAGTAAAAAGACAAATTTCCAGTCAAGAATAACGGTTTCTTCATTCAAAATGTGTGTTTTCAGATCAAGTAGTCAGTTTTTAGTTTGAGAAGGGGTTTCTCTATTTCCGATTGTATTCAGTGTTGCAATTTTTTAGTTTTGTCTAGTTCTCCCTTGTTGTGGGTAAACTACGGAACGTAAAAATACTATTAATTATAATCAATTATGCATGCCGAATAAACATCATGAAATTCATATTATGAATAGGATATTTAAATTATCATTTCAAGAGTATAAGCTTACTCGGCTAATTCGGACTGGTAGACTAATATACTCGTAGTATAACGGCAAAATGGTAGGGTTTGAACCCCGCTAGTGCCCAAATATATTGGTGCTAGTGTTTTAAAACTGTCCGATTATCACCTTTAAGCACATGAGTACGGTTATTTATTTATGTGCTTTTAGGTGCTCGGCTTCACATTTCCTAATTCAAAGTGGTTGAAAGCTAGCTAGGTGAGCATTAGTAAAGTACCCTATCACCATGTACTGAATCTCAAACCCGCTGCAGGAACCCATGGATTTCGTTAGTTATGACATTAAATCAAAGTCAGGTCAAAGTCTAAATCATTCATTCAATTTAGACATCTACGACGCTCTTGTGAAAGTCAATTAGAAATTTTAATATTGATATATTGTACTCTGTAGGTACTGCCACGTTCAGCAAACAAATGTACAGAGCCACTGCGAGAAGAATGGACAAGAAACTCGGGATCATTGATTTAAATATCTTTTTACGTAGGTACCTCCTATATAATAAAATTATTATAATATTTCTTTAAAATACGTAGGTGACAAAATTGGCCAAGTATTTTGGTTGTTTAAGTAATCATAAACTGTGTAGTAGGATTTCTTAATCAAAATGTTGTTTCACGTGCAACTTGAATGTTCCTTCTGTGAGCGTTGTAATATGTTCGGAAATTTTATTATTAAACTGCACACAATTACCTAAGAATGACCTTTTTTTTTGTCTTTGCTAATCTAAAACCTGGCACCGCAATTTATCTTTATTCCTAGTGTGTTAATCGTGATTGATATTGTTTAATTTAAGTTTTATCAATTTTTTAAAATATTTTCAAATATATACAGACTCGGTAATAATACAACAATAGGTAATCATCTATACTGGCAGTATTTAACACTGATCGTCAACCTACATGAAAAGTTATTCGAATGTAAAATAATATTTATATGTACTTATGTTAAATAATAATGATAATATGATTAAGTTTCGGGACTTTATATGGATGATGTTGGCTACACACAACACACTGCGCAGTGCGCTGCGAGCGAAAGGCGCACGCGTCGTTTAATAGCATTTTCATTTTTCGTAAATTTTGTTTAATATAGTGTTATAAAGTGAATATTTTTCAAGTTATGCTTGAGATAGCAACCTAATTTGTGCTCAGTTAGGTAAGTTTGTTCCTTACTTTATAAATAACTGTACCTAGATAGAAAAAAAATATCCATCATAGGGGCTGCTAGATTTTCTTTGCCTGGAACGTGCTGTTTGGATACATTAAGTACAGCCAAGTTAACGGACGGTAAGCAGGTAATACATAATTGTATTTCATACCTACTGATATAATGACAACTCTTTATGATAAAGTTCAACATCAGCCTTGTTGGTAAATAATCCTTAAATATTATATTATAAATGCGAATGTATGTTTGTATTTGTATGTGTGTCTATTCCTCGTTAATTATTCAGAATGGATTTCGATGTATATATATCTACCTATTCTCTCTATAATGTTTTACATAGGTATACATAGATTTTCTTGTTAGATAAACCGGCATTCAAGAATATACAATGTGTTTTTTTACATTTCAGATCAAAAATTTACCAATGAAACATAAGTGTTATGCTGCTCAACTCAATACCCCCAAGAGGAAGGCTACCACGTTTTGGAGCAAATTCAGAACTTTGTTACTGATTTTCAGGTAATTAATTCAATTGTAACTATGTATGAAAACACATATCTATTACACATATAATATATTTTTATTATTATGTTAGGAAGTCTCAATCAAATATTCACTCTATTCCATACTAAAATATAATATATATGTCAGTATTTTCTACACAAAACTTTTAAAAGTGTGTCGAATCATATTTCATGATTATGTACAGTATATAATAAAATGCACTGTCTGATTAACCGCTAACTTGCAGTTTAGATGATATAAGTGATAATAATCTAACGGGACAGGGTCTTCTGGAAGCTGATTTTGAAGACAGTTCTAATTTTAGGTTTAACCTGTTTGCCATCTTTGACCACTCAACATTATGTGAGATTATGGTCAAAAGATACCTATCGTCTATAAAAGCTTTATGTATTTTGCAATATTTTCATTTATTCTCTTTTTTTAGAATCCTGGAGATGTCCAAAATAAAAGGGAGGAGGTGAAGAAAAATGCTCGACTCAACAAGCAGTGTTCAATCATACCTCATAAGTCATAACATATAATGTGGTGCTGATAATAATGTGAAAAAATATTATCTGGTGGTATATTAGGTCAGATTGAATTTTAAGTCACCTACATTTCACGCATTTCTACCAGAGTACCAGAGTGGTTTAATTCTCAACTACATAATAGGCATTTTGTATCATTTGTATTAAAGGTTTTTTATGTAATGAGGACGCTGGTGAGTGAATTCCGAAATCATATCTATATATAATCTGTTACATTTATGACATGTGGATTATGGTAAATGGTTCTTTGATAGTAAGATATTCTTGAAATCTAGCTTAGAGTTTATAATTAGTTTCATTGATTTTATGTTTGAGTGTTTATCTGTAAGTGTAATTCCTAAAAAAAACGAATAACGCCAAACCATGTAGTTAAAATAGTGTAAGCAATTACAAAATGTGAATAATTTTGAAGTATAATTTTTTAGTACATATCTTGAAATTATTAATAACCACTCTGAGTCGTTAAAATACTTATATATTAAATAAAATTATGTATAGTCATTATGATAATTATTATATAATACAATTGTATGCTTCTTAATTTATTTTATAAATAAATAATTATCAACAGAAAATATTTATTGTATTTTATTTATTTTTACGATAATAGATGTTTTTAGTCTATCACTTTTAGAACTACTTTTAACTATTATCCTACTTTACTTGCAGATTTGAAAGGCGGAGATCAGATTGGTAGATCTGTACAGTGTACCAGGCCCTTTTGTTCTTGTTTACTAACGGGACGTTTTATATGAATATCTTATTGTATTAATGGAAAATATCAATTATCAAAATATCATTATATTATGTTAAACCAAGAACTGAAACTTCTTATAGTAAAATGCATGGTGCTTTTTTACTATAGGAAGTCTCAGTTCTTTGATTTCGAACCAATATAATTGATATTTTAAAAAAAATACTATCTGATCTTCATATGAAACACTTTTATGAGTTGAACCAAGAACTAAGACTCCTTCCAGTAAAAAGCACTATTATTGAACCAAGACAATAGATATTTTTCCTAATATATTATCTGATCTCCGTATGAAACATTTAGAGATTTGAACCAAGAACTAAGACTCCTTCTACAAAAACAACCTATTATTGAACCAAGATAATGGATATTCTTTACAATATATTATGTGATTTCCGTGTGAAACATGGAATGACTTGAACCAAGTAATTAAACTTCTTACAATAAAACGCGCCATTATTTTACTAAGATAATTAAGATCTATATGTAAAATATGTAATTATTTTGAACAAGAACTGAGGTTTCTTACAGTGAAATTCCATTGTCGAGTCAAGAAATCTGATATTCTATCCTGTAGACAATTCTGTTTTCGTGCAACATACATATTCTTTTGAACGAATCAATACAACTTCTTCGGGTAAAACATCCATTAGAATACTAAGATCTAAAATTACTTACATTAAATATACTTAATATTGAAATGAGAAATGAAAATTGTTCATTGAACTTTGGTTTCTTAACATAAATAAGTCACAGTATTCATATAAGAAGATTTTTAGTTCTACCTAAAATAAATTTTCTTGTACGTAGAAAACTCTGTTGTTGGTCTAATAATAATATTTATTCAGAAGTATATATTTTACTTGAAGTAAGAATAATATCTTAACTGAACTATTTATGTACTTGACAGTAGAATATTTTTTTTTCTTGTTAGAATCTAATGAATGAGTGAACGAATGAGTTCATTTATTCAAGTAAGGATTGTTTTAAATTTGAGAATTTCTGATTCTCTAAATTAGAACAATGATGTACTTAGAGAGAGACATGGCTACTTTCTCTTAATAAGAACATAATAATCTTAGTAAGAGTAAATAAATACTTACATGAAAAATGATTATCAAGACAAATATTTACTAATCTCAAGAATATATTGTTTTCCCCATATATGAAACACGGAATGTCTTGACCAATAGATATATTCTTGATTTGAAACAATTTTTTTTTTCCGTGTACATCCTCTGCTGCTCGTGCTGGCATTAATGTTGATTTCGTACGAAAAGCTGCTGGCTGGTCCGACCGTTTTTCCGTTTTTGCAACATTCGCAAATTTTTATGATCATTCTGCAGTTAACACTAATTTTATTTTACTTAATGCAAATATAATAGCTATATATATATTATTATATATAATAGCTATTCCTATAAAAGTCTACATTTATAATCTAGATCGGAGTCTTATTTTTGATTTTTCTACAATATTGCTCACTCTAAACATCTTACATTGGTTTAATAAATCTCGAATAAGAAGTCAAGATAATTATAAGATCAAACGAACTTACCTAAGTGAAGTTCGATCTGAATTATCTTGACTTCTTTGAAGAGATTTAAGGTCCCACCACACCCATTTTCTAGACCCTTATTTAGCAGTATTGTAATTTGTTTCTTCTCTGAACTAATGAACCTCAACTGGCGCCGGCGTTGCAGGTGAAGACTGACTTTTTCTTTCTCTTTCTATCCTACGACGCTGAACTATGTGCGATAGAGATGTAGGTAGCACGGACACTACTACATTGGTTTAATAAATCTCTTCAAAGAAGTCAAGATAATTCAGATCGAACTTCACTTAGGTAAGTTCGTTTGATCTTATAATAATACTTAGGTACCTACAGCTGATGAAAAGATACTGTTCATATCATGATTTGATGAGTTGAAATTAACGTTCTACTAAGTAAGTTGATTATGTCCATTATGATTGCAGAGCTTACTCAAATATGTAACTGTTTTTACACCGGTTATACTCCTTACCGCATAAATAACAAGCTTCGTGCACTAGGACACGAACTTGTGAGGGACGCAGAGAGGAAAATACAGACCATTCATCACGTTGAGAGAATTTATGAAAATAACAAAGTATATGAGGTTGCCCAACAGGCGTACATCATCAAGAACAAATATACGCAAATGCTGTTAGCCTATAATCGTTCCCTACATTTTGATGTGAAAAAAATGCCACTTGAGGAGGTGTGTACAAAATTTAATTATTTTTATAGATATTTGGATACCTGATTTCAAAGCGGTGGTATTTCGGTATACATGCTAGAATAAAAAGTCACTAATTAGGTAGGTACATGATTCTCCACAACAGAACTGAACCAGACTAAGCAAGCTGATAAAACTAGTTTAGTCTCATTCCAAAAAATCGAAAATAACTCATTAATGAAACCGTCCAAAATGCTTCTCTTTCTTTGACTAAGAAAAACTTTTACCCGTTGTCATAGAACATATAATAATAATACTAGGTATATAGGCTGTTGAGTTACGTGTGTGTCAATTCAAGCTTCGTCAATATGATTATTATTCAAATGTTATGTGCAATTGTAAACTGATTTCATCCCAAAGTATTACATGCAACATTTTTTTTTGATTATACTAACTTTTAAGTCATCACACGAAATTATTTTATTTATTTATTAACTTATTCGATTATAGGCGAGCAGCGTTATGCTGATGTGCCTATATCACACTGTGTCAATTTTTTTTGTAGTTTCCACACATTTGTTAGTTAGCATTGGTTACAAGTTGGCAAGAGATTTTATACTTTTACGCAACCAGTCATCCAGCCTGTTCTTAAATACGTTATCACCTCCTCAGGCAACCTGTTCCAGTTGTGAACAATTCTGTGGCTGAGGATATAGTGTGCAGTGTTTGTGTTAGCATGTACACGCTGAATTTACTGGTTGTGCCTTCTGACTTCATTGTCAAATTACTGTTAAGTAGTATCTTCGGGCGTGCATGGTTGTGCCGCACTAACGTTTTTTAAAGTCCTCTTCAGTGTCTTCGGCTTGAGATAAAGACAACGAAAAAAAGCGAATGAAACAGGAATGCATTACTTGTCATTCGGTTTCGTGGAAAGCTTTATTTGATCCCAGCCAATCAGCGACATAAAGGTGCGTTTCTTTTTGTCCTCTTTCTTTTGTTTCAGCTACTTTTTTTTCAATCTGGACTGGCAGCGCCTTCATCTTGGTATATTTTTGGAGAGTAACTTATGGTTATTCTCCAAAACTTGGCTCTCAAACCAATGACAAATAACCTTTGCAGTTTTGCAGTATAGGTGACCAACAACTACTATCAAGAGATGGTTAGTTGTTGAATCTGATTCTTAGAATCGCGATATCTCAGAAACAAGAAACCTCTTAGAAACAAAATTATGAAGACCATTTTTGTAGACAATTTTAAGATCTACAACTTTGGATCGAGGTTTTGTTTGATAAAATCTACCATTTTCGAGAAAAATCTCAGACAATTTTGACCTTTGACGCCGAATAACTTATGTTGCACACATAGGATCGGTGGGTATTTTTAAGACATTATTTGTAATGGTAAAACCCTAGCTCTCCACCAATATTTGGCTCTGTCGGAATTTTCTTTATTTCAATTGTTAAATTGACCGGACTAATAAAGTGTGTGTGTAAGAGGGTGTGTAAGTGTGTGTGAAGTGTATGAGTGTATAAGTGAGTTTGTAGTGTATGTTGTGTGTTTACAATTGTTAGTAGATGTGATTGTAATCAAAAGAAGTGCTTTTTTAAACACTTAACTCTCACATTGATGTCACAACGATTATGTTCTGGTGATCGAGTGGAATAGGCATCCAGTGTATTATTATATGTTCTATGGTCCAGTATGTGATCAGAAGACAAGGGATCGATTACGGCCTGGGACAAAAAAAATTGCTCTAATAATTTGTAGGTAAATGTGACTTTCGCTTAGCACGCGGAGTGCTTGTAGATAGTGTAAGTGAATTTAGAAATATACAAGGGTAGCGACATCACTGTGAGTGGTAAGTGTATGAAAAAGCACTTCTTTCGATCATATGAAGTTGATGACCACGCACCGTCCCCTATGACGGTTAAGGTAATACATTGGTGCACAAAGTTTCGGCTCGAACGAGTATGTTCCGTTGGCCGAGTAGAATAGGCATCAAGCGCGAAGTCGGAGGACGCGGGTTCAATTCCCACTCGGGACAAAAAAATGTGCTTCAATAATTTGTTAATGTGATTTTAGCTAAGCACGCGATAGGGCTTATATTAAATAGAAAATATACATAATCTTATTCCAGATATTAAAAAATTTGATAGAGGTCGAACAATTAGCGATGGACATCGAAAGGACAGTCGCATTGACACGCGGCCAAAAACGTAACCAACCGGTTCTCGCAGCACAAACCAAGAAGCCTTCATTGCTTAGAACCAGAACGCATGTTATGGAGGTATGACTATGATATGTACTTGGTTCACACAAAAAGATAACGGTGGTGGCATAAAATGGTACAAACTATTAACAGCGATGATTATTATTTAAAGGGGTATTCATCCACGATGATAATAATGGACACCCCGTTTAATTTTGCGCGGGCTTTACGATAAATATTTTTTTATTGTATAGGAGCGCAAACGAGCAGGCGACCTGATGGTAAGTGATCACCGTCGCCCACAAACATCCGCAACACCAGAGGTCTTCAGGATGCGTTGCCGGCCTTTGAGGAGGGAATATGCTCTCTTCTTGAAGGTTCCTAAGTCGTAACTGTTCGGAAATACTTCACATTCACATTATAATATTTATCACGACTTTTCATAGAGTTAAACAATACTTACAAACTAAGAGGATTTTTCGTAATATCTGGTTTTTCTGTCATAATTTCCACCATGAATTACCTATTAGTATTTGTCAAGTCATCGGCGTCGTTACGAAGATTACCTACTTATTTTGATCTTAAGATGATCGTTCAGGAAGTGCAAACAAATTTCATAAAAACCTTGAATACAACTGTAAGCGATCTCAGTACTTATCGCTGCCGTACCTACCAACGGTGATTGTAAATGAAACATGATCCAGAATAACTCCTTATAATATGTATTTTCCAATGAATTTTACGGAATACGTGCGCACGATTCGCTCGTCCAACAATGAATGAATTTTAATGTTTTCCTAAAATATTTATTATTATTATCTTGAGACCTTATCTTCGTAATGATCCAAATTATTTGTTATTAAATATTATAGTTAAGCACACGCGTAAGTATACATACTATAAGTTCAAGGACCTGTAAAGGTAAAAAAAAACTATCATGGTAGCAAAATCAAATTCATTTTGTTTTTAAGGGGGCGATTTAGAACAATTATGGGCAGTTGACGGAAAATAACGCAAAACATGTTTTACCTAAATAAAGTTGAATATCAGCGCGCTCTTTCTTACTACCTTTTGTTTGTATAAAATGTCGAAAGGAGAATGTTCAAAGGCAGGTCCCCTATATGGCGGAGTGTCCCATTAATATATTATGCTAAAATCGTTACATATTTTTTTAACTCTTCTATCATACACAGCGTCTTTCTTCCCTAGCATTAAAAGTTTTCTTATGTACTTTTTTTATGAATTATTTATTTCCTGTAATTTCAACACTACCAACCAAAGATAATATGCACTACAATATTGCAAACTTCGAATTGCCAGTTATTCATAGTTCCCATTTTTTCTACATTTAAAATCGATTTAAAATACATAGCTATAACTTATCATTACTATTTATTTAGTTTTTTTACACGTTGTTTGTTTTGCCTTTAATTGATAATCTATCGACGTCGCAGAAACAATTCATGCCGTAGGTATACTAACTTATTTCATTTACTATCGGTACTATTGATAGTTCTGAAGACCATCCTATTGATAGTTTATGTATGTATATTGGTAGGTGCCTAGGGTGCTATAGTATTGATTGGTTATCTACTATAGTGGCTTACTGTCAGGTGTGCCACCGGGCAAGTAGCAAGGAGAACGTTAGAATTTAGCGAGGATTAAAAAAAATAAAATAAGATTTATAGCAGCTACAGATATAAGGCAACGGCGATGGTATACCGTGGAAGCACGGCTGTCTGAACAGTGACACACTGGCAAAATCTTACAACTGGAAGCATGTGCGAGCGAATAGACCCTATTTATTGTTACCTAAACTGTGTAGAATTAAGCAATGAAGTAAAAGATTTGCCATTAATATTTGGTCTAAATAATTATTTAGGACCAAAATAAAGTTGTTGAGACCTACCTCCATCAGGCTGCGGATTATGATACTTATGATTATGATATCATTCAAGTTGTCTTATAAGTATTAGGTACGGTCTTAGGTAGTAACATAATATCTCGTTGATTGATAATATTCGTAACTTCAAGAACCAGAACATAAAAATTAAATTACTCTTAAAGCAGGGTAAAAATATGAAAAATGTCTACTGATTCTAAAATTAGATTCTTTTACTAACAAATAAAGAAAGAAATAATCAGGACACAACACTTTTTTCAGGGGACCTAAGTCTCTTAGCGAAATGGGCATTCTCCTTTTAGAAAATACATTATAGCGAAAGTTATGTATTCGGAAATTCGGTACCTTATGTT
This sequence comes from Plagodis dolabraria, assembly GCA_963854805.1. Lineage (NCBI taxonomy): Eukaryota > Metazoa > Arthropoda > Insecta > Lepidoptera > Geometridae > Plagodis > Plagodis dolabraria. Next base: position 16,622,988 of record OY978440.1, on the reverse strand, counting down.
CGGTCCTTCGGTATAGCTGCTTGATAAATACCAAAGTAAAAAAATTTAAGAGCTAATTAATACAATTTTTTTGTAATTACTTCTCAACAGAAGTAACATTTTTTTTACTTATTTATCAAGCAGCTATGAAAAAACCTTCAGCATGGATGTATTCTGATGATTATTCTGACGCCTGCTATCTAGACTCATCGAGGAGGAATTGAATAAACTTGAGCGTTGCCAAAACTTCTGAATTAGATTTATTTATGGTTTACATAAATATGATCATGTCTCCGAATTTCGTACTAAGTTCAAGTGGTTCCCTATTCGTTTTCGTCGGAATGCTCATATATTATCTCTCCTTTACAATATTCTGTTCTCTCGTTCTTCCCCGTGCTACCTCAAGGAACGTTTCAACTTTTATTTTTAGAACCCATTGTTGGTCGTTAAGGTCATCAGAGAAATAACGCTACAATCCCCCGTCACTAAAACTACCTTTCATCACTAGTCATTTGCTGCTGAGGCTTTCAGATTAAGGAATCCATTAGGTACCGTTAAAAATAAAAATTGCCCCATCCTTAGAATCTTTCAAGGATCAACTTAAAGTCTTCTATCACTTGAGCATATAGAAGAACTGCTATACTTTTGAAGATTACTGTAAATGATGCATTCATTATGAATTAAATGGTTTTCTAACATATTTTCAATATATATATAGTATATTCAAATTATTTATAATATATTTTATTTATTTATAAATGTATATGGAAGTAGGTATATAATTTAATATCTAAATATAAGTATATATTTTATTATTTATTATATATAAATTTCTAGGATAACTTAAGATAATGCCAAATAAAATATATTATGTAGGTATTTAAAGTTTTTAAGTTAAGTTTGAGTTTAGTTAGTTAAAGTTTTTAGATGTTTAATATTGTGTAACCACCGAGTCGCTTTTTTATGTAATCTCTGTTACAAATCGGTTGTCTGGAGGAGATCGCTTTGAGCAATATGAACGCCCATTGTAACACATAGTCTTATTGTTTGTTTGTCTAAATTATGATGTATCATAGTTCAAATATCGATCTATTTTTAAAACTTCCGTACGTATTTTTTTCTGAATCCAAATAATGATCCCATTGAGAAGAGATCAACTTCAAAGCGATCAAAATTAGAGAATCGCCCCCTTAAACTCTTCAGCATGAACTCAACTCTTCGGAAATAATAACATATATTCCAGATAGATCTCTGTAACTAGTTTTTGTTTGAGAGTAATCATTACTTTAAAAGTTAGACAACTATCATTTCTAATGTTTATAAAAAAATTAATTGGTAACTCGCTTTTAGGCATCAGGCCTACGAATAAATATTTTATTCGTAAGTAGTATCAGGCATTAATTTTGTTTATTGACAAGTTCTCGTTGACTCTATCTCGTCCGAAAGCGCAAGTGTCATGTCTGGAAACATTCCCACTATCAGAAATCAGGTTACGTAGAGTCTATATACAGGGTGTGCCAAGAAGTAGTGATATACTGGAGCTGGGAGGTAAAGGACCTAGAGGGCTATCTGAATCAACCCCATGTATGTTCCGCGATAAAAAAAAAAATACCGTTTGGCTTTTAAAAACTTGCTCTATCTATCAGGTAGTTAACCTGAAAATTTCATTTTATTATTCATAAGGCTTCAATCAAAATATTGAAATCCAAATGTGGTAAGTGCAATTTTTTGTATGGGGATACTACAAAGACCTCGTCTACTCGAGAGAATGCAGCCATTTGGATGAGTTAACCTGGAAATTGAGAGTAGCAGAAGAAACGTATAAAAATAATAGAAATGCATTCAGACGTTTAAAAGACAACTTTTTCCAGCGATGTCGCACTTGCATTGAGCAACAGGGGGGCCATTTTGAAAATTTATTGTAATTAAACACCTTGTAATTTGTTTTACTTTGATTGCATTAATCATCAGGTAAATTAAAGTTTTGCTCTTACTACATTTAGATTTAATTTTTTTGATTTAAGCCTTATGAATAACAAAATGAAATTTTCAGCGTAGCTACCTGAGAGATAGAGCAAGTTTTTAAAAGCAAAACGGTAAATTTTTAAAGTGATTTAATTTTTTTAAGGGCCCTTGAAGTGGTGAACATTCGGTGTAATTTTATTTTTCTTGGCATTTTTTTTTCATTCTAAGATATAACGATAGTAAATATGGTACCATACTGAATTGGCCTATCTATCAGCTTAGAACACGAAAAAAAATGTGTGTGCATGTACCGCAATAACTCACGTCACCATAAATAAAAATCTCACCGTACTCGGCGATAGGTGAAAAATTAAAAAAAGGTCAGAAAATACGAAAAATCGCGGAACATACATGGGGGGTGATTCAGATAGCCCTCTAGGTCCTCTACCTCCCAGCTTCAGTATATCACTACTTCTTGGGACATGCTGTATACCTATTATGTAGTTATAGTTTTATGAGTTATGATATTTGACAACATTTCCGCACATTTTTAATTTCACTACATACTCGTAGTTTGCTTAAGAATTTAAGCATATCAGCATAACAACCTGTCAAAGCGCGGCTGCTGAGAGAATGTGTTTGACATTTCATTTTATCAGGATTGTTTTCCCAGTTAAGAGTAACAAACAGTCTGTAGTTCTAGACAGTCTGACTACCTATTGTGTCTGTGGGGTATTTAAATGTATCTAAATATTTCTTATTGTATATATTACTCCATTAAACAAGCATAACGACAATACGAATACGTATTGTCAAATGCATTCTCTCGCGGTCGGACTGTAGGTGTTGACAAGTCGATGAAATTGGTTTATTGCTGCCTGATCAGGCCCTGCACCATCTTCACGCCCTGATTACCGGAGAGGTAGCAGATTACCAATAAAAGTATTCACCATGAAGGGTTTGACGTCAGGAAGGAGGCCGGTGTAACCCCAACTCTACAGTTCATCATCATCATCAGCCGGTAGACGTCCACTGTTGAACAAATGCCTCCCCCATAGAGCGCCACAAAGAACGGCTATTAGCCGCTTGTAACCATTGGCTACCAGCGACTTTCACGATGTCGTCAGTCCACCTAGTGGGGGGCCTACCAACTCTACGTCTTCCGGCGTAGTGTGGTAACCACTCGAGAACCTTTCTTCCCCAACGGTTATCGGTTCGTCGAGCAATGTGGCCCGCCCATGGCCACTTCAACTTGCAAATTCTGAGAGCTATATCGGTGACTTTGGTTCTTTGGCGAATATCCTCGTTCCGGATTTTATCGCGCAAAGAAACTCCGATCATAGCTCTCTCCATGGCTCGTTGAGCGACTCTGAGCTTGTCCATGAGGGCCACAGTTAAGGACCACGTCTCAGTGCCATAAGTCATCACTGGCAACACACACTGGTTGAAGACTTTGGTCTTCAGGCTCTGCGGGATCTTGGACGAGAAGATGTCGCGTAACTTCCCGAACGCTGCCCATCTCTTCAGTTACATACTTGTATTGTCTCTAGTATTGTCATGTAGGTATTATGTTGGCGAAAACCTACGAGGAAGATACTTCCTCCTAGGTTTTCGCGAAAACACTTTCTTTGCCATAAGTCCGTGTTGCCACGTTACTATTTACCATCTCCACATGTGTGAGATAAGGGTTGGATCGTTGATTTCAGAAAGCGCTTATGAGTTACATGCACATTTTGGACATTTTGTTACGTTTCAGGTACATAAACAAGAGATGATGCCGTCTTCACTAAAAAAAAGGAAGTGGTCGCCATCATATAAGAAGTCAAATGATTTTGATGGATGGTTTGATCCACGTGGGATTTAATATTGAATAACTAATCACAAAAATTTTATTTATTACTTGCATTACTGAGAGTATAAAATGAAATGAAATAATAAACTTCATACATTTAACAGTTTTTTATTTAAGTACGTTTACCTAATTATTTATGTAAGTTTACCTAATACAAAGAAGGAAAACATACAAAAAATAAGATAAATGTGGTTTTAACTTTTAATTTACCTACATTTACATTCACGATGGATATTATTTCTTTTATTTTTTTTACTTAACTTTTATTTCATATATTATACAAACAGAGAAAATTCACTTAACTACAACTTAAAATACTATAAATGTTTCTAAATAAAAACTTAGATTTAATTATTATAGTAAATAATTGAACCATGACCGGTAAGTATTTGAACGCGCAAAGCACTGCGATCTGACACTTCGCTCTAGTGGCATGAGGCAGTGCTAAATAGTGCTAACGGCAGCTAACGTTGCTTGTCGCATCGTCGTTGTCTTGCCACGTCGTCGCATCGCATCGTCGTCGGCAGCATTCACCTGCCGCGCGTCATATTCTTGCCGGGCTTGCAATCCAGATAACCAAATTATCCCGATAACTGCCACTTTTCAAATCCAGATTATAAATCCGGATAACATTGATAGTAAAAGTCATAAAAAATACGATTTCAATACAACAAATCATATGAACTAGGTACATACCTACCTCAAACACTATTTACATATTAGATTCATAATATAATATGTAAATAGTGTTTGATAAGATAATAGTGTTTGAGGAGGTTTTTTCAAGACTTAAATGCCCGGCTAAAATTGTACAAACGTTAATCCAAAACTTTAATTGCTATTTTTGTAGAAATAGCGCAATACATATTATTTTATCCCCAAATTATTTTATTCAGACAGAGGTAGGAACTGTCAAACATTTTGGTTTGTGGTAAGATATTATGATGAATAGTAGGTACGTATATGGACGACATGCCAGGCCGATACGAGTTGTTCGAGATCGAAATGGAGAGTTTTAAGAGCTCTTCAGACTAAAGGCAGAGACAACAAAATTTTATAAGTTACCTAATTTGATGTAGATATCCAAAGGAACAAGAGGAAAAAATACATACGCATGATGGTGGGAGGAGTGGCTCTACCGCTCCCTTTGTAGCAAGCATATATAGTTATTTAGAAGTCCGTTAAGAACACAATTTAAAAATACCTACTTATATATATTCACAATAATATTAGAGCACTATTTTTGGCTACTTTTTTGAGCTATTTACCATTCGAGATTAAAAGCCTGTTTACCACCTTCAACCCCATTATCACTTACCATCAGGTGAGATTGTGTTCAAATGCTAAACTACGGGCAAAAAAAATAAAATAATTCAGTTACAAAATTGAAATTGAGACATTTTGTGTCATGTCATGATTACCCAAAATCATATAGGTATTTTACCTAGGTATTGTTTACAGAAGGAGGATTTTCAAATGAAGTCTCACACATGCAAATACATAAATTAGTTACGTGTATTTTCGCCCAGAGCTCACAAAAGGTTAAATTGAAAATGTAAAAAAAGAATACAAATTTATTTTATATTCCTTATTCTTAGGTTTTAATTATATATAATTATATTTTTATATAGGTACCTACATACCTAAATAAATAAGAATTTATGTAAGTAGCGTATTTTAGAGTCAACTTTATTCTTTTGAGAAAATTTTATGAGGTGTAATTTTCAATTTTGTATGATACCTTTATATACCTACTCGTATAATACATTGCATACCACAGATAAGACTGGAAGCTACTTCTAAATCGAAATTGATAACACATACCTAATGACATCTAGTGAGATTTATGTAAGTACTTTAACTGACACGTTCATTCGATATTTTATCGAGTTAACTGGCATTCTTACTGTTACAATATATACCGGTTAGATGGCGCTAAACGTTTTTAATTTTTATAATTCATTTGGTCACTTTGAAATACCTACAATGTTTATATTAAATATTTTTGATTCAACGTGTAATTTTCTAAAATTTGTGTTTTTTGAGTATTTATTTGTAATAATTGTAAATTATACTATCCATTATTAGTTTGTGAACGTGCATGAGTGTAGGTAGGTATACATAATAATATATGTTTTTATAGTGAGTAGGTATACCTACTTACCTAGATAGGTAAGACCTGTTCTCTGACGAAGGAACGCCCCTCCGAAGTCAATAATTGATGCGCATTTTGTACGGGTAGGCCTCTTTGTATACATTGTCTTAGTATTGGTGTAAAAACTAATGGTAGGTACAGAAATAATATAATCTAACATATTCTGAACGCTTGGGTAGACAATGATAGTAGCAACTACACTCAAAAAATATAGAGGGACGCGCCTTCGTGAATGGAATGGAAGATAATTTTTATAGTTTATACGTGAGACAATCAGACGGTTTTGCCACATACAGTTATGCAAAACAAAAAAAAGTTCTACACAATTTCTTTTTAGTTACATGTTTTCAAAGAACTCTTCGCCACTTTATATGTAAAATTTCATTACACCTTTACTTTATTATATTTTACCTTTATATATTTTTTAATTAAATCAATTTACATAACACATTTTCCAAACCGGTCAGACACTTCCCACACAGCCTGCTCGAACGCAGCTAGTGCATATACCGGCAATCTTAGATTATTTCAACTCTCTGCTGGCAATGACAAACATGTCCCTTTTAATTAGAGTTTTATGTCAAATCAGAAGTGTGAGGACGATGACCCAAATATTTGACAGGTATAGTTTCTAGGAAGTCCCTCATTGTGAGTTGTGACCGCGTTGTCATGGCGAATAAGCAGCCCGTGAAGTCCCGGGTTCGGTTGCTTTCTGCTCACAGCAGTGAATACTTCTGAGCATAAACCGCTGAGGATCACCTGAGATTATATTCAGAAGATAACATTAAATTACGATTGTTATGCATTAAATGCCGATATATAAGGGTAAATGCTACATTGATCAGGTAACGGTAAATCTTGTAGATTTTTTTATACGTAGGTTTTCTTCTGTATCATCGGTAAAAGGGCGATCAAATCTTTCTTCGTTGGCCAAACTTTATTAAATTCACTGAACCATTATACAAAACCAGTATCCATTTGCCTTAGAAGGGTCTTCCTATATTCACAGATAAAATTTAATTGTTAGGTATATGATTCTTCCGGTCTTGAAATCGTAAAATATAATCGTGCGGTATTTTTCTGGAGTAGAGATTGTAATAAACAACGCGCATGAGTTTCATACGACGTTTTTCGACACACTTGCGAGTTGCGAGGAACGAATACGAAAATTTCGATACGAATATATTTTCTTGATCTTTTTGATAGCAATAATAATCTGATTAAGAAGGTTTATAATTAAATCTTCAAAGTTCTAAGTCAGTTGGTAAAAAACTCTTTGGTTTGTTTTTATATAAAAACGAACGAAGCAAACTACAATCTCCTTGGTGAGAAATGTGGAAAAGTTCTTTTTTTACTATTTAAAACGCTAATACGGTAAAGTAAACAAAAAGCACTATATAGTGCGTATTAATTATGACACAAAACTGGTGCATTTAAAGATCCGTAAAGAGGGAGTGTGTTGAAAATTAACTTTTCTCTAAAAAATTAACTAATCTCTACTCCATTTATAGGATAAAACTCGTCGTGATTGTAATAAACAACTTCGCGCACTTGTTGCATAATGTACTATATACAGTACTTAGTTCGTAAAAAAGTATGTAGCGTTATTTGAATTTGGAACTTTGTAAGTATTTGTCGTGTAAATGTTCACATATATATCTATATAAATACATTTATATATAAATATTTATGTATATAAAAATCAATTACGGTTGTTTGTCTCGCTAAACTCGAGAACAGCTGAGCCGATTTAGCTGATTTTGGTTTTGAAATGTTTGTCGTAGTCCAGGGAAGTTTTAAATGGAAAAATGGCGAGGAAGATAGTAAAAACAACAACTTCATTTTCCCATATAAACTGTTTTTCCTATACATTCCTGTCAAACATTTGACGTTCGTCCGTTAGGATAGGTGATACGATGTACTACGGGTCATCTAGTTTAAAATAAAAGTATAACAATAAGCATTACATATTATTATATTTTTTTTATTTATATATTTTTGCTTTAACACCTGCTGAGCGTTAGCTATACTAACGAGATTCGAACCCGCTACCATCCGTCCCTATATCTGTTCAATATCCTTGGTAACCACCTTCGTGCCACTTTTCTTTTTCATATCCTTGATACTTCAATAGGACCACGTTTATTTTTTCCTAATCCCGGGTACATACAACTACTGATCTGGTGCACGTAGCATATATCACCGTCTATTATACTTAGAACATCAGTTCTTATTGTTTATCCGTCCCCTTAAGACGGTTAACCAAAAGGAACAAAAGTATGTATTTGAGCTAAAACTCACTCACTTCTATAGCTCCTTTAGTGGAGCATGTTCCGGCTATACGGACGGATGGACGCGGCTTCGAATCCCGCTCGTAATAAAAAAACCTTCCTTTTTAATTTTGTAAAAATACATGAGAAAAACTTGTGTTCGTAAAGTATATTTTAAGTGTTTGTATTTTTCATGTTCTTTGGTTTATCCTACAATTCTCGGCATAAGAATATTATACGCACTGTCCCATATCAATAACGCGAATGCGTCAATTGAAAAGCAAGTCATATTTACGACGTTGTGAATGGTTATTGCTACACATTAAATGCACAACTTGAACGGAGCCCACTTCGAACACTGAAATTTATAAAATATCTTGAGGAAGTCGGTACCTAAGTACATACTGCAACACCGTTGCAGGGGATTCCAGAGGGGTATCAGCCGGCTCAGAAGAAATGCCCATTGTCACATAAATGTGTGATGCCGTGATGGTGTTGGACGATGCAGGAATAGTACAAATCAGGTAGGTATAACGTAACCAGGAACAGTGAAAATCAGGAATACGATGGTACTAATGAATAGAACAAATGTATAATTACTTACAAATAAACATTTTTAAAAATAAGCTTCATTATCTTTTTGAATTTAAGTAGATAATTATATAAATACACACATCCAAAGTGCCTAGGGATCAAGTACGTTTTCGAGAAAATCAAGTAAGTTTTAAACACATCTCATTTTCTTTATCGGGACTGGGGCAACCTCAACGCTCAGATTTATGCAGAGAGTATTGTTTCAGAAGTTATCATCCCTTTGCGAAGCCGTTTAGGTAATTCGTTTCACCTAATGCACGATAATGCACGTCCACACATGGCTAGAGTCGTAACTTGCACTCTTGCCGATGCTCGCATCAAAGTTCTGCCGTGGCCTGCTCAATCACCAGACCTCAACCCCATTGAACATGCATGGGATATGCTACAAAGAAGAGCTCTGCCAAGTATGGATGCCGTGCATACCCCACAACAGACTTTGTTACACACTTTGTTACATGGGCGGCCACTCCTCAAAGTGATTTTGATGAACTGATTTTGAGCAAGCCAAATCGCTGTGCTTATGTGATTAGTGTGGTAGAAACACAGATTATTAATTATTATAATTTTACAATAAACATAGCAAAAATACATTTTTCTCCAATTTTCTGCCAAACAAGTCAGTTATAGTTCAAAATATAGATGATCCCTAGGCACTTTTGATGTGTGTATATAATAGGTAAGTAATGAGTACTGTTAATTTGATCATCTGATTTCACATTGTTTGTAGTACCTAATTAATAGTAAAAAAGATTTAATATAATAGTTATATATTAGTTTAATAGTTATTATTATTAATTATTAAACAATAATTTAACTCAACGAATAAGCATTGCAATTCAACGTGGCAATTTTGCCAGCATGCTGGGCACGCTACCAACTGGTAGTGGGCTGGAGCATTTGGATTGCCTGTGAGTCTGCTATGACTTATAGGTTGTCCAAGTGCTTTTATTGTAGTAGTTGTAGTGTTTTTAAACATAAAACAGAGTAGATGTATACAAGCAATAAAAATAGATATCATCAATGAATTCTTGATTTATTAAACACACTTTTCACGTGATAAAGCTTAGTGGCAAAACTCCACGAATTTGAGGGTATTCGGCAAAATAATCCTACATAGTTCTTCTAATCATTGAATCTGCAATGTAAAAATATGACCTCTTTCTTCTTAGGATGGATTTTGTTCTCGGCCTACGACGGTGATCGATGACGCATGCAGAACAGTTCAGTGTAATCATCACTGGGCCATACTGCTTCAATGTTTGTATAAGTGACAATAGAGATGATTACTCTAGAGAAGAAGCTGTGGAGTGAATATCGCCCTGCTCAGAATAGCCCAAACCATTTTGCGGTTGCAACAAACAAAGCAGTATAATTATATTTCCTATGCCATTTCAGTGCACACGCAATACGCATGCTGTTCCCAAACGGGACGCGGTTGTAGATTAAACAATAGTTACTACGAATGCGGGATACATTAGTTTACTTTTGGTTAAGAATTTGTTATTGTAAGCCATATGGGCGCAGGACGGCGGCGCAGCGTAAGATTTTTTTTACTTAGTTTACGACGAATTTAAGGCCATCGTAAATAATGGGGCACATGCCTTGTACTGCTTTTAAGAATACCTAACAATTAGAAGATAACTTTTGTCATTGTCATGTCTGTCTACAATTATTCTAGATATCGTAATATCGAGTGACATATGGCTACTCACCGCTCTATCTCATGCGTAACCTACCCTCGCCACTTGAATCTCTGACGTTATACAAACAGGAAAGTGTAATGTTAAGTTAAATTCAGTAATATTTTACGACTATAGGATTAAAAAGCGTTTCGATGTATATTCCTTATTTAATTTTTATGGACGTTACTATTGAATACTTACATAACATCGTCATAAAAAACAATTAAGCAACATTCCGAATCACATTACAATTATTGGTATTTTTTGTCACATTCTGTATCAGCCGGATTGTCCACTGCTGAACACAGCCTCTCCCACTATGGGAGGTTTTACTATAATTCCTACGCTTGGCATGCGAATTGGGGATCGCAGTGTGAGATATCAGTTCCTGAGAAAGCGCTGCTGCACACCTTCTGCTGTGTTACCCTTAGTCGCCTTTTACGACATCCACGGATAGAGATGAGGGGGTGTGACATTCTAGACAGGCACCCCGCGGGGCAAAATGTGTATATGTTTGACGAAATGTTTTTTTTTTAATGTTCAGTTAAATTACAAAGATTTCCTCTAAAATTATTCAATACTTCAATGTCAAATATAGCCTCCTCTATTTAAGATTTTTCATAGCACAATGTGTTTGTTTTATTTTTTCAAATTTAATGTTACCCTGCGGTCACTCCGTCCAAGTTCTTTAGAACAAGTCTCTGCAGCGCGCCCAAAGCGTGGTCCTCGATGGAATTGAAGTCTTGCGATTGTGCAGGCCAGGGCAACACACGGATGTTTTGCATTACCAAGTACCCACATGCCCTTCAAAGTGGGTGCAACTCACATGTCATGCATCAGCGTGAAATTTGAGCATCAGATGACTTTTACTTAACTTTCAACGCCATGTTGCCCTTTACAAAAACGAGCTCATTTCGTCTTATTTTAGCCGAAACTCTTATCATAGGGTGCACTTCCTGGACGCACCTATGCCGCTCGTTCTCAGCATTTACGAGGTGACTTTCTTGTATCAGGTAAAAATTAAAATGAGATCATCACCACGCAAAATAAATTTATGAAATATCTCATAGCTACTGGGCGTTCCCACACGATTCGTTTCGACGAACGGGATTCACACGGTGGACATCTAATTGGACGATTATTTTATATTATTAATGGTTTTAGGGGTAATTTCATATGCATTAGTAATCACTGATCATAAACTTTTCATGATAATACGAGCAATATTATTTCAAACTCACGATTACAATGATTTAGCAGCGCCGACAGTAGATGGGAAAGTCCAGTGGGTGGACGGGGCGTCGCCGCGCCGGTGCCACTACTGCCGCGGTGTTCTCACATCATTACTACATAAAAACCAGTAGTACCACGCTGTTATTGCAGCCTGCAGTTGCAGTCGGCAGCGTCCTTCGGAATAGTAACTTACCTGCTGAATTTCAGCTTAGGAAAGTCCGTATTTGATGATAGATAGATTTGCTTGGGTAGTTACTATCTCCATGGGCGACCGAGTGGCGCCTGGTATCGATTTAAAATAATTTACCTTTCTAAGATAGGTATAATAAGTTTAATTAGATTATTGCACCTAAACTACCACTACCTATATACCGTAAACTAATACTGTAAGTTTTATAAAGTTATCCAGTTTCGACAAATATCGATAATTAGTGACTGAAAGTCAATAATATTGGCAATACTTATCGGGTTGCCTTAGTAGCCGGGCAGGGGGGTAAGTTCAGGGGTGACTTCCCCCACCCCAACTAAGGCGATTTGTTTTAAGATGTTATCCAGGATCTGATCTAGGCAGACATAATAATTGTTAACAAAGAGTATCGTTTCCAAGAACTGCCGATTACGGGTGGAGTGGAACATGAACATTAGTCCTTCGGAGGTGATGGAGGCAGCTGTTCTGGTCGCAGCGCAAGTGCTTTCCGGATACGGAGGTGTTGGTAAGTACGAGTACTTACACGAAATCCCGAAGCTGGAGGTGACCCCGCTGCCATGAGTGTGGGACACCAGAGGATATACGGCTCTCCAGGACTCCATTCAAAGGTATGACAAAAGTTTACAGAGTAAGGATAGCAGTATTACATTTATATATCACTTTTTTGTTTATTGAAGGAAAAACATACAAAAAAATGGCCATGTAAAAAAATTCAAAGATAATCCAAACTTAACAAACTTCTTTAATTAACAATAAGCACATATCACAGAATAGATCTCTACAAAATGTCCTCAATTTCTTCCCTTTAGAGGTGGAATAAATAATAAGTACTAATATTTTCCGTTTTCTCCAACGATATTTTGCGTATGTATGGTTTAAAGTAGGTAGGTAACTTAATTTAGTGAAAGCCCGCTTTTCCCTGTATTCAAATCCAGCTTTAGATCAAAACCATTATAATAACTTCCGCAAAGTACCGGTTTCAATTTTAAGCAAGTTGATAAAATTATTAGCCTCTCAGTCGGAAATTAATCCTTACAGATCTCTGTTCGACAGCCCACCAAGCGCCTAATGAATATTGAAATACCGATATTCTGAGAGAACTTGGTTGCTAAGCCCCGGGGTCATCGCGTACCGACTTAGCTCCACAAATCGTCAAGAATCTACTTACGAACCACTTGATACTTAATTTATTCTGAGTGCTTCGCTGGCAGGATTAAAGGCAATCTTGATATTGGCACGGATGATTCTTACAATAAATAAGTTTTTTAACGTGTCATCTTAGCAAGATTTCTTTGGTATACCTATACCTACTTATGTGTAGATACTTCTTTTATGTTTAGATTCAGTAGTACCTAAGTAGGTACCTAGATATACGTATTTAATTATACAAGTAAATATTGCTTAGAGGTAGGTATCAATGATTGCTTGGTGGTGTAGTATTTTGCGAACCCGCTGGCCTAGCTACTGAGGGTGCTCTAGTAGAAAATCAGTTTAACGATTTGTATCGGAAATGTATTTTAGAGCCAGTTCTCATTTTAAATTAAGCTTGTTTATTAAGCATCATAGGAAATAAAATAAAACATGACCCTTCAGTGTTGCCAACCAAGATTGGCGATCCAAGTGGATTACCACGTGAAAAAATAACTCACTTATGTGAGAATTCGATGCGTTCAGGTATTTCTGACATAAAATATTTTTTAAATGGAGGTGAATAAAATTAGTTGAAGGTAGATACTTTTAACTAATTTGATTTAGATTTGGCCACCGTGTAATAATTTTTATGGCCACCGATAGTGGCAACTGATGCAGAACAAAAAAGCGCTAACATCGTCTTTTGCCACAGAATAAAAGGGAAATGCTTTTACTGTGAATTTGCGAGTGTATTCCACAAACTAATACCATTTTTTTTAAATATAAAATTATTCGTAAATGTTTAAACTATTTGAAATGTTGCATCCATGTCCTTGAACTTAATGTCTATGCTCCTGGTTAACCCGTTTTCGCTTACATTACTTTCCTTAGATGATAGTATAAAATTTCCCATACAATATACATACGATTTTTACGAATATAAGTGTGAATGCGGCTTTACGGGGAACTTATGTGCTAGCATTGAGTCTAATTAGACATTTCAGTAAGATTTTGCATTATATTTTGAACCATTTTTTACCCCTTCTAAACACAACGAAACTGAAACAATACAATGTCAAATTATACAAGTTTTTATGATCTGCTCTTAGTACCTTACCATTCAGAACTTGTTCTTTTATACGAATAGGAAAACTATCACTACTTACTATTAATGAATATCTGCATATGATTGTACTAGAATATTGGCTCCAACGAGAAGTTAGCCAAAATATTTTTATTTCGCTAGGGTACAAGCTTTAGCTAGGGTACAAGCTTTGTGGTATCGCCTAGAGCTAATTGTGTATGGTGTAAATATACCGCTTTTTTGAATGTATATGTATATTTTTTGATTATAAAAGAATTAATTACAGGAGTGCGTATAAACCGTCAATTATATATAGACATGTTTAGTCACAAATTGGGAATTATATACATATAAATATTTTTAGTTAAGAATCTGGGATTTTGGTAGATTACGCATCTAATCCTCTATTTAAGCACTAAACACAGAATAGACCATTTTTTTTACTGTATTGATCAGCTTCGTCTGCTTCAAGCAACAGTTCTTGCAATGCGGGTTTACATTACAACAATATTAGTCTTGCTTGTATGATATTTGTTATAAATTGTAGACCTATTTGCAAGGAAAATAAACGTATTTTAGACGAAAAACAACGTGTTTTTGTTTTACGGCCCTTTGTAATGTGAAACCTGAAAAAAGCGAGGCCAATAATCGTTTCTAAAGACAACTAAACTGAAACAATACAATATCAAATTATTCAAGTTTTTATGCTCTGCTCTTAGTACCTGACCATTCAGAACTTGTACATATTTTGTATATGAATTGTGGGCTTAGTCTACGGTGTTAATTTGTAATATAGTGTAGGTATACCTAGTAAAATTCCAGCACACCACAACGCCACAACTTTATTCCAGGACATAGAACCACAATTATACAATATAGTAATACTGTAGTAGAAAACAGTAACGTTATATCACAGGTTGCGTCCTAAATATTGTGCTTATTCCTTACATTATTTGTCTTACGTAAACCAGACTCCTCGGAAGACTGAATCGATTTCTCCTTGCAACTCGCCAAGATTTTTCCTCCCTCCAGATAGTAGACGTCAATGATGAAGTCAGCTTATAATAAAAACTCTAACAAAATACGTGTATTCATCAAATATTGTCAAATCCAGCTTCTGATGAATCTAATAATATAGGTACTTCTAAATATTATGATTACAAGCACTACCGCGTATCAAGCGAAAATCATAAATTTACAGATTATTGGAGTACAAAATGTTTTCAATTCCCGCCCGGGGCAAAACATTTTGTACTCCAATAATTTGTAAATATAGGTACTATTAAATAAATTGAAATAAATAAAAACATTGAAACCGTTCAATACTGCAGTGTATTAGCCGGATTGTCCACTGCTGAACACAGCTTCCCCCATTAAGGGGGATTTACTATAATCCCACACTTGGCAGGCGTCTTCGGAATCGCAGTACAAGATAACTGTTCCTCAGAAGGCGCTGCTGCCCACCTTTCAGTATTTTACCTTTAGTCGCCTTACGACACCCACAGGTAGCAATGGGCAGGAGTGACATTCAGCCCGGGACCACATGGGCTTATTATAACCATTCAATATTAGTATATCTGCCATCATCTTCCTATCGTTGTTCCTTATCTGGAACAATATTTTCCAACTTACAAATCCTTGTTGTCCTTGCTCCAGAAAATATTGCAATTTAAAAAGCAAATAATATAAAATACATATAATAGCAGGCCGCTTGAGGCCAAACCGCTCCGGGGAATTTAGTAAGTAGTAACACAGTGTAAGCCTTATACCACAGTACATATTTAAAGGAAAATACTACCGTAACTGTACTGTAATACGTACTTATACAGTGTTATTGGTAAAATGCTAACAACCTTTTAGGGTTGACTTCTGCTAGTCATAATTGCTAGAAATAATACATTAGGTACAGGAACAAGAGACTTTTAACATCAGGTGGTCCTCGTACTTATTCGGTCAAAAACACATAAAAAAACACAATATTTTTTTTTTCAAATACATTTTTTTTGTCTCAAAATGTTTGTTTGGACTAGCGGTTTGGAATGTTGTTTGGGAAAACGGTCAAGCCGTTTTTGAGTTACACTCCAATAACATACAAATCATATAGATATAGTCTTTATATTTATCTTGATGATTTATAGTTGTTGACAGTGAATGACAATCGATCCCGTATGTAGCAAGGGTCAATAAAAATAGTGAAAAAAATGATTTCCCAAAAAATGGAACCAACTTTAACACTCAAAAGTGATAAATAACTGAAATGGTCGAAGTCAGTACCATGCGCACAATATTGTGATAATAGGTACTATTGATCTATCATGCCTATCATCGTACCGACTTCAACTAGTTATTTCACACTTTAGAGTGTTGGAGTTGGTTCTATTAATGGGAAAAAAATTAAGTGTTCTAAACTAGCCAACAACAACAAACTTATCCCTCCGCTGGCCTTCCATCCGCCCCCGTCCGTCCTTAAATCAGAACCAGAGCTTACTTTAAAAGCGATTTACTTTCACCAGGATGATAAATATGTACTACATATACTTAGAATCGGCAAGTCCTTGACTACATTGGCAGACTAATTCAGTAACTCGCCCAAATTTATTACGTACCTAAATAGGCGGGTTATTGTATAGCAAAATAATATCTTATTCTATTTAGCAACTCGACCGAAGGCATTTATGATGAATTTAAAAAGTTTAAGTAGTGTCAGCAAGTGATGATATATGTGACAGCTGTCAAAAAGACATTTGGTGGCGTGTTAGGTATATGATGTGGCAGCTGTCAAATTGATTGCTATCTTTATAGGGCTCCATTTACCCAACCAATGCATATAGGCAATGTTTTAGATGTGGCAGTGTGAGTGACAGCTGTCAAACTATACCGGGATATTCCGGTATAGAATACACCCCCCCCTTCCATATCTTCCTATGGGTGTTATCAATCAATCAAGCTTGGGGATTATGGCAAACCCCCAGTGGGGAGGATGTGTTCAGCTGTGGTCAATCCGGCTGATTCAACAACAGTATACATTTTTAGTCCTCGAGTTCGACTCCAGTCTCATAATATTTTAAATAACACAATAATTTTCTATATTCATGCACTACAAAAATCTGAAGAAAAGCGTGGGATGTCTTCCAGTGACGATGCTACATTATGCACAGCGAATTAAGTGACTTACCTGTATATAAATAAAGATTAGTTTTGTTGTTGAAACCGATTTCATATTCGTAAAGCACTTCACCATAAATGTCACGGATTAAATCGACAATAAATGTTGAGTATTTACTTTACAGTTCTTTAATAATTGTGAGTTTCTTCTGTACCGAAGGACTGGGTTTATGGATTTCTCGGATGACAATGCAAGTTGGTAAACGATGTAATTTTATAGCCTGGAAGGTATTTTTAGAGATGAGGTATCTGTTGTCTCACCTAATGGAAAACCACGTCGACATCGGAACATGAATCCAGAAGACTTACTCTGTACTTGGTGGATCCAAGGTTTTATTATCGAGAAAAAGAGATGCTGTATACAGCTCAGACAGTTTGCATTAAGAAGGTGGAACAAAAGCTTATTTGTGGATTTTTGCAATATCGAATATTTACAGCGTTTCTGCGCGTGTCTTTTGCCCTTTGAAAATAAGAAGATTTAACCATCAATAAGGTTATGTAGATCTATTGTACAATCCTTGAATTGAAATCTAAAATACCGATATGTTGGCCACTTTGGGTCTTTATTCGATACTATGTATTCTAGCCCTCACCAACTCATCATCGTCAATGGGCTCATTTGCTCGATTATCAAAGGAGCCTTAGTCTTTGAGTAAGGCTCCTTTGATACCGTCTCCTAATAATTCCAAAGAGATATAAGCGCAGAAATCTCTATTATGTACATCTTTTGCGATAACGTTCCCCTAGTACCTTTTATTTATTTTGATAGTAATTATATATAGCTTTTTCCAAGTGTTCTGAGTTCAGTTTTATAGTAATTTAGCACTTTCGTCGACGATGATAATATATTGTATCCTTAAGTGAGATCCGATGGGAGAGAGACTATAGTTATTTTTTGGGACCGGATGGGAATTTTTGAAAAATGGGTTCCAATTTATTTGTTTTCGTTGTAAGCTACCTAAAAAATAATGACACATGTCACTTATGATATTTCTTTATTTAGGTAACGCACTCTAGAATCTTCACCATAATATTTCTAACAATCCGCAATCTATCAGAAATAATAAAATAGTTGACTAGTACAATTCATATTAGTTGTACTCGAATAAGCATTGCAATTCAACGGGGTAATGCTGCCAGCATGCTGGGCACGCTGGTACTGGTCTGGAGCATTTAGACTGCCTATGAGTCTGCTATGACTTATAGCTTGTCTAAATGCCTTTATTGTAGTATCTGTAGTGTTGAATATAGCTCGTAGTATTTTGTTATATAAAGGCATGCCGCCGGTAAACAAAAAAAGGTGTACTCGTATATCAGCCACTACTATTTTGCGTCATATTAACTTTTTCACTTTCATGATATATTTGAGTTACCGGGTACAGATCCCTGATACAAAACAAAACAAATAGTCATTATGAAGGACAATACATTATAATAATATCTTCGCATTATTGGGGCAAGAGAGCAACGAGACGTTAATGATATCGTCCACTGCGGATACTAAGTGGTCAAGGGGATTAGCAATGAAAACAGCAAAAAAGAAAATGCTTATGTATGTGCTTGCAAACATGCATATTTTACAAATTGATCTCTGCTGTCCGGCACCTCGGAAAAGTAATGGACTTCCTGAGTAAGCAAGTTAATAAACTTGGTAACGTGGAAAAATATAGATGATAACTGGAAAAATTATATATAATAACGAGATGGCGCTACTTTCTCATTCCTTTCTGCTTGATGTTTAATTATATCAATAAAACAATTATTTTCTTGCTAATTATACTCGATCGTAGTACCTAGATGTTTGAGTGGCATATTTATTTGTTTCCGAACGCGCCTTCGAGCTTCAGTCCATGAGATGTGATTCAGTCTTGCTTCTTCAGGAACTATACTCAATACATCAATTAAAGGATAACAGATGACAAAACATAATAGATTAAATGCATTCTGTATTATTGGGTTTATTTCCAGGACCAATTGAATATACGTACCTACATAATTTTTTTATTAAAATCTACCAAGCCATTTGAAAGTAACATAGGTACTAACATAGGTACATAACAAGTCAAACTTTCACATACAAGTATATAATAATGTATAACGTCATAAATAAGTATAATATAATGTTTAGTAGAACCTCACCTTATTTTTTATTGTCTCCTAAGTGTAAAAAGGAAAATATTCTATTCTCTTCGAATAAGGTAACTCTGTCTTATATGCAAGCTTTATACCATCTTGAAAGGTAAAATACCTATAACCACTCCCCAACGTAACAATTCCGTTATACGTTCCTCGACTGTACTCGCTTTATATATATCTACTCATAATACATAACTAGTCAGTATATCGATTGTTGGCGGTACATAAGGGTTGGGGTGGGTCGCTCGATAAACTCGAGGGCAGGACGCATGCGTACTGCCCTCGAGCTGCGACCTGAAAAAAACGGTTGTGTGGAAACGGGTACAGATGGTACAAGAGCCACCTGGACCCCAATTCTAAAATATTACCCATATGGACTTTTCAGTGGCATATCACTCCCTCTATACTATATAGAAATAAATTACTATAACAATTTCAAATAGTGAACTAAATTCTTATTTAACCCTAACCGGCAAATAGGGCGTCTAATTTTGAAAGCTCTGCTCTGTGTGCATGAGAAATTCTGCATTGGTCTATTTAGATGTTGTTTTTTATTCTTTATAAATGGTAGCAAGCTAGAAAAGGCGAGAACTAGACCAAAACTGGATACGTATTATGTTGCCGCTCACCGATCTCTGAAAAGGACTTGAGTAATAAGAAAGCATCCTGATCCTACGACCTCAGTCTATCATTTTTCAAAGACCACTTTTTCTTAAGTCGCGGTGTAGTATGATTTGGTGCGGGTTTAGATCACAAAGTGCTATAAAAAATAACTAATCATAACAGTTCAGTGTACTATGTTAATACTCAAAGAGATTTAAATAATTCTACATCACATGCACTTTCTTTCATTGCAATTACTTATGTCAGCTACTGACTTGAAAATATTCTGCAGGCAATTTAAAGTTATATCTAAACAAATTGTAGATAATGAAAGTGTTTACCGTATCTCGACTTATTGACGACTGTCCTTTCCCAACAATTGAGTTCAGTATCGTTTGGGGAAAGCTTATATGTAAAGGAACTACATATTACAGTATTTTAAGCTCACGATGAGGCTTAAATAAGAACTGCTATTCTAGCATTGTAATTTTTGCATTAACACCTGCAAAGCGAATAAGCTAACAAAATTACAAAAGAGGACTTTATTTAACTTTGAGCGGGATTCATACCCGCGTTTGTCCATCCGTTGAATTCCCCTAGTGTTTAAATTGTTTCTTTCCGTTGTAATTTTGTAAGAACTGCTATCTCTGACTTTCACAGGGCTCTCAGAATTATCTTTGCCAATTCAGATCGTGAAAGAACCACGAAGCATGCATAATCTCTAAAATAACTTACAAAGGTTTTCGGGGGGTCTGACCACGCACTCCACACATCAGAATGTTACACCCCTCAATACAAAATCAATTTTCAAAGAAGGTCAATCTGCTAAAAGAAATACGACCCTACGCATATTAATATAAACCCTGAATTTGAAACCAAATAAAGATCACTACTTCAATATTTTTTTATATATTTTGATAATGCACAACAATAGACGCGTTTATTGGCCGTTTTGTAGATCAGTAACTGTCACAAAACGTTTAGTCATCTCATCAGTGCTGTGTCGGCTGTGTAAACATTTCAATTTGAGAGTCTGTCTCTCAATGGAACATTTTTCATTTCGTGGCAGCCCTACGCTACGAGTCAGCTACGAGTATAGCTGTGGGTAGATTAACAATGATTTCAGTTTTATTTAAAGAATGGGAATCCTACTTCTGCTCTCTTATAAAATATAATAATTTATTATAGTATTCCCTTATCCTACGTCAAGTATGTTAGCGTCCTCGACTCGAATAATCCCTTAAGTTAAGGATTACGTATTAGGTACCTATCACTCAAAGGTCCTATCTGTTGCCCTAACTACGAAAACACCAAAAAGGACTCTTTTCTTGTATTAGGGGTCAGCGTGGTCATGCTTCTTATTACACTTACAACTAACTATGAATAATCTTGGTAAGTACAATTTCGCTTTAGCCTAAAGGATGGGACAAAAAGATAAAAAAAATACGAACATAAGGTTAAGTTCTTTGTACAAAACTGATCTGCTAAAGAGGAAGTAACGGTTTAAGTTTGATAAACGGTAATACGAAGCATTAAAAATGCGTCACTCACTACCTTCCTGATAAAAAAAAAATATAAATCCATTTACGGTCTATTCAGTCATAGTAACGCCTCCATTCAGTAACCGCTAACTATGTTATCTGCTAATCAGTTATACAACTGCAAAAAAATTATATCTGAACAGGATGAGTAAATCTCAACAGTCACCAGCTAAAGAGCTGAAGTCATTTAACAAATAAAGCTTAATCTCCATTGTGTCGTCAGTCGCAATAACAGAGGACAGTAAATTCAAATACCAACAATAGGAATTAGAAGTGTGGACCATTGTGGCAAATTGGGCATTCCCTCGTCCGTGAAATCGTCGTGGAAACTGGCAGCGGGCGTTAATAAAAACATGACAACATGTCAAAACTGACCAGATTTAGTCGACGACAAGTGATGCGCATTGTTGAGGATCTATAGAATTCCGTGTGGCCTGTCCTCAACTACGTGGGCCGTGATGGCCGAAGGTAACGAAGAATAGACACATGTTTGCGCTTCGGATTGTTCATTTTGATAATCGGGGAGGCTTCACAACGGAGCACGCCCGCCTTTATGAAAGTTGACGTAAAACGTGAACTACTCTAATACACTAGTAATTATATTCTGAAATAGTATTAAGATCGTGAAGTCACGTTTCTTATTAACATTACAATGGATATCAATTCAGAAAACTGAGAAAGAATATCATTATCTATTATTGAATTTTCTATTTTTTTCAACTTAGGTAAATGCAAACTATTTATTTAATACTTCTCCTTCATCATAGTTGTTCCGATTGGCAGTGTATATCCGGGTTCAAATCCCATTGGTGATTACATTGTTTCCTTTTAGTGTAATTTTGAAGGTTAGGTGTATCCATTCCTAATTATATTCTGAATAGAATTCCTAAGTATATAATGAATTAAAAATCTGTTTCAATATGCCCAGTATATCTCAGAACAAACTTCCGGAAGACGTAGTTTCAGCCCGAACAGTAAATCAGTTCAAAAATCGACTCGACATATTTAGTAGAGAGAAAAACTAGTAGAGAGTAGCAGGATACAGGGCCGCGTTCCAAGGGTCAGAGTGCGTTGTTTGGTTGCTTTAACTTACTCGAAGGTTCCGAACGACCAGTTGATTTATTACCTTAAATATAGTTTTTGGCGGGGAATTTGGCAAAATTTATAGACATTTTATTTATTTATTTATATATCAGCTGCTTACTGTGCTTACAGCTAGCCAACGCGCACAGTAAGCCAATTAATTAGAACTTAAATATAAAAGGCATAATTTTACAAATACGTGAAATTTTATACAAAAAATATTTATATGAGGATACCATACAATCAGAGCGTTGAGCAGATGGAGGGCTTGAGCTGTAGGAGCGAACTGAGATGTTTGCGTGCGCGTTACTGTCGTATGATGTTTGAAAAGCAATAATTACCGTTACCGGCAAAATATAAAAGAGTGCCTATAATTCTCTCATCAAGAAATGTCAAGGTCATGTCAGTTAAAGATTCAACATTTTAACGACCTCTTTTGATAGTTAAAAAGTTGCGCTCCACCCGAAGGTTGTGACGACGTTAGAATGAAAAGTTGCACTGCGAGGGCACTCCTAGTGCGCTCTTACCGAGGTTCGGAACGCGCTCCAGTCAACTATCAGTTGTTACATACGGCTGTCTGCCGGAGAATAAATAATAATAATAATTTCAAACAATGATAACCGAAAGGTAATTGCTGTAGACTGCTGTGCCACAGGTCCCTGGTTCAATCCACACCGCCAGCTGGAGCTGCACTGCATGGGGAAAGGGCATTTCGTGAATGCTCTGTTCCCGCAGCAGTCCTTGAGAGCCAGTAACATAACTGGCACATGAGACTCAACAACTGTAGGTATGTCTGAGGGTGACGGGCGCTATGCTGGTGACGAAATGTACCTATGTGTTATAAGCTGAGATATCCCGCTTAACATCAAGTGGGCCTAGTGCTTATTCCTTCACAATACCATTAAAAAACTATTAAATAATAGATATCATATATGTAAGTAAACAGCAAAAAATAGCTGTGTAACTTACAGGGGTATTGGTAAAATGCTAACAACCTCTTAGGGTTTTTACTTATTACACAGTTCCGGTAGGTTGACAATTTCGCTAGCTAAGCATTTTCCTGATTCGTCAGTTTCCTCCTTTGCTAGTTGTCTTGATGGATGTCAGTTTCGTGAAATAGTCAGTATTGCAATCCGCTAGTTTTGTTATTTGTCAGGTTCGCTGATAGAAAGGTTCACCTATTCGTCAGTTACGATAGCTAGACAATTTTTCCAGTTTGTGTTATTTTAGTTTCAGTAGGTGCCAGGTTGTAAAGATATCTTACATATAGGTATGTATATATATAAATATATATATTCATTTTAGCACGTTTTCATTAGTAGTTTGTTTACCAACGCAGCAAACAACCATTTTAAAGCCGAGAGTGTTTCTTTGAATCCAGAGTGGAACGAAGAATTCTAGAGTAGTCACGAGCGTAGCAAGGGATTCTAAAGTAGAATCCTGAGTGCAGTAAGGGATTTAAAGTTACTCGAGCTTACAGTAGTTGTTGGCTCCCGAGGTGAACACGGTACATTTTATCACCCTCTATGTGAAAATTAGTTAGTGCAACTTGTGAATATGAATAGTATGTTTATTAATTTAGATATAGTAAGGAAAAATAAATCATAGTATAGAAATAGTTAGAAGCAAATGCAAATTTTTTGAACAATTATGGAAGTGCATCGTAACAGTTTTACCACTACCAGCCGTTACAGGTTTATTTACAGCTTGAGAATTAAAAGTATTCATAGAAAACGTTTGAGAAAATATATTATTTATTAGGTTGAAAAAAAAAACCTGTACCTTGTTAATTTAATGTTTGTGATTGATCTCTATAGTGATTAGAACTTTTACAAAAAATATCCACATTCTAAATTTAAATCACTTTTAAAAGATTAAAAAGCTATTTTAGTCCCTGTTTAGAATAAACTAGCTTTTTTTGAATAGATGTGATAAAAATATATTTTAGATACTTCTAAACTAACACAACGTACATACCTACTGTATTCTTAAGACCTAAGAAGAGGGGTCTAGTGGGGAATGGACTGATACAGACTTCACCAGACAATGGTCGGAACTACCACTAGGTAGTTCCGGCAGTGTCGGTATCATCACCACTAGGTGATGATACCTACACTGTGTAACGGTCTGGATCTGTTGTCAGCAGAAGGTCCAAGCAATTGGCTGTGTGACTTTCAACATCTGGTATCCTTGTTGCCTCTTTGACCAGTTGGGTGAGATTGAGTGTCAAGGCTAATTTGCGCGTTTCTCTCCCAGCATGGTCTGTGTTCTGGAATGGGAACAGCCACTCCTGGTGGTGAGCGTTAAAATCTCCCAGAAACACTAATTCGGCAGTAGGATACCTCTGTTGTGCCACATCAGCCGCCTCACTGAGGTGTGTCATGAGCCTGGTTGTCTCCATGTCTCCAGTGTGCGAGCGGTAGACACCAGCATAGAGAATTTTCTCTAAGCCTGTATCCACCAATACCCAGATACAAGAAAAATTTGGGTCTTCAAGATTACGGAGACGCCGATAACAAATGTCATCACGAGCGTACATGCAGACACCCGAGCGTGGTTTGAACTTATGCTCAAGGGTGTAGACGTGTCAGTTGGACATTTGATCTGCGTCTCCGTGAGGAACAGTAGATGGGGTTTAGCGGTCTCCAGGTGGTGATGGACCGAATCGCGATTTGAGTGCAGACCTCGGATGTTAGCGAGGTGCACCTGAAGAGCGAGGACGTGCTTCCGCTGTGAAAACGCCTTACTGTTTCTTTTCATTTTTTCATTAATTTAGAGAGTGAAGGGAGGTAAGAAGATGGAATTGGTATGAAGCGCTACTTACTGACACGGTAGCACACAGACCAACTCTACATACAGGGGGAACCAAACTCGAAGACCGCGGGGACGCCCGAGCCCCCCCAAGTGTGTCCATCGGGTCCTCGCATCCGGTCGCCAACCGGCACGATGGCGCACTCCTGGGATTTTTCGCTAGATGGCGGGGCAGCCTTTTGTGAGTGGCTAGCTCACTACTTGGGCCCCGTTACTATCTGCGGTCGGCCAGCGGAGAACCGTGCCTCGGATCCAGCTGCTCTTCGAGTTTGATTACCCAATGCAGCGCTATAGTGTGCCACTAACCAGTCAACTTCTGCAGCGCTTCCATACCCGACCCATCCTCCTGAACGGCTAGCCGCGACAACATGATGGAACACGAAAAACGCTTGGCACCATGACTTTGTCCTGGGGGTGGTACTTAAGCCGGCGGCCAAGGCCTACCACCACTTATTATGCTGCTCCTTTAGCACCAACCGAGGTACACGTGTGGAACAACTAGGGCTAAATTCCACGGACGCGAGCAGACTTGGTGCCTCAAAACGTACAACGTAAAGCAATAAATGAATATAAATATGACTATAACATAATAAATAATTCAACCCCCCTAAGTGGCCTTTAAGTGATAATAATAAAAAATAGCTCTTATCGAGTATCTAATCGGGTAATGACTTAGTAAGGAATGACATAGGTATATACATTAATATGTGGCGTGACACGACTAAAACACAATCTAAACTAACCGATGAACAAGGAAACTTGCGCAATTAAAGTATAACGAGTTAGGAAAATGACGAAAAAGCAAAGCTGTCAATGTAGGCTAACTGACGAACAAGGAAACTTGCGTATCAGGAACCAACTTAATAGGGAAACTGACAACTTAGTCAAATTGGCAAATATAGAAATTGGCGAATTCAGAAACTGTTTAATGAGTAAACTGGTGAATTAGTGAAATTGATGGGTATAGGAAACTGACCAGTAGTGGTACGCTAACTCAGTGAAACATACTACTGGTTACTGTAAACGACCCTAATGAGTTCGTTAAAGTGTATGTATATAGGTTTCGGGGACGATAAAATTTATGTAGATAGCTAGCTTAGCTGTGTCTCACATCAATATAGAAACCCGTTTCAAATCGGTACGTGAAATACCACCAATTATATATACGAGTATATAATAAGTGGCACAGGCTAATTACTTGGAATAGGGATATCAACAACCAAAATAATATATACTCGTAGGTTAGCTAGAACTTACACATTACACAAGTACACAATTTTGAAGGAGTGATAGCTCAGTGGCTTTGGCTATGGACTGCCTCGCAGCAGGTCCATGGTTCGAATCCCGCCGTGAGCTTGAGCTTCACCGCATGGTTGAAGGGCTTTTTGCGAATGCCCGCCTGGCTAGCGACCACCCTCAAGTAGAAAATCTGTCGCCAAGCACCTAACGGTGTGTTCCGACAGCTGTCCTTGACAGCCAGTGAAATTAAAGGCACGTGAGACTTAACAACTATGTCTCAAAGTGACGGGCGCAGTGCAATTCGTGACTTGTGCCGAAATGCATCTGTTATAGGCAAAGGTTAGTCCGCTTAACATCAGGTGGGACTCGTGCTTGTTCCGTCAGAATAGATAGAAGAAAACTCTTTATTGTTACACCACTTTAGAAATATAAAAGTTTACACATTAAATTATAATAACATAGTGTTACAATGGGCGGCCTTATCACTGAAAGTGATCTCTACCAGGCAACCTTATGATGGAGTTGAACGAATAAAACAATAGAGGCGGGTGTAGTCCAAATACATAATCAAATTTCATAAAAACATTTTAAAATAAAACATATTTTAGTGTAATTTCTAAACAAATATATAAAAATAGCATACATATAGGTTTTTATAATAATTAAACAAATACAATTATAAACATATATATAATATATGTATATATATAAACATATACATAGCAACATACATAAATATATAATGATATATACATATACCTATAAATGATATAAAAATATAGTACATACATATTATAATATTATCTCATATACATATAGCATAGAAATTGACAAAAATATAGTGCAAAATTAATTGGACAAATAAAACCTTTTAACTTGATCCTTGAACATATTGAGAGTGAGCTTGTCTGATTGATACAGGAATAATGTAAAAAGAAAAAAAAAGTAGTGATAGCAATAAATTACCTTAGCCAAGTATATATTATATGCAAATAATATAGGTACCTAGGTAATTTTTTTTGTAACTATTATAATAATAATACTTATAAAAAAAACAACGTTCGTATTCAAATACGTCGATTCGCTTCCGGTGTGAGGCTCCTCTGAGCCTCACACCGGAAGCTCGTAGACGCAGTATATTTTACCATCCAACACTTTTTCCACAGTGTAATCAGTGAGTAAGAAATATTATGCGAAGCATTGAAATCAGCATAAATCTACAAATCAAACTACTCTTGGTCACTGGAGGCCACTTCAATGGAACTCTACGGTCATTGTAGACAACTGCGCTTCAAGTCAAGATCCTTCTTTATATATTTTAATTAGAAACTATATTTTAGGATTGAAATAAAAGATTTAATTATTGTTAAATGGAGTGGGAAACTATAACAAAAATACCCATACTTAAGTACCTTTTAATACCGGCTTTAAGATTTTCATTTGAAGTACATCACGCTCATGTTATAAATGCGAAAAGTTTGTTAGTGAGTTAGGATGTGAGTCAATCCAACTTAGAATACAGATAGTTTAGGTCCTGGATTAACAAATAGAATACTAAGGGCCTGTTTCAGAATGTTCGAGTAAGTTCCGGTTTTACTACCCAGAAGATATTTAATAAATAAAACACTATCTTTGCGTTTCACAGTCATCGATTTAGCCTATCCATCGGTTAAAGCTTGAAACGCGCTGCATGTTAACTGTCATTTTTATCATTCAGTTATTTTATGTGTTGCATAGCAACCCCAAAACTTTATTAAGTATGTTACTTATGAATCAATAATAACCGAGCGCTTACAGCTATGGACTGCGGTGCCGCAAGTCTAACTTGACCGCTTGGTTGAAGGGCATTTTACGAGTGCTCGCCTGGTTTGTAACATTCTCAAGTAGGAAAACTATCGCCAAGCGCCCAACTGACTCAACAACTGTACGTCAGGTTATGGAATTCGTCACTTGTGACAAAATTCATCTGTTATAGGCAGAGGTTTCTGCTTAACATCGGGTGGGCCTCGTGCTTCTTCCGTCACAATCACATAAAAAAGGTTTTTTTTTTATTAGTTTTACTTCATTATTCCGTCATTTATGACCCAATATTGAAAATTCTTCTTATTTGAAAGGGAAAAAACATTTAGGTTGGTACTATGTAAATTCTACCAAATCGATTCTGTAGTTTAATTTTACCTACGTCATCCGGCTAAATAAAATCCCAATTGCGTTTCTTACATTTCAGTCGCCTAAGACTTTTTATAAAGTAATTGTTAACCTATCTATCATAAAGCTACGGAAGCAATGACGCTTAATCAAAGACGTTGTATTTAAATCGCTCATCGCTGTAACTTTGCTCGCACACGCTCCCTCGATGACGCTATCTTGCCGCATGCCGTATCCAAACAACGCTATAAGTAAAACCGCGGCTTAACGCCCTCCACTTCACGTTACAAGTGACAAATTTTATTAAGCTCGGTTTTACGCAGGACTTCACTTAAGTACCCACTTATGTATCGAAGTGCAGAGTTTTCGAGCGCCATTTTACGTTCTTACTGGCTTACCATGCACAAGAAGCAATAAAGAAACAATTATTAGTTATAAGACCATCATATATGACCTGTGGTGGTGTGTGGTTGTGTATAATGGTAATCGAATGAACCAGATGATAGAGGAGTGCACGAGGCAGAGTTTTTTTTAATTAAATGATGAGACGGACAACTTGGCCGTCTGTTAGTAACTTAGTAGGTCACGCCTGTCCATTAGTGATAGTGTCACTGTCCTGGGGCCCTATTGTCAAACCAAATGGTAACCGAGATCAAATAAATTTTGACTCGCTCTTAGAAGCGCTTGTAGCGAAGTTTGCTTAGCCATTCTGAAGCGAGCAGCAAAGCTAAGCAACGTCCGCCGCGGTCATGGTAGAAAATTTTAGGAGATTTCCGCCTGGCTCTTTACCACCCTCGAGTAGAAAATCTGACGCCAAGCACCTAACGATGTGTTCCGGCAGCTGTCCCTGAGAGCCAGTAATTCTTGGTTAGCCTAAACAACATCTTCGACCACTTCATCACTTACCATCAGGTGAGATAGTGGTCAAAGGCTAACCTAACAGGCATAAGAAAAACATTGTTTTGACATTTACCTTCAAAAACGATGTCCGCTCTGGAGTTCAAATTTCAAAATAAATATATTATTTAAAATAATCATATCAACTATGTACTATTCAAATTAGACTCTAAAGTCCCAGGTTCTGATGGACACTGCACTGCGCTTGCTTTAGCATGTGCTTCCGCACGTTTTGGCAAAAAAAAAAACACAATGAGAAGTAGTGTGCAAATATTCTTTTTATTCGAAGATAATGGTAATAGGATTACTTAATTTTGACATAACTTTGACATTAAAAATAATTAAATATGTAGTTCGAAGATCATTTTCAATACCGTTCGAATAGGGTCTGTACCTATGGCGTAGTATTATTATAATATGTTCTATGCCTATAGATGGACTGCGTATTGAAGGATATGGGTATGAGGGATGCGGCTATATGGCAATGACTTTTAATAAAATGGAGTTAATAAGCGAAAGAGTATATAATAAGGGGATAAGAACATGACAGAGACTTTCCAACTCTAATCTACATATATATGCTAGCAACGTGGCAACCTACTTTTCTTGTCATATTCGATGCTAATTATTCGTACTTTAAGTACATGATTGTATAATGAATCGCTGCAAGACTGTAAGCAGGGCCTGTTTCAGAATGTTTGAGTTGACCAGTACCCAGAACTTATTTGCTGAATGAACACTATGTTCCGTTTCACAATTATCGATTTAGCCCAACCATTAGATAAAGCATAACAATTATATAGGACAGATGAAGTGGCAAGTAAATGAGTTATTTGTTGGATAAGTGAATAATATAAATAAAGAATATTAATAATCTAGAAGTAATAATATAAATAATCTAGAAGGTGAAAGAAAGTGTGTAAATTTTTGTGTGGGATTTTGAATGAGTTTATTTTGTAAGGGGTTCAGCAACATCTAGCCAAATCTCATTTAAGGGTAAGAAGGACCAACGAAAATTTACAACATATTTCAACAATCAATCCAAATGACTACACACACTTACGTGATAGTATTCTTTAAATTAAAAGGTTCAATAAATAATATCATTGATTTTGGTCAATTCACAAATTAAATAAACAACCTTCAAAATAAAAGTAGGGATAAATATTAGCCACTTAAAATCTAATAAATCTCTGGAGGAGATAAAAGTGCCCAGAATGCTGCCTACATTACCCCTCTGTAAACTAATGCATTTTCTTTGTAACTAAAACGAACCAGTATTTTCAGATTGACATGTCATCTTCATCAAACGTTTTAATAAAATGTTAAATTTTTTCCAAGCCACTATTGATTTCTAGCTCCGTGGGATGCGTGGCTAGAAAGAAAACATCCCTCCATCTCTTCTTGTGGGGAAGGCAAGGGGCAAAGAAAGAAAAAGCCATCAAATGAGCACATAGGTGTAAGTAGGGTATTGTTGAAACTCAAGGCCTCACTTTGTTTTGTGATTTAATTATCTTCAAACCTAAGCCATCTCGTCTGAATGACACCGACAGAAGCGTTTCGTTGTACTCAATTTTTTTTATAAAAAATAAATAGCGTAATGTTTCATTTTATCAAACAGTATTTACACAGCTCAATTTTTCAATAATAGTGCAACGTTACATGGTTTAACTAATAGCTATATACAATTCCGGAATGTTTTAATGCGGCATTGCCAGCTCGGTATTTGTATAAATTTTACTAATTATTTGAAAGATACACGACGTGTTAGTGAGACAACCGTTAAACACGCTACACGTTAAAGAACACTTTTATCATCCATTAAAAAATTATGTGTTGGATAACAACCTGAAACTTTATTAGCAAATTCTGAAACGGAACCTTAAGCTTCTAACTGAATTTAGAAAAAAAAAGCTTTTAGCATTTTCAGTATTTGTTGGTAAAATATTGGATATGGTATTTATAACATACCGATATATATACCCGATTGCTAGCTTTTTTAGTTTTAGAAGAAAACAGGTTATAAAATTAGTTGACAATTATGAAATCTTTAAGGGTCCTTAACTCATTTCAATTTCTTTTTATAAATATACATTCTCGTGTAGACATAAATTGGAGAACCTCTGAAAAATTACCTTATTGAATTTCCAGTCGAATGTTTGTGAGTCATTCCCTTTACAAGGAACTTTAGTTGGGCTTTGTGCTGCGTCTCGAAAAGCAACTCATGGCTTATCCTGTATAATAGCTTAGTCAGGTCGATCCTTGAATATTGCTCGTCGGTTTGGTTTCCGATTTATGAGGTTCATGTGGATAGAATCGAGTCCATCCAGCACAGGTTCTTACGTTCCTTGAGCTGCAGACTCGGACTGAGGAGAAAGCTTAAAGAATATCAAGACAGGCTAGATTATTTCAAACTCAAGAGTCTTGAATCTCGAAGGGCTATCACGGATATGTGTATTCTGTATAGAGTTGTAAATGGTGCCTACAGCAGTGATTTACTAAAAACTTTCTTTTTAAAGTACCCACTCGTTCTATGCGCAATTATAAGCTGTTTAGCATACCCCCTACCTATAACAATGTTTCGGAAAACAGTCCTCTAATAAGAATGTGTAACACCTTTAACATCATAAACGACACCGTCGATTCAAAAGACATGTTCGCATGTAGTTATCCGTCTTACAAAGTATACACACTGATATAAGCAAACTTATCTGCCAAAATTGTTAAATTTCTTTAGAAATTAGTTTATCTTGTATTATTTCGAATATTATTATTATTACTTATGTCTACAGTATAACAAAGAGATGTGTATAGTTGTTATTGGATTTTGAGTTCACAGTGCTGTTTTATTCCATACAGTGTCTTAATTTCAGTTTATAGCCTAATCTGTAACTGTACCTATGAAGAAAAATAAAAAATAAAATAAAAATAAACAAGCTAGAGGCCAAGAGCGGCGTGTCATTGTTAGGACTCAGTTTGCCCATTCAGCTAACCAACCCTAGAGGGAAAAAAATTACTTAGATGCCTACTCTTTATATTCTCAAAACCACAGGAGTCATCACAACTGTTTTATTAAGATATTAGAGAAAAGTCATAAACTAAAAAAATCTCATCTCCTAACAATATGAATAAATTTTCACGTTGGATAAATCGAACGAAGTATGGAAAATTATCTTGCCCGTGGAGAGCTATTCTCAGTTTCCAACTCTCAGCGGTTATTGGATAAACAAAGTTATTTATCTGAAAGGATAAATAAATAAATAAACAAGAGTTGGTTACTCCCTAGAGAGGGAGGAGTCCGAGAGTGATAGTCAGGCTGGCTCTCGTTTTCGACCTCAGTTTGTTTATCTTTGAACTTAATAACTTAGTAACGACATGCCCAAATAAATTTACTTACTGTAAAAACTATTTCTTATTCAACACAAAAATAACAACAACACTGTAATATACATCGAACCTAAAATTTAAATAGAACTCGTAAACTGGTTGAGCTCAGTTTCATAGACGATGGCAATATAAGTAGAAAACAGAACTAAGGACAATACTAATTCTCTTGACGAGGTAAGCGCCTTTGGGTCGTTTGACTTTTCTATCATCCGCTTCGACAAATCATTGAAAAGAAGCAAATTTTTTAATGCTCACAGGCTACCCTTTCACCAGTGTATCACCTATTGTAACCGACGGCTTAACGTACTCTCCGAAGTACAGAAGCGCTCCCCCCTTCCAGACCCTCTCTCCAGCGTCACAAATGTATAAAGGTTGGTTCTAGGTTCTTTGTGGAACAAGTTTTTTTAATCATACCATATTAAGATTTTGGCACCCCTGAGGCTGCCCCCACCCCTATATTCGGGGCATTGCCATCACCCATCCAAGTTTTGACCGCATCAGACAATGTTTCTTAATTGATCTGTTAAAAAAGACTAAGCAATCTACGCTACATCGCTTAGACCACCATCAGCAGAAATCAGAATATAAGTAGACCAGTTGGCTTTCTCTTTACTAAAGAAGAGAGAGAAATCACTCGTTACCGAACGCAAACTAAAAATAGCTATAGTAAGTGTCAAAAACTTTGAACAATC
Organism: Plagodis dolabraria; assembly: GCA_963854805.1. Classification (NCBI taxonomy): domain Eukaryota; kingdom Metazoa; phylum Arthropoda; class Insecta; order Lepidoptera; family Geometridae; genus Plagodis; species Plagodis dolabraria. Next base: position 16,589,133 of record OY978440.1, on the reverse strand, counting down.
TGTCACTTTCACGGTGAATGACGTGATTATCTTTTATTAAGGATGTTGATTCAGATCACATCAAAAATATCGTGCTAATCGTAAAGATGGTTAAGAACGGATTGGATGGAATTGATGATTGCTGAGACTGTAACGTGACCATTGACTGACGTAGTTAGCTTACAAATTTACAAAAGAAGAAAACATTTGAACCAGGGTACGAACCCGCGACCGTCTTTCGGGCCGAGATATACATTTCCAATTTGAGCAAACGTTGTAAAGGTGAGTCATTGTTCGAATTATTTCTTTCGTTCTAGTTGTTAACCGTCTTGAGGAGACTAATAAACATCATATTGTTTTGCCTATGATAAATGCCTTATGCATTCCTGTTCATCCACGGGGGAGATGCATAGGCAACTACTTCCACAGCAGCAAGTGCCCCTACCGACTAAATAAAACACGGTGTTCCACCTCTACCGCTTTTCGGCGGGATCGCAGGGACGCTTTAGCTCTTAACCACAAACCCGCCACCGTTGTCCGTTGCTGGACCCTTCCTGGGGTGCTACCCCTCACGATGCATCAGAACAAATGGCACGTCGCTACCACTCGGGGACCAAGCCCGCAAATGGGCGCCAGATGACCCCGTTTCCGATGCCCAAGATCCCCATGTAACGGGTCAGATGAGTAGCCCCGAAGTCTGCTACTTCGGCCGCAGAGGATAGGGAGAGCGGCGCCTCGCTATCTCTAAGTGAATTCAACTACAGACAAGACCAATTTTACAATCGGTTTTAATCTTTTTTACGAGACGGAACGTCATAATTTTACCATTGTAATTTTTCTATAACTGACAAGGATACAGGCCTAAATGACATTTGCCAAAAATCTAGTTTCCCGCCTTATAGGAATAACGCACGGAACCCGAGTAGACTAAGCTGAATTTAACCTAACCTAACTAATGTTACGGTAATTAAAAAATGTATCATGTAATCTTTAAATTTTCTTTATGGTAGCTCAGGTTATGTTTAAATAGCAATCCATCATCAAAGTACTGTTTGATATAAGACCTTTGTCTATATTCGTTCGCAAATCAAATTCCAATTTCAATCACGATCATGTTCAAGTGACGTTGAATGAGATTGGAACTGGATTGGAATTAGAATTGAAACTTTTTTAAAAGCCAGCAGATATCTCTTATCTCGACTCTTTCCTAGCATCACGTAACATTGCAATTGATTTAATTCCTGTATAATAATTACCTATATTTATTTAATTGTGCTTTAGTAGAAGCATTTATTTCATTTCATCACATGTCATCTCATCGTTAGATAAGATGAGCGGGGCTCATCTCAAATCATCTTATTTAAAATACACGAAAGGAGGATTATGAATTTTAATACATGCCGATACAGATTTCTAAATATAATGTAGGACCTACTAATACATATGGGGTTGGAACTTATATAATCTCGCTCGTCACCCCGTCACCCGTACGTTTAGTACGTTTAATCGTGCTTTGAAGGCCACCTTGGACCAGATAGCGTGTGTTTTACTTCTTTCCAAGATCCAATGTTATCGGGATACCATAACCCATTTACCAATATTCTACTCGACTTTAAAGCGCTATTGGGAAAGTGTTCAGTAGCATCCTGTTCCTCAATACTAGCGGTTGACGATACAAATGCTGCGAAAAGAAAAACAGTTGTTAACAAAGCCATATGACAATATTGTGTACAAAAAGTACCTATTGGGTTTTAGAGGCTTAGTCCCGATGTTTTTTCTTATGTAATTGTGTCGGAGCAAGCACGAGGCCCACCTGATGTTAAGTGATAAACTCTCCTATAACAGATGCGTTTTCGTCACAAGTGATGAATTGCACTGCGCCCGTCACCCTTAGACATACAGTTGTTAGGTCTCATGTGCCTGTAATTTTCCTGACTCTCAATGAATGCTCCCGGAACACACTGTAAGGTGCTTGGTGACAGATTTTCTACTTTACGGTGGTAGCTAGCCAGGCGAGCACTCGTAATATGCCTTCCCTCTCGCGGTGATGCCCCAAAGAAGATTTCGGCACTAAATAGTGCCTACATCCCCTTGATATGGAAAACCGTGTCCTAGATGAACGATAATTATAAAAATGTATTATCTCGTTATCTTTTTCATCACCTTTCTACTTACGTAATGAAAGGGCCATCAGGGCAATCACGCCTAATACCCGGAATCTAATTAATAGATTCATGTTTGATTGTAATTATTCAAATTTAACTGCATTGAAGTCAACTAAAAAACAGAGCCTTAAGCTTAATTTAATAATGAAAAGCGGTAACTATACTTCCTAATCTGGAATGTATAATTAAAAACAGTTTAATCAATTACTCAGTAGTATGTTTCCTAGTTTTGGTTAATTAATTTACGTTGCAAATGATAATTAATAATAACAGTTAAATTAATCCCGCGTTGTCGATTCAATTGACTTTTAAAAAAAATAAATATATTAGTAATAATTTACTATGTGCCAATGGTATGCAGTTTGTTGAGAATATTTTGAACCCAATACAAACTAAAGACAACACTACAGCTACTACAATGAAAACATTTAGGCAAGCTAAAGGCCACTGTAGGGCCACAGGCAGTCCAAATGACACTGCCATGCAGTTGGCACCGTACCCAGCATGCTGGCAGCATGCCACGTTGGATTGAAATGCTTATTAGCTGAGCCAAATATGACGAAGAAGCCAAAGCCAGTACTTTGAACGACCAAGCGCTCTGGTAAGTTTTGGAAAATAAGATGATCTCCCGGCTCCCACGCACTCAATGTATCTACACCAAACGGCTCAAATATATCACACCTATACCCAGATTAGCATTATGCGTCACTTAAGCCGCTCCGCCTAAGTAAAGCGGCGTCCCTCACGTTTGCTTCAGAAAAATGTGACGGCGCAAAAGTGCTAAGCATGAAGCGTTCCACACTACGGGCCGCCCTAACTTTCACGGAACCAAAGTTATACCGTCAGGTATTTTACCGTCTTCACGCAAGTGACCATTCGGTTTCTTCTTCGTTGGCTGGCGTGGCAGGAAATTTAATTATTTTCACACTGCCTACAAGATTGATTATCGCTCATAATTGAATATTCGTCATCGACAAGAGATGCAAATAAGACGTATTGGAAAATATTAATTATTTATTTTCAGGTAATTAAGCGTAAGTTTAAAACTACTCCACTAATGTTGATAAAATGTAAATGTGTGGTCCCATTTCCTTTTGGATTAAACATGGAGTACACTACAAAAAATCACAGATATAATAACGAAGCGTTCGTAGCGAAGTTTGCTTAGCCGTTCTTAACCGATCAGCTAAGTTAAGCAACGTCCGCCGCAGCCATGAGTTCATGGTGACCACTACTGACATTACTTCAGAGCGTTTCCGGGCTTCGGAGGGCACGTTACGAAGTCTGTCCCGGTTGTTGTCTTATGATGGCAGTTGATATAGCACGGTGGAAGGATATTTTGCGAATGCCCGCCGGGCTAGCTACCAACCTCAAGTAATGAATCTGTAGCCAAGCACCTAACGGTGTGTTCCGGCAGCTATCCTTGAGAGCTGGTAATTCTAGGTCAGTCTTAACAACATCTTCGACCACGTCATCACTTACCATCAGGTGAGATAGTGGTCAAAGGCTAGTCTAACAGCAATAAATAAAAAATAAAATCATCAAGATTGTATGAAGCAGTAAAAAGATATGCGTATTTATATAAGAAAATTTATATGTATTTTTTTTAATTATAGTTAATTAAGATATATCACAAATGAGTCATCGAGCTAAATTTTGTCTTTTCATAACTGCTAATGTAATGGAAACACTATACTTAAATAGAGTGATTTTTTCTGGTAGTTCAAATCAATTTTAACTTTATCGAGAGGGCGAAAAAAAATAGTGTATGCTTTGTGGGAAAAATCTGTCATCGTCTCTGCGAACTTGAACTCTAGCTTCCTATCTACGCTCGGGAGCTAACTCTAGAATCATTCCTTATACTCGAAATTAAAAAAGTCACTCGTGACATACAGTTTTATTCCCTTGGTTAATAATCTAATATTATGTTGCTATAAGGATAATAATTAAAGCACAACACATAGTGGTTCATGTCAAAAGTGCCGATCTCGCCGCCTGTAATTTTGAGAGGCCTTAGGAGACCAATTGATATCACTTAGTGATAGAGGAGCATATTGATTTGATTCTTTCCATACTCCAATATTATCGGGATACCATAAAGCCTTTACCATTATTCTACTCGTTCTTAAAATGTTATCGGGCACGTGTTCAGTAGCATTCTGTCCCTCGACGCTAGCAGTAGATAATACAAATGCTGCGAAAATAAATATCTTTACAATTTCATAAAATAAAGATTGTAAAATACATATATGTTACATCATGGCACAATATAAATTAAACCTAAAGACTCAATTACTCAATCTCGTTTGTTGGTTTACCTGTATCTAATGCAAACAAGTATTATAATATACTAAATTTACTTACGTAATGAATAAGCCACAAAACCAATCCAGCATAATGCTCTCAGTCGTGTCATGTTTGATATTTTTAAATTAAATGTATGCAGTTGAATATTCTTAGAAACCGAGCAATGTTTCGTAAATGAAACTTCCATATCTGGAATTTAATTAAACGGATAATCAAAACATGATTTCTACATTTCCTTAATTTTCTTACCTTGTACTCAGTAATTAATAGTCAATTTTACCTATCCACAACATTAACACGTTTCTTTAAAAATTCTAAAGATCTTTTATTCTTTGATTCAGTCATACGAACTGCAGCCTAGAAGAAAATCATATACAATATTCAGTAATGGCAACATGTTTTTGTTGCTGATAATTTATAACCACACATAATGAGCTAATATATTTACAGCGGTTTTGCTTTTAACCTCAATCTTACTTGATGGTAGGTAAGTGACGACGTGGTCGAAGGTGATAACAGGGTGAACTTAAGGGTATATTTTAGACGAACGCCCCCATATAAAACGCAGCTCCAATCTCATTTTAATAATAGCGAATATAACACAATGATTTTTTACCTACGTAATCACTACCCTAATATCTAGGTTTCTGGTGCATCAGATTTTCATTAAATTATACAGTTTTGAAATTACACTAGCTCAAAAACTCGTAATTTTAGATAAAAGAAAGACCCAACTTTAAGGATCTCTTTCAAGAAAAATAAGCATGTTTTTAATATTTCTATTGCACCACAAACATGGGGAATATAATGAACTTTCTATAATGGGATGATATTTAAACATGTGTACTATACTTTTTAAATAAATCTGGAGCTACGAATAACTGGCTCAAACTCCTAAAAACGAGTGCTATAAACTAAACGCTATATAATAAAAATATAAATTATTAGTCCAAAAGAAAAAGGATTTAAGCCAGAAACGATAGGTCCAATAATACACTATATTTACATGCGAGTTTTTTTTAATAACAAATTGAGTTTATGTAAAAGTTCACGCTTTGGCTGGCGGGTATATGTCCTTAAGAGTTATTGGCTCTCAAGGACAGCAAAACGATTCATTATTATATTAGTACGAGAGCAAATACTTTTACACAAAATAACGATAGCGAATGAATCTCTAGTTATAGTGTCTAGTTATTGTTTCAATAAAAACCAACCCCCGTTAAAAATACACTGTTGCTTAATGTTAACCACATTAATGAAATAAAACTACCGAATAAAACCAGGTGTAAAGGTTTTTAGTATTGTATATATTTACAACAATAAGCAACTGAGTATAGAATAGTGATTGAGTAGTAGTAAAAACGACGTTTCCAGCAGTGTTACCCAATGCCAAAAGAAAATTATAGATGAGGAAATTTTAGAGACTATAATATCTATACCATACCCGACAAAGTAGGTGGTTCAAACAACATGCTTTTGTATTTTATAAGGCTATCAGGAGATGAACCCGGAATAAAAGGACCATATTACTTAGATAGCATGGAAGTAGATCAATTACGTCCTCAATACGTTATTTTCCTTCCGTTGAACTTGTAACACAACTTAAGTCTGTTCGACATGCACACCGAATTTCGTGACACGCCCTTTATAACGGCTGCCACGGCACTCCATATCAAGCATGACGCCCAAACCATCGCTTAAATAGTGATCTTCATATTATATACCAGTAAAAACCTAAAAATCACTATAGTATCAATACAATATTAAATACAAACAAATTAACGTATAGAATATCATCACGAAGTTCATAATTCTTTTTAATAGTTCAATAAAAACGTATTAGCTAAGTATGTGTGAATCTTTTTAAAAATAAGCTTTTGTTTATGTCAATTGAACTGAATGTTCTGCCCACCTTGCGGCTCATTCATAACACCACCTAGTTATCATGATAAGCGGTAGTGTGGTTTGTGATGGACGCGTCGTTGGAAGATCTATGGTTGTCACAACACCGGCTATTTGGTGTTATAGACCAATGGCCACCTTCCTACTACCTACTTCGTACTCCAGCATCAGACCAGCTCAACGACACTTTTTTATGCGATAGTGACGGAACAAGCACGAGACCTACCTGATGTTATGCGGACTAACCTCTGCACATAACAAATGCATTTTGACACAAGTGACGAATTGCACTGCACCCGTCACCCTGAGACATACAGTTGTTAAGTCTCATGTGCCTGTAATTTTACTAGGCCTTAACTACTGGACTGCTACCGGGACACACTTTTAGGTGCTTGGCGAAAGATCGTCTTTTTGAGGGTGATAGCTAGCCAGGCGAGCGATCGCAAAATGCCGTTCAACCATGCGGTGAATTCAAGCCGGCGGTGAGGATTGAACGATGGACCTGCTGCACTGCAGTTCATATCTATTACCGCCATCATTGCTACATAACACTGGCATGAATCTCACGATGACCCCATAGATTCTATATTATTACGAAACTTACATAGGTATGCCGAATTTTAGCTCTATCCGTTATGAACAGGGTGCGTGTATACGAGGAGAGTGTGAATATGGAACAGATGGAATGGAATGATCTCGGGGAACGTATTCTGACCAGATCAGATCATCAGAACCAGTATATATACCAGTCTGATCTACTACTACCACTAGGTCAGACGACGGGAGTGAATAAAGTGGAAATCCGTAATACTCCTACACCTCCTTGAAACCGTACGACGTTATGAATATCGCGTATTCAGTAATCAAGTATACAATCGACTCGGCCATCGATATCGGCCAGGTTCTATAGCTTGTCCAAGGCTACAATGCTGACTGAATTGGAATGGCCTGGACCTGCGCCGCGCCGCGCTTTCTGCCATCATCATCGCTGCCAGCAACGTACTCATTACAAACTATTTCATTACCAGAATACTGTACCAGCCGGATCGTCCACTGCTGAACACAGCCTCCCCCATGTAGGGGGTATTTGCCATAATCCTCACGGTTTGCAGGCGGGTTGGGGATCGCAGTGCAAGATGACATAGTTCCTAAGAAGGCGCTGCTGCCTACCTTCTAGTATTTTGCCCTTAGTCGACTTTTACGACACCCACACGGAAAGAAATGGGGAGGTGCCCCACGGAGGAAATTACCTGAATAGCATCATCGTATATTAAACCTCTAATTTATTTTATATATCGTGTTCAAGGTGACTGTAAATGTACTTATGATAACATCAGTTTAAACATTACTAATTGATGTAATATATATAATATATATATATCTTTCCTCTTCTTTCGCCATTCGATCGTCAAGTACTTAACCAGATCCAAATAACCACATTCATTAAAATATAACAAGCAACTTCAACCCGCTTATTATTAAGATTTTTATCTCCCAAACATTGGTTAGCCTCAAGTTGGGCTGGTGGTCAATAAATCCGCGTTAAATGAGTGTTTACACCATGTTTACAGAAGGTAGGTAGCTATCGGGCCAGTCGAGACGGGACCATCTGCGAGCCAGATTGCAGCGGAATCGAGACGCTAACCGTCCGACTTATTGAAAGGTATAACCAAACTGTCAGATGTTTTGTTTGTTGAGGAGCAAGGGTTAGTAATAAAATGAGAATCAAGAAAAAATAATGTTGTATAAAAATACCTCAACGTAATTATAGTTTATACGTTTAGGGGTCTATTCGTGCACATAATTAACATATTAATAGAATTTAGACTACATTATCTAATTTGTACACCGACGCGACACCAAGACGCGAAGTTTCGTTCGAGTTGCATCGACGTCGAGTTGATCGTGAAAGTATAAAAGTGGTTTATGATTACACATCTGTACAGTTTACTAAACTTGACCAATGAATCCATTAGACTAGGCAAATAATTGTAAAAAAATTGGTAGGTACTAAAGACAGTAAATCGACAAAAGATTCCATCAGTAAATCGACAAAAGATTCCATCAAGACGTGATACAAAAACGTAGACAGAGTCAGTTCCATACGAATTGAAAACCTGAGCTCGATAATATGGAATGCCCGGATTGTTCTAAAAATCCACATCAATAGCTTTACCAAACGATGTGAATGAATAATTTTTCTGAGTCCTGGTTGACAATTTTAAATTAGAAGGTTAAATAAAGTAACACAATATTTGTGTTGCACGTCTGCGCGAACATTTTAAACAAGCTAAAGAAATACTATGGTAGTAACTAGTTACCTAGTATAACGAATAATTACAGATGATATAAGAAGGTACATATATATATTTAAGGGTACCTAGAAAGTTTAGTTCAGTGTATATAATATACACTGAACTAAACTTTCAAAAAGAGAATGAGGCGTACAGTAGAAACGCTGAAAACAAAATACATAGCTACAATGTTTGAAATAAATTGTTGCACGTTAAAATAACAAAAATCTTTTATCTATTGACGTCCTTCCGGCGTCAGTGTAGGGGCGAGAATACAATACAGAATGATTATCCTCTTTCTTTCCACGGCTTGCCAATATTAGGGGCGTTTTGTTTATACAAGGGATATCTGTGTGTATTTAATGTTGAAATAAGTCGTCCGAAATTAGGCGTGGAAGCTAAATCTAAAATGCAGCTGTTTACTTTGCGCCTACCTACGGCGGCGGTGACGGCACTTGAAAATAAAATGATTTTATTAAGTAATTGTTACAATTTTTTAGTTATTCATGCATTATTTTAGAGTATTCTAGTTTTCCTTTTTATTGTTTGAGTACTGCCTAATATAATGTCGAATGTGTCTTTGGGAGTCGGTTTTTTTGGTCTAGAACTGGATATGTTGTTTTTTTTTTATGCTTGATAGGTTAGCCTTTGACCACTATCTCACCTGATAGTAAGTGATGATGTGGTCGAAGATGTTGTACAGGCTAACCTAGAATTACTGGCTCTCAAGGACAGCTGCCGGAACACACCGTTAGGTGCTTGGCGACAGATTTTCAACTTGAGGGTGGTAGCTAGCCAGGCGGGCATTCGCAAAGTGCCCTACCACCATGCTTTTGCCATCCTAAGATAACAACCGGGACCGACGGCTTAACGTGCCCTCCGAAGCACGGAAGCGCTCAGTAGTAATGTCACCACCGGTCACCCATCCAACTCCTGACCGCGGCGGATGTTGCTTAACTTTGCTGATCGATTCAGAATGGCTAAGCAAACTTCGCTACGAGCGCTTGTTATGTCTAATGATATTTTATGTCTAAAGGTCCGTTCCAGTATTGCTGTGACCAAGCCTGATAATGCTCTATGTGCGTATATACTTCGTTCCAGCACTCCCGTCGAGTTTATAGTTTGATCTAGACAATATTTGATCATATCCGTTGAGGGTGACCTGTCAAAATTAATTAAGCTGGCCCAAATTTTAATACCTTTGGACTCGGCCTTGGGTTTAGCCGTCAAATGTGGTAGATTATTTCTCATATCGTATTTATACAAAAACAAAATATTAATTTCGTGTTTAATATGTCATATAGCTTACAAACTATAGTTGTAGACTTTCATACACCAACTCAATGCAATGCAACAATCCTTACCATAGCTTAAATTAACTTGGACCTCAACCTTAGAATAAAATAACAATCTAAGCCCCTTTGATTTGCGTCCACTCGACAAAATCAAGCGCATTACATTGAGATATTATTACTAAATGTCTCAATGGAGCATTATAATAAAACCCCGCAAGCCACCTGAGAAAAAGCACAAGTAATGTGGTGATATCATTCATACACATCTCGGAGTACAGGCTACTAGCCAAAGATTAGTGATTAATATTTTTGAACTAGATAAAAATCCAATTTTCAAAATATGGTTTGTTAAAAATTTATTGGACAGCCTAAAAAACTGCTGAAAAAAAAAGAGTTATCCTGGGTTTCTTTACTAATGTTTAACCGTCTTAAGGGGATGGAGCGACATCTGCTGCTAACTGAATTGAACTACAAACAAGACAAATTTTTCGGAGAGCGAGGCCGGTCTCGTTTGGAGCGCAGGGATATCAAAAGACTAAGATTCGATAATTTATGGAAACAAAATAAAAACAAGATGAGAAACGAGCACAAATAGGTTATCGATGTAGATCCTGGTGCTTAAACACCAATAGTCACTATATGAACTTTTAATGGTGAGTTTGCGTATATAACTTAAAGACGACATCATTCACCAACAAAGAGTGGCATAATATAGCTACAACTGGTTCTTCTAGTCAATGCTTTTATGAAACAAAGGGAAGGTGACTCTTTTTTACCTTCATTAACTACATACTACGAACCATATAGAACACTACAGCAACTGCAATAAAAATATTTAGACAACCTACAAGTCATTGCAGACACACAAGCAGTCCAAATGTTCTAGCCCACTACCAGTTGGCAGCATGCCCTGCATGCTGGGAGCACTGCCCCGTTGAATGGCAGTGCATATCCGAAGGAGGTTTCTTAGGTTTACTATTAACTTAACTATTAAACTCATGGATAAAACCTAATTCTATAACGTCAGATGTAATGTCAGATTTGGAAATTTCGAGCCGTTACGTTTCGTGGAAATCTGCGTACCTTAGATATACCTATTTACCTTCTGAGTTCACATTTATATCTTTATTGAATATAAGTAAGACTGATATACGCTCGGCACTAATTTAGACATTGGGACTAAAACAAGTAAAACGCACGTGTCGGTGGTAATCGCCCGTGGTGACGTCACGCGTATTGCACGTCAACGCGCGTCTTCCCGTGATGACTGCTCAATTAATCGCCGCCTTTGATGTCGTTGAAGCTCGATTGAGATGTCCGCTATAAAGCATCGATGTACAGAATATTGGCTCTTATTGTTTGTGAATATTGCATTTGCTCTGAAAAGGGAAGGCGATCATTTAATAATATAGATCGTCTGCAATAAGATATAAACAACAATATAATTATTTCACCGGTCCTGCTCGGTAAAATATTGTATTTAAATTAAAACGCATGGGGTAGATAAAATTTTGCAGACTTCAGTTGCCAAATAACTCTAGGGAGGTAAGTAAATTTGAAATTCGTACATGCTTCGTTCCATTCACACTTACTTAGGCAGTGTTACAGTTTGTACGTAACACAAAGACGCACCCTGACATGTAACACTTATTAAGAGAGTTTACATGATTTTATTTATTCACAGCTACGTATGCACAGAAACGGCTTATTTTAAATACCTAACATAACGTTTTAAATAAGCCTAATATGAATTGGTATAGGGATATTTTTCTTATTGTGTTTGTTGATAAAAATTTTGCCAACTTTTATGTACCTAATGATTTAATTATTAAAACATGTGGTTACACCTATATTTTTCAAGACTCAAAATTAACTACAATTAAAAAAAAATACATATATTATATTATATATTGATATATATAATACAATTTATACATATTTACAAATATGCTAACCTCGGTATGGGTTACATATTTGAGCCGTTTGGTGTAGAGACGTTGGGTCCGTGGGGACCGGGAGCTCATCATATTTTCCAAAACCTATCTGAGCGCTTAGTCGATGCGACGCGTGATCAAAATGCTGGCACATATTTGGCTCAACGAATAAGCATTACAATTCAACGGGGCAATGCTGCCAGCATGCTGGGCACGCTGCCAACTGGGAGTGGGCTGGAGCATTTGGACTGCCTATGAGTCTGCTATGACTTATAGGTGTCTAGATGCTTTTATTGTAGTAGCTGTAGTGTTGTATATAGTTCATAGTATTTTGTTTAATAAAGGCATACCGCCGGTAATAAAAAAAAAAAAAAAAAAAAAAAACTACAATTTATATTGTAGTAGTGAATTAGGCAGAGAGTAAATAAAACATGAGCTATCTCAGATTAATAATATATCAACCATTATGACATCAGCAGTTTTAACGCTTATAATACTAAGTATTCCGGGTATATCATGTATATGTTGATCCCATTGTAAAGTTGAATCCATTTTAATTCCCAGGAAGACTATCGCATTGTCAATAGAAAGTTTATCTGGACCAAGCTTAATGTTTGGTTCAACATAAGGAACATTTGGTTAAGATAACTTTAAACATTTGGTCTTTTTTAATTTAAGAGAAGATTATTAGCGGCGAACCATTTAGAGATCATACATAACACATTATTTACATGCATGAGTTCACTATCTTTCCTATCTACTTTAAAAATCCGTAAGGTACGAGTAACATCTGTGAATAAAACAATATCGCAGAAATCTTTAACCATGCAAGGCAGATCATTAATATACGCTAGAAACAGAAAAGGTCCTAAAATTGATCCCTGCGGAATTCCTATTTTACCAAAGACCCAGAAGAAGTATTGCCAATTGTTTGAACCTTCTGTAGCGTGTCTGACAGATGTGTCTCTATAAGATTAACTATCAATGTGATAAAAAGCAAATACAATAATGTACAAACAGTAGAACTCCAATTTAAAACTAAAAAAATAATAAACTTATAACTGTTACTTCATAGAATCCATATTTTTCTTACTAATATGAGAGATCCACAAACCGGATGTAACACTTGGTAATAAAACTCTTTTGATATACCAAATTGGAATATTGAGTCAGGTGTCGTCAGATCCTGCAACACATGAGATTCGCGACAAACGTTTGATCACAGCACTCCGCTTTGTGGATACACTTTACTTTTGATCGCACCCGCTGCATGATAGATTGATGAACGGACCACGTCCAGAAATCGATCCTTCGTTTCCGCTTCAAATTATTTATGCGTTAAGTTTGGCAGACGTCGAAATGGCATCCGGATCCGCTCAAAATAAATATTAATGAATCCCTGAAAATTATTTGACTCTTGCCAACAATGCTTTAGTTTTAAAATAACTCTGAGCGTATTGACAGCTTAAATAAAAATCAGTTATGCGTTTAGCCATCACAACTACACAATAGATACTTATGGGTGCCTACCACTGTTTGTTTAGCATATTACCACAGTTTTACGCGAGTATATTATATTATATGGAAATAATGTGAATCTTAATTTTAATTAAGTACTATGACCATAGTAAGAATATGTAAGTCAAATATTACGTAAGTTATTTACATTCTATTTTAATGACTATATTTGACATACTTAATAAATAAGAAATGGGTATATTATGACCAATCAAATTACTCTTAATCTCTCTATTTATCATTATTATTGTTTTACCTATATAAGGTGTTTGCTACACCCTAACAAGGTTTTCTTTACGTTTTTGTATGTATAGATCACAATAAATTAATAAATAGAAACTAGGTTAGGGTTTGAAAATTGTTTTTTATTTGACTCTGCAGACAAAGGAAAGCCTTACAGCGGACTTTATTCAAAGAAATGGAGTAACTCATGACATTTCAAAAAAACTCGAGATTTTTCAATGGGGTCGTGAACTACGTCGTTACAGAACTCACACAATGCCCACCAGAAGTTAAGCGGTAACGTCATAAGAGTCAACGAATTACGAGTACATACCTGTGATATTCGTGCAAAGTTCGCAAAATGGTAAATACAATTAAAGTACTATTTTAACGTTTGCCTTTTTTAACAAACTACGCAACCTACAGAGGCATTGCTAGCCCACATGCAGTCCAAATGCTTCAGCCCACTAAATTCTGGGCGAACGAATAAATATTCATATTTATTCGTAGTATAAATATAAGTTTCCTACTGACCAGTAAACTAAGCAGTGTGGACGTATTTCGATGATCACCTTGAATTAAGTATGGCATTAAATTCTCGATAATTATTTAACATGTTTGCACCGATATTATATACTCAAAAAATAAATATAGTACATATCTATTTAGACTTTATTTAGACTATAAACGCTCTAAAAAAAGGTCGCTTTTGTAGCGCTTAGAGCTTTTTCTTACATTAGTGATTCGCCGGCATAATAGCAAACTTTCGCATTCCGTACAAAAAAATTAAGTTGCTGACACTTATTTTACAAATTATTGGAGTACAAAATTTTTATGTCCAAGGCGGGAATCGAATCCGCTTCCTCCGATATCGCTACGGATGACTAAACCTCCTCGGCCACCTGGACTCGGAGTTTTTAGCCGAAATTTCGTGCTCCAATTGTATTACTTTAACCGTCATAGGGGACGGTGCGCGGCCATCAACCAGACTACTAGACTTCATCATCGAAAGATGTGGTCATTCAAACACTTAACTCTCGGCATGATGTCGCTGCCCTTTTATATGTCTAAATATGATTACAAGCACTATCGCGTGCTAAGCAAAAATCATATTAAACAAATTTTAAATTTGTAAAATATGAAAAAGAAAAGTAAATTAGATATAAAATAAAATATTAAATTGCTGACACTTCTTTTGTCAAACCATGATTAATAATTTTGATCGACTTGTTTTGTAGTTCAAATCTCGTCACGACAAACAGCAGCAGGTATTGTCAAATTTAAATTGTAAAAAACCGCATGAATATACGGCTTATCCCCATCTAATTTATTGATACCGCATTGAAGTTTGTTACAAAGTAAGGGAGGATTGCAAAATGCAAAGTAAAATATGCTGATCCGAATTGAAATGGATGAATGAGGATGGAAGGGGTCGACGGTCGTGTAGCGGGGTGATAACGGACAGAGCGGGCGCCAGTGATGCGTGAGCGAGACTCTTGAATAGGTACCCACTGTTGTGGGATGGGTGCCTAGTTGCGTGTTGCTACAACCCGTCATACCGTGAACATTTGCTACAAAGCAACAATGGAAACGAACCTGCGCTAATCCCCGCATTGTGTCCGAGGACCCACCGCGATACCACTTGCCGCGCACAATTAATTTTTGCTATTGTGTCAGCAGCCACAGAAAATGAAAGATGAACTTGTGTATTGCAACGTTAATAAACTATCACCAGTATACCTATTTAATTACATAAACTTAACTTTAAACAACTGGTAGTAGGCTGAAGTATTTGGACGGCTTGTGGGCCCGCAATTGCCTTCAGGTTACCTAAATGAATTCGTTGTAGTATTGTACATATAGGTACACGCAAAAAGACAAAGTTTTATTTATTAGGTTTCCCAACTGACTTCACACAAGAGTAACAATCATAAGGAAAAGTAAGTAAGGAAAACAAAGCATGCAAAAATAATACCTACCTACAAAAATAAAATGTTAAGTAATTGTGCAGAAACACTATAAACATCTGAATTCTAATAATAAAATCGGTAAATACGACTCCACGCTCCACAAGGATTGTAGTTCCAACACGCACATGGCCGATTTTCGTGAATTGTTGCTAAAGTTTTTACGCTGTGCTATAAGGTAGATATTGGATTATCTACAGAATTTAGCGCTTGGTACAAAATACTGTTTTTAATTCTGTTTTATTTATAATAAGAAAGAATTTAATAATTAACAAATTTTTAAATTCACCATTAATATAGATATTTCTTGAAAATTTCAATTGGTTCCACAGATGCCTTTTTCAGATACGACGGACGGACGGACGGACAGGCAGCCGAAGCTTAGTAATAGGTACTAATAACTTAGTAAAACAGTTTGCTAATACGGAAACCTTAGAGGGGACATAACCGACACATTGTTAAATCATTGTTAAAGTATAACATAATTAGATAACGATATCAGTAGGTTTTGCATATCACTTTACACGTAAGTATATTCTAATACCATGCAATTTCCCAAAATGTGACATTAGAAGTGTCTTTAAATATCTATGTACCCTTAAACAATATAATAAGGTAAGTATATTTTATTCTGATTTTAAGAATTTACTCTTAGGTGCAGGGTAAACAAAATTTTGTTAATCATTCAATCAATTATCAGAAAGCACAAAATATCTTGATATGCCATGCCGAAACTTGCTAGTTTTAGCAAGACATATCTGTGCTTGAGGTTAGTGTCTTTGTAACTCTTTCGAAACAAACGTTGTTTCATAATATAATAAGTGTACGACAACCTTTACGAAATTTTGATTGCTTCTTCTTGAGCGATGCTGTTGGTTTACCACTTTTCCATAAAATTAAGTATAACCAAAAATAATGGAAAAAAATCTTTTTGTATAGGGATGCTTATGTTCATTTAGGGATAAAATAAATGATACATCGAAAAACTGGTAAACCGCAAGCATAGATATTAGGCTCAGGGATAGGCATGCAAAATTTCACTGAGTTTGAACATTTGGTTTTTAAAATACAACGAAACTAAGTTTGTATAGAAAGCGCTATGTGCACATTACATAGCCTTAAGTGTCTTGTCACCTTTATATTTTACGAGTAGCTCGACTTGTGTTCCACTTTCATTATTTTTTGCACCTCCTGCTGAAAAAGCATGTCACCTTATACATACATCTACAAAAACAACACTAATGACTTTGCAATATTTTTTTGTGTCTGAGATTTATTAAATCCTTTATTTCCTTTCTAAAATATCGCTGAAAATTAAATTACAAGTTGACGAAGGTCTTTGTTTACACAGGCAATGACATGAATGGATGGCAGAGGAATTCATTAAGAAATATTGCTGAGAAAAACTCCCTGTTCGACATTTAATATAGATGCTACTTGACGTGGTACATGAACTCTAATGCTGTGTAAATAAAGTTTAAATTCGAGAATTAAAAATATACGTTCCGTGGACAAAAAACGAAGTCCGGACGTGGACGGTCGGGATGAATGGTGTCAAAATGACAAGTCAGTTTAATTTTTTGCGTCGACTAGTAGGCGGCGGTGTCAGACCCAGTGTCGGCCGAGGGTCGCCGGTCAGCCGCCATCAGGGATGGGTCTTAATAACCTAGTTCCTTCCTTCCCAGTGCATTTTTAAACCAAAAGAATCTACCCTTTTACACAAAAATAGCATACCTAGATTTCTTATCATGGTCTCGCCTTTAACGTATTATACAATATGAATTGTAAAAATTTCAATAAGTATGTTGGTACCTCACATTTTTTATCGTATCTCACACGTACATGCGTTATTTTAATAAAAATAGTTTTACGGATTATTTGATGCAGGTTCATTGATTTGATATGGACATTTAAGGCATGTCTCAGTTCTATTAAAGGAAATGCATTTAAAAAAATAACACAAAAAGAGCAAACCTCCGTCACGCTAAAAAAATTGAACGGTTGCTCAAAATACTTGCCTAAATTGCAAAAAGATTGAGACCACCAACAATAAAGTAAAATAGTCGTTTCATTGTTAACAAATTGAATTAAATCGGACGCAAAAGACGTTACGTTTACAAATCGTAAATAAAACGTTCTACGATAAAAAAGTCCTGAGACAAATATAATTTGCAGAAATTTATTTTTGATATAACTCGTATGTTGTTGTAACAAGAGCTAAAATATTAGATTTTTTTGCGAAAGGAATGCATTATAATTTTGTTAATGCTAGTGGTTTTTGCAGATAATAGATATTCGTATATTGTATGGCCCCTGGGCACAGTGGCGCGCGAGGTGGATTAGCCGCCACATTACCTCGGGGTGTGGGTTCAATTCCAGATGCGGGATTTGTACTTATTGAAACTGTTGCGCATTTCGCAATCGATTTACGTGTGAATATTCGGAACCTGCGCAAGCTTGGGCTACATTAAAATATCTATTAAGAATTTGAAAGTAGATATATACACACTTTAAGCGTTATAAAAGTGTTTATTATATTGCTGGCTGAATTTTATCATTACACTTCTTGGTAGGCGTTGAAGTGCTCGAAGAAGTTATCATAGACATTTTAAGTACCTATCAACTAAGTTGAAAGCGCAAAGAACTCTACCTAGGTACATTACATACTATATCGATATATACAAATAAATTTATTGCATCCATATTGTGCTACATTTATGATGAGTCTCTTACTCTTATACTCTTACTAGACTGGTGGTCTGTATTTCAAGAGCCAGGCCCTTTCTGGCTTTAGTGAATCTATACACATCCATAATTTCTTATTTACTATTTTTAATAAAATATATATTGAAAGAATAAGGCATTATAAATCATTATATGTTCATAGATAGTAATAAAACTCAAAATTGTATATTTCGATTGGTAACCGAGAACATAAATTTATCAAGTTGAATAACAAGAACTGTTTGTTTTAAAACATTTCATAAATATAATGTTTATCAATCCTCCACCGAAGAATAGAGAAAGTGAGTTATATTGTGATGTTAACCTCTTTAATAAAATGATACGATCTGCCACGAAAGCGGAAAATTTCCGTCAGCGAAAATCGATCCTGCGGTTTTCGGCCATGTAAGCGCCGGACAGACGCCATTTCCATTTTCCCTAACAAGGCGTATTTTTGCGCTCTTATTTCCTTTTATCTGACGAGGCATCATCTTTGCGTCGATCAACCGGAATTCATCCGAATCAAATAAATGTTTTTCAAACTATCATATATTCATACTGATATCGCTACCGTTAATGTTCATGTTTAATTTAATTTTTTTTAATTTTCCTAGTTTACCAATTGCTCGGAAATACTAGGATGTAAATCTGTGTTTCTTTTGAAACAGTAGCGGCGTAGCATAGTTTGGCACCCGGGGCGGTTTTCTATTGGGTACACCAAAAGTTAATCAATAAAGTTATATTTCACAAATTATTTGAGCACAAAATTGTATGCCCAAGGCGTAGAATCAAACCCGCGTCCTCCGATATCGCGTCGGATGTCTAAACCTCCTCAGCCACCTTGATACGACATTTCTAGCCGAAATTTCGTGCTCCAATTGTATTACTTTAACCGTCATAGGGGACGGTACGCGGCCATCAACCAGTCTACTAGACTTCATCTGGTTAATCGAAAAGGACTGGGTAAATATGAGTCTGCTATGACTTATAGGTTGTCTAAATGCTTTTATTGTAGTAGCTGCAGTGTTGTATATATAGTTCTAGTATTTTGTTTAATTAATAATGGCATACCGCCGGAAAAAAAGAGGTAAATATGACTTTATTATGTTAAATATTCTTTGTTAATTAATTTCTACTTTTCTTTCCTTTTTGATTGTCCAAATAGAAAGATTGATTAGTCGTACTTCGTCTCATTCTGGATCTTACGTAAGATATTATGATTTTTATCAATAAGCGGTTGTACTCTGCAGACCCTTCCAACCATCAGTGGGAAAGTCCAATGAGTCGATCAATCACCGGAGATTACATACATATACATTAAAACATGCTTTACAAAATTACAAATTTATGTTACCTGCAGAGCAAGCGTTCTGGAAACAAAAATAATAAGAAATACATAATGGTGTCTGCGCAGCTCTACAGGCAATATTAATATTGTGGTTTAGGCTATATCCCCTGCCATACGTTTTCGAAATCTCTATTTCTAAATCGAAATGTACATATTTTACAAACTATTGGAGAAATATAATAAATATGATTATAAGCACTCTAAGCGAAAATCATATTTTACAAATTATTCGCCACGAGGCATAAAATTTTGCTCTCCAATAATTTGTTAAATATTTTTTAAAGATTTTTGCTTAGTACGCGGTAGTGCTTGTAATCATATTTAGAAATATCGAAATATACATGTTCTCATAAAATATTTTGTAGGATAAAAAATAGCACAAGGCATAAACAAGGGTTGTATCTGTGATTTTTGATTGAACTCAACCACGAGCTTCTGCAGTTTTTGCACCATTGTCATAATATCCGTGAACCCGGCCTAGATGACATCTAAAGTATAATCTCAAGGTTCCAGGAGATATTATCTAAAGAGTTTAGAGTAAGCTCGACTGCAGTACTTTCAGCTATAGGAAAGAAACCTAGAAATTATGCTATGCTACGCTGCGCTCGCGCCATTTCCGGCTGGCTGTGGCTACAGGTTACTACGACCAGCTCTACCTGATATTGATGTGTCACCCCTAGTTGCTTCGCACACGGGTGGACCGCCTCCCCCCTTTACACCAACAATGTCTGGAAGTTCTACCACATTATCAATATTCAGGCATCACATCTGACCTAAACTTATCAAAACCGTTTATCCAGTGGATCGTGAATCATTAATCGAAAAATAATATAACAATACAGACATAACCTAAACCAAAAACAGGGATGGAGAGTTAGTGTACCTAACTAGAACGGGAATTCTAGCTAGAACTAGAGTTGTTATAAACATATAAACTTGCCAAAACCATTTCATCCGGGGCTTAATTAATAAAACACTGACTTGACTAATACCGGAGCATAGATATATTATCCAACTATGACCCGTTACAACAATCCGGCAGGAAAAAACAATTAGTTGATGCAATGAAGGTCCTAGAGTCAATGACTGACGCTCTGGGTTCGAATTCTGCTACGGGTTTGAGCTTCACTGTACAGGAAGTAAGTACCACAATGGTGTGTATTTAGCTACTTCAGATTTCCTAATTTAGTGTATTCCCTAATTATGTGGACATGTGTGTATTTGGATAAAAATAATAATAAATTAAACTACCTGCAAAACCGCCAGTAACTTAGTGACCACCACATCGCCTCCGCCGGCGGTCTGGCGTACTTACAAAAATACCAGAATGTAATTAAATGTGGATAACTTGCGCTTTATAGACGGCTGCGCCCGCGCTTTGTTTGTTTTGTTTCTTATAGACGTGTTTTTACGCAATCTGGAAGTCGTAAAGTAGTGAACACCAAATTATGTCGTTCAGTGGAGAGACTGCCTTTCCGTGTTTGTTCTTGGTGGAGTAAAATATACTTATCATCAATTGCGGAAGTGGAAAATTCAGATTATTTTGGATTGATTGTTACTTTGATGATTACAATATTTAACTATATGTACTGGTTTTAAAAACTACATTTATATTTGTCAATTGTTTCTTTTTATGATAGCTTTATCTACTGGTTTTAAAAACTGTAATGCTTTTCAGGATTAAATACGCTCTTTCGTAGGCTCTGTAAGTAGGAACTGTGTCGACTTGTTGATAAAGAAAAGCATGTAAGTATCATATCAAACGGTAGGCATGCCATGTGACAAGATTAAAAATCGCATACTTATTGCTAAAAAAAAATTTCGTGATAAATGCGCTAATGCTATTCTTTTAGTCTATATCTTATCTACTGCTATATTGATCTAAATTGTGTTTAATGTCTAAGAATTCGAAAATTTGTTCTGATTCTCCCTATAATAATAAGTAATAACATAGATGGTTTAACTTGAAAATAAATTACAATGGATTTAGAAAACATGCAAATGCCTTTGTTTTTTTGTTTCTTTGTGTCTTTTGTTTTTATGCAGCAAAAGACGTGAGAGTTTGTACTAAAAATTGTATTTGTTTGCAGTGAAATGTTAGAGCCCGTCTATCGAGACGCGGTGCATTGCGTAGTGCGTCGAGCGGCAAGTCTAGCAGAGGTTCTTCTACGAGTCTTTGTAGGTATTGGTTGTAGCCTTTCCCCCCCAAGCAACAATTAGTGTATTTTCTGGTATGTTGGACACGCGTATAGATTTTGGTCTAGGCATAACATATCATTTGTTAAACTTTTTACTCGATATACCTGACCTACTTACAAAGCCATTTTTTAAGTGATTCCTTCTCTTCGTTCGGTCCAACGCTATATAAAGGGCAACGGAGACGTATCACTTCGGCGCCGTATAAAAAACAGCATCTCGCAGCCGGGGCGATGCCTATACGATGTTGATTAGACTGCTTTGTGGTATGGAGTTTTATACAAAGAATACTATACGGCTAGAGTCAGGGCGACGCGCGACGATCCGTGTTAGGTGGATCGATGTGCGCTAAATTTAACGCTGCGTTGGAATCTTTAAGTCCTGGGTTCCCCGATTCATCAGATCCTTACGATACAAAACAACCATATATGCAACTATAACCATAACTCCAAGGTACTAGTCTAAAGGTAGGTTTTTGTCATTAAATTTTCGGTACCTAGCAGTTAAGAGTCTGGTGCCAGGTACATGGCAATAGCCTCGCCTCTGATACATAAGACCAAAATATCAGATAAAACGGACTATAAATGCAAAAACACACAGGTGAACTCGGCAAAAGATGCAAGTCGCATCATAAATCTAGCTGTTCAATCCGCGAATCCACAGTGATTCAAGCTTGTGGTCAACGATATGTTTATTTTGAAGATATCAAAACACTGTCGGATAGTTAATCTCTTGTAAAATAACATTAAGATATACGTTTTGGAATAGTTTTGATGTCACAATTTAAACTTTAAATTTTTCAGAGATCATGTATTTATTTATATACCTAGGCTAGTCCTTGACTCCTATCACATAGGGTAATATTATCTATACATGGCTTAGTTATTATGACAGTGGGATGCCGTTAATTTTCATATGGTGAGTTCCTGATGTAGCTACATTGGTTTTGTTACTTCATTTACAATTATATTCCGTTCAATAAATTATAATTTTTGGTTGGTACGTTTTAGCTACTATTTGTCTTTATGTATTTTTGCTGAAAAAAATAATCTTTCGCCAAATAATAAAACGGAGGCATTGTAACGTAAGTCATAATGTTGTTGATATCGCTGGTATACTTATTTATGAATTAAAAATGTTTGCATTATTTCTTAGCTCTTCCGTCATTAATATCGGATTCCAATTTAAAGCGGAAAGTATTGGATGAATATAGCTACAAGGGGAGTTTATCTAAGGCTGGGATGTAGAGGGAGAATGGGCAAACAACCGTTTCGAACGATGCCCGCGGTCTTATTGGAGGGTTGGCGGGAATAGGCAAATATTTGCCCAAAGGGCTGGGAAGCAGCCGACTAATTGTTCTTTAAATACCTCCCACCCTTTAGCAAACAATACCAAAAATCAATTTATTGGTGCCGAGTGCCGACTGCCAGCTTTTTACCTTTTTCCATAGCTTACAATATTTGTGATGCGGTGACGGCTCGGTTACAGTGTAAACATTCTTCCGTCTACGATAAATATTTGGTTGGCTCAACGAATGATTTTGTGGATTTAAATAGAAGAGCAAGGTGAGTAGGTAACTATTAGCCATATGTGTAATATAAGTTATATAGTACTGTTCTCTAAGTAATTTAAAATAATATATTGTGGCATGTATTTATACAGCTACCTCAACTTTACGGGTTTACTTACCTAAAGTGTTTTCAGTTTATTCTTATTACTCCATTATGTAGGTACAAGTTTATATTTTGCATTGTTTGTAGATCAAATATAGGGTAGGGAACGACTGACACATCACGGGAAAACCTACTTTGAAAGATTGAATATTAAGTAGCTATTACCAAGCATTTTTATAAAAACATGCAGATTTAATGTTTTTATTATTTTATTTAAATAATATATATATATCTAGAATAAGTTTTAAGCAAATAAATACTTACTTATATTAAAGGTGTGTAAATGTTAAAATTAAATTGTTTGATTTCATTTTAAATGTCATGTAGTGTAAATAAATTTAGTTTGTCTTATTGTATCTACAACCACGTCCATAGATAACCATTTTTATAAGTAAGTACGTATAATTAACACAACGTTTAATTTCATTAATATGATTAATACACTTATATATTGTTCCTGGTGAAGTATATGCGTTGATAGTTTATTTACTAATCTTATTTACAAATTACTTTACCGCTAACATGTTTTTTAAATGGGATACTAACTTCAATACATTCACTTTATTCCTGAAGGTATGCCTTTATTGACAAAAAGATACAAACTATATTAGTACATTGACAGATATAACATTCAAGTATATAAATTGACTGGAAATCTAGATATTAGTAATACATAATATCTGTAGTTCCCTCTAATCTGAATGGCTTCATAAAAATACGTTATAAGAGATTGCACTGCTTATACTCGTATCTACTTGATGTGGTATATACAAAAAATGCTTCTGTTCACACGCTAGTTTCGGTCGAAGCGCCGACTGCTAATTATATTACTAGAAAAGATATTAAGGAACTATACCCAATTTTAAATTTAACATGAAAAATGGAATGCCTGGACGGCATTAGGCCGCGAACAGATCGACGCATGTTCGACTGTCAGCGTTTCTATTTCTACCAGCTATTTGTCACAGACGTCTAATTTGTGTTTAATGTTGATGTGGAGATTTATTATTGGAACGGAACGCCGCATTGTCTGGAATAATCGGGAATGTTCAATTTATCTCCGGATTTTTGTTTAATGTGATGGAAGTTAAACGTTAGTCGGATATGAAATGAGACCTTGAATATTATGTTCGGGTTCACAAGTACAAAACTTAAGTACCTTAAGCTCACAAAATAAATGATTAAAAAGTATTTTAAATATCTTAGTTATAAATCAAGTTATATTAAACATTGATTGATAATTTACTAAGCATATATATGTACACACATTATTGTAATGTTATTCTATAATATAAATAATAAATTTATGAATATAGGTATAATTCATGTGGATACCGTAATATTTATAAAGCAACGATTTGACAAAAGCTATCCTTACAAGGCACAGGTAATGTGTCTAACACCCATATTTTACCAAAAACCTGCGTGTCTACTAAAAATGTGCGTAGAAAATGAAAAAAAAGAAAGAAAAATAAAGAAAGCGGAAAAAAAATAACAAAATACAACCGACTTCAAACATAAAATACGCGTTATTAGGGATAACTCAAATACTATTCATAAGATCTCACTCAATTTTAAAAGGGAGCACATTATAAGCACCAGCTTCCGAATATAATAAAACCATCAAAATCGGTACAATCTGAAAGATTGAGGTAACACATCCAGTTGAATTCAGAACCTCCTCCTATTTTTGAAGTTGGTTAAAAATCGGTCTCGCTCTAATTGCTTCATTTTCCTAGCCTTGCTGAGCGCAGCGATTCTTATTAGTAGATTTAGGTCCTTCACACATATGTCTGGTGGATAAACAGCTTAAGTACAAATATCTCTCCCACGCCACGCTTGGAAGCCGCCTTGGGATCACAATGTATCACAAGGTGGCAGCTCTTCAGAAGCCGCTACTGCCCACCATCGTGTATTTTGTCCTTCATCTCTTACGACTCCGACAGGAAGACATGGGGGGTGTAATTCTAACCCGGCACCCCACGATTGATTGCCATAGTGCTACGCAATAAATTAATTGAAATTTTTTGTAAGATTTCCCTGAATTACTGATTTCCTACATTAAATTATCTGTATCGTGATGACCCTGCCTTCTCCTATTAAAAATGCTAAAGTTTGAGTGTGTGTCTTATATTTACAAAACTAAAAGTTTGAATGTAAGGATTCTGTATGAAATCACATATTTGTTTTTAAAAAAATGTCTAAACTTATTTCGAAATTTTGTGTAGATTTCCTTTCATAGAATTTTGATACCGAACCCAATAAATATTTATGGAACACAAGGTATATATTATATATCGTATATTCGAATTACAGGTGAGTGAAGCCCGAGACATAAGCTGGTGAAGAGCAATATATGATTTGCCTTACGTATTTATAAAAAATGTATCACACTCGGAAACGTACGTATTGTTTGCTTACAAAACACACAAATAGGCTGAGGTATTAGCACGTCTTTGATCTGTTCACGCTCATCGTAGTTATCATTATAGCTGGTGTTTTGTTATTTGGCCTTAGCCTCAAGAGATAAGTATCGTTGTTAATCATTCATGAATTGAGAAATATACTTTTCTAAAAAGACCTGAATGCAAAAACTGTTTTGTTTACCTAAAGATCATTTTGGACATTATAGATTAAAGAGCGCGTGAACAAATATGATTATGGTATGTATAGAATTGGTAGTATAAAAATGTGAATGCATTGTGCGAACCATAGAGATATAATACTCTTTTCTGTGGTGCGAACAATTATTTCGAAGTGTTGAAATAATGAACTAACTGAATTTTTGACTTCTAGTTTTAATTTGTAGATTCGGATTAGAATTTAGAACGAAAGGTAATGAATAGATTCAGGCGTTACTTTGCGGAAATCCATATTTAATAATAACAAATACTTTTAAAATTTGAATACTTTTAAAACTTTCAGTCTCGATCGTGCGCTCGGTAAGTCAAGACCTCCTGAAGATGCTTCGTTTAGAAGCGAAACTAGTCGGGTATTCTTCCGGTTAGGCTGCGTGATGTTTATGACGTCACGTAGATAACAGGAAAATTAGACGGAATTGTCACTAGATATATAATTTTATGCTTTATTAAGTGTTTTATTTAAATATTATTTAATGTTTTTAGGATACTTTTAAAAGTATTTGTTATTATTAATTTAGAACGATTTTGTCTCAACGCCAGTCTACCATTCAAATTTCATTGTAAACAAACTAATTTGACCTCCATGTTCTGTCAATCACATTGTGAATGAGTAAGGATGTTTGCTACTCCTTAAATGTTGAACTGATTTGGATGAGACTTATTTTTAATTGATAATTAAGGTTCTGGATTAACACACAGAATATTTTTCGTTATCATCATAATTGTTCACCAATGTCTAAGCAAGTAAAACTGCGGGTCGCAAACTAGTCTTAATAAACCCAACATGTAGCTTTTTGAAAAACTTAAAATTAACTATTACTAGATGCACGCGTTTAAAATAGCCACTTTTTTAAACATATCAAACATGTATAAAAAGTTAATACTTTTAAAACGAAGATACTCGTTTACAAGATAGATAAGTAGTAAAATTTTAATGGTAACAGATATTAATCAAATGCAACTGGAAACTCATTTAATTTTTTTATACATCCTATCCAGTTACAGCCGGTTACGAAGTCGTAAAAGTATAACAATATTACACAATCTACAATAAATCACTCCGTCTGTTCTACGACAAGAAAAGAAATAAAGAAATTAAAAGTGAAGCGAGTGCGTCGTCTCGCCACAGAAGAATTAGTAGTAGATACGTAGTCGAGTCCATATGGGCCATGTCTCACTACCCTTTCTGGGCCCACTATTTTAGTAATGACAGTTCGCAGGCGGTCGGCAAGAGCCCCGGGTTTCAGGGAAACACCTAATTGCGGCCGGCCGACGACGACGTCGTGACTCGCTCTTGATGAATGAATACGCTTACATTCCGTTTTATTACTCTACTGACTAGGATCATGTAATTTTTAGTATTCGTCAATGGAAACGCAAGCAAGCTCAAAGGTATCTTAATATCTTTTACTTGTGATGTTTTTGACTAGCTTCACTAGTTGTAGAATAAGGTCAATAAAGTCCAGCTACAGAAAGCGTAGCCTTTCAATTAAAAATGTCAGGTCCCATAAATTTCTTGCCATTTCTTTCTATCCATGAAATCAGTAGTATAAAAAAGCCATTTCATATGGATACGTATTTATGAATCAGCAGCGAATCAACCATGATACTTAAATGAGGTAAATTTTCAATTGAAAATGACAAATAAGAGTCGCAAATAATTACGTTCAAAATTTTTTCTGCATAAATTACCGCCGCGAGCCGTTCTTTACCTTATCGTAATGATTAATGGTACAACAAAGTTATTTATTTCAAACTAACAAATATTATAGGTAGTGTCTCAAATAGAGCTCGCTAAACACTAACACGTGTAGTAGTACGCGGCGCGAGCTCGATCTCAGTCTCACGGTTATGTAAACGTTACAAGTCAAGGATTGATAGTAAAGTTTATTTTAAAACGCTTTTATTTATTTACTCAACAAGTGCTTAGTAATGTAAACGTAAACTAAAACGTGTCTACGCGATACCCGACCCGTGGCCGGAATCCGGGTGGCGCGGCGAACAGCCGTAGCCGACGGCAGGGGCATGTCATTTCCGACATCTGTAATTTTTTATTAGTCCAAGCGTCATTTGGCTATTAGAAACACACATAACGGAAAGCAAAAGTTTTTGTCAAGGTTAAAATAAATATTTGGTCATGTTATATCAGAAGTCATTGTTGGCATTTACTTTGTTCAAGTTTAAATATAATATACTATAACATAAATCATTAAAGTCTCAGTCACCTATAAAACTTTGGCTATCTATATATATATATTACAATTATTTTTATACCGTGCCATTTATTTTATTCATGACTTTTGTACTTGTAAAATGCAATATATAAGTGATATTCCAGTATACTGCTTAAAAAAATAAAATGAGCCACAGTACAAAAATTCATTAGTGGCCACGTGGAAGGGCGGTATCGGGCTACCGCCACCGTAGCTACCGCCACAGTTGCGTGCCAAATTAGACTCGATAAACTAAATATTTATCTAAGTTTCAATATAAACGTGGTAGGAGGTGAGATAACCGTCAAATCAAATGGGTTTTCGAATAGACTGCGGGTGGTGCTCGGCCGCCGCCGCCGCCGCCGCCGCCGTCGGTCGTTTGCTCGGATTTCAATGGTGGGCTTTTACACGTTAATTGAGAAACTCTGTGATATTATGGATTAAATGCAGACGTATTGAGTCATTTCATTTACAAAATCTCAAGTATTTGTGCGTTTGTTTGAGGAGAGAATAACGTCCCAAAATAGGAGTTATTTACTTTATTCTGTCAATAGTAACTAAGTAATATGTATTGTTTACATACATATCTGCAAAATAATAATGGCAAATAGGTATATTAAATTTATAGCTAACATAATGATATATCACAAAATCATTATGGTATAGCTAGGAACACATATCTATTGCAATTAATATACTTAATATTAAGTTACCAATAAATCAAAACTACGAGTATTAAGATCACACAAAACAAACAAGAAGTACGTTATAGTAACGAGTTCTTCAAGGATTTGGAATAGTCCTAATAATCAAAAGCCGAGTTTTGTTTGGCAATATTTTGAGCTTAACTAATAATAAAATATATGGCACAAATTCAAAACAATAACCCCAAGTTCTTTCCAGGTCTTTATTGGCAGCCGCTCTACCTATTTTTATTTAAACCGGCGTTAAAATCTTTGAAACCAATGACGTTCAAAACGGTCCGTAGAATATATGAATCAAATGATTTTTTTGTGTAGGATTACACCATTGATTAGGTGCAGTGTCTGAAAGCGTACAAGAGTCACTGACTAAACACAAAATTTTGAATAACTACTTGACCTATGAACTTGCAAAGGGCAAGTAGGTAGTTATAGATAAAAAAAAACAGTTAAGAACGGATTTTGCAACAGGACTGACTGAAAAGGAAAAAATTAGGACACAAATTAGGACTCTGCTTTTGTGTCAAAGTCATCTGTTTTTTAAGTTTGGAGCAAAATTTCAGTATTAAATTTATTGACTTAAAATAAGAACTGTAGGTTCTAAGAATTTAACGATAAAGATGAATTAAAAAATAGAAGTAGAATATGTGAGAGCTTTGGGTTTGAGCCGTAAACAACGTGACCTAAGAAGCTAAAGCAGGTCCGAATAAAGGGAGTTTAATTTGGGCTCATTATGACTTAGGGCTAGTTTGCAGTTCAGTAATAAGTAGAGCGACATAAAATGAATAAGTACTGCCAAGAAGTGGGCAGTAGCTACAATCCCCAGCACGCCTGCCAAGCGTAGGGATTATGTCGAAACCCCACGCTTGGCAAATGGAAATAATAGTCGAGCCCTTTGTTCAACGATGGACACTATGGCTGTTGATAATGATACGCAAACTTTTTTTAACTAAGATAACCAAGCATTTGACCGCAGTGGCACCGGATGGAAAGTAACGACTAGGCCGACGGTGGAACATTCTTGCCTGGTGTGTAGATACATTTTCACTTTGTACTTTAAGACTCCCAGATTTTAATATTCAGAAATGATAAATAGGTGTTCGCTCGTGTTCTAGCGCCATTGCGTTGTTCTATTATCTATCATAAATTTAATGTTTTTCATTTACTCATATTTATGGTGTTTTGGATTGTACAAAGGATTTAGATAATAAACACAGATAAAGTAATATTTTATAGCACTGTAGCCACTTGCTGTTTGCTCATACTTGAATTTCTTCATGTACGCCTAAATTACTGAATTAATTTGATGTAAGTATATATTTCCCAAGACGCCTGCCAAGCGTGGGGATTATGTCAAATCTCCCCAATGTTGAGACCATGTTTAATAGCGGACGTTCTGTTTTTTTTAAACCAGCGGCATGCCTTATGTAACAAAATAATACGAACCATATACAACACTACAGCTACAACAATAAAATCATTTAGACAACCTACAAGTCATTTCAGACTCACAGGCAGATCAAATGCTTCATCAATCAACGTTCTGGTTGATTTGATAAGTAGCACAATCATTCATGCATCTAGATTCTAGATCATCCAGAGTTCTTACAACAAAACACCGATGGTGAAATCATAAAGTCAAGGGAAACTAAGACAACTTCCATGAATTATATTATGTAAGTGATATATTACATCTAAGATATTTGTATTCTTATTGTAATTAAGACATTGTCAAGATACAACTTAATCCCAATCTAGGAAACATGTCACAGATTTTATTATCTTATTTTACACTAAAAAACTACAATTGTAGTAAATATATAGTAATAACCATTTCTGAATAGGTTTATATATTTTGAAGATAAATTGCGTGAGTGTGTGTTATTTTTTCCAGTTATTAAATATTTCTTCCACTTACCTCCCCTAACGATCCTCATCAGAATCGTTCCCCTAAACAGTTTCTGTTGGCTAACAAAACTACGCGGCGTCACTCAATAAACTGAAATGACAGTTTTGACATAGGGCGTGCTTGGGGTTGATGTGACGTAGAAGGGCGGGACGCCATTTTGGTTTCGGTTTACCGCCTACCCTCGTTGTCACGTCATCTTTTAATTTGATATTCAGGTCTACATGTGGAGTATTTAAAGTGGCATTTGGGTTTTCACTTTTCAAATTCAATTCTATTTATTAATTGAACTACTAAAGATAATATGTCTGTTTCCACTGCATCTAAAGGGATTTTATTGAAATTGTTTACTTACCTCAATACTTTCTGTAGATCTTGCACATAGTTGCAATAGTTTTTACTGATTAGTTCCCTAGGTCACTCGACATAACCAATCCGCGGACAGGAGAAAGATACCAATAAAATATTATCTTGTCTAAATAATCATACGTGCGTAATGCATAAACATTAATAATTCATTAACAACATTAAATATTTATGTACCAGAAATAATCAAGATTTCCTTACCTGAATTCCGTAGCATGTGAAAAATTAAACATCGTCTACATTTCGTAGTTCGTAGGCAAAAACGTAGATGGATCGCTGAATAAAGACGTAGAGGGTCTACGCTCTATATTTTGGCTACATTTTCGTATACCTGGATAATAATTACTTCGATGTATCAATGACATGTCAGTAAACAGTCGTCAAAATAGTAGGACAATTCGGGTCAGAGCTGGATGGATACCACCACCGCTTCTATTATTTAATAGGCATAAAACATTACTGTATAATGTAAATGTGGAAATAATAATGTGAAATTTACTGGTTTTTTTCTTTTTTTTTACTTCATATAAGTTAGCGTTTGACCACAAATCAAATAATAAAAAAATACCACTAGTAAACCACCGTAATAAGCCGTATTTTTGTGTTGTTTTTATAATTTAATTGGGATAGGACCTTAAGTTGATTCCCTTATTTGTTTTAGCCATCAATAAAATATAAATACCACTTCAGGAGAACACAATACGATATTCATGCGTCATTTCTCTCTAAAAATTACTCTGTCTGTTATCTGTTTGAATACGCTGTCGAGTATATAATTAAAAAAAAAATAACGTTAGTACTTATAAGCACATTAAATAATTGATTTCTGGAACAACTATCCAATAACTTATAATAAGATCTTGAAGCACTTAATCGTTATATATGCAGTAGAAATTCCTCCAAACTATATTTAACATGCCCCAGCTAGTAGTAACCACATTTTTTTAGGATCTACATGTTATCTTAATAGAGACTCGCATAAAAGATTGAAGATCGTGGTTTTATCCTCAGTCGTAACTCATGTCGGCGGATTATTTTCTTATACGTATGAGTATGATACATTACTGTGTTCGAATGGGCGGTGTTCCGGTGCAACGGGCCTATTAGAGGCATTGGATAAACAAAAGATTAAATTATCGAGTTAAGACAGAGATAATCCATACAGATGAGATGGTTGTTGACCTTCGTTCTCGGGAAAGTGCGCCTGGGTGAGTCAGCGTGGCTTATTTAAAGTAAGACTACCATATTGTTTCTGTAACGGTTGCTGATCGTAAAAATGGTGAAATGTTTCCGCTAATTTTTTTGGATGTTGAGGAATGCAATGTGGTTCATTTTGGTTTGAATTGTATGCCTTAATTTTCGTTTTGCTTTGTGAATCGTAATTTCTACACAAAGTAGTATATAAATTAAAAAGCTACTCTATGTGTGTATCATAATGTATTCCTATTAAATTAGTGCACATTTTTGCGTCACAATATTATAAAATATCATTACGTCTTTATAGGTATAGGCGATTAATTACGACGAGGCTTATAAATATGATATCTGTTATACTATGTCAAATGTTTGACAAATGTTTTTGCCCTCCTTGGATGTTTATCAGATAAACATCCACGTTGGTCAAAAACATTTTACCTCTTTTGACTTTGTATGTGTGTGTCCCTATGTGAGCCTATTGCCTATAAATAACACCTATGTTCATGTACATGCAGGCTGCGACAGCGCAATAGGTATAAACAATTCCTGGAATCCGATCGATGACAAACTATTATTTTTCACTGCCACTTAAATGTACTTACTAACATATCGATCAGAACACATCACCAGAAAACAATATGTGGCTAAAATCTGATGTTCTTCATTTAACGAAGGTCAAAATGTTAATTGGTATGCAGCATAATTACCCCTAAGAATAATCACAAGGGTGCTAGCTTCCATTTCTCGGACGTGTTTTTCACGAGGACCTGTAGGCACACAAAAACTAAATCGTAGACAAAGTTCTATAAACTTACACTCTAACTACTACTTGCTATGGTCCAATTTTGTTTGATGGAATTGAATTTTTCGGTGTAATTTTATGTTGTATAATAATAAGTTGCGAGGATCCATGCGCGTTGATGAGAAGCATTTTTAATCACAATTAAATTTTCGAATCCAGTCCTTTTATTGTATGAATTGAAGTAAGCAGAATTAAACTAGTATACTTACGTAGTCGAAGGGCATTTTAAAATTGCCCGCATGGCTGGCGGTTGAAGGTTCAAGTAGAAAATCTTTCGCCAAGCAGTTAACGGTGTGTTTCGGCAATTGCCTTTGATAGCCAGTTTCTATTCTTAAGGTAAAGCATGTTTACCATCTTTGACCCTCACTAACCATCATGTAAAAATGTGATTAATTGAGACTTAAAATTGAAATACCCAATAATTTTCTTAATGTATATTAGGAATATCAAAAACTGTTATCCAGCCGTATTGGTATTTTGTATATTTTTATTAAAAACTGATGAAAACATATTATATGCATAAAAACCTATTTTCTGCTCCAGGTGGCTAAAAAAGAAATTGTTCTTCGTTATTTGCAAGCCTTGCAATATTTATAACGACTTAGGGCCCATTTCAGAATGTCCTAATAAAGTTTCGGGTTTCTATGCAACACATAAAATAACTAAATGATAAAAATTACAGTTGACATGCAGCGCGTTTCAAGCTTTAACCGATGGATATGCTAAATCGATGACTGTGAAACGCAAAGATAGTGTTTTGTTTATAAAATATGTTCTGGGTAGTAAAACCGAAACTTACTCGAACATTCTGAAACAGGCCCTAAGGGTTCAAACTTTAACTGATGGATAGGCCAAATCGATGACGGTGAGTCGCAAAGATTGTGTTTTATTTATGAAATATGTTCTGGGTAGTAAAACCGAAACTTACTCGAACATTCTGAAACAGGCCCTAAGGGTTCAAACTTTAACTGATGGATAGGCCAAATCGAAGAGTGAAAAGCAAAGATAGTGTTTTGTTTAATAAATATGTTCTGGGTAGTATAATCGGAACTTAGTCGAACATTCTGAAACAGGCCCTTAGTATATTATAATAGTCTATACCTACTGCTTAAGTAGTTAAAACTTCTAATTGTTACTATAAAATCAACGACAAATGAGATAACCTACACGTCATGGTTTATAAATACGTATAGTTTACTTTATTATCTTTAAAACTCAATGAAAATGTCACGTTAACTCTACCCTCGTGGCCAAAGCTCTTTATACACCATTTTCAATTTGCGGGTTGCTACCCCCTTCGTAGTCGCTAGCCCTGTATAGAGGGGTTCCAGTCAAACTAATCTTGTTTAAGTGTTTATATAACGCTTATGTGAAGGAAAGTTAGTAAAATATTGTACGAAAATTATTATGGATAAGACTAATAGTGCTATCTGTGTACTTACCCATCTGCATTCTCTTTTTTTCTTCTTTCGCACTGTTGTCAACTTTCCAGAACTTACGTGTATTGCTGAATAGAGTTCCAGTGAGAAGTTTTGCTATTTTTGAGTAGCGAAGGATGCCCGTTATAGTCAGAAACTCGGACAATCTCACCAATTCCCCATTTGCAGTTATTTCTCTTTTTACAACTCCTCAGTTGTTTCTCACTTTAAGACTCATTATATTGGCGTTTTGACCTGTTCAATACGTTCTATGTAGTCAAAAACGGGTAAAAATGCATAAACTAACAGTAGTCAAAGAACAAAGCACACCAGTAACTATACGCTTAAAACTATCATTAACATAATAACTAAACTTAGAATGCTGAAACTGTAAATCTATTTGGCTCCATTAAAATAAGTTTCCAATATTTGGTTTATAGTGAATCGAAGACCATACAGCAGATGACTCGCCAGATGTGGACATTCCTCAGCTCATAACAAGTGGAAAATATTTTCAACTTAGTAATAATTCCTGTTGTCACCCGGTATGACATTGCCTTTAGTCTCATGTCTTTTAAATCTTTACGATTTTTAATATAATAATATTAAATATCTCCATATAATATACATGGAACTATAACATGTGAACAAAACGGCGGCGTTTGCTACGATGTACGGAGTTTTTGTCAGATATATTATTATAAGCTATAAAATTTAATCTCGCCACGGTTAAAAATACATGAGACAATAAGCGATGCATGTTATATCTATATATAACATGCATCGCTTATTGTCTCATGTATTTTTATATAGGCAAGTCTATCAACATCATCAAGTTTAATTCTTGACTCGACACTACCGAAAATATGTTGGTAAGAAAAACCTGTACTCGTCGTACCTGTGCTTATCTATATACCGACGCTTCAGTCGATGAACGAGGCAGTCAACAGGGCTGTAAGCAAAGTACAAATATACAGTAGTAAAAATCTTAGGATATGACATTTAAGATATAAATGTCGTCTCTGAGCGGTTTGACGCTTGGTTATGAGCAAGGACAGATGCTCCTACGAAAGGAGTTACTTACCATTTCTTTTCTTCTTCTGAAACAGTCTAATATACTCGTAATTATTAGCAAAACAGAAAGCTTTAAAGTTTTCATTAACATCTACAACCATTCATACATAGTCTAAATAGAATGAATGAGTACACCTTATACACGTATACATCTCAGCTTATTATTATAAGGCCATGGTTACGCATCCCTACCTGTTTGTGAGACTTACCATTTATACAAATAGAGCTTGTGCCAATACCAACACGGGTGTTTTAGAAAAACAATAAACATTACGAGTTCAACGACCGATAGAGTGAGATGGTTCGTGTGTGCCAAAATAAGCACCACTTACCTTACACAATCAGTTTTGAGATGCGAAATAGGTAGTTGATGTGCAGCTAGCAGGTACACTATAAAATATTTGATCTGTGCCTTGAATCATGTTGATTTTTGTAGCAAATAAAATGTAGTAACGAGTAGCACCTGATAATGTGATTGTACTGTTCTACGTTTGTTCCGTTCCGTCCCTGACTGTCCATGAGAGATTTGCATCTCGCAGAATCCAGCAATTAATCTCACTAAAAATGTTCTACCCTCCATTGCACTGTTATGTGCTAAATTTTATCACAATTCATAACGCCAATATAACATCAGTAGCAGCTGCCTGTCAGCTAGTAATAGCTATGGTTTATATTCAGAATCGGCATGAGAATGGCACCAGCCAGACCCGCTTCAGAATTGTTATCAAATCTTTTTTATTATTGCTTATTGGCTAGGCGATGACACCTGATAGTAATTACAAAACGAATTTTGCTGATATTACAAAAAAAATATTCTGTCTTTTGTGCCAACATACAACATTTTATATATAATTTTATTTTGCTTCGTTACCGATTGTCAGAAACGTATAAAAGTAACAATACTTAGCTTTAAAATATGTGGCCGTGTAGCGTCTACGCGGGTGGCTCAACCCAAGGATCTGCCACTATACGTCGGTCAGCCACTCGACCGTCTCCACGAGACGAAGGCGTCCACTTCAATAAGGTCCCTGACGTGTCCACCGTCATCCTGAAACAGCGAATAAATAAGCCAGATCGACGGCTCCTCATGCGGTGGGTAGGTACTGACTTCTATTGTTGTGACCAACTTTAGCTTCTTGAATCGACACTTGATTTTTTTATCGTCGGAATGCGGGGTCTAACATCGTCCGCCATCGGTTTCAAGTGGCATGCTGCCTACTCAACACCTGAATCGAAAATAATTAAAGTGATGAATATTATTTTGATTCGATTAAAGCTTGGATGTTCGTTTACATTAGAACAACTTGAAGTTAGATTAGGTGTTTGTTTAATCGCTGCATCTTGCAATTTGTCTGATTATGTTATGATAATTTTGACACGAAATTCATATCATACTATTTACTACTAAACCAACAGTCATTGATTTGATCAAAACATTTATATCTCAGCTCTCCCCACCGACAATCTCTATGAAAGGGTTTGGCAGCTCTCAATAATCCTTAAATCCTGGTTCCTAGGCCCATGACACGAGTACTTATATTGTTGCATGACTTTATGAATGACATAAGTGGATTGTGCAACCTATCATTAAGGAGGCGGTGCATGCATCAGATTGGAGAATCTGTTTAAATTGATGCATCCGTCCCTGCGTCAGATATGAATAGGTATATGTTTATATTCCATCTACAACATCCTGCTTGTTATGAGCTCCTGGTAGGATTTCTGGGAGAAAACCTACAATGTCCTTAGCTTGATGTGAAACGAGGAGGGCACGCATTCGATTGACGGTATAAGCTCATTATAAGTTCTGATATTTATATTATTCTATAATTTATACTTGGATTAAAAATGTATATAGTTTCTTGTACCATAGAACATATAATAATACTTGTACCATGTACGACGTACAAGAAACTTTATATTAATCTGTGTCATCACAGCGAATGTATCTTCTTACCGCTTCGCAATTGCTTTAGTCCTGGTGATTGTAGGTACTTGTTTTGTTACAATGTTGCAAAGTACTTCGAGCTCAACTAAACTACTTAGATAAACGTTACGTAAGAATAAATGTAGCAGAGCAAAGGGAAGCTGATATATTACGATTTTTACTGTGATGGGTTGGATTTAAATTTTAGAAACTCGTAGTATCACAACTATAGTTTATATTAATAATTAATGTGATGAAATTCTCGCGTCCTTTAATTCTTTATGCATATACATAGTTCAGTTGCTATTTCGTGTGTCATTGTTGTGACAAAGTTTATGTCTGCGTCTTTCATATTAACCCTGATCTATGGTTATTATGAAAGACACAGGAAAATTTTCTACATGAGAATATAATTACCAAGTTAACCTCTTTGAAAAATTTTAAATAAAATAATCTTTTTAATTTTATTTTCAAATAAAAGTTGTATATTTTTCTTTATGTTGTGAAGTGACTGAGATGGACCAGTTGCACGCGTGATGGTATATAAGCGTCATGCCTGTCTATTACAGTGTCGCCGTCCTCGTTCTTATACTGCACTGCGCTCGTCTCAAAGCGTCTCATCTGTGAAAGTTTCAACTGTCTATAGCTACAACGGTTCATGAGATACAGCCTGGTGACAGATAGACAGACGGACAGTGGATTTTATAGTAATAGGGTCCCATTTTTACCCTTTAGGTACGGAACCCTAAAAAAGATATGTTTATGAGAAATAAATCCACATGCCAATTTTACAATGCAATAATTTAGAATGTAGGTCGAAACAGTGGGGCATACAAGAAACAAATCAATAAACAATTTTATGATGGTAATATCTGTAGTAGTTGATCCAAAGAGCGAATAAATAAGGAATAATAATAGTATTTATTTGCTCAAATATATGCACTACAAAATACATCTATGTATTCAATAGGAAAATGTACATACCATTGAGTATATACATACTTGTAGGTAATTAATCGACGATTTCAAGTCGCGAGTTAACGTGTCTTCATTCTTACACTAGCTGCGCCCCGCGGTTACACCCGCGTGGTGATGGATGATTGATGATGATAAAATTTATGATATGTGTTAATCCAGCGCCTAAGCTAATCCATACCATACATTTTATTATAAGATTTATAAAAAAAAAATATGGTACGCTTATGATCATGTTTGTCTCCGATTTTCGTAATCGTCGTCGCCGGAATGTTCATATATTATCTGTCCTTTACAGTATTCTGTTCAATCCACGCGCTACCTCGATCGTACGAACAATTTGAATTTCTTCATTCTACCCATCCTCTGTCGTTATTTTTCATTAGAAAATTTAACGCTATATTATGTACAGCAGTTATTTATGTATACACTGATTAAGGCCATAAGAAACCCCAAACAATATTTTGACCACATACATTGTTGATGGATTTTCTGGAAGAAATCACTCTGAGCGATAAGACCACCCATTGATACACTCGGTTTTAATATATGTTTTAGTACCTAATAAGTTTATTGTTGTATTCATGATGTTTTTAATAAAGAGTTATCTATCTCACTATCTATCATACCCAATTTCATCAAAATTGGTTCAGTCGTTTGAGGGTGAAAAAGTATTGAACATACAAACACACTCACAAACGTTTGCTTTTATAATATTAGTTTGAAAACGAACAAATTGATCGTTACTACCGAATATGTATTAGAAATAAATTATATTTTTTTATACCATATATGGTTCACTATTTTGGCGATAATGGCTTACAAATAAAAGATAGATAAGTAGATATATGTTGTCGCGAGCTTTTTTATAGGTAAATTTATGGTAAACATTTTCGTTACACATTATGTGCGTGTGACACAGCGCACGCCATAAAATGCGTGCGCTGTGTCATTCTTTTTGATTTGGTTAGTCTCATATGACAAATTTTTTTCTTACTTACTTGAAAACTTATACCTAGTTATATTTTCGACAATTCACATTATATCTTTATAAATTATAGCCTATGTATTATTCTGATGTCTAAGCTATATTACTGTAAAGTTTCATTAAAATCCGTTCTGTGGTTTTTGCGTGAAAGAGTAACAAACATCCATACATCCTTACAAACTTTCGCGTTTATAATACTAGCTTTCGGGGCGCGGCTCCGCCCGCGCGTATGTCGGTTATCGCGCGAAAACATTAACCTCTTTTTGCGCAGTCAGATAAAAACTATCCTATGTTTTTTCCCGGGTCTCAAACTATCTCCATACCAAATTTCATTCAAATCGGTCCAGTAGATTTGGCGTGAAAGCGTAACAGACAGACAGACAGAAAGACAGACAGACAGAGCTACTTTCGCATTTATAATATTAGTACTGATTAGTAGGATTATAAATATACATTCATATGTAGCCTTTGGGTCAAAGTAGGTATATAGCCAAACCAAAATCAAAAAGAGAATAATTAATCTGTACAAATATTTAAATTCTTAATACTGAGGTATTTTTGTAAAATGTTACCACTTCTGCGCTCATCCAAATGTGTAGTGTGTGCCTTTATGATTGAGTGATGATTCGTTAAAACCGTCAAGTGAGTACCACTTATGAGTTTCGTTTCGATTTGGACAACAAACAAGCTTAAATTTTATTTACCTCAATGAAGAATAAGTATAGATTCAAACGATAATATACCTTAACGAATCAGATGGGTACTTACGTCATTGTTAAAATTGAAATGTGTGTATTTGCTTCCATAAATTTGCAACTCAGAAGTATGAAATATATTCCTACTTATTTAGAATTATAGTAGCTTGCTTATTCACACATAGAGGAATAGGCGACAACTATAACTCACAGTAGTAATTTATACACTAAAGGTAGTTAAAGGTAGAAACGAAGATTAAATACTCTTTATACTACACCCGCTCGTAAAGTACCTTGGTACTTTAACAAATTTACGGTAGAAAGTACGTCATTGCATATCGAACAAATATGCGGGGAGAAAACGCATCTGAGCGGGAGAGAAAAGTGTATGAAAATCCATTTCTTACGTGGTTTTTCTTTTTTAATTTTGGGTAAGACTATGCGCTGGTAACCTAAATATCAAAAGCCAAAAAGTTTTTACAGTGAGTTTTTATCTCCAAGTTCGCAAAATGACACTGGCCACTAGATGTGTGTTGGATGGTGTCAAACAATTTGAAAAAAGAACATGTGAA
This sequence comes from Plagodis dolabraria, assembly GCA_963854805.1. Taxonomy (NCBI): domain Eukaryota; kingdom Metazoa; phylum Arthropoda; class Insecta; order Lepidoptera; family Geometridae; genus Plagodis; species Plagodis dolabraria. Next base: position 16,548,133 of record OY978440.1, on the reverse strand, counting down.
AATTGCAGACGCCATTGGCGCCATTTTCAATTTGTGTGTTGTTTGAGGATTCAGTTTTCGTAGAAAAGTAAAATAAAAGGTAGGTGTAGTATAAATCACTATGTATCACTCGAGAGAAAGTGCGATTCCCGATCTCGGGTGTTTTAAAGCCCTCGCCTAACACCCTCGACGGTAATCGGTCACTTTCTCCTCTCGGTGAACAATGTACTATACCTCACGTGCGACTTTCTGACTTCCGAACGAGAAGAGTGAAGTAAGAGAGATAATAGCTTGATTTAGGGTTAAAATCCATAGAGAATTGAGGAATTCAACCTTACCTAAGACGAAGATACCTAGATGTCTTAACCTAAGAAATAGGTGAACATCCTAGCAATACGTAACCTACGAGCTGCTTTTTAGGGTTCCGTACCCAAAGGGTAAAAACGGGACCCTATTACTGAGACTTCGCTGTCCGTCCGTCCGTCCGTCTGTCACCTCACCTGACTGTATCTCAAGAACGGTGATAGCTAGACAGTTGAAATTTTCACAGATGATGCCGCCATAACAACAAATACAAAAAGTTGGCCAAGTGCAAGTCGGACTCCGCACGTTAAAATAAAAAAGGTTAAAATATGAAGTAAATTTTAGTATAGCTAAAGGTACGGAACCCTTCGTGCGCGAGTCCGACTCGCACTTGTTATTTCCTACTGCGAATGTTTTTTTTCAACTTTATTCTATACAACTTTATACTATACTAGTAGTTAATAGAGCATAAAAGAAAATTGATAATTTAAGCCATAATTGATATGATATTAGATACAGATTTACTTGACTTTTAGGTAAGTTGTCGTTTTAAAGCACTGGCTACCTTGAATAAAAATAAAACCTATTTAGGTGTCATATTTCTGAATATTTTTTTTTGAAAAAAAAACTATTTCTTAATCTAAACTATCAAACTATATTTCTGTATTTAAAATATCTTATGACGTTTGATATTCTACTTTCAATTGTTTTTATATTAAGTTTATAATGTGAAGATAACCAATAGAGAATAAAGCGAAAATGATATTCGAATATAAGTTCCGACGTGGGCCGACACAGCAGAAACTGCTCGCAAATCTCGCAATGTCAATACTGTGGTTGGAGAGAATAGATAGGTACGGCTAACGAACGCGCCCTGCGTTATTGGTTTAACCTCTATTGAGGTGGAAACTTCGACCTCAAAAATGAACCACAAATAACACCAGCCACTAAAGTAAATAACGATGAATTAAAGGTGATGGTGGAAGCCGATCCGTGTCAAACTACCAAAGAATTGGTGGCATGGCTTGACGTTAATATACTCACAATATTTACTAATTTCCAGCAAAACAGTAAATTAAAAAAATAAATTTAACATGTGATGATTTGATTGATATGCAGAAACAGCGCTCGTTGAAGCTGCAAGTTAAACCGGTGCATAGATAAGTATAAGGATATTGGACTGAAATGTGACATGTGACGGAAAGTGAAGATGAATTGGTTGGCCTATTTTCGGGGTTTGGACTACCTAATAGCAGTAGAACTCTTTGTGAACGAGTTCATCCGGGGAAATAGCGCCACCATACCTTTATCTCCATTCAAGTGGTAATGTTCGCGATACTGTAATTTCACCGGTCTTCAAACCGAACCACAGTAATGCGAACATTACTGCTTGACTATAGAAACAGTTGTGAAGTAGTCACCGATATGGTGACTGTGATATTGTTTGTTTTGGGGTGATGAGTGCAGTTCATCACTTGTGACGAGATGCATCTGTTACAGGCATTGGTTACCGCTTAGCACCTGGTAGCCCTTGTGCTAGTTTCGTCACATGATCCCCTAAAATAATTTGTCCCCACGAAATCAAAATTTTCTTCTAAGGCAAAAAGTAAGTACAAAAAGCTATTACACAGTTCGTTTACAGACCAGGACTAGTTTGATTAAATAAATATACAGGGTTATTGGTAATATGCTAACAACCTCTTAGGGTTGACATCTGCTAGTACTAACAAACATTTTGAGAGAAACAAAAAATTGGTTTTTAGAAACAATTTTGAAAAAAATATTTTTTTTTGGCGTTTTAATGCCTACTCCGAGACAAGAGCGTTTACCGTGGCAACACTGGACCACGCCGTGCTCCCTTTGAATAGAGTTCTGAATATTTACGTCGAGCTAAGTAATAAAAAATATGAAATTTAATAAATTACAGGCACAGGAGACTTCTGCCTTGCTTAACATTAGATGGGCCTCGTTCTTATTCCGCCAAAAACACATTTTTTCAAAACAAATAATTTATCTTAAAATAGTTTGTTAGGACTAGCAGATGTCAACCCTAAGAGGTTGTTAGCATATTACCAATAACCCTGTATATCAAGCTAGAAAAAATTTTTTTTACGTAACTGATCATAATTATACAAGTTGATGCATCTTGTTGACTTGAACATCTGTACACTCATCAAATAAAAATGTTTTGATGTAACTCTGCGAGCAACGAAGTGAGGCCGTGTATACATGCCTCGACGTGTAGGTACACACAGAATTACACGCCCACATGTTCAACAAAACTCAAGCCTTGCGTGGAGCAAAACATTATGAAATTTTATAAATTTTCATTGAAAATGCCAAATTGTGTTATAAAAGGTTAAATTGTAAGAAACAATATTCAAAATATAAGAAAGCAGGATGATCACAGAATCACACTTCGCACCTATTTTTTTAACTTGGTTGGTAAAGTGGTAACGTCTTAAGTCACACACGTCTTCACTTAGATTTTCGCAGAGGTTTTTATTTAGTGTGAGACTGCATACATAGATGCATTCGACTGCATCCTCGTCAAACTATAGTCAATACTGCGAACTCATCAAACTCTGGTCCATACAGCGAACTCATCAAGCTCTGATCAATGCTGCGAACTCGTCAAGCTCTGGTCAATACTGCAAACCAGTCAAGCATGCTTCGTTTTCCATAGATGACGAATATTGTAGTTTTTCCATGATTGTGGATCGTCTTTTGAATACGATTCCGCGTTCACTGTATGAGTCGAGAACAATATCTAATAGGCTGACTATTGATTCAAGTCACTTTTATCGCTCGTAGTTTTATTAGAATATTGAACCATAGAACAATAAAGAGAAATAATACATACCTAAATATAGAACATTATTGTTCTTTTAGATTCAGAACTTTTCTAGCATTGTATTTTTTCATAAACGCCTGCCAGAGCTAAGGGATAAATTTGAGCTATGACTCTTTCACTCACTACGATAGGACAGTTGGAAGATTATGTCCCGGTAATACGGATGGATTCGATATCACGATATCCCTAAAAGTCTTTTGCAATACTTACTAGGTTTCCGCATTCATTTAAATGTTGGCTATGCTTTTCCTACTAAAACATTATTTAGAAACGATGCATAAACAATACTACTTCTAGATCGAAAGCGTTTAGGCAACCTAAAGACAATTGCGTCTGTAATATAAAATATTTACTCGCCCTAAAGATGGGCGAAAATATTTATTTTTATTTTAATAGCTGATAGACTAGGCTTATCACCTGATGGTAGGTGATGATGCGGTCTAAAATTTTGTTCTGGCTAACCTATAATTACAGGCTCTCGCCTCTCAGGGAAAATTGCCGTAACACACTGTTAGGTGCTTGGCGAGTTTACCGGCAGATTTTGTACTTACCTTTTAATACTTAAACTACGGTAACGTCTTGAACCGTGCAAATATATTTACATGTTATGTATATTTACCAAATGTTATACATAACATACATGGTGTGTAGATAGGATATTTTTTATTTAAATTTTACACTCATTTGCCGAACCGAGGTCTTTCAAACAGCCAACTTAACTTCAGTTGGTGTTTATTTACTGGTAGAACCTTTGGATCTATATATATACCAGGTGTCATTACGTAGTTCATTTACTGTAAATCGTTTTAGATCTTCACGATACAGGCTTGCCTAGTGTGAAGATCACAAATTATGGAACTTACATAATTGTTTACCTCAGCGATAGACAATATTATATATGTACTTAGTAATAGATAAGTTTTTATATGCTAGATTAATATTTACTATATGTACTTTGCAAATAAATATAAGGTATTTCAATAAAAGAATCGATTACATGTCGATAAGCTAAATACAAATAAACGTTTATTTAAATATTTATGTACACATTTTATCATACCTACTTAAGTATTCATATTTATCACAACGTTAACTAAATAATCTAAAAATTATTTAAGCTATAGGGAGAAGATATTGTACAAAAAGAAAATGCGCGCCACAAATTGAATTAAAATTTCAAAAAGTTTGATTTAAATTTCAAATTTCACAATGGAGAGAAAAACTATGGTAGGTATAATGAGGTATAATTGTAAAAGTCGATTTTACTTTAGACGTCACACCTATTTAAAATGTTATTTGATAAGCACACTGCATTGATATTTTCATTTACATGGATGAATAATAATTATTAATTCTGTAATTATAACTTTTTGTGCACTTTAATAAGCAGATACCTGGCTTTAACCGTAGTAAAATAGGTAGTATACCAAATGAAAGTTACCTCAAAAAAATAAAGTTTTAATTCATATGCTAAGAATTATTCTTCCATATATTTTTATTGGGACCATTAAATGTATAGCATCTACATACCTAGGGCCTGTTTCAGAATGTTCGAGTAAGTTGCGATTATACTACCCAGAACATATTTAATAAATAAAACACTATCTTTGTGTTTCACAGTCATCGATTTAGCCTATCCATCGGTTAAAGCGGTTGAAACGCGCTGCATGTTAACTGTCATGTTTATCATTCAGTTATTTTATGTGTTGCATAGCAACCCGAAAACTTTATTAAGTAGGACATTCTGAAATGGACCCTAAGTCTTGTTTTCGTATGTGACTTTTAGCATTTTGTATTATCTATTAATTAAGTTTATAAAAATGGATATCTAGAACATCTTGTAAATTTCATTAACGTGTAAATAAACACCTAGACATCGATCTGCGTTACCAGGTATCAAGGATATATTTTTTCTCTTCGTTACAAGTTTATCATTGACAAAGGATATTTAAATCTTTAACTGAAAAAATCACAAAGAATGTTAAAGTGAGATTATATGAAAGACAGAATTACTATATAAGACATAACTCCAAATCGTGAACTTTATATAATAATACAATATAACTCGCACTACTTCTATATTTTTGTAATTAAGTAATGAAAGTTTAGTCTAATAACAGTTTCGTCCGCAGCATTGTTTTTCAGCCGCTGAGATGGTGTCCATATGCTAACTTATCGGCAATAAAACAGGTAGATAAAAATAACGTCACATTTCAACCTATCGAACATTATTTACATTACCTATTTGATTAAGAGCACGTAAAAAGGATATATTCCACGGTGTGGAATATATCCTTTATCCTAATATAATAATCCTATATTCCCAAGTGTTAGTAACTTTTTACCTGCTATATTGACGATGAGAACACGAATTGAAAATATCTCTCCTATATGTATATATTACAGTATATTCACACAATTCAACAAAATCTTGAAGATTTTATTTGTCTGAATTCTAGATAAACAATAAGACAGGTCACGTCAACACTCATGTTACTTCTAATATAGTAAATACAAATACGGAATTACCTCGTACACTTAAATATTTTGTAATTTCTATTGCCACAGTATATTAAGCAGAAATCATTTTATATCTAAGAAATCAGGAAAAGTATCATGTAAAAGACTAGAATAACGGCACATTTTTTCAACTAGGCGTAAGTTTATTATACATTATAATATCGGTGTCCTAAATTACTTCAACTGTTGCTGAAGTACAAAACTTTAACTACACAATCATCTATTTACATCGCTCAATTTCGTTTACTTATGTCTAACTTTAAAAATGCTCTTTCTGTTTTAATACTGAAATAATTTAGGTAAATTTCGATTACCTAACTACAGCACTATAACTTTCGGAATAGGTATTCGGATTGTCTTATCTAAGTCCACTGAACCAATATACATACTAAAATAAGTCTTGTGGCACTCAAGTGTTCGGTATTCCTGGAGGCATAACTATAGCGTTTGTAGCAAACGAAATCGTACTGTCACAGCACTAGTTCACACTACGTCATTGCTTTCGACGAACATTGGGTGTTGTAAGTCTAACCGGTGTCCACTGCACACCGCTTCCTGCTGTAGGTATCAGACCGTCATCGTCGTACCTACCTGGAACAAGAGAAACCTTGGTTAATTAACATTGTGCATGGGCCTTCCGACATAATCTCTTAATCAACCTAATACCTACCGATACGATTTATTTTTAGTATCCGTATTGTGTGGAAATATATAAATTTAATTCTATCACATATTATAATATCCTGCCATGATCTATGCTTTATCGATTTCAGATTATCGTGTAAACAATGATTAAATAAAACAAATATGTTATACTATGTGGTATTTTTTTATTTTTTTATGGAATAATTAATATTTCGGTAAAGAGCCCTAGGTACGATTAAGTTTACCTATCCTATGATTGCGGCAGACAATAACTTCTGCAAAAATGATTTTGTAATGTATTTATCAACACATAAAAAAATGTGCATCATAAGAATTATTCTTAGACTTTCTTAGCACCTGATGATGTATAATAATCATTAGTATTTATTATATGACAGATCCGACTACTGCGCTTTGGTTGTCTCTCTGCATTAATCCAGCGGTTTACGCACGGTCGGCTTTTCTGATTCCTTCAGGGTCTATCCTGCAACACTCCGCCTCCACTCGGCCACCTTCTTCTCACCGCGAGGCTCTATCTAGAGGTAAGGCAGATAAGAGACGATCTCATTTCACCTGATCTAAGTATTTTGTCCCAGATACTAGAGTGCGAAAGCCGCAATAGAAATTTTGCGCAACTCGTATTCTCAGGTAACTTTTTCGTTCTTACTAGTTTTGGTAAGCAGTCATTACTTAATATTATATGTAGCCACAGATGCGCTGTGTATGTAGCTAATATATAAGGTGGTGCTACGTGAGTTAACCGAGATATTACAGTTGCGATTATTGTATGAATTAAACTATAAAATATTTTTCTATAAGCTTACTTACATAATAATACGAACTCGGATAAGTTTAGCCTAAAACTGGCTAATATAGGCATACTGCAGTTTTAAAAAAGATCCACGGGAAAAATATTGTTGGTAAGACAGATTCAAATATAAACTTATGTATAAATCGAGTCACTATGCAAATTATTTGAAATAAATATTTTTAAATGAAGTACCTACTTTTTTATTATAGATAATTTTGCATGGTTCTTCAAAATATGCACTTTTTGGCCTGAGCATTTGTATGTTTGTTCATACATAAAAAATTATGCAGTGCATCAAAACACATTGTCATTTTTTTAAACTTTCTCAGTGATTTGAAAAAACCATCCACATAAAGTCGAATATCAAATTTCAAAACTGTGAAAATGAAAAATTGGAATCAATACTTCTAACCCATAAATGAGCGTTGAATCACTCTTTGGTGTTGACTGTAAATAATATCACACAAATAAATGAAAACTCTTCATTGCAATTGATAGGCTATATTTCTGGTATGTACCTACAAAATTATATGATAGAGCGGGTAGAAAACCAAGCTTACGGGTAGAAAAACGATATTCAAGAAAAACTATAGCGGAGTATGGAGTATCCAGTAGACTAGGAATATTAAAGTACACTTGACTGCAGCCTAAAATATGATTTATAACAGTTATTCTCGACATAATTTTTTTATAATTATATTTGTGTATTGAACCAATTCCAGACATTAAATTTATTATTAATTTACTATGTATAATTTTATTAGGTATTTTGATTTTTCCCTATTTTTGATATTTTTTTAGGAGTATTTAATAATTTTGATATGATACCTACCTAAATATTTATTGCTGTTTTGTATTATATATTAGTATTACTCCTCCAAAATTGTACTCCTGACTTGCCCAGTATGACAATCAATGTTATAAGGCCAATTAATATATTATATTCTATTCTAATATGACATCATAGTAAAAGTTATAATGATATCATTATTTGCAGCTTCTCAGAGTGATTTACAATAACTAACATCCCCCTTAAATGTTTCAAAACTTAATAGATGGCAATGTTTTCTACATAACAGGATAATAACAAAGCTGTTAAAAGGGGATTTGTAACCGCTTTTTCACGTCGGTTAAATTGTATAAATATAAAATAATAAATGTATAAATATCAAATAATATATGAATAAATATAAAATAATAAATATCAAATAATAAATGACAAACATCTAATAAACACTTTTGTCTAGTTACGACTATTAAGTGTACAAAGTATTGTTGTACAAAATGCACAAGCGTTTATTATGTTTTATTGTTTTATAAACAACTCCCACCATAGAGATAGAAGCTAATAGTAATCGATTATCTACTGTTAGGTAAATAGAAAAAAGGGCTACCATAGAAAAGTAAATATTTAATTATGTCATAATTAACCGCTGGTTACACTATAATCAGTTGATCACCGTTAATTTTACCTACTATAGGTATATGTACTACATGTTTGGATCTGCAAGCTGATACATAGAAATAACTACACGTTCTCTAGTAACATTTTTGAATAGAAACGTTTTGTGTAAATTTAACTTATTATTTATGTTATTGTGACGGACCAAGCTTGAGGCCCACCTGACGTTAAGCGGACTAACCTCTGCCTATGACAAATGCATTTCGGCACAAGTCAAGAATTGCACTGCGCCCGTCACCTGAGACAAAGTTGCTAAGTCTCATGTGCCTGTAATTTCACTGGCTCTCAAAGACAGCTGCTGGAACACACCGTTAGGTGCTTGGCGACAGATTTTCTACTTTAGAGTGGTCGCTAGCCAGGCGGTAATTCCCAAAATGCCCTTTCACCATGCGGAGAAGCTCAAGCCCGCGGCGTTATTCGATCGAACCATGGTGCTGCGCGGCAGTTCAAACCCAATGCCACTTAGCCATCACTGCTTCATAACTATACCACAAAGATAAATTAAGACATGATAAGACATATTATAATACTAAAAAGATTATCCTAAACAGGAAGCCATAATGCCAAAGTATGACAAACAGCTGAACCAAAGTGTTCCAATTATTACTTATTAATGAAACATTTTATTGTTGCCTATATATTTTATTTATATATATTATAATGTTTTATTTTTTTTCATAGCTGAGACCAATACATGCCTGACGAAACGTGAATAGGTATGTTGACGTCCATGCCTCTACCTTTTTTTTACCGGCGGTATGCCTTTATTAAACAAAATATTACGAACTATATACAACACTACAGCTACTACAATAAAAGCATTTAGACAACCTATAAGTCATAGCAGACTCATAGGCAGTCTAAATACTCTAATGTCTCTACCTTCAGTGAATACAGGTCGTGACGTATGTTTTATATTTATATATATCTAATAGGCAAGTTTTAGACCACTATCTAACCTAATGGTAAGTGATGATGTGGTCGAAGATTTTGTTCAGGATAACCTAGAATGACTGACTCTCGAGTACAGCTTCCGGATCAAACCGGACATTAATGTAGGCAAGGGACATTTACATAGAGTATTAGCTACGCCTCGCGATTTCACCTGCGCAGACACAAGATGATGATGAAAAGTTATAATGATTAGTATCCTATATGTTAATCCATGACCAAAATGCTGGCACATATTTGGCTCAACGAATATATTCGCATAAGCATTGCAATTCAACGGGGCAATGCTGCCAGCATGCTGGGCACGCTGCCAACTGGGAGTGGGCTGGAGCATTTGGACTGCCTATGAGTCTGCTATGACTTATAGGTGATCTAAATGCTTTTATTGTAGTAGCTGTAGTGTTGTATATAGTTTACAGTATTTTATTTAATAAAGGCATACCGCCGGTAGAAAAAATCCATGACCTAAATTATATATGTTCCAAATTTCATCCAAATCAGTTCAGCTGTTTCAGCGTGACGGAATAACAAATATCACACTCATAGACTCGCAGTTATAATATTGGTATGAAAATCTTATTAGGTACATACATACATAAAATCACGCCTCTTTCCCGTACGGGTAGGCAGAGACCACAGATTTCCACTTGCTACGATCCTTACATATCTCTTTCGCTTCATCTACACTCATCAATCCTTTCATACGTAGATACCTAAGCGTCCGTTTAGGGTACTCCTGACATGGCCTTTTTTCAGAACATCTTCAATCTGATTTCAGAACGTTTGCCTAGGTCTTCCCCTTCCAACACTTTTGTCCCACGTTCACCTTACTGTTTTGACTAAACTCATTTCATTCATTCTCTCTACATGTTCAAACCATCTTAACATACCTTTCTCGATTTTTGTCACAACATCCTCAATCACACCACATCGTTCCCTTACACACTATTCCTTATCCTGTCACTCCGTTTGACTCCAATCATGCTTCTCAAAGCTCTCATCTCCGCAGCAACACACATGAAAACTTATTAACTACCTAAAATCAGGAATATTATAATAGGTAAGCCATATATGGGAAAGCCTACATCTTAATGGCGAAAGTTAAACGCTAGTCGATCCTTTGCGATAGCAGAACTTATTTTCTGCTAGTTTACTTAATAAATGTATCTAAGTACATTACAAAAACCATGCAAAATGCTACCTACTGACTTCGTCTAGTTTCTTATAGCTACCAAATAAAAAACAAAGTGCTATTTTACTTCATTTTATATTAAATACTTAAAATATAATAAGTACTTTTATACTCTCTAATTAGGTGTTACAGAAACGCCTTTTTGTGCAAAATTTTTGTCAGGTCAAAAATGAAGCTAATTCTTATTCAAAAAAGAAGGAAGATGTAAAGATTTCAAAACAGATTAAAAGTTAAGAAGAGATTAACGGGGACGATTCACGATGTTTACGGAAGTACTTTATGGTTTTTTTACCAAATCAGTTAATCTCTTTTAAATTTTTATCTTTCGGGTAAAGCTTTATTAAAGTAAATTTTACGTATCTAATTTATTAAGTAGATAACCTAAGTGATAACGGTTTTGTAGAAATACTTTTCTTTCGCCGAAAACACCAGTGGTGTAAGTTTTAAGGCTCATATGATACCTAATTTGCAATGATGGCGGTTACATAACTATAAAATTTTATATAATGTATTTTATTTGATTTGTAAGTAGGTACGCTAAGAAAATACAATACACAAAAAATATACATAAGAACGTATTCGGATAGGTATGTATTTTTATATGCAACATTATAAGCAACATATAGGTTACTTGTGAATCCAGTAAAAATGTTTTCAAAACTAAAAAAATAAAACATATTAAATACGTGTACCTAGTTTTATGTATTATTTGTCTCAAATATTTGATTTTCTTGATAATATTAATAACCAAAACTTTTTCTCGTAAAATCACAGATGACAGAATACAAGACAAAACTTGCTGTCTTGGAACTTAAAAAAAAAAGGAACTTGTTACCATCGTAACACTTCATAATGTCTCGTAACGTTTGACTTTCATAACCGTATTCTAATTCATATAAGCAAGGTACGGTTTTAAAGCGCTCGTAGCCAAGTTTGCTTAGCCATTCTGAATCGATCAGCATAGTTAAGCAACGTCCGCCGCGGTCATGACTTGGATGGGTGACCGCTGGTTGGGCATTACTACTGAGCGCTTCCGTGCTTCGGAGGGCACGTTAAGCCGTCGGTCCCGGTTGTTGTCTTAGGATAGCAGTCGTTACAGCATGGTGGTAGGGCACTTTGCAAATGCCCGCCTGGCTAGCTACCACCCTCAAGTTGAAAATCTGTCGCCAAGCACCTAACGGTGTGTTCCGGCAGCTGTCCTTGAGAGCCAGTAACTCTAGGTTAGTCTGAACAACATCCTCGACCACATCATCACTTACCATCAGGTGAGATAGTGGTCAAAAGCTAACCTATCAGGCATAAAAAATCTGTTTACATAAGAAAAGAAACTGAACCTATCAATCCACGCAAGTTTCTACGGAGGTTGGTAGAGGGGGGCAAAGCTTATAGCAAGTTTATGGGTTGTTAAAATGAGAAAAGCTGGGCGGAGTTAACATAGCAGTAACGACCAGTTCTGACGATCATAAAAATTTATCGTTAACTTCGAAAATCAAACTGTTTTCAACCGGAGAACGGATTCAACGTTTCTCTAGATGTGCTTCAGGTATAGGTATCCATTTCTTTAAAATAAATACCTTCCTATCTTACGCTTTATATCTGCGTATAGTTTTCTAGTAGGTACGAGTATATAGCTGGGCTATTATATATATATCATGACGCATGAATAACCCCAAAGGGATACGCACATTGCAAACTCGTTTTGTCGGATACCTATATGTTTTGTTTCTGAGCCTTTTGCCTCACCTTCCATTTTATAGATAAACAATATAAGTACGCTCAAGGTGATATACCTACATGCAAAAATACGTTAAAAAATTATAGATCTTGTATTTATAACGACCTTTTCATGCGTTCGACCCCTGACTGATAATTTAATACAGTTCAGTAATTATCTCCGTTTTTGGTTTAATGACCCATCTTGGCAAGTCTTAGATTATTTAAGCAAAATACCGTGACATGCGGTTCAACATACATGACCTGAATAAAATAAATAGTTCAGTAAAAAACTGAAAAACTGGCAAACCAGAAGAAAGATTTACCCTTCAGCCTTAGGCTCTGTTCCGACGACGCCGCGCGCTCGCCGCAAGCCTCGCGTATCGAGGGCGGCGAGCGCGCGCCGCGCCCTCTCCGCGAGCTCTCTACGGCGACCCACGCGCAAGCCGAAACAGAACCGCGTGAGCGCCGCGACTACTGAGGTGGGCACGCGGCGCGGCGCGTCGGTCGGTATACGATTTGTCATTATGACCCGTCTCGTGTCGGCGAGAGCGAGACCACGGTAATGTTATATAGATAACATTACCGTGGCGAGACTGTATGGAACGACGAATCGGTGGTGCAAGTTTTATGTTGCGTTTCATATCAACGATCGAAGTCGAATCGAAGACAAAACATAATAAAATTGGTCGAACTCGTTGGAAAGCGATTTCTAACTTACACCTATGTAGGTAGGTAGAGGTACCAACTTATTTTCTTGCTATTGTACCTAGCTATATAAATCACATTTGGATGTCTTTGTACCTAGGTATACCTAGTTTAAATGTAATCAATGATATTATGTATAAAAGGAAAGGAGGAATGTAACCAATTGTTTTTAATATATAGGTAGGTATTTATTGCAGGTATTGTAGGTAGAGGGTCGTCGCCGATCCCGGTTGTTGTCTTGGATGGCAGTCGTTACAGTTTGGTGGTAGGGCATTTTGCGAATGCCCGCCTGGGTAGCCTAGCCACCACCATCAAGTAGAAAATCTGTCGCCAAGAACCTTCTTTTATTGGATTGTGACTGAACATGCAAGACGTCTACCTGACGTTAAGCAGTAACTTCTGCATATTATTACTTGCCCTGCGCCCATCGCTCTGAGACATGCTTTTGTATGTCTCTGGGTGATGGGCGTCTACACTTACTGCTCTCAATGAGTGCTACTAGAAAACCCTTCTATGTGATTGGCGACAGATTTTTTCTTCAGGGTGGTACATTTTCTAGGCGAGAATTCGGAAAACGCCCATCCACAATATGTTGAAGTTTGAGCCGGTGCGGGGGGCGCGGCGGTGGGCAGGGCCCAAACCATGATAGGTAGGTTTAAACACTCTACTTTTCACTTCATATATAAGAAAACCAAAAATAGTTGTTTTTAATTAATAATAATAACACGAGTAGCACCTATTTCAAACTAAGAGAGGTCACAAAAATGTGTGATATATAACGAGGCTTTTTTTTAATGCCGGATAGAAGCCGTCTCGATCGGTCCCGACATCCGACTGCGGACATTTGCAACGACAATTGATACAAGACAAAAAAAAATTGCAACGGTTTTTTACAACGACCGCCATCCGAGGACAGCACTCGGGAGTGCTGTCCTCGGATGGCGGTCATTGTAGCATGGTGGTAGGGAATTTCGCAAATGTCCGCCTAGCTAGTTGCCACCTTGAAGTAGAAAATCTGTCGCCAAGCACCTGTGTGTTTAGAAAGCTATCCTTGAGAGTCAGTAATTCTGAGTTACTCTGAACAACATCTTCGACCACATCATCACTTACCAAGAGATGGAAGAGGTGAAGTGGTCAAAGCCTGTCACCTGAATAAAATAAAAAAATCTACCCTCGGCAACTAGCTGAAAAGCAATTATTTAGGTACACTGCGACCACGTAGGTATTTTATTGAGTTTTTATGGTAAAAAATCGTATTTCTGTGCTAAAACTGTATAAATCCTGTGAATTAAATAAATACCTACAGTGGTTGTTTTATGGTGACATTTGTGTTCACAAGTGCTACATCTACGCTAATTTTATAAAGAGGAAAGATTTGTATTTTTGTATGCAACGAATAAACTTTAAAAGTACTGGACCAATTTGGATGAAATTTGGATTGGAAATAGCTCAAGATACGCGGAAGGACGTGGGATAGTTTTTATCCAACTGCGCATAATACAAACACCCAAAAGTGTGAAATAAATTGTTGAAGTCGGTACCATGATAGGTCAAAAGTACCTATTATCACATTATTGTGCACATGGTACCGACTTCTCGTTAATACGAGAAAAAAAGTTCTAATGTTATCTATACAGTATTTCAACTTCATAGAAACGGACGAAACGCGAGTTATACCTACGCGTCTCGATCTCGGCCTGCGCTCGGTGTGCAGACAGTCGCGTCTGTGCCGCAGTGACGAATGGACGGTGTGTTATTTTTTTAACAATAAAAGCGCGATATTTTCACTATTAATAAGTTTATGTACATATTATATATTTAATATGACGAGTAGGATAGGTATATTGTGCTGTTTTTGGTTGCATGAATTCGTCAAAAACGCATCCAGAGATAACATTTTTTAGATAACCTTGAAACTGAAAGGTAAAACGATAAAATAATTTTACTTACTAGTAAGTAAAATAATTTTACCTACTAGTAAGTAAAATTATTTTATAGTCTACATAGTTGACGGTATATAATGTGTGTCTTTTTAATGTTTTAACGCCGAATGGACAAGTATTTCCTTTAATCCCCAGAAAAAAATATGTCTCGATTAATAAAAATAGTGAAAAGAGTAAAGGAAAGTGATTGACACGAGTGAAATAGGTAGTTATAAGCTATATATTAGAATGAGAATTTTTTATACTTTAAAACTTAATGATAAAGCATTTCGTTTGTCTCACAAATATTTTTCGGTCGCAAATTTTTAAGACAGATTTTTTATTCAAATATAAACATGGTTTTTTAATAAAATCTACCTACAAGTCAAAAACAACACGCATTTTTAGTGAACACTTCCTGTTCATTTCACAAAGAATACTATTTGTTTATATAAAAAAAGTATTTTTACAATCACAATACTAAATGGAAACACAAAGTAGGCAAATGTAATTAAAATACTGGAGGCAGGTAGCCCTATCGCATGTTTACGTACAGCGCCGCTGTAGGTAGTTATTTCAGCGACAGATCCGAGTTAAAATACTGTACAGATAACATTACCGTGCGACGGCCGACTTTCAGTCGCACGCGCGGTAGCGGGCGCGCCGCCTCCACGCCGCGCGCCGCGCCGCCCGTGAGCCGCGCTCTCGGCCGTGTATCGATCGACAAACCGCGGCCGCGTGTGCGCCGCGCTATGATATGAGTTCACAGGGAGCGCGCGCTCGCCGCTCTCGGGCCGCGGGGCTTGCGGCGAGCGCGCCGCCGCCGCGACGTCGGAACAGAGCCTTACGCTCACGGACAAAAAAATTACCGATTCGTAACACTTGGTGTCTAAAATATGACAAAACTACGTCTATATGGAAAGTTCTAGTGAAGACACTTTCCTTAATTGATTGAACGAAGATAGTAATAAACAATATAAATCAGGATGTAATATATTTATAGGCTCACAATTTTTATAATATTGCTTATTTTGCCTAAAACACTCTTAATCACAAACACAGGTTAAACTCCATTATAAACGCAATATAGGTATAATAATATATTATAAATCATTATAGGTAATTGAAATTTGTTAAAGTTATTATAATCACGGACTGTTTAGTTGTTGTTATACGAGTAGCTTGTTCTTGTCTTTTGTTATTTTTTTATGTAAAATCAGTAAACACTTGGTCACCAGATGGTCAATTATTTGTTTGGGTGATCAAAAACAGAACATTGTTTAAACTCGGTTTTTATCTCTTCCAAGATTTGACCCTTTGTAAGTAAACAAATAATTCAACATCTTGTGCATGCTGTGAGGGCTCACAGAATACTAGGATTTTGTCGCTGAGTTTTTCCTAATATTACCTACGTTATAAAATACACGGATGCATTATAGTAAAAATGTACAAGTATAAGAAACTTAGTGTACTGTTGTTAAGGGCATATAACATAAACTCTTAAAAAAGTTTATGGACCTATCAATTTATTCATAACGTAGACATAACTAGAGACCTTGCGGTTTATCTACTACCAATTTATTTGACGTTCTGCTGCATTATATAAAGACCGGGTTTTTAGTACGGTTGAACAAACATACAAACGCAATACAATTTCTATTGCCATTATATATGAAGACACCGTCCAAAGATAACTTATCTAATAATAGCTCAGTAAGATATAAACATTTTCAATATTGTATGGTGGACTTTGTAGGATTTTCATCAATCTAATAATTATCTCTTACCTACTCGTAACGTAACACTTTATCATCTGATTATTCTGCTAGTCTGTGCGAGCTGGAAACATGTTTTTGATTGGATAGGGGCCGATTCCCCCATTCAGGCCAGTTGAAAGGGTAATTCTTCTTCAGAAAATAATTTTAAATTCAGAAAAATATTTAAGTACCTACCTACTATGTATGGACATTTTGGTAGCAAATCCGCGCTGAAGATTTTTATTAACTGATTGTTAAAATAATTTGAAATGTCTGTTTTCAATTTATTTTTTGAAACTGCACAATGATACTGAATTTTGAAATTTAACTTCCGCTTTAATTTGTCTTAGTTTATTTTTATTTCAATAAACGTATTCTTTAATTTTTGCGCTTTTTGGACGAAATAAATGATCCTAGCCGCCACGCGCTACGCGTATTGATTATTATTGCACTCTTTTTAATTCATATTTTGTTTTATTTTCCACCTTTTTAGTTTCCACTTGCACCTAAGTAATCTGCATCGCCTCTTTAACATAAATCACGAATACTGATCTTTAAGTATACCACATGCAATGTTTAATGGCTGCTAGATCAACAAACAGAGCTCCAACACTTCCGTAAGATGGGTGATATTTAGCACCCACAACACTAGAATTACAAATAGGTACATGCGCATGCTGCATCATTGCGATTCATTGTTTCTGACATACCTACCTATATTTTTATAGTCAAACTATTTACTTTCAGTTTTCATACTATTGGGTAACTACTTCTCCACCGATAGCGTTATCCGTTATGAATTCGATAATTCAATTTATAGTAGCGTCTATTCGCATGGTAGGTACCTAATTACCCACCTACGCTACAAAGCAATTTCAGACGTTTTTCTATTTATTTGTCTATGCATCACATAAGCGCGATAAGATGCACTTTTAACAATTAGATATTTCTTGTTGCATCTGATCGCACAATTTACTCTTAATGGATGGTGCTTTTGTACTTAGTAGGTAAAAGGAAACCGGCGGCCGTGTAAAAGTTTTCAAACACATGTAAAATTTCCAACATACCTATAGGTGTGAACGGAGCGGGAGGCGGCAGGGTCGGCCGCCGATCTGTAAACAGTGGTTATCGACGCGCCGGCACTTGCCTCTGCGGCATCTCCGGCTACTGCGCTATATTTATCCGCCCTGGAACTGACGCGCGCGGCTAAATCCGTTCGGCGCCGTGTGATGCCGGCCTCCTGCAACCACAACCACGTCAGCGAGTACCCCGGTGCAGCCGATGCACGTCCCCCGGCCGCCTCCGTCCGCCACCCGACACGCTGTCGAATGTCAGCCGGATCACGCTTATTCGCAATAGCTGAATTCGCCAACGCCGTCAAGGAAAATCGCAAAGCACTAGCACGTTCATATATTACCTAATATGTACAAAGTGAGACCTCACCTGAGGGCGAATTCTCAGTAAGACTTGTGTGCCGGTGCCGGTGCGGCTGCTACGCAAGCCTGATGATGATAGTAAGAAGGTGCCGGCGTGCGGTAATGATGATGCGGCGGCGGTGACGCTCGGTACACATCAGGTGCTGGCGAGCCACCGCGGAATCCCGCAAGTTGACAACTTGGCGGCTCGAACAAATCGCGGAATGCAGGTGGTAACTGTTCAGCTGGTGGTTCTGGAGCACTGTACCATCCCGATGTTGCCGCACGGAACTCCTCTGCTGCCAGGGAATAGGGCTGTGGAGAGCAATAAACCGCGGAAGGTGGTAATCGTGGCTCACTGAAGTCATCGAGCGTGTCAACAGGTTTATCATATCTCGTGCACTCCGCACCCGGTTCACGTTTAGGTCGACACTCAAAAATCCTAGGTTTTACATCAGGCTTAACATCCCGTTGCTGGCCGAGAGCGTCGGCAGCTGTCAGAGCCTCTTGAGCCGCGAGCGCTTCTTGCGCTTGTTGCAACTGCTGCTGCCGTTTTATCGCTTCTTCTTTTTCTTTCAAGGCATCTTTCTTTTTGAATCGACGCCGTCGGCGTAAATATGACCCGTTATCAAACATATTGTATGAATCTGGATCAAGAGTCCAATAACTCCCTTTGCCTGGTTTTTTATCATCACGAGCCACTTTTACAAAGCATTCATTTAGACTTAAGTTATGTCTTATGGAATTTTGCCAACCTTGCTTGTTTTCTCTGTAGTATGGGAAACGCTCCATTATAAATTGGTAAATTCCGTTCAACGTTATGCGACGATCGGGTGCATTCTGAATTGCCATCGCAATCAAGGCTATGTAAGAATAAGGAGGTTTGACCATATCCTTGGGTGCTCCAACGTGCTGCTGGTGCGGGTGTAAGTAAGGAGCTCCATACCCGTACCGGTACTGCTCGTAAGCATAAGGTGTGACACCAGCCGAGTAGCCTCCAGTGGCTCCTCCACGGTAAGCGTATGGACTCTGTTCACCGAACAACGCGTGCATCTTGTCGTAGAGCGTTCACTTGGGATGCATTCTCAAAACGAAAGCGCGGAACCTTGAGCGCGTTGCTCTCACGGCAACAAAACGAAGACTGACTGATTTTGTTTAGATTCACAACAAGCCACGTTTACATAGCGGACGCTAAACAAGCGACGAATGAACGCTCTCGTGGGCGCTGCCGTCTAAAGAGCTTAGTCCCGCCCTTTTGTGCGTCACTGTCTTTCACTGTGGTTCTAGATGGGAGTGCTATCTTGCTCACACACTCGATTGTAGCGTAGCCCACGCCCAGAACGAGTTTACGGGTTTCCCCCCACATGCTTCACAAAGCTCTACCCCCTTTTCAACGCGCCTCACCCTATCTCTGTAAGTACATTTTATAGTGGCACAAACAAAGTAGTACTCTTATTTTGTGGTAATCGTGGCTTAAATAAAACTGGATTAAAAGCTTTATAGTCAAAAGTGCTCTTCAATGTTTATTTGACTTAGTGGTGCCTTATTCAATTACTTTGAGCTTTAATTGCGATTTCAAATAGTTTAATTTACATATATTTATAAGAATGTAGAGCTTTCTCAACAACAGATAGAGAGTAAGTAGGTAGGTAAATATTTACTAAAAGGCTGCGCGTAGCACTTCCCGACATGAATTAAGTAGGTAGGTACCTACTTAGGTAATTAACTTTGAATTAAGTATCATGGATATTATATGAACTGCTGCTAAGACTCACAGATTCCACAACTGCAAAAAATATAATGCTCAGCTAGGTGGGTAGGTAGGTACGAGTACATGGAAAAAAGTTGTGTATGGAAACGATTTTTTAAGTCGAATTTATCAGTGTAGGTAGGTACTTACCTAGTTTGATTCTGAAAATCTATAAATACCTAACTATACGAGTACCTACCTTTACCTATGCAACGCACGTATGACTTTATAAGTATTTATTTATTGTCTTTTTCAGCAAACCCACATTAACAATGATATAACGGTACTTACCTAGGTACATAGATATCTAAGTATATATTCTAAGGTGACAAACTCAGAAACGGCCTTAGATGATGAGTATTGTGTTTATTTCCAGATATTGTTTGAGTGATGATGTTTATAAGTATTAAAATAGGTAATAGTTGATTGCTTGATTGTTAAATCTCAAGTATTCGTAAACATGCAAGTTTAGTTAAAAGTAGATAGGTACAATATCAAGAAGAGAGATTGGGTGAGATTATATAGAAATAGTACCTAGTACTTTTCGGGTCCTCTCTCGTGTCTTGCTCTCTATACCTAGGTATCACTTACCATACCACTATAGGTATACTAATTTGAAGTTAAGTATGTATTATACCACTTTACTAAGGCGCCTATATCACTCTATCATAATAAGGAGGCAGATACCTTTATAATATTATCATATTAAAGATGTGCCTCCAACAACAGCAGTTAGGTACGACAAAGTTCTTGTAAAGGTGGAAACTGTAAACACTTGTTGGAAACACAAATAATGCAAACTGTTGTGTATTCAACACGTGTTAATAATAATTTGATAAGATTTATTTAAATTATGATAAGCGGTAGGAAGCAGTACCCTGTGCAGGCTATAGGTACTTATAGTAACAGATGCATTTCGACACTAATAACGAACTGCATTGTGCCCTGGGCAGAGAGACCCTGAGACATATACTATAAGTTGGTATAGGCGTTAAGTCATGACCCCCCGACGGTTCCCGCCTTGTCGTGGCGGTGGGGCTTAGTAGCCGTGGCTTGGTCACCCACGGTGAAGCGAAGAGGAACCAGGGGCCGTGCCGGTTGGGGCCGTCGGCCGGCCCCGGAGGGGCCGTTCACTGGGCTTTGCCTCTAAGTCCATTATGGAGCGGCAAGGGGTAGGCTGCGGTGCTGTATGGACAGCACCACATCTGAGGCGGGCTGTGGTGTTGTAAGGGCGACACCACAGCTGACGGTGAGGGGCCATGTGTTCTGGTGCGTCGTGAGGGGTAGCACCCCTGGAGGGGTCCGGCAACGGACAACCGTGGCGGGTTCGTGGTCGAAAGCTAAAGCGTCCCTGCGGCCCGCCGAGAAGCGGTAGAGTTGGAACTCCGTGTGTTATTTAGTCGGTAGGGGCACTTGCTGCTGTGGGAGTAGTTGTTGTCTAGCCCGACATATCCCGGCCACTTTCCCCGAGGTGGACGGGAATACGTAAATGCATTTTTCACACGTAAATAAAAAAAAAAGGCGTTAAGTCATGAGCCTGTAATTTTACTGGCTCTCAAGGACTGCTGCCGGAACACACTGTTAGGTGCGTGGCGACAGGCTTTCTACTTAAGGGTGGTTGGCACTGACCAGACCAGCATTTGCAATATTATACTTTTTTTAGGGTTCCGTAAAAACTATTATTAGTTAACTGATCGCATGATCCATGAAAATGTCAGCTACCTTTTACTGGATAGGTACCGAACGACTGGAAACCAAAAAAAAATTATGGAAAACTTGCCTACTTTATAGGTACTTGTTTCTAAAACGTACCCCATCATTATATCCGGACTGACAATAACAGTAGCAACGCATGTGACTACAAATGGAACTACTAGTCATGATTTGAAAGACATAACGTTGCGCAGCTGCAGTCAAACAATATCAAAATACCTAGTACCTAACTCATTTCACTACTTTCATGAAATTTTGTTCGCCATTTCACAAGCACATTGAACAGGTGATATGGCGAAAAACCGATCTGAGCAGACTATGATCTAATTATGTATGTGTAGGTACTATTTTTGTGAGTTTTTTCGTATGTAGGTACCTATCTAATGAATGACGTTAATAAATTCTATTGATTCTATTTTACGGGATATTTGGAATATCTTGCTGTAGTGCGTCTAATTCGTACTCGGTACTAAATCATAATTCTTCTCTTTATCATGGCTAAGCGGACTTCCGCTTAGCCACTATAAACTGATACCACGAATGACTTATATGTACTTACTTATAAGTAATTCGTGGTACCTACAATACATAATATCGAGATGTCATGTAACAAGCACATTCCGGAAAAAACGTCAAAATTTCGTAAAAGAAAAAAAAGGTTTTATAATTCGTGTAAAGAGAATAGAAAAGGTGACATGATTCAGTGTAGGTACCTACCTACCCAATGTGAGGCTTGGTTTACAAGCTTACATAACTATATTTCCCAATTAGCATAATGACATTGAGTTGATTTAATTTACCAAAAATTTGCATTAACATAGTTCCTAAACTTTTTCTGTCATTTTTAGACTAAAATTATGACAATCTTTAAGTGCGATTTAGGATAATTGAAGTACAAATTGAGACTAATGATCTTAAATCGCACTTTTTAACTATTTTTAAAAACTTTATTTTTGTTGATAAGCGTGAGAGATGCAACTTCTGTCGTGGCCTTTAAAGACTAGTTGAAGTCCTGGCTATTGCATAATTTATTTCATAATATAAATGATTACTTAAAATTACCTGACTTTTAATTTTATTATTTTATGTAAAGGGGGCGTCCATAAATTACTTGAGGTGTTTTTTTAAATTTTCTGTCCCTCCCTCCCCCGTTGGTGAGAAGTCGTGAGATTTTTTTCAACCCCCTCCCCCATCCCCCAATCTCACGTGAGATTTTTCAGAATGTGGGTTTCTTACTTAAACGCGTTGGGTTGTTATTGTAGAAAGAAAAAAAACAATTTGCTTCGTTCTTTTATTTACGACTAGTTAAAACTAGTAATCAATATTGCTGAGAGTTATAAATGTAATAAAAATTTAACAATAGAATACTTAAATCATGGCAACTGTGATAAAAAGAAACGAATATCTACTCTAATTCAGTGAATTTCAGTGAGAATTATGCGTAGTGTTGTATTTTTTTTTTCAATTAGAACAAAAATTTCGTGATATTTGTCGAGACCCTCCCTCTCCCTAACGTGAGATTATATGAGATTTTACACGACCCCCTCCCCCCCTAAATCATCTCACGTAATTTATGGACGCCCCCTAAGATGAATTTATCAGAATGCAAGTATCTCAATGTATAACATTATTAAGTATTATCTTATTTTATTTGTTCAATATTTATGTTATTATTTTTTATATTCAGTTAAATGGGTCTTAAATTTGACTTTATATTGCTGGACATATGAGCGTATGTTTATTGCATACTTTGTTTAGGTACTTGTGTAGTGTTTGACTTATGACATTGGTGTTATCAATAAATGATTTATTTGTATTTGATTGCAGCGCACGTTACCTGATCGGTTTTAGGAACAACTAAACTTAACAATGCTACAGAAACCATTAAATAAAATAATAAAGTTAATGTGGACTTACGGAATTATGCATAAATATGGTACCGCATTTATTAAGTAATAACCGTTACCGGTTACTATTAAGTAGGGTAACATGCCCAGTGCCGGCCTCTTAAGACGTTAGGTAACTTATTTCACTTTTAACTAAGTTCTTTAGTGGCATCAGTGCATAAGTATATTTTTATAAAGTCATAAATATAATTTATAACATATTTAATACTGATTAAAAATACATAGACAGTCAGTTTTTATATAGAAAATAGTTTTTTGGAAAAAAAAAATTAACAAAAAATGGAACCTACTTCAACACCCAAAAGAGTGAAATAACTTGTCGAAGTCGGTACCATGCGCACAATATTGTGATAATAGGTATTTTGAACTATCATTAAAATATTTTTTTTCCATCTTTTTAGTGTAACTCAAAAACGGCTTGACCGATTTTGACGAAATTTAAAATGGGAGCAAACGACAAGCATCAACTTTCAAACAAAAAGAATTTTTAAAATCGGTTCACCCAGTCAAGAGATCTTAGGTAACAAACATAAAAAAAATAAAAATTAAAAATACAGACAAATTGTGAACCTCCTCCTTTTTTGGACGTCGGTTAAAAAGTATGTTTTCTCCAGTATCCGGCTGTCCCAATCTAGTGCCCGACCACATTATGCCTAGTGGCCGGCCTCTTAACAGAAACCTAGAAGCTGGCCACAGGGCACTAATATCTCTAAATGGCTAGTGAATGGCCATAGGATTCTCGTTATATTGAAATAAGAAATGGTTTTGAATGTTAATACATTTTTTTACTGATTCTTAACTATCTAAAAGAGCCATTTCCAAAGAATCAAATAAAGAAAACGAAGAACCCAAATATTTATAAGTATATACATAATATACTATTTTAGCTCTATTAAAGTTAAAATATCTCTTTTTAATATATAAAGCGCTTTTTTGCGTTGGCGCTCCGCTTATAATAATATCGTATCAAAGATTAACGTGGCGTAGATCCAAGAATTTTATTGAAATTCAACCAATCACTTTTATAAATATATTCAATGTGCTGACAGACACGCTGATACAGACAGCTAAACAGATTTGCGTATAGATAGTGGCCGGAGACTGGAATTAGAGGCAGTTTTTCGGCCACTAAGTCTTTTTCAGGTCGGTGGACTAGACGATACTACTAGTAGTCCGGCCACCATATTCTCATACAAAGTCTTTTACGTATAATATTTATACAGCCTATTTTTGTGGCCGGAGACTGGACGTAAGGTTAGTTAAATATTAAGAACGACATTACTAATAAATTTACTCGTATATATCACAGCAAGCTGATTACAATAAAATATAATAAATACTTCCACCCATCATAAGCTAGTGACCGGCCAGGAAGGCCGGACACTGGAAGTAGCCTTTTTTTTCCTCCAGTGCACAGGCCCCCGATTTTTTAAATTACTGTACAAAATAACGCATACTTTTCACCTAAATTGAGTATATAGACGTATGTATATGGTATAAAACATAAACCTCTTTTGATATAATGATTAAGAAAGCATGAACAAACCATTTGAAAACAGTCCACTATATTTTTATTTTAAATTTTTTCTTTTCGACATGCTTGCACTCACCTCGCCGTTTAAGTGAAAACTAAAACTCCGCTGATTACTTACGGAAGATGCCGCTACGTATACGTTTAAGTTATAGATACAACATCAAAGTATTTAAGAAATTTGGTTTTAGAGTCAAATCGTTTGAATATTCTTAATTTAAAAATGTGTCGTGCGGACGGACATTGGTGGAGGCTGGTAAACTGGACACATTACCCTACTTAGTTACCTACCATAGACGTGTATTACCTATAGCCATATGATTAATGTACTAATGGTCAAAGATTTCTACGACTTTGATTTATTCGCAGATATTAGGTACCTCTAAGTTTGTTAAAGTATAGAACCTATACCTACCTAAAATGTGTACACAAAATGTATAAAAGATAGCGAATTAAATAAAGTAATCTAAATGGTTCACCGCTAATAAACTACTCTTAAATTCAAAATACTCTAAATTACTAGGTAAATGTTTTAAGTTTTTGTAATGTCCAATTGTTACTTCAACATTAAGCTTGGTCTAGATAAAGTAGATGGTGACTGCTAACGCGACCCTGTCTTGCCCCACCTCGGCGGAGGACTGCTCACGGTGGGGTTTTAGTGGGTTCAAGTCCCACACATCCCCTTCCACCACCCCCTTGGTGGAAGGGTAGTGCGAAGGCATTTCGCCCCTAAAAAAAAAACAAAAAAAAAAAGATAAAGTCTCTATTGATAATGCGACAGACTTCTTGGGAATCAAAATGGACTCAATTTGACAGTGCAGGGATCCTTGTGCAACATGGCCTATCGGGAAGAGTTACAGTTAACAGACGTGGCTGCGTATATGCTAGTTTATTTATTATATCAGCATTATGTCGTATGGTGTATTGCTGTGGGGAGCTGCTGCTGAGATAGATACAATCTTTATCTTACAAAAGCGTGTGATACGAGCCATATATACGAAATGGATTTTGGGAATCGTTCGGGGACCTTTTTTAAACAATGATATATTAACTTTATATATCGAGACTTATCAGAAAACATTACGTTTGGACATTAATATTTTAATAAATTAGAACATGAGGAATAAAGATAAAATAGAGGATAAATAGATAAAATGCTAGTTTGTATATCAACAAAGGCAAATAAAAGGTCCTTTTAAGATAATTGTGTGCGGTTTTACAATAAGGAATATTTTCGCAAAACATCAGATTTTTATATAATAGCTTAGTTAGATCTCAAACTCACTTTTCACTACCTAAATGGTATTCCAAATAACCTTCATTCAAGTTCTTTTTCATTATTTGCGTTCATCATTCTTTTACTTTCTTCTAAGACAATGGCGTAATAATACCTTGTATGAGCGTTTTCACAAAAAAGTGTACCCCCCACTTTTCGGTTGTCCCTTGTGTTTGAAGTATTACTAACAAAATATGATATGATCTGGTGAATATTTTAATTACTGTAAGCAGTAAACACATTTTAAACTAGTAAATGAAGTGCCACAAATATGAAAAAAAAATAGAGCAATTAAAATAATTACCAATTTTAATCAGCAAGAAGTCAGTTTTTGATGTGTCCCCCACTCGAATTTCTTGATGTTAAAAGCTATTCTGAAAAAATTTTGTACGCGATACATTGATATTTGGTACGGTTTGAAAGAACTCTGAGTATTCTATCGTCTCCGGTACTTTTTAATTTAAACCTAAAACACACAGTTCCACAATTCAATTTCCAACAAACATGTAAAAAGTGGTGCCGACCGGACTTGACAGGTTTGTCACGGCTAAAACTGCTATTTAAATAATAAATAAGGACTTTTTCATTTCTGAACTGGCAACATTAACCTTACAATCCACTAAAAAAAGAACCAGTTGTGCAGTTTGTTATACGAAACCGAGTAAAACGAGTGTGTATTTTGTTGTGCCACGAACGTCAAGATTTCTTGTGTCGGATTTGAGACACAATAACTGCTGATTCCGGTAAGTTTACATCATTTCACGATATTTAAAAGATTAATAATTTAATAATGTAATCGTAATATAGTTAATAACAAATTTAATGTAAATGTTTATTTTAGAATACAGTTCAGAATATAATAAGGGAAGAGAGCGTCACGTCAGGTTTGCGACATTTTATTCCGTGACCTACCAGGCTAACCAGCAAAGTCGCAAAACCGACACCATAAAGCAAGGTTTACATTACGATAATTTACAGTTATTTTTTATTTCCTGTTTTATATTATGTGTGTCGGTCTGTTTGAATAGTGAGTTATTTTTTAAAACAAGTAGGTATCGTTTATTTGTTTAGGTTTATTATGTATGAAGTTATGTCATACAGTGCTACGTTTATTTATCATCGGAAGGTTCATACAAATTAGTACTACTTTTTTTTAAAGATTTTTGACTCTATTCTTTAAAGTTCTTATTATTTAAAAATCGTTATATACATTTTAGGTTAGACGATGCCACTCACTAGTGCAGAAAGGTCTAGGAGGTATAGAGAAAAGATGAAAAAGGAAAATCCTGATAAGCTTGAAGCACAAAGAATCAAAAATTTACAAAGAATAAAACAAAAGAAAAAAATGTTTCAGAAATGACTCTGGAACAAGCTGAGAGCAGGAGAAAAGTTTGGCGAAAAGACACAAGACAAGCTAGTAGACAGAAAAAAAGGCAAAGTGTTCAGGATAGTGTCAACGTGGCACCTAACGACAATTTACAATCCGAAGATATAGCATCAGCATCTCAAATTCATTGTATAAAATCTGTTCAATACCTTAAAAAGAAAAATACATACTTGGCGAATAAATGCAGACGTTTCATGACATACAATATAAAACTAAAAAGACAGAAAGAGGCTAAAAAACTAAAAAAAAAAACGTAACCAAAGGCTTTTGAAACAGAACAAAGACGAAGTAAATTATTTGGAAACAGAGTTATTAAAAATGAAAGCAAGGAATGAAATGTTAGAACATACACTGAAAAAATCGTATCAAAATTGCACTAAGCGAACAGAAAAACAGACTTTAAAAAAGCTCGTGAAAAATTTCGAAAACAAAAAGATTATTACAAAAATCCTAGGTTTACAAGGCAAAGTAAGAGAAAAGAAGAAACGCACAAAACCTACAGAGATCCCAGAAATAGAGAAATTTTATATGAGAGATGACGTCAGCCGTAATACAGCAGGAAAAAAGGAAACGAGAACTAAAGATAAAACCAAAAAACAGATTCGATACTTATGTGATACACTAGTGAACACTTTTAAAAAATACAAAACCGAGGGAGGCCGCTACGAATTTACAACATTTTACAGGAACAAACCGTTTTTTATTCTTTCGCCAGGAATAAACTCGAGAAATACTTGTTTGTGCCCCAAGCATAGTAATATGGACTATTTACATACGGCGTTGGTAAAACACGGAATCATCAGTGGCACGAGAAAAGACGCTTTAGAGAATATATGTTGCGACACAAACAACTACGACTGCATGTACCATACATGTCGTCAATGCAAAGATAGAAAGATACAGTTTAATCTGGCTACAGAGGAGAAATTAAACCAGGAAGTAGAATGGCTGGAATGGGATAGGAAAGAACATATATATGAAAAGAAATACTTAGTATCAAAGAAAGAAGTTAAGACCATGAGAACCGAAAAAGTGATTAAAAAGGAAAGTATAACGGAGTTAAGAACTAAATACGAAAATGATATGATCCTATTTAAAAAACACCATTTTAACAATAACCATATGCAAAAACAATATCAAAAGGCTGTGTCCGAGCTGAAAGACAACGAATGCCTAATTATTGTATGTGACTTTTCGGAATCTTACGAAGCGATAATGGCAAATGAAGTTCAAAGCATGCACTTTGGCGCCTCCAAACGTCAAATATGCAGCCACCAGCCACCGGCGATTTGGGCTCACCTAGCTCCTGTAATCGAAATGGTAAAAACAAGAACACCGAATGTAGAGATATTTCATTTTTACACAGATTCTGAAAAATTTTCTCTTCGCAGTACCGTCAGAAGAACAATTTCTACTTACTTGCTTATTTCACAAAGACTTACGGATTCAAGTATTCGACTTGGTCGTTTTATGAAGCGTATCATGGCAAAAGTGTAGCTGACGGAATCGGTGGCAGCGTGAAACGGAGTCTAGATAAAAAAGTATGTCTTGGAACCGATATAGTAGATGCAAAAGATGCTTATGAAGTGTGCAAAGATTGTTTGAAAAAAACCAAAGTGTTCCTCATCTTAAAAAGCGATATTGACAACATATCAAAAATATTGCCAGCTAAACTACCAGTTCTCAAAGGAACTATGCAATTGCATCAGATAATAACAGACAAAAATGACAAATTCAAAATAGCATATAGAGCCGTAAGCTGCTTTTGTGGAGAACAAAGAGGACAGTGTGAGTGTTTTTCTCCAAAACCTCATTATGTGATAGATCCTAGAATAACTGAACCAGTTGATTCGTTTTTATTGTGTGCAGCTGTGATGAATCTACCCTTTGATCAACCTGTAGATACTTGTATTAATGACGATCAAACGACAGCAGAAATTGGATCTAACTGCTCGTTATCTTTCAATGAAATAATTGATACTGTTGAAATAATTGATACGATGGAGCTTCCAATAATTAGCGTACAACAATTGGAAGAATATTTACCTACAAATGAGAGTAGTTCCCCAAATGAACCTAAAATAAAGATATTAGAAGAGAGGAGGTTCTTTCCAAAATCAAAAAAGGTCTTAACTGATATTCATCATAATTCCGTCCACAGTATCGTTCCAAACACTCAACGTTGCAAAATTCAAACAATAAAGGGTGCCCAATGTCAGAAATGTCTTACGACCATCTCAGGACGAATAGGGATATGTATGGTTTGCAAAAAAATGTACTGCAGCGAATGTATTGGTCAGCAAATATATCCTGATTTTATATGCGATCCATGTCTAGAAAGCTAAAAAATAATGTAGGTATTAATTTCTTCAGGGTCTAGTATGAAATTACTTCCATCATAATTTCTTTCTCAATTCTAAAGCAATCCTATCCAAATTTTAAGCATCTATGCAGTTCTCTATATTCTGTGGTACCGATTTAATATAAGGTTTGATAGCGTAATATTTGTTGCACCTTTACTGACTTTGTTTTTTTTTTTCAGATTGAACTCCTACATAAGAGCTACAGCATGGTTATTTATAACGATATTGATAAAATTCTAGCAGGAAATGATTTTGTACAGTGTTACTACAATCATATTAAATGGCCTTGGCCTGTTATTATATAATATAATAACATGGTTATTTATAACGATATTGATAAAATTCTAGCAGGAAATGATTTTGTACAGTGTTACTACAATCATATTAAATGGCCTTGGCCTGTTATTATACAATATTCACTTTGTCAGAACTGAATATTGCTATGGATGTCGAGAGGAGCTACATACGAATAATGCACAAAGACCGGCGCATTTAATGCTAGCCATGACTAGAACTGATATTTTTTACTTATTGCAAACTTCCTATTTTTGGTGCAATGATTGCCAACTATGTGTTTACGATCATTTTCCTGCTGAAGAATGTGTAATTTGTTGGAATTAGTGACTCTTTATTAATTTCATCTTAGTTTTCTGATTTATAATTTGGTTTAAGATTCAAATTTATTATTGTTATTTTTTTGTTTTCGCATAATAATACATGGTACCTATGACGAGTGCCAGTTTTGATTTATTATTGGCAAATGCTGTAATACATTCATTGAATACATTAGTCAATTCATTATGATAACTCTTAAAGATTATTTTAGGTACAAAATACGTACCTGTTGTTTTTTTGTTACTATTTGTGGTTTCATTTATAGTAGGTTCAATTATAGCCTTTATTATTTACTTGATTATTTAGTAACTGTCACAGCCACCTATTTTTATATTATTTTTTACTACAAGTATAATGTTAACGACTGACAAATTATGTAGAAGATCTCAGATTTAACCTTGATCTCAAGTTTTTAGAGTAATTAATATCGTTTAGGCGCAGAATGTCCAATTCGCAAAATGTCCAGCGGACGCAAAATTTCCAATTCACTGAATGTCCAGTTCGCAGAATGTCCCGTTCGCAGAATGACCAATTCGCAGAATGTCTAGTTCGCATAATGTCTAGTTCGCAGAATGTCCAGTTCACAAAACGTCCAAATCGCAGAATGTCCATTATTCCTAATAAACGTTATTACACCACTAATTGGTGGGGGATTTAAAAAACCCTAAACTTGACTACTTATTGATATATTAATACTTTAATTTCTCACTAATTAATGGTGACAACGTTATGATGAATAATGGACATTCTGCGATTTGGACGTTCTGCAAACTGGACATTCTGCGATTTGGACGTTTTGTGAACTGGACATTCTGCGAACTAGACATTATGCGAACTAGACATTCTGCGAATTGGTCATTCTGCGAACGGGACATTCTGCGAACAGGACATTCAGTGAATTGGAAATTTTGCGTCCGCTGGACATTTTGCGAATTGGACATTCTGCGCCTAAACGATATTAATTACTCTAAAAACTTGAGATCAAGGTTAAATCTGAGATCTTCTACATAATTTGTCAGTCGTTAACATTATACTTGTAGTAAAAAATAATATAAAAATAGGTGGCTGTGACAGTTACTAAATAATCAAGTAAATAATAAAGGCTATAATTGAACCTACTATAAATGAAACCACAAATAGTAACAAAAAAACAACAGGTACGTATTTTGTACCTAAAATAATCTTTAAGAGTTATCATAATGAATTGACTAATGTATTCAATGAATGTATTACAGCATTTGCCAATAATAAATCAAAACTGGCACTCGTCATAGGTACCATGTATTATTATGCGAAAACAAAAAAATAACAATAATAAATTTGAATCTTAAACCAAATTATAAATCAGAAAACTAAGATGAAATTAATAAAGAGTCACTAATTCCAACAAATTACACATTCTTCAGCAGGAAAATGATCGTAAACACATAGTTGGCAATCATTGCACCAAAAATAGGAAGTTTGCAATAAGTAAAAAATATCAGTTCTAGTCATGGCTAGCATTAAATGCGCCGGTCTTTGTGCATTATTCGTATGTAGCTCCTCTCGACATCCATAGCAATATTCAGTTCTGACAAAGTGAATATTGTATAATAACAGGCCAAGGCCATTTAATATGATTGTAGTAACACTGTACAAAATCATTTCCTGCTAGAATGTTATCAATATCGTTATAAATAACCATGTTATTATATTATATAATAACAGGCCAAGGCCATTTAATATGATTGTAGTAACACTGTACAAAATCATTTCCTGCTAGAATTTTATCAATATCGTTATAAATAACCATGCTGTAGCTCTTATGTAGGAGTTCAATCTGAAAAAAAAAAACAAAGTCAGTAAAGGTGCAACAAATATTACGCTATCAAACCTTATATTAAATCGGTACCACAGAATATAGAGAACTGCATAGATGCTTAAAATTTGGATAGGATTGCTTTAGAATTGAGAAAGAAATTATGATGGAAGTAATTTCATACTAGACCCTGAAGAAATTAATACCTACATTATTTTTTAGCTTTCTAGACATGGATCGCATATAAAATCAGGATATATTTGCTGACCAATACATTCGCTGCAGTACATTTTTTTGCAAACCATACATATCCCTATTCGTCCTGAGATGGTCGTAAGACATTTCTGACATTGGGCACCCTTTATTGTTTGAATTTTGCAACGTTGAGTGTTTGGAACGATACTGTGGACGGAATTATGATGAATATCAGTTAAGACCTTTTTTGATTTTGGAAAGAACCTGCTCTCTTCTAATATCTTTATTTTAGGTTCATTTGGGGAACTACTCTCATTTGTAGGTAAATATTCTTCCAATTGTTGTACGCTAATTATTGGAAGCTCCATCGTATCAATTATTTCAACAGTATCAATTATTTCATTGAAAGATAACGAGCAGTTAGATCCAATTTCTGCTGTCGTTTGATCGTCATTAATACAAGTATCTACAGGTTGATCAAAGGGTAGATTCATCACAGCTGCACACAATAAAAACGAATCAACTGGTTCAGTTATTCTAGGATCTATCACATAATGAGGTTTTGGAGAAAAACACTCACACTGTCCTCTTTGTTCTCCACAAAAGCAGCTTACGGCTCTATATGCTATTTTGAATTTGTCATTTTTGTCTGTTATTATCTGATGCAATTGCATAGTTCCTTTGAGAACTGGTAGTTTAGCTGGCAATATTTTTGATATGTTGTCAATATCGCTTTTTAAGATGAGGAACACTTTGGTTTTTTTCAAACAATCTTTGCACACTTCATAAGCATCTTTTGCATCTACTATATCGGTTCCAAGACATACTTTTTTATCTAGACTCCGTTTCACGCTGCCACCGATTCCGTCAGCTACACTTTTGCCATGATACGCTTCATAAAACGACCAAGTCGAATACTTGAATCCGTAAGTCTTTGTGAAATAAGCAAGTAAGTAGAAATTGTTCTTCTGACGGTACTGCGAAGAGAAAATTTTTCAGAATCTGTGTAAAAATGAAATATCTCTACATTCGGTGTTCTTGTTTTTACCATTTCGATTACAGGAGCTAGGTGAGCCCAAATCGCCGGTGGCTGGTGGCTGCATATTTGACGTTTGGAGGCGCCAAAGTGCATGCTTTGAACTTCATTTGCCATTATCGCTTCGTAAGATTCCGAAAAGTCACATACAATAATTAGGCATTCGTTGTCTTTCAGCTCGGACACAGCCTTTTGATATTGTTTTTGCATATGGTTATTGTTAAAATGGTGTTTTTTAAATAGGATCATATCATTTTCGTATTTAGTTCTTAACTCCGTTATACTTTCCTTTTTAATCACTTTTTCGGTTCTCATGGTCTTAACTTCTTTCTTTGATACTAAGTATTTCTTTTCATATATATGTTCTTTCCTATCCCATTCCAGCCATTCTACTTCCTGGTTTAATTTCTCCTCTGTAGCCAGATTAAACTGTATCTTTCTATCTTTGCATTGACGACATGTATGGTACATGCAGTCGTAGTTGTTTGTGTCGCAACATATATTCTCTAAAGCGTCTTTTCTCGTGCCACTGATGATTCCGTGTTTTACCAACGCCGTATGTAAATAGTCCATATAACTATGCTTGGGGCACAAACAAGTATTTCTCGAGTTTATTCCTGGCGAAAGAATAAAAAACGGTTTGTTCCTGTAAAATGTTGTAAATTCGTAGCGGCCTCCCTCGGTTTTGTATTTTTTAAAAGTGTTCACTAGTGTATCACATAAGTATCGAATCTGTTTTTTGGTTTTATCTTTAGTTCTCGTTTCCTTTTTTCCTGCTGTATTACGGCTGACGTCATCTCTCATATAAAATTTCTCTATTTCTGGGATCTCTGTAGGTTTTGTGCGTTTCTTCTTTTCTCTTACTTTGCCTTGTAAACCTAGGATTTTTGTAATAATCTTTTTGTTTTCGAAATTTTTCACGAGCTTTTTTAAAGTCTGTTTTTCTGTTCGCTTAGTGCAATTTTGATACGATTTTTTCAGTGTATGTTCTAACATTTCATTCCTTGCTTTCATTTTTAATAACTCTGTTTCCAAATAATTTACTTCGTCTTTGTTCTGTTTCAAAAGCCTTTGGTTACGTTTTTTTTTTTAGTTTTTTAGCCTCTTTCTGTCTTTTTAGTTTTATATTGTATGTCATGAAACGTCTGCATTTATTCGCCAAGTATGTATTTTTCTTTTTAAGGTATTGAACAGATTTTATACAATGAATTTGAGATGCTGATGCTATATCTTCGGATTGTAAATTGTCGTTAGGTGCCACGTTGACACTATCCTGAACACTTTGCCTTTTTTTCTGTCTACTAGCTTGTCTTGTGTCTTTTCGCCAAACTTTTCTCCTGCTCTCAGCTTCTTCCAGAGTCATTTCTGAAACATTTTTTTCTTTTGTTTTATTCTTTGTAAATTTTTTATTCTTTGTGCTTCAAGCTTATCAGGATTTTCCTTTTTCATCTTTTCTCTATACCTCCTAGACCTTTCTGCACTAGTGAGTGGCATCGTCTAACCTAAAATGTATATAACGATTTTTAAATAATAAGAACTTTAAAGAATAGAGTCAAAAATCTTTAAAAAAAAGTAGTACTAATTTGTATGAACCTTCCGATGATAAATAAACGTAGCACTGTATGACATAACTTCATACATAATAAACCTAAACAAATAAACGATACCTACTTGTTTTAAAAAATAACTCACTATTCAAACAGACCGACACACATAATATAAAACAGGAAATAAAAAATAACTGTAAATTATCGTAATGTAAACCTTGCTTTATGGTGTCG
The DNA here is from genome assembly GCA_963854805.1 of Plagodis dolabraria. Classification (NCBI taxonomy): domain Eukaryota; kingdom Metazoa; phylum Arthropoda; class Insecta; order Lepidoptera; family Geometridae; genus Plagodis; species Plagodis dolabraria. The sequence continues at coordinate 16,512,549 of OY978440.1, read as the reverse complement.
GTTTTGCGACTTTGCTGGTTAGCCTGGTAGGTCACGGAATAAAATGTCGCAAACCTGACGTGACGCTCTCTTCCCTTATTATATTCTGAACTGTATTCTAAAATAAACATTTACATTAAATTTGTTATTAACTATATTACGATTACATTATTAAATTATTAATCTTTTAAATATCGTGAAATGATGTAAACTTACCGGAATCAGCAGTTATTGTGTCTCAAATCCGACACAAGAAATCTTGACGTTCGTGGCACAACAAAATACACACTCGTTTTACTCGGTTTCGTATAACAAACTGCACAACTGGTTCTTTTTTTAGTGGATTGTAAGGTTAATGTTGCCAGTTCAGAAATGAAAAAGTCCTTATTTATTATTTAAATAGCAGTTTTAGCCGTGACAAACCTGTCAAGTCCGGTCGGCACCACTTTTTACATGTTTGTTGGAAATTGAATTGTGGAACTGTGTGTTTTAGGTTTAAATTAAAAAGTACCGGAGACGATAGAATACTCAGAGTTCTTTCAAACCGTACCAAATATCAATGTATCGCGTACAAAATTTTTTCAGAATAGCTTTTAACATCAAGAAATTCGAGTGGGGGACACATCAAAAACTGACTTCTTGCTGATTAAAATTGGTAATTATTTTAATTGCTCTATTTTTTTTTCATATTTGTGGCACTTCATTTACTAGTTTAAAATGTGTTTACTGCTTACAGTAATTAAAATATTCACCAGATCATATCATATTTTGTTAGTAATACTTCAAACACAAGGGACAACCGAAAAGTGGGGGGTACACTTTTTTGTGAAAACGCTCATACAAGGTATTATTACGCCATTGTCTTAGAAGAAAGTAAAAGAATGATGAACGCAAATAATGAAAAAGAACTTGAATGAAGGTTATTTGGAATACCATTTAGGTAGTGAAAAGTGAGTTTGAGATCTAACTAAGCTATTATATAAAAATCTGATGTTTTGCGAAAATATTCCTTATTGTAAAACCGCACACAATTATCTTAAAAGGGCCTTTTATTTGCCTTTGTTGATATACAAACTAGCATTTTATCTATTTATCCTCTATTTTATCTTTATTCCTCATGTTCTAATTTATTAAAATATTAATGTCCAAACGTAATGTTTTCTGATAAGTCTCGATATATAAAGTTAATATATCATTGTTTAAAAAAGGTCCCCGAACGATTCCCAAAATCCATTTCGTATATATGGCTCGTATCACACGCTTTTGTAAGATAAAGATTGTATCTATCTCAGCAGCAGCTCCCCACAGCAATACACCATACGACATAATGCTGATATAATAAATAAACTAGCATATACGCAGCCACGTCTGTTAACTGTAACTCTTCCCGATAGGCCATGTTGCACAAGGATCCCTGCACTGTCAAATTGAGTCCATTTTGATTCCCAAGAAGTCTGTCGCATTATCAATAGAGACTTTATCTTTTTTTTTTTGTTTTTTTTTTTAGGGGGCGAAATGCCTTCGCACTACCCTTCCACCAAGGGGGTGGTGGAAGGGTAGTGCGACAAAATACGTACCTGTTGTTTTTTTGTTACTATTTGTGGTTTCATTTATAGTAGGTTCAATTATAGCCTTTATTATTTACTTGATTATTTAGTAACTGTCACAGCCACCTATTTTTATATTATTTTTTACTACAAGTATAATGTTAACGACTGACAAATTATGTAGAAGATCTCAGATTTAACCTTGATCTCAAGTTTTTAGAGTAATTAATATCGTTTAGGCGCAGAATGTCCAATTCGCAAAATGTCCAGCGGACGCAAAATTTCCAATTCACTGAATGTCCAGTTCGCAGAATGTCCCGTTCGCAGAATGACCAATTCGCAGAATGTCTAGTTCGCATAATGTCTAGTTCGCAGAATGTCCAGTTCACAAAACGTCCAAATCGCAGAATGTCCATTATTCCTAATAAACGTTATTACACCACTAATTGGTGGGGGATTTAAAAAACCCTAAACTTGACTACATATTGATATATTAATACTTTAATTTCTCACTAATTAATGGTGACAACGTTATGATGAATAATGGACATTCTGCGATTTGGACGTTCTGCAAACTGGACTTTCTGCGAACTGGATATTATGCCAGCTGGACATTTTGCGAACTGGACATTCTGTGAATTGGACATTTTGCATCCGCTGGACATTTTGCGAAATGGACATTCTGTGCCTAAATGAACGTATTATTAAGATTAAAATAAAAGTCTACTAAGCGTTATGTAATTTTTGATAAGAGAAAAAAGTGCCAAAAATGTGATATTAATATGCAACACCTAGTAGGTGTACATTTTAACTGAGACCAATGTTGATTTCTAATAATAATATAATGTTTAATAAAAAAATAACTGATTATAGCACAATTTGTACTGCTTAGGTTTGTTAATTTTATAGGAATTAAGAAATAAACAATGGCTGTAAAAATACTTTAGGTATTACTTGAGTAGTAAAAGTAACAACCAATTTCAATTTGTGATTATTTTGATACTTGAAATTTCATCTGATTTGTGAAATAAGTATAATATAAAACATTTAAAATACATTTCGGTTTTATTTTATTCTATCGCATTAAATTTCTCACAAAAATGATTCATGTAAGCCCAGCCTTACAAAAAAAGGACTGTCGGTTTTGCGATTGTCCTGTGTTTTACGACGAGGGATTTCTTAGTTTTTGTTAATTTTTAATATGAAAGGGTACAAATTATATAATTTTATTATTTAAAATAGCAATGTATATTTTGAAAGCAATAATGTAGTGTCCCGGTGAAACTACTTAACCATTACAATATGAAAAAAATAACGGTTACTAACATCAGTTGTGGCAAAACCGAACTTAACATTAGCTTGAAATTCACATGTTATTAAGTTTTTCACTATTATGTCGTGGTTTAAAAAAATATATACTATTATCTTTAAAATACAATTAATATGATTTGTGTGTTTTTTCAAGAGTTGTAAGATATTTAGCTTTTAAGATAGTCGCAAAACTGTCAATTTTTTCCACAGAGTCAGTTTAATTTTACGATTTCTCGTTAAATAGCTTAAAAATGAAGGAAATAAATATAATTTCATAAATCACAATCCATATAAGTTATATTCTAATAAAAAAACCATCGAAAATATCACATTTAAAATCTGACAATAAATTCGGTCATGGTACACTTTATTTTGAAAACGCTCGTATAACTAAGTTAATCATAGTGCATATAATTTAGAATACCTCTATTCCAAAATACCTGCACCACATGTCGCAAACGGTATACTGTCATTTTGCGTTCAACCTAAAATTTTACCTAGTTGTGTAGTTTGCTTAGTACTCATAGTTTGCCGATTGATACTTAATGAATATTGCTTCAATTACAGGTTTTATTTATTTAAACTCATTAGAAAAAAATTACAAGCATAAAACCAAATGGTATTCCTAATAACTTTCCTTTCCTATACCTAAGTATACGATTGCTGCCAAGTTATTATTTAAATTCACATATTTTTTTTCACAAAATTAGATAATTATGTAACATCCAAGTTCAACGGTTTTTGTGACGGAAGAAGCACGAGGCCTATATGATGTTAAGTAGTATATAACCTCTGCATATAGGTAACCATAGACTATGCTGACTATAAATCCAGTTGACGAACGATACGGTTTCCCCTCAGGCGCCCATTAGAAGTGTATTACAACTGTTGCCACTGGCGGACCTAGGATGTTCGATTCAGGTGATTTGTATCGATATTCTGGATCGAAATACACTGTATCGGTATGATTTTTTGGATCTATGTAGTATCGTTTTAAGTATTTTTTTTTAATAAAACGTCTGTCGTAGCATTATTTTAGTATAGAGACAATTACGTTGTGTGCATTGGCCAATCTTTGAATGGTAGGGTACGCAAAATAACTTTGCGTTGAAGTGTTCTAATAAAAATCTACCTGCTGAACTATCCAAGTGTTTTCCAAAACTATTAAACAACTTTACAAAAAATATGAAACTTAATATCTACGCTTAAAAATCTCTCCTTCAAAAATACTCACGCCTTTACCTTGTTTTCTAGCGCACGTAAATACATAGACGTCGTCAATTTCATTTTCTTCTTATCGATAATCACACTGCTGCATACGTCATGCGTTTTGGGCCGGGCTATACCCTGGACTCCGATCCCTTGATCCCGTTTTCGTCTCGTTCGTATTTCTTCGTACGTAATAACAATATTTACTTTGCATGAAATTGTTTTCAAATATTTTTTCTTTCTTCACATGTAATCGCAGCAAAATTCTTCTTTATTCTTCATAATAAATCTTCGTTGATTGTTTATATATTGCTTTTTCAGTCTTCATAATAAAACATCGTTGAAAAAAAAGTCTTCTTGTTGCTAATTAAAGTTTTTCAATACATTTTCCCATGTAGAGATAGCGTCCCGGAGTACAGCTGGAGTCTTCTAATAGAGGTGCCTTGAAGGGCGAGGTGGCCCCTGGTCGCCATGTAGGGCTCTCAGTCACGGTCGCCATGAAGGGAAGTACAATTGTCACGGTCGCGATGAAGGGATGGCGGCTCTTGGAGCCACCAAATGAAAGAGGTGTGTATCCTTTAGCGTTCCATCGTATATTAAGACTTTTCTAACTTACATCATTCATACCTTATATACTACAACAATTGGTTCTTATCTTATTATTATTATTTATTTTACAACATAATTTTAAATGTTTTACAATATTCATATATAAAAAAAAAACAAATATTATAAAAAACTTAAAACTAGGATGCCGTCGGCAGCGGGGCAGGGCCCAAGCTACCAGCGGTTATTATTATTATTATTATTAATGGACGAGCAGCAATATGCTGATATGTCCATATCATTGCAGTGTTGGATTTATAGTTTCAGAAGAGATTTCTTTTCTGTAGATAGCCATTTGTCCAGTTTATTTTTAAAATTGTTAATTGATGTGGCTGACACAACATGTTCTGGTAGTTTATTCCAGTTATGCACTACTCTGTTGCTCAAGAAATCGTGTGCAGGCTTTGTTATGGCCAAATCCCGAATAAGCTGGATTTCATGTCCCCGGATTGGCCTTGAGATTTCTCTGATTATATACAAGTCTTCTATATTAGGTAGGTTATAATATTGATTAATAATCTTAAATGTCTCAATAAGATCACCCCTACGGCGTCTTTCTTCTAGACTAGTGAGGCGTACTGTTATAGGAGTCTCTCTCCATAGGACTTGTGACGCAGGGCCTGTAGTAATTTGGTTGCTTTCCTCTGGACACTTTCTAGAAGGTTAATATTTTTTTGGAAGTATGGGCTCCAAACTTGAAAACCATACTCTAGCAGGGGTCTGATATATGTTTTTATATATTTTTAGAAAGACTTATACAGTGAAGAATTGGAATGATCTCCTTATGCCATATAAAAACGAGTTGGCTTTTTTCACTATAGATGTGATTTGAGCTTCCTATTTCAGATTAGATGCTATTAACACTCCTAGGCACACTAGGTCTTTTTGCAGATCAACAGACTCTATATCACTGTTGTCTAACATATACTTTGCTCTAGAGTTTGCTGAGCCCAAGTGTAACACAGTGCATTTTGCTGCATTCAGTTTAATAATCCAATCCTTAGCCCAGGCTTGGATGCAATTAAGGTCCTCCTGCAGCTGTCCAGATTTAATTAGGGGGTTGGCAAAGATTTTACCATCATCAGCAAAGAAGGCGGTCTGAGATTGGATCACCTCTACCAGGTCAGTGATAAAAATTCCAAATAGATGGGCTGAGAGCACTGATCCCTGGGGAACGCCACTAAATACTTGTTTTGGTTGAGATAGGTATGTTCCAACACGTACTTTAAAAGTTCTATCTTTTAAGTAGTTTCCTATCCACTTGAGTAGTGTACCCCGTACTCCAAAATGCTCTAGTTTAATCAGTAGGCGTTGGTGAGGGATCTTGTCAAAGGCGCATTCAAAGTCCAAGTACACAATATCTACAGGATCATTGTTGTCAAGACTTTTTGTCCATGAGTGTATGCATGACAGCAGATTTGTAATGGTGGATCCCTTTTTTGTGAAGCCATGCTGTTTAACTGATATTACACATTCTCTGCTTAAAAATTTGGTCAGTTTTATGCTTATGATTTTTTTCATTAATTTTACAACAGTACTGGTAAGACTAATAGGGCGGTAGTTTCCGGTGACCATCTTGTCACCCTTCTTATAAATCGGCGTGACCAAGGCATGCTTCCAGTTTTGAGGTAAGTAACTATATTTGAAGGACATGTTAAAAAGTGTGCTAAGTACAGGAGCCAAGATGTGGGCACTGTTCTTAAGTACAAGGCTTGGAACTTGATCAGGGCCAGGAGATGAGTTAGTATGCAGGCTTGCTATTGCTTTCTCCACATCTTCTACAGAAAAGGATATATCACATAGATCATGTTCCACACGAGCCACACCAACTTTCATCTGTTGTGACAAGGGGGGCTCTAATGAGTATGTTTTTTTAAATTCTTCGGCAAAAACATCAGCCATCTGAGAAGGCTGCGTTACCAGGTCACCACTCTGGGTCCGGATGGCTGCTGGGATGCTCACTTTTGAAGATGAACATCTCCGAATGTAAGAGTAGAATGATTTGTCCCCATATTTAAGTATTTCGGCTTCATAACAGCTCCTTTGTTTCCTCGACATATCAACACATTTGTTGTTTGCTTCTCTGTAGAGTTGGTAGTCATTTTCTGACCCAGAGATCCTGTAATAGTCCCACAGATTTTTTTTTCAGCCACTAGTTTTTAGACATTTCTATCAATCCATGGTTTATTTCGGGGTTTATTCTTGACTTTTCTTTCAGGAGCATGTTTATCGACAGTTGTGTTGATTGCAGACAAGATCTCCATCCACAATTTTTCTGTATCATTGAAACAGTTTACCTCCTCTAAATTATTTCTTAAATCATTGTCGAAACTGTAAAAATTAATATATTGGTAGTAACGTCTAAACTTAGGCGTATCAGTAGATTTTCTTACTAGGCACTGAAGGCTGAATTCTAGTCCAGCATGGTCACTTTTGCCGATTGGAGGTTTGTGCATTACTTCATCAATTAGAGAATCCTCATTTACCATAACAAGGTCTAGTAAGGATGATTCTTGCCCTTGTCTGAAGCGTGTATGGCTTTTCACCAACTGATGGAGATTGCTGTCTCGGAACGCTGTAACAAAGAGTTCTTCGGGGCCAGAATAACATTGGCTCGGTGGCCATTTAATAGTTGGATAGTTAAAGTCACCTGCAATGATCACTCTATTTCTTTCAGTAGCAGCAATGAGATTATTTAGTAATGTAGCGCCACGAGTTTTCCATACAAGTTCATCCTGACTACCTGATCGATATAAACCAATAACCAAGAAATTATAAGTACTGCTATATGTAGATATACAATTTATTGTATATCTACATATAGCGCCTCAACTCCATCGCACATATAATTTTTGTTGCGCCTTGCTATGATAGGAATACCGTTTAGGTGTTCCCGTTCCATTATTTCTTCTAATAATGCGTTAGTGTCTGTGGGCGTCTCGGTCATAATCGTCGCAGTTCCCGCGATGTTTGATGGGGTAAGGCGTACTTCGGCCAGCTGCTTTTTTACGCCGTCGAGTTCTTCTCTCAATCCATCGTAGGATTTAATTAGCTTTGGTACTTGAAAAAGGGCTTCTCGGCATAGAGAACACAAGTACAGGAGGGTGCGTTTGCCCTTTAATCCCATAACACGCACTTCACTAGTCGTCAAGTTGCTGCATTGAAGACAGATATGTCGTTTGCAACCATCACATTGCACCGCATTTTCATCATTATGATCTTCTTCACATTGGAAGCTGTTTATTTTATTCGACATTGTTAACAAGGATTTGAATCCGACTACATCAGGCTACGAAAATACGTTACGATTTTTACACTTTTTTGTCTCTTCACAACCACTTTAGCAAGTCCTATTTTCAATGATTTTACCACAATAAATGCGTAATTGATTATTAAAAAACTATTTTTTGCCAAAAATTATGTTCTTAAGCTATTTAATTCTGATTTAAAATACGACACAAGTTCCAACACTGCTTCTTCAATCGAGGGTAGGGGAAAGAAAAAAGTTCTTAGTTCGTGCTTGATACATGTAACAGAGGTTATCGGTAAATATGTGCTGCTCTATATCTAAATCATCGTTTCTCCTATCTATCTACGATCGCATAATCTCACGTAGGCACTTATCACTACAGAGTCGTCGCATGGTGTCTTCGTGTCTTCGTCGAGTCGTCGCCGTGGTGTCGTCGTGTCGTCGTCGTGTCTTCGTCGAGTCGTCGCATGGTGTCGTCGTGTCGTCGTCGTGTCTTCGTCGAGTCGTCGCATGGTGTCGTCGTGTCATCGTCGTGTCGTCGTCGTGTCATCGTCGTCTCGTCGTCGTGTCTTCGTCGATTCGTCACCGTGGTGTCGACGTCGTGTCTTCGTCGAGTCGTCGCATGGTGTCGGCATGTCATCGTCGTGTCTTCGTCGATTCGTCACCGTGGTGTCGACGTCGTGTCTTCGTCAAGTCGTCGGATGGTGTCGTCATGTCATCGTCGTGTCGTCTTCGTGTCATCGTCGTGTCGTCTTCGTGTCATTGTCGTGTCTTCGTCGAGTCGACACATGGTGTAGTCAAATTCAAATTCAAAATCATTTATTCAATTTAGGCGTCTACGACGCTCTTATGAAGGTCAATTACAAATTTTAATATTGAATTATTCTACATTGTACTGCCACGTTCAGCAAAAAAAAATATAGAGCCACTGCGTAAAGAACGGGCAAGAAACTTGGGGCCATTCTTTTAAACGTCTTTTTACAATGTGTTATAAACAATATAATACAATAATTACAATATGTATGCTTTGTTTAAATTACGTAGGAGACAGGTGATGGCTTGGCAGAGCTGGAATTTTCCAAGCAGTTTTGTCGTTTAAGTAATCGCAAACTGTGTAGTAGGATTTCTTAATCAAAATGTTTTTCACGTGCAATTTGAATTTTCCTTCTGTGAGCATTGTAATATGTTCGGGAATTTTATTATGAAACCGCACACAATTACCTAAAAAGGACCTTTTATTTGTCTTTGCTAATCTAAAACATGGTACCGTTATTTTATATTTGTTCCTAGTGTTGTAATCGTGGTTGTCACTGTTTAATTTACATTTACTCAATTTTTTCCGAACATACATAATATTTTCAAATATATACAGACTCGATAAAGTTAATATATCAATTTCTTTAAAAAGATCCCTTAGAGATCGTCGTGTCATCGTCGTGTCTTCGTCGAGTCGTCGCATGGTGTCGACGTGTCGTCGTCGTGACATCGTCGTGTCGTCGTCGTGACATCGTCGTGTCGTCGTCGTGTCTTCGTCGAGTCGACGCATGGTGTCGTCGTGTCGTCGACGTGTCATCGTCGCGTCGTCGTCGTGTCTTTGTCGAGTCGTCGCATGGTGTCGTCGTGTCGTCGACGTGTCATCGTCGCGTCGTCGTCGTGTCTTTGTCGAGTCGTCGTCGTGTCATCGTCGTGTCGTCGTCGAGTCGTCGCCGTGGTGTCGTCGTCGTGTGTTCATATTCGCGAGGTCGCGAATCCTGATGTTAATGTATTTTCGAAGCAACGCTGTTACCTGCTGCAGTTACACTAAATATAGTTAACCTACCCATTTTGGTTCGAGAGCTCCTCCGGATTATGCGCTTGGTCGTGCCCAAGTTTTTTTGTATAATTTGTCACTGACTTTCAGGAAAAACCAGTGTTTGGTTGTTTTGTGAGGTGGCGGCGACCTATTTTACCTTAATTCAGACGCCGGGCGTCCAGGATTGAACGTTTTGTGTAGATTGGCACTATCAGTGAACTCGTGGGTGACGAAGGCGGGCTCCTGCCTATCAGCGGGCTACCAGCCACGTCGACATCTGGACTGAGGGACGTTTACAATACAATACAAAATTCTTTATTCATCAACAATCTTAAGGAAGTTTATGCAAATAGAATCCCTAGATTTATTTAACTGCAGTTAGAATAAGTTAGGTATTTAGGCATAATAATCCCTTCGGCGGAACGCTCAGTGAGCCGTCAGTTGGTGAGTGGATTCCCGCCAATTCGTTTCCCCGCATTCATATACTCGCCATGTGCGAGTCGCACATAGATCGGCCGGTGTCTTTCTGTGACTTCCAGGAACCCAGTCGAATACACCACGACGTACGTGGTAAAGTATGGGGCTAGCTGAGTTGTTTTCCGGGTTTTTCTCTTGACTTTACAAGCCCAAAGATGCAGTTAGTGCGTACGAAAATGCCGTGGAAGAGACCCGTAATGAAAAGATGGCCCATCTGGTTCAAAAACAATATGCATCAATTAGCGACTTTCTACTTCATCCGTTTTTATTTTTTACTTTGTGTTGCCTTTGTCTCGTGTCGTGCCATACAAATACATACCTACATACCCTACTACTAGACTAGGTATACCACTAGAATATGTTTTACAATACTTATCTACTTATGATCGGAAAACATTGTTCTTCTAGGTCTATGAGATACATACGTTGATTTGCATGCATCTCATAGAATAACAAGATTAATGTAGGAAACCTAAACACGCATGCAGCCATCCCCTTCCCTAATCATTAAGTAAATACAAACAGTTGTGATAGTTGTGTCAACACACCATTGCGGTCTCATATACCCTTAGCTCCAGCCCTAATTGATAGACATAGGGTTGCCCTTCATGTACAGTTTTTTTTTAATTTATTCATACATTACGTAGTACTAAACCAGCAGCCATATTATTAACAAAATTGACGATGCGTAGATATCTAGAGAGATTATACTAATTAGTCCTATTCTAGTCACCTACCAAAGCCTTATACCTACCAAGAATAAAAAAAACTTCTGTTAGAGCTTTCAATATGTAGGTACTCGTAAATAGGTTGGTACTCTTAACTTTTCAAGTGTGAATCAACGTAAGTAATATAAACACAAAAATATTTCTGCTACTCTTATTTATTATCCTTATACTTAGTAATATAGAATAAATAGGTAAATATACGAAATTAAATTAAGGTCATAAAAAATATAAAAAATAGAGTAAATACTGTACTTGCATTGAAATAAATAACACCTACGTGTATAAAAAGAGAATAGTAAAATAATAATTTAAAACAAGATATTTTCTTAATCGTAAGTTAAGACTTAAGCCTAATTTTTATATTAAATTCGCCTTAGTTGAATTTTATCAACCTAAACGCAATATCATTATTATTCCTGCCTTCGGTGACTACGTGGAAAATGTTATTTCATTATATAAACCACATAGTTTTAAAATTATGTAGTATTCATACACATATTATTGAACTATACCCGTACATTAAAAAAACCTAAACAGTAAAACAATATAAATAATTGTGAGTAAAGAATATCCTAGGTGTAGAGCTGAATTAAATATCTGACAACAATCTTTACCAGGCCTCATTTAAATTAATATATTACGACAATTTTACTATACATATATATACATTGTATATTATTAAGTAAAGCTACAATTTGCTTTATATTTTGATTAGCTGTAACATCTTTAATGGCTTAGGCATACATATCGCTTTAAGGACTAGCCCTGTTTTACAATCACAATAGATACCTACTACACACTAAACCACTAATACTAAGTTGTTAGTTTATTACAAAATTATGTTTATGAGTATGAGATCTTGCTTGTTGGAACTACTTGTTAAATATTTCAGTGAGATGAAAATAAGCACTTACATAAATAAAACATCACATAAAATAAAGTGTTCATAATTATATAAATACAAGCTTTCCATGCGCGGCTCCGCCCGCGCGTATGTCGGTTATCGCGCAAAAAACATTAACCTCTTTTTGCGCAGTTGGGTAAAAACTATCCTATGTTTCTCCCCGGGTCTCAAACTATTTCCATACCAAATTTCATTCAAATCGGTCCAGTAGTTTTGGCGTGAAAGCGTAACAGACAGACTGACAGTGTTACTTTCGCATTTATAATATTAGTACTGATTATATTTATAATTTACAATTATACACAAGCGTGCGTAAAGAAATCCAGTAGACTACAAATTACATAATATATTTTTTTAGAAAGGAATGTTTATTTTACGTATATTATGTTTTTATTCTAGCTGTTATCCGAGACTTTATTCGCGTGGGCATTGCATTGGTGGCAAGAATACAAGTTATTGTTATACTTTCGAGCACCCATCACTGTTTCCGTTTCCCGGAAAGGTTTTGATGCGACCCATTTCCACTTGCATGTATAACCCCTGACATGTTGTGTGTAAAAGTTCTTATCGGCAGCCTTCACGTGATGAAAACGGATACAGCTACACATAATGTTTTTATTTATAACTTTTATATTCTTTTCCAATCGTTTATTTAAAGTATCCTAAGCCATATCTTTTAAATATATATATTCCATGTACAGGTATTTACCTTCTACTCCTTTATTATAAGTATACACTATACATATATAAGAAGTTATACAAAATATATATTTAGTTAATTTATTAGTAATAACAAATATTTTTAAAATATTTTAAGAAAATATCAAATTAATATTTTATTAAACACTTAAAAAATACAAAAATATATCTAGTGACAATTCCGCCTAATTTTCTTGCTAAGCCGACGTGACGTCACAAACGCCACGCAGCCAAACCGGAAGAATTTTTCGACCCGTTTCGCTTCTACACGAAGCATCCTCAGGTCTTGACTCTGCGAGCGCACGATAGAGAAATTCTCGATCGTGCAAAATATTAATTTAATATTTTCTTAAAATATTTAAAAAATATTTGTTATTATTAAATATGGGTTTCCGAAAAGTAACGCCTGAATCTATTCATTATCTTAATTTATTAGATATTTAATTAATGTTATGACTTCATCCACAATCTTCACCTTCCTGAGTCTTCCGTCATCATATAAATAAGTGGATACCTATTGTAATATATTATGCCATCTTCATATCACATTTTACTTCTTGATCTTAAGCTTTGGCACTTTTTGGCACTCCAGTATATTTGCTACAGATAACGTGGTATACAAAACCAAAATTACAAAACCCAGTTAACAGGTTTGTTCAGCCAGACATACTAACAATATCAAAAACTAAAGAATTGATGATTTCCAAAAGATAACACACATCAAAAATTTATATCCCCACATCAACTATGCACTATAGTATTATTTTCAAACATCTAGAAATAAATTTCATAAGACAATAATTCATGGACAAGTACTACATTTAGACCATTGATAGTAGTAGAGTAGTAGATAATATAAGACTGAACGTCCATTGTCAAATATTTTGCAGGTAGCCGGCTTACAAAGCAAGTTTCGAATCTAACCAGGTCTGGTGGTGCTGTGGAGTTTTTCTTTTAGTAGCTTACACTCCGACTGCAGCTCTTCAGCTTGGGTCTGCAAAATTTAAAAACGTTATGATTAAGACTTAGTGAAACACATTCCCTATTTATTTCAGGGATGGGCTAACGTATCAGCCGGATTGTCCACTGCTGAACACAGCCTCCCCTGGGGGGTTTTCCATAATCCCCACGCTTGGCAGGCATCTTGCGGATCGCAGTGTGAGAGAACAGTTCCTCAGAAAGCGCTGCTGCCCACCTTCTGGTGTGTTGCCCTTAGAGCTTTCACACAATGCGGCATTTGCCAAAGGCAGGGGCAACTACAGCCGCCACCATCTTCGGCGGCAGCAGTCAACGCATAGGCGGCAAACGCCACAGCGTCGATGACTGCCGCCAACAAGTGTCGACGCATGCAGTTGTGACGTTATTTTGTTAGTCGATGGCAGAGAGACCAAGAGCACAGAACATACACTTTTATCTACGGTTTTTTCATTTATGGATTCATCCTTGAAATCACTTACTATTTCCTCACACCATGTTCTGCTTTTGTTGTTACCCAAGCTCTGTTTTTTATTGTTACTGTAATTGTTTAGCTTATATTTCCAAAGACAAAGCCTTTTTTTAATGCAATAATTAGCAGTTCGACATAATTTAGTCACTGGAGCTCATTTTAAGTCATAGACTTGGATATTTCGCTACGCTCAAAACCTCAAGACCTACGAAGTGTGGGAGTGAAAGGTCCTAAGCAGGTACGAACCGTCGCGAGAGAAAAAGAGATAGCGAAACCAGAAGTCCCTATTCCACGTTTTACGCGAGTAAGAGGCCATAGCGTCCCGGCCGCCCCCAAGACGGCGCGCCGCGAATTATGTGTATTTGCTCAAATATCTTACGATTAAAATATATATTCTGTTAGGATGTTGTCTTGTTCAGTGAGTGAATGTGAGGCTACAGGACGTAATAACCCGAATAAATAAACATAAATCACAGGTAATTTATGTTTATTTTTACAGCTATTTTAACAATCATTATTTCGTAATTTTGTTTTAAATGGGTTTTATGAACAATGGAAATGTTAGGTAATAGGTTTATCTTCATACTTATCATCAAATTACATTGCTAAATGAAGAATTGGTTGAGATTTTGCGAAAAACCATAAAATATTTGTTTACGATAGGGCTTGACAAAGTTATGACGTCATAAGTACGTGACGGACTGCTCGGGTACATATTTGAACCTCAAAAATAACCAGTACTTATATTGATCATAAATTAGTTGATTAAATAATAATATAATTATACAAAAATGAGTTGACAGATCAGTTTATAGCTTATTGAGCGTTGATGATGATGAGGAGTCAATATTTTCACAAAATATAGAATTCAAAATTGATTTTGATGGTTTCTGTGTTCATTAAATAAATGATTGGAAATATCTTTCACTTCTGTCAAAAATGTATCGTTATATAAATGGCTAAATGCACGCGTATAATAATGTTAGGGTTCTTACAGATTTCCAAAAAAAAAAAATACGTGATAAATGGATTCGGGTTATCGATATAGCTTCATACAATGAAAACATCGACTTGTACTTATGAAAGACTCAGTACCAAATGTATATGTCATAGTAAGTATGAAGCTCTGAAAATGGTAGTCAATAGCTGTAGGAAATTATGACACAAATAACAGTTTATTTTGTAATAAAATACCTGGTTAAATATATTTTTTATAAATGGTTGTGTAGAGTCAATCAAATAACCCGTCCCTTAGCGTCCCAGGTGCAAAAGTGCCTATAATACTCGCTGCATTGCCGCGCTGGATATCCTACTATGGCCATCCTACATCAGACACAAAATAAATTTTATATTTCCTTCCAGATCAAATTGCAATTAAGGCGGCTAATATTTCATACGTAAATGGAGATATATCATCACCGTTAGCCATTACCTGTTCCTTCAAATCAAGTACAAGTCCAAGGAAAAAAAATCATACAACTCTTCTAGGTTATGACAAAAAATAACCGAAAAATATAAGCTCTTAAGAAGTTTAAAAGCGTAAACAAAAATAATTATAAAACGACCTTTAGACTTAAAGCAGAGTTAAAGAATTATAGAGTAGGCCAGGTATTAAAGATCATCGAAAAGATGTACACATCGTAATTTCTACAGCCCAAGGATTTATATATGGGACTAAACTTCGATCTTTGCTTACCACATGTGAATACTTCACGCAATTGGTATTCAGAGATATATATACTGATTACAAGGATCTGTATATTGCAGCTTAATGATTTTGTTAATGGCAATCATAACACTAAGTTATGGTAAGTTTTATTTTCATCTTGTTTTGATGAGAGTTATGGTAGTTTCGTTCGACCTACAATAAATGCATTTGACATCAACATTAAATGAGTTTAATTTTTAACAGGCCCCAAAACAAGGGGAGGTTTTCAATAAGGTTGTATCTGTTTTGAAATTTTATTTTCATTTGAAAATGTTATTTTGTTTGAAAGAATATACTTATAGATTCATCCCAATTGAAATTTCGTCATAATCAGTTAAGTAGTTTAGTTTTTAAATCATAATAACCGGAAAAATATGTTATCCAAGTGAATGAATTGCGTATTTTGCATTTCTGTGATTTCAGTGTTGTTTACGGTCATTACAATGGTCTCAATGAACTATACAGGCATAATTTCAAAGTAGTGTTTCTATTGATTCAACCAGTAAATCTCTCAATAATATTATGACCGAGTCATGACAACACTATGTCACTCACACATTAACATTTCTATTTTTTAGCACCGTTCATCTATCACTGTTGGTCTAGTACATTCTAAGTCTATGTTTTAAGTACAAATGCCGTCCGCTCTTAGTCGCCTCTTACGACACTCACGGGTAGAGATGGGGGCGTGCCGTGTGACATTCTAGCCCAGCACCCACGGGCTTATGATGACGACGGGCTGCAATGATGACCTAAGGCGTTGGCCAGACAGAAGTGACGTAAGACGAGGACGCGTCGAGGACTGGGCGGAGACGAGACATAGACGCGAGTATTTGAATTATATAGAAGAGACCCGTCGCGGACGCGACGCAGTCGCGCAGTCGGGACTATTTTCGGAATTCAACAGTCAGATTTTGACACGACGACATGTCTTCTTCTGAAGATGAAGATGTACTAGCACTGGTGCATCTCGCTAATACACAGAGGGTTAGACGTTACTGGATACATCCGGTATGGCTAAGCAATAATGACAATCGATTTTTTAAAATAATGGAGGACCTACACAATCACCCAGATCGTTTTGTCACAGTGTATAAAATGACTCCACAGTGTTTTAATATTATCATGTCCAAAGTAAGAAATGCTTTACAGAGAAAGCACACAGATTGGAGACCACCCCGCGCCCCGTCCTCGCCCCCGCCGCGTCCGCGCCCCGTCTCTTCTGTGTGTTTCGAATAAAAGGCGCATAAAAAGCGCTGCACCCGCGCCCTGCCTCTTCTATATGTTTTGCGTCGCGACGCTTCTATACATTTTGTATGGAAGAGACGCGGAAGAGACGAAGGTCCGCCGCCCCGTCTGCGTCTTACGTCTCTTATGTCTGGCCAGCGCCTTAGGCTAACGTGGCAGGAAATATTTACAAGTACAGGCCTATCCAATCACCAAGTCGCTCGAGTCCATTTTTTTGAGTGTAGTTGCAACTACTACTGCTGACCCAAGCGATCATATTCTACATTTTATTGGTTTATTTTACCATTTACACCCACACTAACATGTACAAAATTCACCTACCCGTACAAATGCGTATCAATAATTTACTGTGGAGTGGAGCGCCTACGTGTGTGAACAGGTCTGTACCTAAATTTAAATATCTACCAAAAATGTTGTGTAGCCAGTGCAATAATTGTGTTCCTTATAATGGGTTCATAAGAGAGTAAGGCATTTTGCAAATGTTCGCCTGGCTCTCTAACACTTCCAATGATAGATTGAGTGTTCCGTGATAAATAAAGTTAAACATTTTCGATCACATCATCACGTTTAACGGTTGAAAGGTTAGCTCTGCGAGAAAAATAGAAAATATAAATAACTTTTAAGGTAGAAGCTTTTATTTGAATGTATGTGACATCACACTGTGAACCCTCATGGTGAACCAATTTCCGAGCGTGTACATCACAATTCACATCATAAACGAGTATACATATATTCTGTTTAAATTTTATATTAAAGCTTATAATAAAAAGAAGACTTTTTATAAGTGCGAAGATAATTGCTGAACATACAACATCGGGTAAACATGGGTGGTAACCATCCAAAAAGTTATGTTAAATTAAGTCAGATCAAGTTTTCATACCTCACATATTTGGAGATGTGTTTTCATTGCTTTATAGCTGTCAATAAAATCTTGAACATTATCTGTTTGAATGTTGCAGATCTTTTGTAGTTCAATGTTTAGAGCATCCATCTTATTTTTGTAATCAGACACATCTGGAAGAAGCAATTAAAACAAATTAGGTTTAGGGTTAGTACTTTAAATGCTATACAATTTTCAGCATAACATGATAGAGATTGGATATTTCAGCATAACATTTGTGGAACCTATTGGGACTTCAGCTGCAATACTCACCCAGGACCTCTTAGCTACGAACGAGAGTGGTGAAGCTTCAAACAAGTTAGACAACTAAGGATTTTTTTTCAAATGATGGTAAAACCTTAATCATGCAAGCTCTACAGTTGGTGTAATTTTTATGACCTGTGGCACAGCAGCATATATCTATTACTTGGCTATCATTGCTTCAAGAGAGAAGTTACATTTAACATCTCTTCAGTCCAAGACCTTGATCATGATCAAACAGATGCCTGAATGATAGGGAATAATAGAGACAGCATTTTCAGTTTTTGTTAGTCAAATATGGGAAAGTAGAAGAACATACAGAAAAATTACATAGCTGTCCATGGGTGCACCATGCGGGTGCTGTGTTCATAACGTTGCATAAGAAGAAGTCTAAATCACAGGCACCTGGAACTTGTAGCCCAGGGAGTAGGGTTAGGCCCTTTTACAACATCACCCCCCTTTACTGCTCAAGCCTCCTTCACTGCCTAACCAATTTGGGTAACACCCTACTAACAATAACTAACATGCCGCCTTGGATACACATTCTAGGATGGAAGTTATGGTTGTTCTTGATGGGCCAAGGTTTTTTTATAGGTTATATAGGGACATCACAGGTATACACCTTACTCTGACTTCTACAGCAAATAAATTAACTACATAACCATTTTCATTTGTTAATAATTGTTCTGATAACTTCAAAGTCATACTACAGGCATAACAACACTCTGAATTCAAAATTAGCATCACTCACAGAAACGAGAGCCACAAATTATTCACTGTGGAAATTTACCAAAGACTTCAATCAACATCAAATTTGGAAGCCTCCTCTAAAAAACTGTAATGGCTGGGCTAGAACTGCACAAGACAAAGCTGATGCCTTTGCATCTCACCTCGCTACAGTTTTCTCACCAAACGAACCTGCCAATGAGACTCGATGAACTGATATTGATGAAATTCTGGAACAAGAAATGCAACTATCTCTACCTCCCAAGCCTATAACTGTAAAAGAAGTATGGAAAACCATAAATCAGCTTAAAGACAAAAAAGCCCCGGGATTTGACTTGATTTTCAAGGGGCAGTACTAAAACAACTACCTAAAAAGGGCATCATCTTCCTAACAATGCTTTACAATGGGATGCTCAGAGGGCAATACTTTCCTCAGCTATGAAAAGTCTCAGTAATACTCGTGATCCACAAACCTGGCAAACCACCTGGCGATTTTACATTCTTTAGACCAATAAGCCTATGCCGACTATGTCAAAGGTCTTTGAAAAGCTGCTACTGCGGAGAATAATTCCCATTCTAGAATATCAAAAAATCATTCCCGACTACCAGTTTGGATTTAGACAACAGCTCTCCACAATTGAACAGGTTCACCGAGTCTATGAGCACATAAGAAAAGCCCTCGAGGAGAAAAAGTACTGTTCCTCAGTGTTCCTGGGTATTCAGCAGGCATTTGACAGGGTGTGGCATAAAGGCCTACTATGTAAAATTAAATCGAACCTGCCTCATTCCTACTTCCTCCAGCTACAATCATACCTGTCAAGCAGAATATTCCAAGTTAAAGAGACAAACTCAACATCAGCCTTCTATGATATTAGAGCTGGAGTCTCAGAGGGGTCAGTACTGGGTCTTCTATTGTATGCAATATAATAGCTGACTTACCCCAGTGCGATAACATTACGACTTCTCGCCAGTGGTACAGATCCGGTAATAGCTTCTGCAACTCTCCAAAAGGGATTGGACAAAATAACATCATGGCTTAAAAAATGGAGGATAAGAGCTAGTGTTACCTTTACACGTCGAAGGGGTGACTGTCCCCCAGTAAGCTTAGATGAAACAACCCTACCGCACCCAAACAAGGTAAGATACCTGGGTCTCCACCTTGATCGGCAAAAGACTTGGCAAGATCACATAATAGCAAAGAGAGAGGAACTCAACTTACGCTATAAAGGCTTATACTGGCTTTTAGGTCGAAACAGCAAACTGTCCTCTGACAATAAACTCCTAATCTACAAAAGTGTGTTGAAACCAGTTTAGACTTATGGAATGCAACTGTGGGGCAGTGCAAGTAACTCACACATCTCAAAGCTGCAAAGAATGCAAAACACAATCTCACACACTGTAAGCAATGTACCATGGTATATCACTAACAAGGAAATACACAAAAATCTGAAAATGAGCACAGTGAAAGAGGAAATTGGGAATGCGAGCGAGTCCTATCATCAGCGACTCAAGAACACCTTAGGTGCCCAATTGATTACTCTGGGTTATAATAGATGATTAAAACGGAAACAAGTCCTAGTTACCCATTAAGTGTCCAGGACAGTCATACAAAATGAGGAGATGTACACACTCTACCTGACAATATGCCCACAACACATCTCCTTAAAGTGCCACTGATTGTAGATGGAAAGAATAACACAATAATTTTTTTTTGTTTTTATAATGTGGTTTTTAGGTATGTTCGTTTTCCATAGCACAGTAAGTTCTATAAGTACTATGCTACTATATTCCTTAAGTAAGTTGGCATTAGGCTTAGATTTAGATTTTTGTAGATGACCATTCTTTTACAAAATCAATGTGTTGTTTGTTTGTGGACAAACCTTTTTTGACTATAACTAGTGCTTCTCATATGATTTCGAGGACTCTATCATGGTGATATGAATAATGACCCTTATCAAAGAGCCATGAACCATGCCTCCTACCAGAGTGCCTTGCTGTACTTATCGGCCCCCCACAAATCCGCAAGACTTTTCACTGGCTTTCCCCCATATTACTAAGGTAACTTAGGTCTGGAATATTAGGGTAATTAATTAAGGTAACTTAGGCTGTAACTTAGGGTAACTTATAGCTTTAGCTTTAGGTATAGCTTTGGTCTGGAAGGGTCATCTGAAAAGTTTTCTGATAAAATTTTAATAAAGCAGGGGTGACCAAATGTAAATCACTACGGTTAGCCACTAGCTCTACATTTCCTAGCTCATAGTATGCACTTTATAGCTATCATTTTCATCTTGTTGTAGAAAAGATTATACAATGTCTTTATCCTCAATTTTATTTCTCAACCCCAAACTCGCTTTTCTACACTGTGTGCCTATTATAAATTAGTTATGGAATTGAAACCTCTAATCAAGGTCTGAGGCACTTCTTTTTTGAGAGAGATATGGTACACAAAACTATTCCAGAATTTGAGATTCCTAACTAAAATAGTTTTGTTTTTGATATAGACCATGTTACAAAAATAAGCCATTTTTGTAACATGGTCAATAATATTTACAACTCTGATGGCCCCCTATTCATTTACATATTTTTTTAGATATAAATTACATATTGTATTCTCTCTGAGTTCTAGAAAATTACATTCCAGGTAATTTAGCTACTTTTTCATGGAAAAATATATTTTATTTCTGGTTCATTAGGTATTTGTCATTATATTATTTAATTTTTGGTTCAACATCCTACACAAAATGATGCTTGAGACCTGTGACAAACAGACAAACAGATAGAAAGGTGACAGACTAGGGCTCCGTTTTACTCTTTGGCTACAGAACCCTAAGAAAGTATGTATTTATTAGCGTTATTCATTGTGGTGGAAAAAGTGGCTATTATCTGAATATATGTGGCTATTAACATTAACTGAAGATGGTTCTTAACCACCTGCAAGGGAATCAGCGGCATTGATGCTGGTAGCAGTGTTGTAGGCAACAAGGCTTTGTCTATGGTAGCTATGTGTATGGATCACTTTCTCACTAGTGACTGGGCATGAAAAATGTGAATGAATACTATTCATTTAGAAATCTGTAATTGGTATTTAATGTAGACAAAAAAAAATAAAATTTAAGAAATCCTATCAGTCTGATTTATTGATCAATTAGTCAGCACATTACATTCAGCAATTCGGTCATTAATCAATCCGACAATAATGGAAATCAAACAAGGACTGACCTGATGCCAGACTTTAAGTGTAACCTCTGGCTTAGATGAGTACTTGTAAATTCTAGTCACATATTATTACTTAATGTATATAGTTAAGAAAATTATGAGTATTTTATTTCCATTTTGGAAGATTTTCAAATTCAATTGATGGTAACAATAACTACAGCTACAGCATAATAAATTTCATGTGTTTTCTTGTACAGTGGTACTTACTTTGTTTCATGTATATAAAACAACCATATTATTCTATACCAATGAGTAAATTGAAAGAAAACAACTAACTGAATACACTCTGAGGCTCTGAACATAGCCCTAATGTCAGGTTTTTTCATATTTATGGTGAAAAAACCACTTATACCAAAGACTTTAACAAAGAACAATATAATGATATAACATCCTTAGAATGAATGCTCTCCTTCACTCTATGAGCGTCCTTGTACTAGCCGCTTCGAATAAGCGATAATTATGGTTGGTCTTATCTCAACAGGTGAAGGTCTTCAGAAAGATTTTTTTTATTTCATTTAAATACATATATTTAAGTACTAATATACTCACTGTCAAGCTGGTATTTCACACTAGCCAGTTCAGCCAAACAACGCTCTGTGGGCTTCTTTTGATCCTCGAAAAATTCTCTCACTTTGAAAAAATAAATATATACTAAGGCAAAAAACAATAAAAAGAGCATAATGCTCGTTGTTATCGATATTTTCTGTCTTCCTTGCCTTGCCTGCCTAATTACTTGCATTTTGAATGTTTTTTGCACAAGTTATGTTTAAAAGACTTTTTAACAGATTACTGTAATATGTACTTTTACTTGACTTTTACTTTTCTGAAAATTTTATCACCGGAGCGCGTTCCGAACCTCGGTTAGAGAGCGCACTCGCAGTGCACCAGACCATACAAACAGAAATAATCAAGTGAAATAATGACAACATGTAATGCAAACAAATAAAACAGATATCGGACATACGTACAAAGTCATTGCTTTAACGTATTTTATATTTTGTAGCATAGCACTCAAATTTAGGGATTTCGATAAATCACAGATAGCGTTGTGAATTTCTGCTTATGGCAATAGCATTAACTTAAATAAGACATATGCCGATACCCCAAAAAAGAAAAACAACAGTTGTCAGTAATTTTCCCGGTGACAATTAGGGATGGAATCAATTATGCAGTAATCGACTACTACATTCATACAAATCAGTAGCATAATCTATTAAATTGTATAAGTGAAACTACAATGTTTAAATTTATCTTTTTATGCGACTTTAAATATTTTGATAGCTCTCGTTTTAATTTTCGTCCACTAACAGTCACTTGCAACAATATATAAACATATACTTCCTCTCAACAATTTTCGGATTTATAATATTAATGTGACTAATGATTACTAAACATACTACTTCGTAAGATTGAATAATCTTACATTTTGAAAACCATGCTTTCACACAAAATGTTTTGTGGCAGTATTGGACGTAGTTCTTAAGGTAGATACTTACGTCGGCAACTGGGAATTCAAAATTCAAACAGTTTTATCGCACTTTTATCTGGTTTGGTAACCATTTTACAAAACCGTAGTATTCTTAAGCTAAAATAATAATATTAAAGTTATGATATGTGCAATGGTGTTTAAAGTTTTTAAACCACGTTTTTAACGCACATGATTCCATAAGTTTATTCAATTTAAATGTCTGTGGATTCTCCTTGGAGCCATGAAATCATCATTTATTAATGCCATGCAGGTTGAATTCACAACACCCTCTCTTGATATTCGCAGACAGTTATTTTCAGACAGCTTTGTTTCTAAATTAATTCAAAATTCTAACCACCCCTGACTCCCGAAATAGTGTCTTCTTTTTGACCTGTATGATTTGAGGAATACGAATAATGTTACTGGCCAAATTCATTACCCTTCCTGAACCTCTACTTATACTTTCCACCAATCCTCTATACTCAACTCCCCATTTGGGTATTAATAAAGATCCACCCAATGCTTCAGCCCAGTTCAGTAAACGCATTAGTTCTCAATACATATGCGTCGAAGTTGTCATCCGATAGTGCTGTTGTTAAAGCGTTGTTGATCCCTTCTGATAAAATTTGTCAACTTTTTAAGTAAACTTAACTCAATATCCTCTATTAACAAATTAGAAAACCATGAATTATCTAAGGATACCGTCATGCGCGAACTTGGCGTTATTCATGACTCCAAGCTGTTGTTTGATGAGCATATAGAACATATAGTTGCAAAGGCATCTAAAGCGTTGGAATTTGTCTTGCGTTCCTGTGCTTCATTTAATAAAATAAAAACTTTTAAAATACTATACTGTACTTATGTACGCAGTATAATTGAATATGCTTCTCAAGTATGGAATCCTCGATATAATATCTACGTCACATGAATTGAGAAAATCCAGACTAAATTTATGAGATAAGTATTTATATTTTCGCTTAAAACTTCATACAGTTCTGATGACTATCTTACTCTTTGCAAAAAAATTCATTTGCTTCCTCTCTCAAAAAGAAGAGAGATAGCAGATGTTACTTTTCTATTAAAAATTACTTCTAACTTGATAGATTGTCCCGAGCTACTAAGTATGGTAAAACCAAATACGCCTTCTGAAATAGCGTTGCGTTTCAATCCTCTTGTACATGTTCCTCTAGCTAAATCTAACTACAGGCAAAATTCTTACCTGTTACGTGTGGGCAGAAATTTCAATGAGATAGACAAGAGAGTTGGCCTAGACTTATTTTGTACAAGCATTGCATCGGCTAGGCGGTTGTTGAGCAGAGAGTTTTTCGAATAACTGTTTAAATTTAATTATAAGCATAATGTTTAGACTAAGTTGTATCGTAGTGCTCATTATTGGAATGTTATTTATTAGATAGCTATCCGTGAGGACCTATAATTGGTTATCTGTTGCTATTAGTTATATGTAAGATATTTGTTATACTGTTGGTCTTCCTAAGAAATAAATAAATATTTAAAAAAAATCGGGTGCGTGTGAATTGAGTGAGCACCCTCGAGATGGATAACACCTGGCTTAATGCGATGTATGAGGCATCGTGATCGCTTGATTTACGTGCAAAAAAGACCCGAACAACAAAATTTAAGAAATTACGTATAACCGTTACCAAAACTTCTTTACAGACTTACTACGAAAATTAAAAACAGAATATGAAAATAGAATATAAATAAACTGTACAAACGCTCAACAATCTGTTGATTGCGTAAACACCCACTTCTCCACAGTTGGGCAGCAATTAGCAGATACAATTTTATCTACCACTGAAAAAACTGAGAGTGTACTTGCGGATTCTATCAGACTCAACAAATCCCCAGTTTACTCATTCTTCATGAGCCCAACCGATACTAATGAGGTCGGTAAAATGATTAGTAATAATGGCATTTACAAATTTATCGTAGCTTCTATGGTATTGTTGTTATCTATAGTCAGAAGGGATTCTAGTTTGTTGTCAAGACAAGTTGAATAAGATGACCAATCAGCATTACAAATACAAATACAAAAGCCTTTATTACTGATAATATAAATACATTTTCCACTATTATAACTATTACATCATTTTTTAATTTATTATACAAACATATTACATTTTCTAACCATCATGTTATTAATTAAAAATTATTTCCTATGTATATTGTTGTTTAAGTATATTTTTTTTTCTGTTTTGTTTTAAATAATTTGTTACATCCTTTATTACTTATTATTAATAAATTGTAACTGTCACATAATAGTACTATTCATTATATTTTTATAATTTATTTATTACTTTTACATTATTTAATCTATTATTTAGTGAAATTGAATATGTTTAAATATCGCTTCAAATAACATCAACATGTCTTCTGATATTTTTAACATAATAGTTTAATCTTCGACATCGGTAACGTTATTATCAGCTTGCCTTTTGGCATAGGCCTCCCCTAGGGTTTTCCATCTTTCCCTGTTTGCAGCTGTTCTTTGCCATGTTGTTGTAGCTGTTTGCTTCATGTCATCCTCCCGTCTTGCTTTTTGACGGCCTCTCCGTCTTTCCGTCTGTGGGGTACCATACAGTAACATCTTTTGTCCATTTTTTCTTCTTGTTTCTTATCATGTGGCCTGCCCATTTCCACTTCAGCTTTTTCACCGTGTAAATAACATCTGTTACTTTCGTCTCGCTTCTTATATTTCATAGTTTGATTTTGTCCCATAGTTTGACCAATCAGCATTAGACAATCTATATTTGAGGGAAGGGGAGAAGTTGTGTGTCGGTCTTACTTGGTCACACACTGTGATAATAATAGGGTAGTGGTCACTACCATAACCATTAGACAAAACATTCCAAGATAAGACTGATGCTAAGGAGGCAGAGCAGATGGAGAGATCCACTGGGCTATTTGGGTTTTGGTTGGGTAGTACTCCTTTTGTGGGAGATCCATTATTTAAGACACAGAGATTTGCTTCATCGAACATTTCTAGGAGAGCATAGGCAAAAGCAGTATTATGGCTCTCCATGAGACATGATGAGCATTTAAGTCGCCCATTAAGAGAATAGGACTCCTACTATTCTCTTAACGATTTTATGGCATATAAGATGTCCGGAATTAAACTTGGGTGACGATGTGGGGTGTAAATTGAAAGGAAGGAAATATCAAAGGCTCTAACCGCTACAATATTAATTTGGGGGGGAAATAGGGGGCAGAGGGATTTGGGAATAGGCCAGTGAGCGCCTTACAAGTAAGGCGCAACCAGCATACCCGTCAGCCCTGTCATCCCGGAAACAGGAGTACCCTGAAACACGGAAATGTGATCCAGGGACTAACCATGTCTCCGAGATGGCCAGGACTGACGGGCGGAATTTGTTTATTAAGAAGAGAAGCTCATGCTTCTTTTGACGAATGCTTTTGAAATTCCATTGGAGGATGGATACTGGATCCATTATTGTTGGTTAAGGAAATAATCTGGGTAAGTTTGTGAGCAACGTTGGACGGTAAGGAGTTATTTTTGAATATAATAGTGATTAATAAACTGTCAGGAGGACATCTAGGAGTCTGTCCTCTTGATATGAAGGTAGTGTTGACGGCTCATCAGCCACAATAGCTTGATGGGCAGCTCTGTCAAAGGACTTTCCTTTTACAGAACCCCATCCTCTGGTACGTGGGGCTGTTTTTCTGTGAGACGGGGTGGAGGGGATTACTAGTTGGCTGTTGTGGGAAGAAGGTAGCTGAGACGGATTAATTAGAGAGGATGTAGCTGATGCTACCTCAGCATATGGTCTTAACGCCTTGGGGAATTGAAGTGCTGCGTCATCATAAGACATGTTTTGTTGCGACATTAATAATTTTATAGATCTCTGCCTGCCCTGCTCCGGGCAGTTCTTGTTGTTGGCAATGTGGTGACCAGAACAGTGCAATCAAGAGGCATTGCACTCCTCAACATCACAAGTAATCTGCAAAAATTCTGACATTGAATTGTTGGGAATTGATATGGTTCTACAGGAAGAGAAGTATGGTAAGAGAAAATTCTAGCAGGGAGGCATTGGCCTTGGAAAGTCATAACGACGGTCTGGGTAGGGACCCATGATGGCTTACCTTCATAAATACTTTACGGTTGAGTCTCCTAGCTTTCAGGACCTCTCCACACCCAGTGGGGATGACCAGTGACTCCACAAATTCATCCATAGACATATCGACAGGTACCTGACTATGCCCATTTTGGTAATGTTATATGTAGGAATAGTTGCTTTGTATTTACACATATCTAGAATCTGGATATCAAGGAACTTGTTAGCATCTACAGTTTGGAATTCAACCGAGATTCTATTCCTGCCCACTTTTTTCACGCCATCAGGAGGAGGCAAATATTTTTAACTTTGTTTCTGGAGAGAAACTGGCCAAACTTAATTGGACGAATTGTCGTTCCTGCTGCGGGGTCTGGTTCAGTTCGGGAAACGTAAACGATAGAAGGTCCATTGTCAGTAGACAAGTATTATTTAATGCCAACAACTAGTATGGGGTGCGTATATATGTTTTGAATTGATGCTACTGCCATTTCTGTATCTACAATTTTTTGGCTTGGCTTTGTTCTTGATCATCGTCAGATCGACGTTTTGTACCCGTAGGGGTAGCAGCAGATGTAGAAGATGCAGATCGCGGTAGTGTGGCGTTTGGTCAATAGCTAAGAGAGTTGGGGCCTTGTACGCTTTAAATTATTTCAAATAATTTTCCAACGTGTATGTGTAATAGTGGAAGTGACAATTTTATAATGATAATGCCACCAGAAATAAAAAATACAGCTCAAGAAGTCATAAAGAACGTACTGCCTGAGAAGTCTCCGGACAAATAACTATAATGATTATATTTTCCTCGTAGGTGCATTATAAGGCACTATGTATCACTCGGGAGAAAGTCCTAATTCTGTTCTCGAGTTTCCTTTAAACAATATACTCTAGAACAGCAATAGATCGTTTTCTCCTCTCGGTGTACAATGTACTATTATCTTCTAAGACAAATCCCACAACATTGACTTTTAATTTTCCCCGCCTCAATTCCTACAACATGCTTAGTGTGATCACTGCGACAGTTCTACAAAAGTAGTGCTGAAGTGCTGTTGATAATAGATAATAACTAACGATTGTAAACATCGATACTCAAATAAATTTGTTAAATAATTCGTGAAAATATTTTTTACAAAAAATGGACCTGACTTTCTGAAATTGTTATGGGTCAAATTACTTGTTGACGTGGTACCACGATAGTTCAAAGGTATTTATTATCACAATTTAGTGCGCATGGTACCGACTTTGACCAGTTATTTGACACATTTTAGTGTTGAAGTCGTTCCGTATATTATAGGGTTTTTTTTTTTATATTCAGCCTTTCCATTGACCCTTGCTACTTACGGGATAGATACACCGTTCATTAGTAGGTAAGTCATCAAGATATGCATAAAAAAATTCAGTTAGTGGAGTGTCACTCAAAAATCACTTGGCTAATATTGGTGAAATATAAATAGGACCACCTCAGTAGTATAGACCAAACAAAAAAGAATCATCGAAATCATGTCATAATTGGCGGAATTACCGCGTATATATACTTACATGCCAAAAATCTCACAGGCGACTTAAGAACCTCCTCCTTTTGGAAGTCGGTTAAAAACGAGATAATAATAGCAATAACATTGAAAGAAAATAACAAGTTAAAGAATAGTAAATTTAATTCGACCTGACCTATGTAAAAAAAAAAAAAACATTGATCGGTATATCGGAACTTTTACATAACAGATGGTTAACCTACATTACAAAATTTCATACAAACAATAAAATAAAGATATCTCATACAATAAACAAGTTTAAGTCGAAGTGAAAAAGCAGATATTTAGTAAATTTTTTTACTAAAACATGAGCTATCTGGACTTTTTGTAATGGTTACAAATCTAATGATATTAATGTTTTTTGATTTCCATAAATGTGTGAGCATATAAAATAATTAATTACTAATATATGTATTACAATAGAGTTTCATTTAGTATGTTAAGAATTTCTATTGAACAATAACTAAACATGAGTAATATAACGAAGTTTAATTGTATAGTTCATTACAGGGCAATCGGCCCTTGCGTAAATGGAGGTTTGAGTGAGAACAATTAAATATTTGTAAATTTTTAAATACGGCACTAGGTGATCTGTAAATACCATGGAAGTAATAAGTACTGCGTACAACTAGTACTTATTACTTCCATGGTAAATACGTACTTATACTCTCAGACCTAATAAAAACTCTTTATTCGGTCTGAGCTTATACTCTTCACAAGTTTTACTAAAAACTAGTATACAATTATTTTTTGTAAACTCAATAGATTTAAATATATTGATGGTTTTCTGTGAGAACTGAGTGAGCACATTATAAACGATTTATCTTCTGTTTTACCTTTTTACAATAAGATACATTGGTTTTACAATTGTTTTAGAGCTTTTACTAAATTATCCTACTTTTTTTTCTGAGGGTGCTCACTCAATGCTCACGCACACAAATAATTAGAGGTGTGACTAATATATTCGTATTAGGTATATGTAATAGGTTCAAGACAGAAGTTTAGTTTTAGGTAATATGAATTTTGTCGTAATAGGTTATTCAAATAATAGTGAGCGACATGACATGACGGCGACCGAGGACACTATTCTTCCTTACAGTTGCCTGTGACTTGCCATCTCATTCTCACTCGTCGCGAGAGAATGCGACGCCGACATTCCAATTTGAAATGTATCCTTGGGACTCGGACCTTGCATGTCGGTTCTTGTATAGGAGCTTTGTGGATAATCAGAATGAGACCAGGCAATGGATATCGATAGATTATTATTAATTATGCAATGTTATGGGTTAGTATTTACCTATTATTTTAACGCTGCCTATTACACACTGTTTTTGAAATATTCTATAAATATATAAAAGACATTAAAAACATAAGGAACATAAAAGTAATATAAATTTATAATGTAAAAACAACTTATAAATCATTGTGAATTTCGTTGACAGTCCTAGATCTGTTAAAGTATAAAGCAAGGCAAAGTAAATCACTATATATATATCAATAACGTGAGTGATTTGTCAATTATTACACAAAATAATTTGACCAATAACGATTAAATCGCGCGTCTTTTATGATCGAATAATATGATAAGTTGTCACTATTATTTGACTATTACCCAGTAATAGGTAAGATATCATAATATTGGCTAAGTGTGATATTCGATAATAGGAATACGAAAATTCGATCCTAATACCTCTACAAATAATGCATTCGTTATTTTTTGCAGTATTACCAATGCAAAATGCCCAAAAGTTACATTTAATTTCTCGAAAACATATTATTTTCAAGAAAAGTATTTTTTATTTATTGAAGTATATCGGCGGATGTTACCAGGATAGAACTACCTGTAATATTGAACTATCAGTTTACAACTGTTCCATGAAATTTTCAATTTAACATGTGATATAACCACTAGTTAGTGTTTAACTATTTAGTTAACGTTTAAATCGTCAAATAAATGTTTGTTAAATTTGATGAACTGTAAAAACGCAAGCTCAGGCATTTAAAAGTAATTTATGATCATTTTTAAAGCATTATTTTGTTATAAATACGGCCGCATAATGCAGTGCGATTCATTCGAGCTCAGGGACCTGGACCTGTGTACTCTATAATCTTGCGCTCCGACAGTCATACAGAGCGTTTGGGCGTCTCTGTACCTACATTCATTAGTGAATAATTTAAAGTACGCAGTAACCAATCGGAGTATAATTATTGTTGTAACCTAGGATTACTCTTATGATGGCGATGGTGACTTTGAAAACAACCTCGAGGCCGGTTGCCCATCAAGTTTAATCGAATGCTATTTAATATATGTTTACCATATATAATTCCTTCACTTCCAACACATTCTTGATACACACCCGTCTGTTAAGGCTACTATTGTTCACCTATCCATTGTCCAGAACCACTATAATGTTCACCGACGTCTTCTCATTCAAAATGTTCCCTCACGTATTGTACAATTATTTTGTTACTGAGATTCCGTTCTTCCTACCCTATTCACATGTACAAAGAATCACAGAATCCTTTCTCGAATTAAGTCACTTTGTACTTATTCACACCACATTACTTTCTTAATACTCCGTCTAACAGAGTATTCTTCAACTTCGTACAAACTTCTTGAAGTGCTCACATTAACTGCATTTAATATTATTCTACGTTCATCCTCCTTTTACAGTACCTTCGCACTGCGACTGTGGCACAAAAAAAGACATGATAGAGAATAATACGTATAGTGTTAGTGACAAAATAGTGAATTTGACGACAAAAAATCTATTCCGATACTAAAGTCAGCACTAATACTCCTCTACGTAGTACCAATCGGGCTTTTTGGACAAAGCCTTGACAGAGGCTGGGTTCTCATTCTTGCTCATTTTTTATTCTATTTAAGAAAACACAGTATTGTATTAATTAAAGGGAAAATATCATGCCGTTATTAATTATTCTGAAAAGTTACTACAACAGCCTACAAACCACACAATATCAAAGATAACCTTTCGGCAACGCTGATTTTGCATAACCTTGTTTGTCATATGTTATCAATTATCATTGACAATTTGACTTTAAAATAATATGTCAATTTGACTTTGACATTGTCAAAGTCAAATTGTCATATATATTACCTATATATAAAGGAGACGATGATGAAATTTGTTTATTTTTGTGTTCTTCTTTTTTTGGTGCGTTCGTTTTGGCTCGGTTGCGTTTGTAGCAGTTTCAAAAGTGGCATTTGTATCTTAGCGTTCGGAAAGAAGCTTCTGCTATTTTTGACCACCAATGACTGTATGCTATCCGTACGTCTTATACTTATTTTGACAACCGCTGAAACCCAAAATAACTTTTTCTGGAACTGCAGCTAGAGATATAGGTGCAACAACTGAAGCCAAAGATATAGGTCTGTAATTAAATCTGCCGGAGGCATCGCCAGTTCTATTCATTATGATAGGAACAACAATATTTGTCATAAAATGTTAGCTGTCAAAAAACGATCACAACGATCCCACGGTAAGACATGGGTCAAAAATAGCACTTTTCTCTGTCATTTGTAGCGTTTTCAAAGCTATCCGAACGGTGAGCGAAAACGATATTTATGCTCACGAAGTCCCTATCCGAACGCCCTGTGTGATCATTTGTAGCGTTTGTGAGTGTTATTTTTGGAACTGATAGGCTATCCGAACGCCCTATAAATGTTCTCTCGCACTCGGGATTTTGTTTCGCACGATTTTGATGAAGTTGATTGTTCTGACATCTAATGATTATGTGTGGCACTAGATAAATCATTTGCGATGGCATTTTTAGAGGGTTAGGGGTTTTACAAAAAGTCTCGGAAAATCTGACTGTTCCCGTTGACTGTTTCCCCTCTATCAATAACACATAGGGATGTGAGAGACTAATTGAAAAGAATCGATTAAAGAAAAATCGATTTATCTTTGCTAAAAAAAAAAATAAAAAAAATATATTAAAAAAAAAAAATGATTTTCACGAAAAAAACGATTTTTCTGTATTATTTAAAATACATGCTTTTCATATGCCAATAATAAACTTAAGAGATTCATATTAACAATTTATCAGATTAAAAATCGAATAAAATTATATGAATAAAAAATTACCAGTTCAACTAAGTTTCAAGGTAATGAATTAGGAAACCACACTGACTAATTATGCTGTCTATTGTGTATCCTAAAAATATTTTTTCTTTAGAAGTCTCATTATCATTAATGCCTAGCCGCGATTGATAATGCATTATAATTATTTTATCAGAGTTCAGAATTGTACCATTATATATTAATTAAAACTATATAATACTAAAATTATCATTAAAAAATCTACCGACCAAACTACGTTTGGCCTCAAAAACTATAGATCTTTTGTTAATGTTAAAGTTTTGTTTCATCCGTCGCATAGATAAGAGCTGATCTGAAAATCGATTTAAACACGTAATCTTTAGAATCGATTTACTAAAAATCATTAATTTTATTATAAAAAATCGTAAATAAAAATCGATTATAAGAAAATAATAATCGGTTAAAATAAAAGTCGATTATATTATATTTTAACATCCTTATTTAATAACACAAACGCTAATTTAAACATTATTTATCCGATGTTATGGCTATTATTTTTGCTAACAGTAAGCAAAACGAACACCGAGAATTTCCAGCCAATTTTACTAAAAGTAGCGTACCAGTCAGAAAAGGTACATACTACATTACTTGTACAAGTTTGATTTTTCTTTTGAACCCATCCAAGGGATGAATCTTCATACAACCATATAAGTATATTCACACAATGGCACCAGGCAAAAAAGTCCACTGTAAACGTTCAAACCATCACGTAAAACTAGATTATGCGGAAAGTCTTAACGAGCTGAGTATACAATCAACTGAAGACAGCGAGGGTAGCAGTTCCGATAGCGAAGGAACAGAAGCATCTTTTCCAGTCAGCATGTGGGACTTAAACCACTGTGATCCCAAGAAATGTTCCGGTCGAAAACTAGCGCGGCATAACCTTATAAAGAACTTGAAGCTCGGCCAGCGTTTTCAAGGACTTGTTCTGTCGCCAGTCGGTACTCAGTGTGTCAGTCCAAACGACAAAGACATAGTAGAAAAGTTTGGATTGGCAGTGATAGATTGTTCATGGGCCAAAATAGATGAGACCCCATTTCGCAAAATGAAAACGCCACATCCTCGTTTATTGCCATTTTTGGTTGCTGCTAATCCTATCAACTATGGAAAGCCATATCAATTGAGTTGTGTGGAAGCATTAGCTGCTGCTATGTGTATTATTGGTCATAAAAAAATTGCCCAGTTTTATCTCTCAAAATTTTCATGGGGTCATTCATTTCTGAAACTTAATTCAGAAGTATTGGAGCTGTATGCAGAGTGTTCAGATAGTAAGAGCGTTGTTGAAGCACAGAATAAGTTTTTACAATTAGTAATGAAAGAAAAAGATGAAACGCCTATGTGGCCACCTAGTGAATCGGAGAGTGACTGATGACGGTGTACATGCTTAACTAAATATATGTATAGCACAAATGTTCTTTAATAACTAGACATGCTTGATATTTTATCAATTATGATTGGGGGTGGTTTGGAATCAATAACTAAATGTGTTATGGACTCCTTTCACTCACACACATATACAAATCTTAGGTGAAGGCCATGAATAGCTATCACTACACACAACAAAACAGCAGTTTTGTGTACTTATTCTGGTCTGGTCTGTCTGGTAGCTTGCAACCAAAGAATGCGTAATTTGGTAGCGGCTTAACATAATAAAACTTTCCTAGGTGTAGGTGCCATCATGGATTAATAGCACTCAGCAAAAGTGGTGGGGTGATTTGCGCATGTGCACATTCGCACACATAAATAGACTGTCATCAGTGGTGTAGAAGAAGTTTACAAAATGTAATTTAAAAAAATGCAACTTATCAAATAAATTGATTGTTGAATAATATTTTTTATGTACTCGTATTATATGGAATTTAAAAGCCAGATCATGAAAATGTGAGCTCAGAATGTTTTGAATCAGCATAGTACTAATTTCCGCTAATGATGGTGGTTATTTTTTTATGATTTTTCTTTTCCATAATGTTCATTTAATTCCTTTATAAATCAGATTGGTTTTTTCACATTGCTATTAAATTTTCTAAATTTTATACTGTAATATTTATTTCCTTATCCTTATCCTTATAATATTTATAGCATATCTTGAAAACTACCAACTTTGATGAAACTTGCAGTTTCCTTGTTGAGTTGAGTTAAATAAAAGTCACAATACAATAAATTATTTTCGAAAATGCAAAGACAAACATAAAATAATGATAAAAAAAACACTGATACAATTTTGTATACACGTTGGGAAGCTCTAATTGATTATTTTGGATAATGATTCCAATACTATTATGTAATGTACTAATGTAGGTACTACTTATTTAAATTGTTAACTTACTTTTTTATGTTCGATGTTTGTAAATAAATATTTCTACTCAAGTTTGCTGTAGTGGATAACATACAAGTAGATAGTTAATCAACAAAATTTTATCTACATCTATATACTTATATAAATATAATAAAACTGTAACAGGTCCAATTCTGTACATTGCAGATATTTTGAAAATAATTTTTGAGAGCACTCTGTAGCTGATACTGATGCCATAACTATATATATTTTTTTGTCTGTTTGTCTGTACTCTGTCTGTATCCCGGCCGCGCATCACTCCAAAACTAATGAATGGATTTAAATGAAACTTATCATGATTTGAGTTCATACTACAAAGGACATAGGATACTTTTATCCCGAAATTCAGCACAGTTCCCTTGGGAAAGGGAATGATAGTCAAAATGTACACTTAAATGTAGGTAATTCATTAACAAGTAGTCTGATTTCAATCATTATTTTTTGTTAGAATAGTGGTACTTTAACCATGGAAACTTTAAGCACTGCACCAGAAGCCCGGCACCCCACAAGCAGCCTAAAACCACTGAATTAATTTCAATGAAACTTAGCACGATTTGAGTTTATTCTACGAAGAAGGACATAGTATACTTTTGCTCCCGAAATTCAGCACGGTTCCTTTGGGAAAGGGGATGAAAGTCATAATGTACGAGTACACTAAGTTGTAATTCATTAACGCATAGTCAGATTTCAATCATTCTTTTTTTGTTAGAATAGTGGTACTTTAACCTTGGTGCTTTAAGCACCCCGGCACCCCACGGGTAGCCTAACACCCCACGGGCAACTCGTTACCCCACGGGCAGCCCGGCACCCTACGGTCAGCCCGGCACCCCTCGGACAACCCAGCACCCCTCGGACTGTATAGTTTTGCAAGCTTGCTATCATTCGCTACAAACAGTTTTTTGAACTATCTATTGCCTGAAAAATACAACGTTATGTCTTCAGGCCATCATCGCACTCGCGCCGGTGCAGCAGCCTCGCCGCCGGCGCACTTGGCAGTTTATGTATGTGCATGTGTGTGTGTAGGGTAGGCGAGAGTGACAACGTTGCATCGAGTCACGACACTCACGACCACGAGTGACGACGTCGACGAGAGTGTAAGTTGTTGCAAAGATGATACGTAGCGGTGATACAGATAGTGTGGACTGTGGTGTGTTAAGCGAATAAATAAAAGTCTATAAATGCTTGAAAATATATCACAGTATACTGTTCAAAGAGCGTCGGGTCGCGTCGGAGATCACCGACCGCCGCGCCGTCTCTCTCACATATTCACTACTAGTGGGTGACTGAGAAAGACGGCAACACTAGCTCATCTACGCACGCATTACGCGTGAGGAAAGATGACCTGTTCTTACTGTTTGTTTAGTTGACTTTTAAAAGTCGGTAAAGTTGTAAATATTGTACAGTGTAAAAAGCTTAAATTGTAAAAAATAAAAATACAAAAAAGTTCGATAAAGTTGTAAATAATAAAAGAAATGACTGTACATAAAAATGATTTTTAAATACGCCAGTTAGAACTGTCAGTCCTAAGCCCAAAGATTACGAAAGATAAGTTTATACGTATTAAAACAACGTTTGTAAACGACACCCGTGCCGTCAATTGATGTATGTACTTGTATAGATAAGTAGATTATGTTCCGAAGATGCGCCGGAGTGCGACATAAAATCGGACATTCTTTGAGAGCAACAGGGATAGCGCGCAACGATGTCGGAACAAAAATTATTATTTCTATAGATGCGACAGGATTAAGTGATTCGGAGGATTCATGCATAGTTATAATATTGTGTAAAATGTATCTAAAATTATTTAATTTACCATCACAAGCTTAATAATTATCGAATGTTAATAGTTTTTTAATCGGTTACATAGTGAAAAGTTGATGTTTACATTTTTTTTTGTGAAAAATACAGCGCTTTTTATTGATTATTAATTTTGTGTGGATTTATTGATTAAATAATATGGATAAATGACCTTAGTGAATTAAACTTTGTAATAAAACACTGCTTTCAGTTATAATCATTATTTATATGTATACGAGGGGTGATCCAAAAGTAATGATAATCAAAATAATACACGGTGGTTAATGTTACAAAAATAATTTATTTTTCTACATAGTCTCCTAATAAGGCAATACATTTAGTTAAACGTTTTTCTAAACCTAGGATTCCCTTAGAAAAAAAATCTTTATCTTGACTCTCCCAAAATGCCTCAACAGCTGCCATCACTTCGCTATCATCTTCAAATTTCTGGCCTCGGAGATGTTCTTTGAGCCGAGGAAAGAGATAGAAGTCACTGGGAGCTAGATCTGGCGAATAGGGAGGGTGTTCGAGCAGTTCGAACCCTGTTTCTTGAATGGCAGCCATCGCAACTGCGGCTTTGTGAGCCGGTGCGTTGTCTTGGTGAAACAGCACCCCAGCTCGCAGTTTGCCGCGCCTTTTTTCTTTAATGGCCTCTTCTTATTTGGTCTGCGTAGTAAGAGCCCGTAATAGTAGCTCCCTTATCCAAGTATTCGACCATAATAATTCCTTCAGCGTCCCAAAAAACGGACGCCATAACCTTTCCCGCCAAACTTGAGACTGAATTTTTTCGGCGTCGGTGAGGAGGCTCGTTTCCAAGACATCGACTGCTTTTTGGTTTCCGGGTCGAAATGGTGGACCCAGGTCACATCCATGGTCACGAAACGTGACAAAAAATTTTCTTTATCGGCTTGGAACTTCTCGAGATTAACCTTTGAAATGTCAACTCGTTTTTTCTTTTGCTCGTCTGTTAACATTCTCGGTACCCAACGCGAAGAGACCTTCTTCATGTGCAATTCGTTGGTTAAAATTCTTTGAACGCTACCATAAGAGATCCCTGTCATCTCAGCTACGTGCCTGACGGTCACTCTTCGATCTGCCATCACGATATCCTCTATCTTTTTGGCATTGTCTTCAGTGGTGGACGTGGATGGGCGTCCTTCACGATGTTCATCTTCCGTGGATGTTCTACCCAGCTTAAACTCCTTGGCCCAGCGTGCAACCGTGGAATATGGAGGGGCAAAGTGCCCCAATGTTTCCACCAAGTCGTTGTGTATGTCTTTGGTAGACATTTTTTTCAGAGAGAGATATTTAATGACAGCTCTGATTTCGTTTTTCTCAATTTTGATGTTATCACTCCGGTTGTCAGTATTCAAATGAATGTATCTCCCTGGAATCATGGTGTATTTATACGATTTTTTCTCGCCCATCTTGTGGATGTATGAGCAAGCAAAAAAAATTTTTTTTAGATTTTAATACGGTCTAGAAATACCTGATTATCATTACTTTTGGATCAACCCTCGTATATCATGTGTAAACTCATTACTGTAATTAATTTTGTTTCAAAGGAATATCTTCTATCTTAGTGAATATTAATTTAGTAAAGTAGGTACTCAATCACAGATGCAATGTCACATCTACTCTATTCATCTATGACACGAATCGCATCACGACATAACCGCACTCTCCATCCTTGTCCTGCGCACTACTGCATACGTTTCACTATCCTCGCAGAATGAGTGCGGTCAGATACGAGACTATCCCGGGTCGTTTAGATGGGGCCATTTGAGTGCGCGATATAACGTATCTCCCTCCTTATATATAATATCATTGCCGAAGCCTGAAAAAATACGAGTATGAAGGGAAATCGATTTCTATGGAAGTTTTAGGCAAATGAAATGAATAAAACAAAATACTTACACAAATACAATATTATATACATTAAATAATTCCTCAAACAATCAATAATAACGATTCATGAAGGTTTTTATTTAATTTATTTGCGCTAGTAAATCGAGTTTAGAGTCACTGATGCAAATGAAGCACTTTACTGATTCGAATCTTTGAACTGATATATGATACGTTTTTGCAGGACTAGTTAGAAGAAGAAGGAAGGTCAACTTGACAGAGACGGATTATAAAAACAAGAACTATGTGGCCAGTTTATTAAAAAAAAACTTGCGTACCACAGAATACAAAATTTAACATAAGTTTGGTTTTGATTATTTAAATCGTTTGAAAACAATGAAAAAAAGGTTTATTTACCAACATAAAGTTTTTTGCTTATCAAAGTAAATATAAAAAGAACTCTAGTTCTTATAACTTATGTAGGTATATGGAATAACATTTTACATGTAATTGTTTTAACATATATGTAAACTCAGGTTTAATTATAATTCATACTTATTATCGATCTCCAATAATTATTAATTCAATCAATTATTCACAATAAACATTATTATGGCATACAGTTCCTATAATTATTGTATTATTAGTATTATGTACTCTATGTTATTTTATTCTTTCTTAATAGATACATGTTACGTTGGTGTG
The DNA here is from genome assembly GCA_963854805.1 of Plagodis dolabraria. Lineage (NCBI taxonomy): Eukaryota > Metazoa > Arthropoda > Insecta > Lepidoptera > Geometridae > Plagodis > Plagodis dolabraria. The sequence continues at coordinate 16,472,670 of OY978440.1, read as the reverse complement.
AAATCACTCGTTTCCGAACGGAGCCAAAACTTTTCTTTGGCGGCAGATGGCGGCAAACATTTGGAATTTGGAGGTTTTGAATTGAATGCTCTTAAAATTGCAGTGTCCACATATTGAATACGAGATAACAATATAGAAGCAACGCTAAAAACCTATTGTTATTACATATAATATTATAAAAATGGATGGTTCTGATATATCTCAAGTTGCAAGCAGGAAAAGAGTTCTCGCCGATTCTCAAACTCTCAGGGAAAAAGTTTCCAAAGAAGCTGCTAACATTGTCAAGCTAAGGGTAAGAATATAAACATTTACTAACTAATATGAATGTTGTCGCTGTGCGTCCTTTTGTGTGGACCTATTCAGTTGTCTTAAAAAAACAACTTATGGATACAAACACATTTATTATATTTTAAAGATAAAATTATATTTTTTTTTTTTTTGGAAGCCACCTTTTATAGAAAAATTGTGCTGACAACGTGTAAATAGGTTTGTGAGGGATTCGGGCCTAGATCAGCAATATATTAGGTGTAACAGTGCGTCTTAGATATTTTTGGAACCGTAATGGACAGCCTGTTGAAATTTTAACACATTGTGTGTTAGCATGGCAGATTGACTTATCAGTTAAAAAATGTGTATAATATTTTTTTAACGCTATTCGTTTTTGCTTAACTTGTTGTATTCAACTCCGTTAGGGATCTTAAACTGTATAAAAAATAATTTGTCATCACATCCTGTGATGGTATGGAACAATCGTTGTGCGAGTCCAACTCGCTCTTGGCTGGTTTTTTTTCCACCAAGCAACATCCCACTGTCGGCACATTGGCATGTTACGTGAAGAATGTGCTGTTAAGCTGGTGATAGACGGCGCGGGGTAGCGCGAGCCGGACGACGGACGACGCGTCGTCCGCCATATCACGCGTCGTTTAGCACCCCGGCGCGGCTCGGGCGCGCGTCCGCCGTCCGCGTCCGTGCGATCCATCGTGAGTCGGTTTTTCGACACGGATCAAAGGCGCACGCGCGGCCTGCGGTGCGGCTCGCGCTAGCACGCGTCGTGTATCACCTCTGACGAGCCGAGCCTCCCAACGGTGCAGAGCCATGGTGCCCATTTGGAGTTAAATTTTCTATTTGAAACACATACGTGAATTAAATGATTATGGACTTTATTCAACTATATGAAAAGGAACCGTTTATATGAAATCATAAATATACAGGTCACAAAAACCACATCCGCGGACGTTGCGGGCGGATGGCGCGGTCTGCGCTATCACGCGTCGTCTACCACCACAGGCTCGGCTCGCGCTAGCCCGCGCCGTTTATCACCACCTTTATGTCAGAATGGTTTCTCCATCTCATGCAAGACAAGCCTGCAAAGTTGCTTGTAGTGGGAATCCAACATATTTCAGGCTACACTTTAAACTTAGATTAATTACCTATGATTATATTATTTTAACCGACTTCAAGACGAGGTTCAGGTTCTCATTGCGATTTTGTTTTCTTTTTATTATAGTTTGTTTACGCAATTACTCCGCATATTATGGACTGATTTTTATGATTCTTTCAATATCATCAAAGCGGTTAATATATTTTTATGTTAAAGTCAATTATCTGGAAAATGTTTTTGCACGCCTGTAGGTATGATTAATAGAAATGGCATCTCTTGTTCGTGAACAGTATTTTAGCGAGTGAATGATCTTCCGGATGGTTGGAGAGGATGCTTCTTATGGACTTAATTGAAAATAGACGGAAGTGATTCAGTATATTTCTAAATATTATGATTACAAGCACTACCGCGTACTAAGCGAAAATCATAAATTTACAAATTATTGGAGTACAGATAAAGTCTAGTAGTCTGGTTGATGGCCGCGCACCGTCCCCTATGACGGTTTAAGAAATACGATTGGAGCACGAAATTTCGGCGACACAGCCTACCCTCGTTAGCTGAATAGATAAAGCATCTGGCGCGAAATCGGAAGGTCGCGGGTTCAATTCCCGCCCGGGGCAAAAAAAAATTTTGTACTCCAATAATTTGTAAATTTATGATTAAGTATATACCTATATATATCTGTGCGAGTGGTGAATAGTAGCTGTTTTATATTGCTGGTTTGGGCTAGCTTTTGCCTACTATCTCATTTACCTATTGATAAGTTATGACGTGAATGTCTATTGCTGACCAGAATCCTACCTCGATCTTGAGCTTTAAAGCATAGTAGTGGGGTATTTTGAATGCTCGCCTGGCTAGCTATCACCGGCGAATAGACAATTTGACAGCAATTCTCCATTCTTATGTCAGTTCCCTTCAAGCCAGCTAACACTTTAGACCTAAAGACATTTTATTATATGTAGTAGAATACTTAATAAAAAAACAAAACATTTTCAGACTGATGTTAAGTATAGGTGTTGAAATAAGTGTAAGTAAACATGTTCACCTGCTTATATTCGCGCAGGTGGAGCAAGATACAGCGTACTGGGAACTAAATGAAAAGCTCAATGACGTTGAGCGCGAGCGTGGACGCCTGCAGCAGAATATGATCGAAATGCAAAAGCAGCATGAGAACCTCTCGTCGCAGTACCAAGACGAACTACGTATGCGTCCAGAGACACTTAATAGGTGAGAGAGATTGGGGGAGCTGGGATACATTCAAATATTTATGGCTTCTACACACCTAAAGCGATGCGAAGAGTCGACTGTTATTAAGCGCTCGTTTTCGGATGTATTCGATCCCGCAACGAACACCGCACATTTGTATAATGTCCGCGTATGACATTAATTTATTCATTTATTTACATCAAAAACTTACAGTCAATGACCAAAACGTTTTTAAGCTAGAGTAAGACATGCACACGCAGTGCATGCATGCTAGCCTCAATCACCATTACCCTGAATCGTCTAGTAAATATGGAGGGCATACAACTGATCTACAGGTAAAAAAATCTTAGGGCTTGGGTGCGTTCGAACCTTCACTTTGGTGAAGGCTTTTTAATTTGTACTTTTGTAGTGTTTATATGTTCCGGACAATAATGTTCTGACTGTCCATAATCTTACTGCCTTTGAATCAGCTATACGAGTTAGGTATCTACCTTTATGATCATATGTTTGCAAGGATTGAGAGGTAGCGAATATGGATTAGGAATGAACGAGTTAATGAACAGATTCAGGCGTTACTTTGCGGAAATCCATATTTAATAATAAATACTTTTAAAAGTATCCTAAAAAACATTAAATAATATTTAAATAAAACACTTAAAAAAGCATATAATTATATCGCACTAATAATACAATAATGTTGTAACTCAAAATACAGCGAACTTGACATAACATTATAATCTTATGGAAAATTTAATTCCTCACAAGTCATTAAAACCGTCGTAGAAATACTGCAAAAAATGAATAAGAGATGGCACTATAAGACATTATTCATGATTGACTGGTTGCCTACCCCCCGACCGCAATATTGTGTCATCTTCAGTTGCGACCAATAGTGATAGAGGAAGCACGCGCTACTTGGTGCAATATTTCGAGTTGCAGCGTTGTTACTGAATCAGGTATGTAAAATTAATATTTCTATTTTCAATTAGTACACTATTGTTGATTTATGCCTAAACATGACTGTGTTGTTATTCGAATTATTACACTATTACTGATTTACACAAGCAATATTGAAAATAATATTTTTACTTATAACACTATTATTGATTCAGTTAGTAATTTTTGATATAGTACAGTTTTATTGAATCATAACTTTAAGTCATTTTATGTATATATTAATAAATTAGTCATAATTATCTGTTTTTGAATTACAGAATTATTCAAACTCAATCGAATGTTTAGCAGTGTTATAAGAAAAATACCTACTAAGTATTATAATTTCATAAATTTCGAGTTACTACAGTCTTTGTGACAGACACGTATCAAGCACGAGAATGTATTGGACTAAATAAATTATTGATAATAATTATCTGTGTAGGTTCAATATGCATCGTGGCCGTTTACTTATTGGTATGGCAACAAATACTAGGAAAAAAACTATAGGTGAGTACAATCGATGAATCTACTACTCAGAGAAAAGCCAACGAAGTTATGAAAAAATAATCGACATTCTTTGCCATCATTATCTACAATTCATCCAGTTATTCAAGAAATTGACGTAAACAGTTCTGTTATGGTTAGTAATGTTAATCCGATAACTGAATGCAACCAAAGGAAATATTACATTTCACCCATTCATTCAGATCAGTGACTTTGATGATTCCGACCACGATCCACATACGAAGAACTACTTGAAGAATAGGTACTGATGTCAAACAACAAAATCTAGAGATTTTGTTGTTTGACATCGGAGCAGACTGGGAGATTTTCTTTGCAAATCGAGAAAGAACAAAGTAACAAAGTAGCTATTCTTTAAGTAGTTCTTCGTCAATTGGCTCGTCATCAAGTACCTAGTTCAGATGAAGAAATTCTGGATAATTAAATCCCGTTGCTGGAACCAATGGATTGTCTACTGAATACGAATGCTATTGTGCAAATACTTCAGTAAACTAATTAAAATATAAACATAAGAATAAATATTAATAATATATTAATAATATTTATTCTTATAATATTAATATTTATTCTTATAATTTGCTAACTCTATTTCGTTAATCTATTTTTTTCTCAGTTTTCGAAGTTTGTTAAATGTTAAGTAGAAAGTGTACTTAAATTGCTATGCTACTAGTACTAGGAACGACTGTTTTTGTTTTAGAAGATTTGTTTAATTTTTGAGGTAATGTTTAAATTCGTTTTGGTATTTATATTTTTGTGTAAATGCTTAATTTCATGAGCAATACGAATATGTTTGTGTAATTACGTAAGCAATTGACAGAATAAACGTAGAAATAAATAATTGGTTTTGGAAGGTTTATTTCGTAGATTAGGTACAAAATGCTGAATAATAAAATGTGTACTATACCACTTATTTTGTGATCAGTATTATAAATTACTGTTGTTGTTAAAGAAGGTTTAATTTTATTAATTTTTAACTCCTTAGTAGTATGTATCAAGATCCAAATGTTAATTTTCTATTATAAACACTAATAAGAATGATCTGGTTAAATTTAAACAAAGGTCCTACACATATAGACACAATACCAAGAATCAGTTTTGTTGTATTTATATTGCTGTGAGTACTTTTTGTACTCACAACAAAAATTAAAATCACCTTAAATCGTTGAGAAAATGTATAAGTCAACCTGCCGTAACTCAAAATATTTCATCAATAATGACGTAACTAAAAATAATATTTTATTTTGAAAACTGTGTTTGGAGTAATACTGTCTTAACTCAAAATTCCCAAATTACTTCACTATTACAATATCTTTTTAATATTAGTTTAAATATGATATCTTTGATTTCATTTTAAAATCTCGTATAGCTTTTATTTCATTTGTATCTATAATAGGAACTGAGTAATGCGTTTTTCGTTGATTCTGAAAAATGATCGATTTTGAGTTACAACACTACTGTAATATTAGTGCGATATATCTAGTGACAATTCCGCCTAATTTTCCTGTCGTCTACGTGACGTCACAAACATCACGCAGCCTAACCGGAAGAATACCCGACTAGTTTCGTCATGTGTGTTTAGTCATGCTGGTGAGGCCCACCTCCATAAGCTTCAAGTCATTCAAAACCGTTTTCTTCGCAACGCAACCGGCGCCCCGTGGTATGTCCGGAACAGCGAGTTGCATTGCGACCTAAACCTTCCCTCTTTAGCACAGTTCAATAAAGACTGCGCCCGTCGATACTTAGTTCGAGCGCCCCACCACCCGAACCCTTTGGTTGTCCAGGCGTCGAACTACTCGACTGCCTCCTCCATCCCATTTTTCAAACCCCCCCGTCGCCGACCACGGCAGGTATTAGACGACCCGGATGACCCCATCGCAGCCATTACGTTGGCAGCTTTAGCGTTATCCGCAAGTCGTCGAGGTAAGATCCCCAGGTATGAGGTAATCAGAGGTCACACTATCAAACACCGAGCTCGCCGGCGAGCTCGAGGCAAAAACAAGGTCACGATAAAGGTCTCTCCAAATAATCAAACTGAGTTATTCAGTAGGGCCCAATTGTGCAACACTGCAGTTGCACAGAGGCATTTTGCTCCGATCCGCCCCATGTCTCTCGACAGCGAGACAAGCCGAGGTCCGAACCACAGTGGTGCCCTTGAGCTCGCTGTCAACCCCTCCTATAGTAGCGGCACGTTTTCGGCGTCCGCAGGAGACGGAGGTATAAGGCGCTTTTCGCCTTCTACGCCCGTCTCTCGAAGGCACTTCTCCCTCCCGGGCTATTGTAGGGCCAGTCCCTCGCCCAAAACCCGGTGGAGTTGGACGACCGCACAGGAGGTAGCCAGCATCTCAGTCCTCCCTAAAAAAAAAAAAAGCTGGCCGTTTATTCTCGATCGTGCGCTCGGTGAGACAAGACCTCCTGAAGATGCTTCGTTTAGAAGCGAAACTAGTCGGGTATTCTTCCGGTTAGGCTGCGTGATGTTTGTGACGTCACGTAGATGACAGGAAAATTAGGCGGAATTGTCACTAGATATATAATTTTATGCTTTTTTAAGTGTTTTATTTAAATATTATTTAATGTTTTTTAGGATACTTTTAAAAGTATTTATTATTAATGAACGAGTTCTTCGTCAGATAAACCTATCTACAACAGATGGTCCGGTAATACTTGCTTCATCGGTATATTGAGTCACAGGATATTACTCAACTGCCATAATTACCATCGTTGAACAAAGGCCTCCTCCGTTAGAGGTTGCCACAATACCAATATCCCCAATTGCCATAATAATGTATCTAAAATTTAATAATAAAACTCAAGGCTCACGCGCTGATTGACATTTTTAGAGCGTACTGTAGTGGACTATCAGCAGGATAGTCCACTGCTGAACATAGCCTCCCCCAATGTGGGGGGACCTGCATGCATCCCCACGCTTGGCAGATGGCTTGGGGATTGCAGTGTGAGATATCAGTTCCTCAGAAAGTGCTGCTGGCCGGCCACCTTTCTGGTGTGTTATCTTTAGTCGTGTTTTATGACACCTACGGGTAGGTAGGGACGGAGTGGTGATATTTTAGCCCGGCACCCCACGGGTAATTAGTTAATTATGGAGCGTAGGGCATATCAAAATTGTCGTCTTGTAGATTGAGTGGCACTCGGGAGATATGCGATGTGCTGGAGGAGTACGTAGGGCGGGTTCGTGACACGCTGCAGCGCTGCGCCGAAGACAAGAGCGTGCTGAGCGATGTGTATGCGCGCGCTTCCACCGTGGTCGCTACAACGCGCGCCGACATAGAGCGGCATGTGGCCAGCGTCGCGCACCAAGCGCGCGCCGAGCGTGAACAATGTAAGTACTACTATGTACCATACTAAGGTAAAGTACCACACGACACGTTATCGGCAGTACTGTAAGAACGTGCGAGTTTTTTAGGGTTCCGCATTGCAACAATGTTTCTACGTTGTTGCTAACAATATTTGTTAATTTTCGCTTTAAGGACATATACCCGCCAGCCAAAGCGTGAACTTTTATATAAACTCAACTTGTTATTAAAAAAAACTCTCATGTAAATATAGTATATTATTAGACCTATCGTTTCTGGCTTAAATCCTTTTTCTTTTGGACTAATTATAGTTTTTTTTTATTATATAGCGTTTAGTATATAGCACTCGTTTTTAGGAGTTTGAGCCAGTTATTTGTAGCTCCAGATTTATATAAAAAGTAAAGTACACATGTATAAATAACTTCCCATTATAGAAAGTTCATTATATTCCCCATGTTTGTGGTGCAATAGAAATATTAAAACATGCTTATTTTTCTTGAAAGAGATGCTTAAAGTTGGGTCTTTCTTTTATCTAAAATTACGAGTTTTTGAGCTAGTGTAATTTCAAAACTGTATAATTTAATGAAAATCTGATGCACCACAAACCTAGATATTAGGGTAGTGATTACGTAGGTAAAAAATCATTGAGTTTTATTCGCTATTATTAAAATGAGATTGGAGCTGCGTTTTGTATGGGGGCGTTCGTCTAAAATATACCCTTAACTCCGCTGTCTGTCTGTATGCCGGTCCGTCCGTGCATCCATAATTAAAATTGTAGTTACCTAACTCATTTCGTTTAGAAGCAAGAGGCATAATGTGATTTATGTGATCTCTCATAGCTCGTAAACAGAATAATTTACCTGAAATTTTTGTTACGTTACAGTACGTGTAAAACGTTGACACATAGTGGAATACTGGTCTCGAAATCTGAAAGAGTCCTCCAATACATGTGAGAACAAAAAAAACTATTTTGCATCCCAGCATATGGAGGAGTCGTCGTAAAGAGTCATTGAGTAGAATAAAAATAAGTATTTTGTTAGGAAATTGGGCTGTGAAAAATGAAAATTTATACGATTTCTGTTAAGGGGTCCATTTCAAAAACTTAACTAGTTAGAGATCTGAATATTTGGTATCTGTGTACCATATCCATTAATTATGATTATAAAGTAGTTTTGAAGACGCTGAACACTACCAAAAAACATGTTTTCTTCACGGGCTGTTGCAATGTGGGCTCCCTCTTGCCTGCCTTTTTATATTTTGCTTGATCGCCAAAACCGTAATACGTAGAGGCGTCGTCGTGTGTGTGTGTGTGTGAGAGAGAGAGAGAGAGAGAGAGAGAGAGAGAGAGAGAGAGAGAGAGAGTGCGTGCATAAGAGTAAAAATATATTAAATTTAAAGGATATGGTAACATTGGGAACATACTACATACATGAACCCTGAAAACAACTCTCCTTTTTTTGGGCACTCCTGTAAAAAGGGTATCAGTCAGTTCAGGATTATACAACTCTATCTATCTACATTCTGTGTTTGTACGGAACCCTCGGTAAGCAAGCACAACTAGCATACAACTTATGGTTTTTGGCTTATGGTTTTTGGCAATATAAAAAGTCCAAGGCTTCCCCGCACGATGCTCTACATGTTAAGTACTTATAAAGTGCATCGGTTCATACAGACCTTCTCTCACGAAGGCGAACCCCTCAACACTAATTTATTAATGTGCATTTGTACAACTCGTTCGTACACGACGTGTTAGTGTAGTAGGTAAATGCTAATGGTACATACAGATGTACGATCCAACGTACATTTTTTACCACCATAGTAACTGCGATGCACTCTGTGTTGCATTTATATACAGCGCACATTGCACTTAAATCGGTAAAATATTAGAACGAGTGCTCAATAGAATGCCGAATTATACACACGCGCACCGAATGTGAATTGCCTAAATTTTTTATGTAATTAAACTTACTAAGAAAATTTTAATGTAAAAAAACATCGGTGAACGCAGTGTTTTGACTCCATCTAGTGTCAAGTCTTCAACTCCACCACCAGCACTCCGCAACTACTTAACTCAAACTTCACATGTACAGAACTCACTACATTGAACACAGTAAAACAACAAAATGTAATTGCTTCAGTAGGCGGTATGTTTGTAGTGCGGCAGAGCTTAGAGCAATACTCGCAAAGTTTGAAGAACGTGGAGGCAGCTCGCGAGCGCAGCGAGGCGTCCAGCGCTGAAGCGCGCGCGCAACTCGCTGCTTCCAACAACGAGGTGGAGCGGCTTCGCGATCACAGAGATACACTCTCCACGCAGCTCGCCCGTCGGGACGTTCTCTTCGAAGAGGTAACTTATCCTGGTCTAGGCATAAAAAATATTAGAACTGCTCCTTTTGATTCATTCTTTTGAAGTCTAGTTTCATTCTTCATACAGCTTTAATCAATATGACCGGACTTACCTGATTTAAGACACGTCTTGCTTAGGTACCTATTTTAGACATAATAAAGTAACACACGCTTACATTCTATGACATTATATACTATCAAATTTTCTCGTTTTTACAGAGAGAACGCACAATCGCTGAGCTGCGAGAAGAAATTAAAAAGATCAAGAATGAATCCTCAGATGAAAGAGAGAAGATGAATACTGTCCTGTTTGGACTGGAACGAGAGTGAGTGAGCTCATGGTTGATAATAATTCACATGAAACAGAATTGTTTTAGAGCATAGCATTTCAGTATTTTTAGGCCCATTGTCCACGCCACGACGCTATTGAAAAGATACCAGCCACAAACTTAAATCACCTGAATCTTACAGAGTCATATATGTCAGACAGGCAACATAAGATTGGATTTGCAATGCTTCTTCCGGGTGTTTGTTAAACTAGGAGTACCACAAGGAAAAATTTTAGGACCTTTTCTGTTTCTAGCGTATATTAGTGATCTGCCTTACATGGTCAAAGATTTCTGCGATTTTGTTTTATTTGTAGATGATACCTGTTCGGGATGATACGCGAGGTTGCAGAGGTTGAAAATAAATGTTTTATGTTCACTGTTAAATCACTAATTTATTGTCCAAAAGTTCTTAATGTTAAATTGTTATGATAATGTTAAATGTTTATGAATGCTACCGTATGCCGCGAAGACCAAACGTGCACTGATTTGTAAATCGTTGGTTTGAGTAATTAGGTGTTTGCGACACACGGCGGATTGTGCCGTGTCAGGAAAATGTTTGGTATTGTACCAAACAATACCTCTCTGATTTTTAAAGTAGATAGAATAGATAGTGAACTAATTTAAGTAAATAATGTGTTACCCATGGTCTCTAAATGGTTCACCGATAATAATCTGCTCTTAAATTAAAAAAGGCCTATATATTTAAAGTTTTCTTTACCAAATGTTACTTATGATGAAGAAAACATTAAGCTTGGCTTAGATACTCTATTCACAATGCGACAGTCTTCCTGGGAATCAAAGTGGCTTCAACTTTACTGTGGGATCCACATCTAAAAATCATATATTCGGAAAGCTTAATTCTGCTGCATATGTAGTTCGTAAGATAAGATAGTTAAAAGACGTAGCTGTAGCTCGGCTAGTTTGTTTCGCGTACTTCCACAGTATTATATCGTATGGTGTTTTGCTGTGGGGAGCTGCAGCTGAGATAAGGACAATTTTTATCATTATAATTATAAATTAAGGCAGTACTCGCGTCACACTTTCAGGTCAGCAAAAAAAGCGGCGCTGTATGACGCGTTGAAGGAACTTGAAGGGCGCAACGAGGCTGATGCGCGTGAAATAACAAGGTCAAGCGAAGCGTTAGCCGCAGCTGAGGCTCGCGCTGATACAAACGCACGTGACGCCACTACACTGCGCGAAGCGCTTGCCACAACTGAGGCTCGCGCCGATTTAAATTCTCGTGACGTGACAACACTGCGCGAACTGCTTGCGGCGGCTGAGACCCGCGCCGATACAAATGCACGGAACGTAACTGCACTGCGTGAAGCTCTTGCCACGGTTGAGACTCGTGCAGATACTAATGCGCGTGACGTGACTACACTGCGCGAAGCACTTGCCGCAGCTGAGGTGCGAGCCGAGGCAAATGCGCGTGACTCGACCACTTTGCGCGACATGCTTGCCGTAGCCGAAACTCGTGCCGAGGCAAATGCTTGTGACGCGACAGATCTGCGCAAAGCGCTTGCCGAGGCCGAGGCTCGCGCCGATAAAAATGCGCATGACGCGAATGCACTGCGTGAAGCACTCGCAGCGGCGAATACACATGTTAATACCATCGAAGCCGAAAATGTTGAACTGCGCAACTCGCTGGACACTACAAAAATTGAACTTGGCTCGGCGTCTTCAACCGTCGAAGAGCTAAGCCTTCGTGTGCAGGTACTATTTTGCGTTATTTTATTTTTTACATTTACTTTTTATGCAAAAACAATTTATTTATTGTATAAGAATTATTGATTTCCCATAATCAGATTTCAGTAAGTCACTTAAGTATAATATAAGACATAATAGGCAATACGAAAGTAAAAAACAAAATTATAAAGCATAAACAAGACGATTCTTTGCCTGACGTTTTGTACCAGCGTTATTCGTATTACTATAAATTTATAAAATGTCATTAGTACTGCATGCTATAAAATTGAAGCCATTGTTTACTTCACGCCTGCTCATAACAGGTGCAGGTCCAGTGACCTACATGATACTAGCGCTTGCCACCTCGAAACATTAGTTCTTGTATGCTACTGTGGCTTCCAAACGTAATAACATTTTGTACTCTAAGATTGCCACTTTCTCAAAAAGCCTAACACCTGGAAAAAATCTAGTAAAAATGAGATAGGTACTTAAAGAAAACTTATTTTTCAGGAAAATCTTGCGATCATAAATGATTTACAACATAAATTAAAGGCTTCAGGAGAAGACACTGCAAAGTTACGGATGGAAGCAACTGCTAAAAATCAGGTAAGTAGGTACGAGTAAAGGCCGTACATACACACTGAGGCTTTACGTGTGCGGAGTTATTTTACTTCTAGTCTAGCCGTCCTTCATCATCGCTTTTCGGCTGCTACATGTTCCGAACTACACTTTTATGTTTTCAAGTCTGCCGGGGACGCCAACGAGTACTTACCACGTTTCTATAGTGTGGAAATAATAATCATAATACTGAAAAAATAAGTATAACTGAAGCGTTACTTTGGAAACTCCATGTCCTGGGTTCAATTCCGGCTCGATTTTGTTAGAAGAGATCGCTGTTATTGATCAGGAAGGATGCCAACTCTCACCTAATCTTTTTATTTTATTTTTTTTATTGCTGATAGGTATGCCTTTGACCACAATCTCACCTGATGGTAAGTGATGATATGGTCGAAGGTGTTATCAGGCTTAACCTAGAATGAACTCAAGGACAGCTGCCGGAACACACCGTTAGGTGCTTGTCGACAGATTTTCTACTTGAGGGTGGTCACTAGCCAGGCGGCCGTTCGCAAAAATGCCCTTCCACCTTGCGGTGAAGCTCAAGCCCGCGGCGGGATTCGAACCATGGACCTGCTGGGCGGCAGTCCATACTCAAAGCCACTGAGTTATCACTGCTTCTAATAATTCGTAGACACGAACTATCACCGACCCACAATCATGACAAGCAATATTGGTTTGATGCTACTTAAAGAACGAATTAAATATGTATCACGGATGCGCAAGCGAGATACAAGATGTTTATAATATAGCGTTATCCGGCTCGCACTGCTACGATGTTATGGAACGGTTTCACATAATATTATGCCTGCAGAACAACTGACTAACTTTTTTGGGTTTTAATTAGACTCGTACGGTTAGTAAATTTACCGTATGTTAATTAATCATCAAAATAGGAAAATATTTTTCAGTTATTGGAGTGTAACTCAAAAACGGCTTGACCAATTTTGATGAAATTTCAATAGAACCGAACTACAAGCATCAGCTTTCAAATAAAAAAGGATTAAGTATCAAAATCGGTTCACCCAGTCAAAAGTTCTGAGGTAACAAACATAAAAACATAACCAGACGAAATGAGAACCTCCTCTTTTTATAAGTCGGTTAATTATAGCAAACAGTGTGACAAAGCAGTGGGTTCGACCGCGAAACTTGTGCGGAAGTATTATTTAGTCTCGAGCGTGCGCTCGGTGAGGCAAGACCTCTTGAAGATGCTTCGTTTAGTTGCGAAACTAGTCGAATATTCTACCGGTTAGGTTGCGTTTGTGACGTCACGTAGGCTTAACAGGAAAATTAGGCGGTGACACTAGATATATATTTTTATACTTTTTAAGTGTTTTATTAAAATATTATTTTATGTTTTCTTAAGATACTTTTAAAAATATTTGTTATAAGTAATGAAATTTATTATTAGTAAGCGTAAGTATACATCAATTTTGTAATTGATATCCCAGGTAATCGAGAAACTGGAGGAAAGAGTGAGATATCTGAAGCACGAGAATGAAGAGCAAGCCGCCGAACAACAGCGGCTGGCGGTGACGTTGCGTGACGTCATCGCTGAGCGCGATACTAAACAGCGGCAACTGGACGAGCACAGGTACACATTACCCCTCAAACAACTAAATAGTCAAGAAACGGCTTGTAGATTGTCACACGATGTCATCGCTAGGTGCAATCAAGCAACTACGACAACTGGGCAAAATGGTTTTTTATAGCTTATAGGCTAACCTTTGACCTGATCAGACAATCTCACCTGATGGTAAGTGATGATGTAGTCGAAAATGTTGTTCAAGGCTTACCTAGAATTACTGGCTCTCGAGGTCAGCTGCTGGAACACAACGTTAGGTGCATAGCGACAGATTTTCTTCTTGAGGGTGGTTGCTGCCAGGCGAGCATTCGCAAAATGCCCTAACACCATGCTGTATCGACTGCCATCTTAAGACAACAACCGGGACCGACGGCTTAACGTGCCCTCCGAAGCACGTGCACGCTCAGTAGTAATGTCACTAGCGGTAACCCATCCAACTCCTGACTGCGGCGGACGTTGCTTAACTTAGCTGATCGATTAAGAACGGCTAAGCAAACTTCGCGACGAGCACTTCATTTCGCTACGAGCGCTTCAGAACACTTTTTTACCCAGTATTAATGGTTGTTCATTGCCTGTATTTTACCTGTATTAAAAAGAAATGGTTTCGATTAAAAAGCGTTGACGGCAATTACAGGATGTAGGTCTCTGTAATCCATTAAGCTGTAGTAATGACTGAACTACAAAGTATTACAAATGTAGTAAACGGATGAGGAACTAATAATAAATTGTAAATACTTATTGTTTATAATCTTTTTTGGAGCAAATAAGGTTAGCAAATATGGTTTGGTGCAAACTCAGCAATATTATTGTAGGACGAACGCAGAACAAATCAGACCACGATATGTTTTGGATTTTTGTCCTTTTTTAATAATTAAAAGGGATGAGACGGGCAGATTACCCATCTGATGGTAGGCGTCACGCCTACCCATAACATTTGCACAAAGCTTTAATTCGGCTTGGCTGCACTGCACTCGTCACTCTGAGACTTAGTGTACTTAAAGGTTAGATTTTATGTCTCGTTTACACACAGTAACTTTACTTGTTATACTTAGTGCTGTTCATTCTTGTTTGCACACCATTGCCTGGAGAGATAATGTTTGGCACCATGGTTGACAACCTATATATGACACTCGGAGTAACATATCTTTAAAGCGCAGGAAATAGTTTAATAAAATTATCAGGATCTCCAAGTAAATATGAGTATGTTAATGTTAATATAATTAATAAAAATATTAAAATGATAAATCCAATTAGGTAAATCCTTATAAGTAGAAAATGGGATTGACATCCTAAATCATTTTACACATCTTATACTTATACTATTGTTAAAGTGTGTTCTGTATGTGCGTTGGGAATTTTATAAGGAGCCTATAGTGTGGCCATTAGTGCTGTGCACTCCCTGAGGTATGCGCGGCGAGGTGGGAGGCGAAGAAAAAAGTGTATGAGTTCGTGCGATGACGGCACTGACAGAGCGTAGGAGCCGATTCTGTCCCCCGTCTCGCCGCGCGAGTACCTCAGGGAGTACACAGCACTAATGGCCACACTTATAATAAAACTAGCTTTCTGGGCGCGGCTCCGCCCGCGCGTTATCGCGCGAAAACATTAACCTCTTTTTGCGCAGTCAGATAAAAACTATACTATGTTTTTTCCCGGGTCTCAAAGTATCTCCATACCAAATTTCATTCAAATCGGTCCAGTAGTTTTGGCGTGAAAGCGTAACAGACAGACAGACAGACAGACAGAGTTACTTTCGCATTTATAATATTAGTACTGATTCCCATCGCAATACGTGATCAAAATCAGTACTATTAATATTATATATGCGAAAGTAACTCTGT
The DNA here is from genome assembly GCA_963854805.1 of Plagodis dolabraria. NCBI lineage: Eukaryota > Metazoa > Arthropoda > Insecta > Lepidoptera > Geometridae > Plagodis > Plagodis dolabraria. The sequence goes on along the minus strand of OY978440.1, from coordinate 16,456,921 downwards.
CTGTCTGTCTGTTACGCTTTCACGCCAAAACTACTGGACCGATTTGAATGAAATTTGGTATGGAAATAGTTTGAGACCCCGGGAAGGACATTGGATAGTTTTTATCCAACTGCGCAAAAAGAGGTTAATTTTTCGTGATAACCGACAAACGCGCGGGCGGAGCCGCGCCCGGAAAGTTTAGTAATATAATAATTTAAAAAAAAGTTACGTGATTTCCTGGCTAAGGCATTGAAGGCCTACTATACAATCAATGAACTCTTAGATGATAAAAATATGTTAAATTCCTAATGTTTGTGACTATTTTGATAACATAGCCTGTATTTGCAAAGGTAATACTTGTATGCGTAAAGCGGGCCCTAGCTCTAATCAATTTCACTTAATTTCATATAAAGGGTTATTGGTTAAATGCTAACAACCTCTTGGGGTTGTCTTCTGCTAGTCCTAACAAACATTCTGGAATGGTTTTTTGTATATTTTATGTTTTACGGAATGAGCACGAGGATCACCTGATGTTAAAAGTCTCTTGTACCTGACCGCGCCGCGCTCCCTTTAAATAGAGATTTGAATATGTACATCAAGTCAAGTTAAAGTAATAAAAATCAAGCAAAGTAATAAAAATATGAAATAATACATTACAGGCACAAGAGACTTTTAACATCAGGTGGTCGTCGTGCTTATTCCGTCAAAAACACATAAAAAATACAAAAAATAATTTAAATAAAATATGTGTAAATGTTTGACTAGCAGAAGTCAATCCAAGTCAAGAGGTTGTTAGCATTTTTCCAATAACCCTGTATACTTACTTCTGGTTTATATAGTATTGGATTAAATTACGTATTGGTGCCAATTACCATGACCTAAAATGTTATTAGTCCATTGAAAAGTTACAATTTTAGGACCGAATATTGCAGTTCTTAGAGGACGCAATTTTATTTTTGAGACATGTGTGGGTGGTTAATAGAAGCTTAACTTTAAGTTTGTGGGGTCGCCACCCTTGTCTTGGAAAAAGGGGTGCAAACATTCATTTCGCGGTATATCGAAAACTATGCATCATACAATAAATTCTACAGAACATAATTTATAGCAAATTATTTTGCCTACAAATATGTTCATATAACTTAATGCCCTAAATAAAAAAAATTAAGGAGTTACAAGCAAAAAAGTGAGAAAAATTTTATAAACTTTTTTTTGCTTTATAACGTTTTGTTCTCATTTTACAAAAAAATACCTCAGACCAATCTTGTTGATTAGAAGCTTAACTTTAAGTTTGTGGGGTCGCCACCCTTGTCTTGGAAAAAGGGGTGCAAACATTCATTTCGCGGTATATCGAAAACTATGCATCATACAATAAATTCTACAGAACATAATTTATAGCAAATTATTTTGCCTACAAATATGTTCATATAACTTAATGCCCTAAATAAAAAAAATTAAGGAGTTACAAGCAAAAAAGTGAGAAAAAATTTATAAACTTTTTTTTGCTTTATAACGTTTTGTTCTCATTTTACAAAAAAATACCTCAGACCAATCTTGATGATTGTCTTTGGAGGATTTTTTATTTATTTAACTCATTGAAAACACTGTTACAACGCTTCAAAGTCGACCAGGTTTGGTAATGCTCATGAGAATCCGGTCAATAAGAAATGTTTAACTTATTATATTTTTATATTGTTAATATATTCTTAAAGAAAAATGTGTCATATCCGTACAACATTTTTTATTCATTCCTAACTGTTTTCCTTACCATAGAACTAACAAAATTTAACTTACCGAAGATTAAGCAGTTAGAAAAGGTCTGAGTTACCGTTTGGGGACAAAGGGACATCTGCCTGCTACGACTATTATTATTAAACATAGGCTTAGCTGTTTCTTCTACCTCATTTTATTCTCTTAGTTGAGCTACATTTTTTGCCACGTGTAGACGCATTGAAAATTCTGGATATTATTTTCAGTTTAATCAATGAAACTGCGAGTATCGGAAAAGAAATCCTCAAGAGGTCATCTAAAAGATTGTTCTGGGGTATTTTTTTTGTAAAATGTATATAAAAAGTTATAGAGCGAAAAACTAAATTTTTGCTTATAACTTTTTTAATATTTAATTTAGGGAAAAAGTTATATAAATATAGGCAAAACAATTTGCTACAAATTATGTCCTTATAATTTTTTGTAAAACGCATAGTTTCGGAGATATTGCAAAATACGTGTTTTTACCACTTTTTCCGAGATGGCGGCCGGGGGACAAAGGTAGTGCACAGTACCCCCACAAATTTTAGGTTAAACTTCTATGGACCTCCCCACACATGTCCCAAAATAAAATTGCGTCCTCTAAAAAATTTAAAAGCTCATGTAAGTAACTTTTCAATGGACAATATAGAAACAATTAAATTCAAGGAATATCGTACTTATGTGTTTTAAAAATTCAGATTTAAAAACGTGAACAGAAGAAGGACTTTCGCATATAATAAATACGATGATTGTGAAGGGCGGAAAGCGCGAGCGCGGCTGAGCTGGCGGCCCGTGACCGCGAGAAGCTCGCAGACACAGTAGCGCGGCTGATGCGGGAGCTGTCCAAGGAGTCGGAGGCGCGGCTGCGGGTCGACTCCGCACTCGCTTTCACAAATACTGAACTAGACTCTACTCGCGCTAACTGCACCAGGGCGGAGGAAGAAACTCGACGTCTTAACAACGTGCTGCGGGTTAGTTTGTTACCATTACCATCAACTATTGATATATTTTTTACCTTTTATTAGTTTTTGACCACCATGTGTCATGGATTTGTTACATGACTGCCCAAAAAAAAGGAGAGTTATGTTTCAGGGTTCAAAGCGGTATAATTTATGCCGGTAGATAGTACCCACTCCTTATTGAAAGCAACCTAAGCACCGCCCGGTGGTGTTCGAATGATATTACTTTCGCCTCGTGCTACTTCGGTGATTGTCACTCGGCTTTGATTATACAAGGTTATTGATAAAATGCTAAAAACTTAATTCAACCCTAAGGGGTTGACTTATGCTAGTCCTAACAAACATTTGTAGACATATTTTTTTGTTTTGAGATATTTTTTTAATGCCTACTATAAGCCAAGAGCGCCCACCGCGGCAACCCTGGACCGCGCCGTGCTCCCTTTGAATAGAGTTTTGCTAAATTTACATCGAGCAAAGTAATAAATAATATGAAAAAATACATTACGAGCCTTTTATCATCAGGTGGTCCTCGTACTTATTTAGTCAAAAAACCATAAAAAACACTAAAAAAATATTTTAAAAAATTATCTCAAAATGTTTGTTAGGACTAGCAGAAGTCAACCCTAAGAGGTTGTTAGCATTTTTCCAATAACCCTGTATATAAGGTGACTATTAATTCATCAACAATACTGCGGGGGATGGTGTAGAATCGATAACTGAATGTGATCCACTCTTAATTAATTTTCACATAAACAAAATTAATACTAACTATTGCCTAAGCTGTGGCACGTTGACTTTGAGAATGATAGCGACGACAACACTCGCGGCCGCCGTGGACTAGTATAATATGGGTAAGTTTAATACTTTAAGAATTTTCATCTTTGTCGTGAACACTATTTTGAGATGTACCTAACAGTAATCAGATACATAGGTATCTGATAAAAGTGAACCCTGGTAGCGGTTATTGAGAGCCAGTTTAAAATTTCCTCGCCACTTTGATCAATCATCTTATTACTTACCATCTAATACCTACTTGGCCCGCACCGCCTCGCCATTGCTACCGCTTCTGCGTCCGTCAAACAAGAAACAGCTGAGTTATACCTACCGAGTTCACTGCCCTCGCAATGCGTTAGTCGACGTAGTCGGCTAGTCCACGGCGGCCGCGAGTGTTGTCGTCGCTATCATTCTCAAAGTCAACGCGCCACAGCTTAGGCAATAGTTAGTATTAATTTTGTTTATGTGAAAAATAATTATGAGTGGATCACATTCAGTTATCGATTCTACACCATCCCCCGCAGTATTGTTGATGAATTAATAGTCACCTTATATATCCTAGGAACAAGAATCGCTTTTGCTCGGAGTTTGGATTTAGACATTACAGCTGTCAAATTGACAGACAGTTAATTCTATTGATGACGTGTTGTATTTGTCATATTCCAGGAGTCTCCTTAGACAATTCCCTTTGCATCACCTCAATATGTCTGAAGGGAATTTTGCAAAAGTTCACAAATCCCCTTAACCGTATATTATCAACTTTACCGACCTTTCATAAATTAGATAAGAGATTGAAGATGATATTAAAAAAAATCATTAAAATCACAGGTTTCATTTTCTATGTAACCCAGTTAATGTACTTTGTACCAGTTTAAACAAGATATCTGACATATTTACCTAGAGTAATTAAACTAATTTCAAAACCCGAAGTACTTAAAATATCCCAGAGACTAATTCTTACAAAATTTGAAAGTACATTAATTAGATTACATAAAAAAGAAGCCCGTGATTTTTTTTTTTTTTAAAACCGGTTTATTTTAAGATAGTTACACATGATTGTTTTGGCAAATATTAATATATGTGTATTTAATTTGGAGGTAGGGCATTTTGCGAATACCCGCCTAGCTAGCTACCACCCTCAGGTAGAAAATCTGTCGCCACTCATCTAACGGTGTGTTCCGGCAGCTGTCCTTGAGAGCCAGTAATTCTAAGATAGCCTGAACCACTTCTTCAACCACATCATCACTTACCATCAGGTCAGATAGTGGTCAAAGGCTAATCTATGAAAATCATAATATATAGCATGTATTTCACTTGAATTCAGATTTTTCTATTATCGACCCCAATTCACTTGAATCATATTTGTATGGTTTTAGGAAAAGGAAAAGGAGGCAGCAGAACAGTTGAAAATCGTTCTCGAGATGAAATCCGAGAAGGTATGTCGATAAAATTATAATTTACATTATGTTTATGGCGTGTTATATAAACCAAGCCAAGAAGATCCGTTGGCTTTGTGGTAGCGCAGATACGAGGACCATGAACACCGGCATATTTCTTTAGAAGCTAAACACTGTTGGCTCTACCACAAAAGTCCACAACCTTGCGATTTTCACGGCATTTTCTACCTCGCACTGTCACATTATGGAACTGGCTGCCAGGTGAAGTATTTCCGAACAGATACGACTTAGGAGCCTTCAAGAAGAGAGCATATTCCCACCTTAAAGGCCAGCAACTCATCCCCGAGATCTTTGATGTTGTGGATGTTTGTGGGCGACGGTGATCACTTACCACCAGGTGAGCCACCTGCTCGTTTGTCCACCTGTCCTATTAAAAAAACAATGCATCCACCTTCATTAGACTCGTTCCTCGTGGTTACACCGCATGTTACACTAGTGTAACTACAAGGGAACAAGAACTATTGTCGTGGTCTAACGATACCACATTAGTGATTGAATGTCTGTTATCGATAAAACATTGGGTTATTGTATATTTTATATAACGATAAGCTAATTAACTTTTTAAAAGGTTTTTCATAGCAGCATTGCTAGGTTGTAACTGATGTAAGTACTTACTAATACGCGTGATTAAAAACATATTTTTATATGTTATGGTTGACCGTATTTAAAATTAATTTTGATTGTTTAAGGGGGTGAAAACTAGTGCGTTGGCATTCAATATTTTTTCAAATAATTACGTAACTATACGGAAAACTATGATCATTAGTTACTTAACACCAAACCTAGCTACTAACGATAAAACTGTTTATATAGGTATATATATCTTGAAATTTGCACCCACAAACGTAAAAAGTATTCAAATAAAGTTACCACCTTATAGAGCAGATCATTAAGGAGCTTGTAACGAAAACTAAAGCAAAGTTCAATCACAATGCGCGCCGCACATGGCTACGAACTTTTGTATGTCAAAAAGTGCGAAAAATAGAGAAAATAATACTTTTAAAATGGATGCGCATGTCTAACTTTTTTATTTTTAACCGGGATTTGATAAGGATTAAATTGGCCACATTTTGGCGATAGTTAGATGTGAAAATTCAATATATATTATAGTTTAAATCAGCTTCATTTCAAAATTATTATTTTACCTATTAATCTAGCAATTATGAAAAAACCTCCTGCACGGATTAGTTGACAAAATCTCTTCGAAACGAACAATGAACTAAAATCATTAATCACCCCCTTAAACATATTTTTGAATTTCATGTAGCCAACGTGTTCATTACCCGCAGTCCACCTAACTGGAGCATTGGGTGGACTACGGGTATTTATACAGGGTTATTGGTAAATGCTAACAACCTCTTAGGGTTGACTTCTGCTAGTCCTGACAAACATTTTGAGATGTTTTTTGTAAATATTTTTTTACTTTTTTGTGCTTTTTTAAGGACTGTATTAGTACGAGGACCACCTGATGTTAAAGGGCTCTTGTGTCTGTAATGTATTATTTCATGTTTTTTATTACTTTACTCGATGTAAATATTCAAAACTCTATTCAAAAGGAGCACGGCGCGGTCCAGTGTTGTCGTGGCGGACGCTCTTGGCTCAGAACAGAATACGCTTTTTTTATTTATTATTCTAATCATTAAATAAGACGTTGTTAGCATATTACCAATAACCCTGTTTACTGTGTGTAACAGTGAGTAACAGTATCTATAAGAAGGGGAGCGGGGAATGCCTATTGTTTACTGTTTACCAGGGTATAGACGAGTATATACTACTGTTAATGAATAAGGATGCATGCTGACGGCGACATAAGAAGTATGAGATAAAATATAAAAAGTATTAAATAAAAAGAAGTGTCTGACGCTCGGCGCTGGAGTTTGTGACCCTCATATTAAATACTAGGAGTATAACAACATCGTCACTGCTTAACATTGCTCGTGTATTATCCAAGTCAAAAACTACCGTGAGCTCTGTAATTTATTTCACAGGTATTGCCTCTGTTTATGCGCAATTTTATTTCTAAGTGAACACAGAAAATTAATAATTATTTCCACTCAAATCAGCTGGATCATTTCAGCTACGGGATATATATTTCTGAGATACACAAAGTGGAATACGTACAGTTTCTTAAACAAGTTTTGTACAGGAGCGGCTGCAGGAAAAGATTCGCAGCATGCGACTCACTATCGACAACATTCAGAAGGAAGTAGTGCGCGGCTCACCACTCACCACGAAGGTCAACCGCGATGCCCCCGAACAAGACAAGAGTACACTACGGTTTACCCAGGTTCCAAACGATTCCATATGTCTTTTACGCCAGTTTTCTATACCCCCATTACGTAAGTCACTATCGACAATATTGAAACGGAAATAGTGGACATTACCATTTGCCCCCTGTTAACCATTTGAGTGGTAATGACCACAACAATACAAGGTAAAAACACAGCTTCAATGCACTCATTGCCCCTCATTAGTACACCACAGTTTTCTTTGTTAACAGAATCTGCCAAAATATCCGCATTACGTAACCCACCATCGACAATATCCAGACGGAAATAGCGAGCATTCCCATTTGTCCCCTTTTTTATGATAATGACTAGTATTAACACAGTAGACCACAATAAAGCAAGGTAAAATCACACAATTCAAATTGGTCCAGTAGTTTTGGCGTGAAAGCGTAACAGACAGACAGAGTTACCTTCGGATTTATAATATTAGTACTGATAACACATTGTTAAAAAATGTTTAAAAGAATGGCCCCGAGTTTCTTGCCCGTTCTTCTCGCAGTGGCTCTATAATTTTTTTTGCTGAAGGTGGCAGAACAATGTAGAATATTTAAATATTAAAATTTGTACTTAATTGACCTTCATAAGAGCGTCGTAGACGTCTAAATTGAATAAATGATTTTGAATTTGAATTACCATCTGCTTTTTTACTTCTGATAATCCAAGGCTTTGATCACAATCTCACTTAATTTGATAAAGTAGTCGAAGGTGGTAACCAGGCCTAACCTAGAATTAACCTAGAAATTGTTAAAGCTTAAACAATCTTAATGATATCTGTTGAATAATCTGTTCGACATTTTTTACCAGAAAATGATTGTGAAGCCTGAGCAGAGGAAGCCGATGTCGGAGCGTGCGCGGCAGATTGACCCGATGCTCTACAACTTTTTTAGCGACAGCAGCATGGAGTCCGACGCACTTGACGTAAATATCTCGACAATCCCACTTTCTTTTCTACTTCTTAAACGTCCCCCATGTGGTGGCAGATGAGAGACTCACTTTTTTTTACCTCTTTATCTTATCTACCCCTTTTACTCTTCCCCTCGTCCTTATTACAATCCCCTTTTACGTAGAATATCGCTCACCAATAATGGTTTTTGAACGTGGGCTTAGATTAGGTCCAGGCGGCGACGAGACAATTTTGTTTGAATTTCAATATTTTTATATTTGCAATAACGCATATGCTCTGTGGATATTTCAATATTGCAAATTTTCGAGAGAAAACATTTTTTTTAATCAATCTTTCTTTCCCGCACATGATTTTCCTCTATTTTGTAATTTACCTTGAAGCTTTTTGTTTGACCTGAGTAGACATTGATTAAGAAATTTAATATGATGAAAAATGACCACACTCGCAAACCAAAAGTATTTAACCAACGCCAATACTTTGTTTTGACGGGCGCCAACTCGATACGCCACGCGTATAGGGCTGCCATTACCTAAACCACCGATACCAGACAAAATCTTAAAAAACCCGGACATTTCGGTAAAATTGAGTTTTTCCCCGGACACCCGTGAAAACAAAGTTCATACCAATTTTTTTCATTTATACAGCTTATTTGCGTAAAAACTACAGTGCTACAAACATTATAACAATTATTCACTCTTCTCTTTCTGAGACAATCTGCTGATAAAAATAATGAGAAGCAGTGTTATTTGGCATCAAATTAGAAACAAATTATAATTTTTGGTTTAATAAATAATCAAATAACTATTAGTTACCTAGTTAGAAACTACAAACTACAATAGTATCAAAAATGTTGATGTCATCTTGTTTGGTTACGTAGATTAAGTTAAGTACCCAGGTAAAACTTTTTTTTATGCAAATTAAAAGTAAGTAAAGTAACAAGTTAAAATTTTGACGAGCTCAAGATCTTTTTAACCGTCTTTCAAAAAGGAGGAGGTACTCAATTGGTCTGTTTTTTATGTTGCTTACCTCAGAACTCTTGACTGGGTGAACCGATTTCGAAAATTCTTTTTTTGTTTAAAAGCTGATGCTTGTCGTTTGGTCCCATTTTAAATTTCATCAAAATCGGTCAAGCCGTTTTTGAGTTACGCTCCAATAACTGAAAAATATTCACCTGTCTTGATGATATAGTCGTTGACAATAAATGAGAATCGATCCCGTAAGTAGCAAGGGTCACTAAAAAGAGTGAAATAAATTTTACCAAAAAATGGAAGCGACTTCAACACCCAAAAGTGTGAAATAACTTGTCGAAGTCGGTACCATGTCCACTATTTTTTATAATAGGTACTTTTGAACTATCATGGTACCGACTTCAACAAGTTATTTCACACTTTTGGGTGTTGAAGTCGGTTCCATTTTTCGGTATTTTTTTTTTACTTTACAAAATTACAAATATACGAGAGGAAAAATTATAGTCGTGTGCGGTCCCGCGTCATCTACCCCTTTAGCCGGGGTATGCTCTGATCTGACCAACTGAGCTAACATGACAATTGTCAGAATGCTTATTGTCATGTTAGCTCAGTCGGTTAGAGCATACCCCTGCTAAAAGGGTGGAAGACGCGGGTTCAAATCCCGCACATGACTAATTTTTCCTCTCGAATTTTGTTAATTTTATAATGTAATCCGCAAAGCATCCGTTATTGCAAACATAAAAATATTAAAATATATTTACTTATTTCGGTATTTCTCAGATGTTCAAACTTTTGTCAATGTGATATTTCTTTTCCAATAGGAATTTGGAAAAGTCAAAGCAACTCAGGTCCTTAAATTTATATTTTATTTCGATCAGAGAAGAAACCGTATGTTTTTTGTGAGTTTTTCTCCTTCGTCCATTGCCGCGAGACTAAACTTACAATGTAACTTGAGTTGCCAACTAATATCAAGATTATCATGTTTTCCGCTAGATTTCACTAGATGTTTTTAGCGTACGGTGATGAGAAAAAAGCGCTAAACATCCCAGAAATATTCTAGACCTAGCGCCAAATACGCCAAAACGGCAACACAGGGAGTGAATGATCGGGGTCGGCGGCAGTTTTTTTTTGGTGGGGGCCGGCGCGGTGCTGGGAACGTTCTGTTGTTGTAGATTTTACAGCGCCGGAGTTAACTTGTATGCAGCTTACGAGTGAATATGGATATATGCAGCGCCGGTGTTTCAATCAATTGCTTACATTTCTATCAATGATTCCCTGATGACACGGATTCCGTGTATTTGAAAACCCCTACCGGACGCCCCCCAGACGCCCTCTAAACTAGGACAAATCCGGGGAAACCCGGACGGATGGCAGCCCTACACACGTACCAACTTCTAAAAAAAAACATATTCTGGTTGTGAATGGAATGGTCATTTGTTGCAGCCAGTAGAGGTGGCCGAGCGGTTCGAGGCGCTATCACGTGACATTGGCGTATCGCCCGCACAGAGTTCACACAGCAGCCGTGCCACCACTACCCGAGTGAGTTATTTGGTGGAGCCAGCAGTATTACCTGACATCTGAATATCACCCACGACTAGTTCATACAGCAGCCCTCCCACCCTAATCTGATTACTAAATTATCATGTAAAGCCAGTAGATGTACTGTAACGTAATTATCATATGTTTAATTTTTCAGGAGTTGGGGCAACATAATGTTACATTGTCGCTATCTCAGGTGCGAGAGAGTATGAAGGCACGCGCCTCGAAAAACAAGCGGCAGGAATCTCGCATTAAGAAGATTGGGAAGTAAACGTTTGCCGCGCAGACTTCCTCGTCGGGTTGTTGTCGTTACCAGCCTAATCACACAAATATTATCAAATAATACGATAATATTTGTAAGATAAATATGGATATTCTTTGATTAATTATATGACATGTGATTGTTTGAAATCTCACGTAACTGTAGTACCTAGTTAAAATAATCGTCCTAAAAAGTTCCTTTATTTTTTCATGAAACCAACAGATTTGTTATAAGAATAGACAATTAATCTTTAAATTTTATTAACTACCTACCTTTTGTGGAAGGATAGGTTTGGGCAAGGAAAGAGAAGTCCATTGATTAACCTCGTAGACCGTATAAAACTATATACTTTAATAGTATATATTATATGATTTTGATTTATGTGATAATATAATGCTAACTTATTGCTTTATTAGTTCCATATTAAATACGTTCCATTTTAAGTTTTAAATGTACGTAATTAATTTATGAACATTGTTATTTCAGGAATTAGTATAATGCTGTTATTTTTTTTGTCAATAAACAATAGTATAAAAAAAGAGAATTAATTTTATTACTACAATTCCTTTTCGCTTATAATCTCAACTTATGTCTAGTCAGGCGAGTATTTGTAAAATGGACTACCACTGTGGTATTATGCTTTACAAATACCATAAAACGTGTATATTGTTTACTAGTTCCCCGCCTAGAAGAAAACGCAACAAATATCATATCCAAAGATAATTATTTTAGTATTAATGTCGATATATGAGGTTATTTAATAGTAGGTAAAACAACCGTGTCGTTCCGTACCTTCGAGTAGGTTGAAAAACAACTACACTGAGGTTTAGAACGCGGCCCTGCCCAGTTGAGTAATGTCACGGTAATGTTATCTATACAGTATCTTAACTCGGCTCTGTCTTCGAAATAACTACCTACTACCGCGCGGTACGTAAACATGCGATAGGGCTACCCGCCTCCAGTATTTTAATTACATTTGCCTACTTTGTGTTTCCATTTAGTTTTGTGATTGTAAATATACGTTTTTTGTATAAACAAATAAAAGACTGTGAATTAAATAGGTAGTGTTCAATAAAAAATCGTGTTGCTTTTGATTGGTAGATTTCATTAAAAAAAACATGTTTATTTTTGAATAACAAATCAGTCTTATAAATTCGGTCCAGTCCAGTAGTTTTGGCGTGAAAGCGTAACAGACAGACAGACTTACTTTCGCATTTATAATATAAGTACTGATTATATATTATATATTAGTACTGATAAAATACCACGTCTTTATTTTGAATTATGTATACAAAGTAACAAAACAAAACACATGTCCCGAGGTTTTAACACAAGCGTACCTACCTACCGTATCGTGATTCATGAACCGCCTATAACTACCTATTTCACTCATGTCATTCCTTTACTATATTCACTTATTTTATTATTAATCCAGTTAGAATTTTTCAGGAGATAAAAGGAAATGCACTTATCCATTAAGAGGACACGCATTATGTACCTAGGTAATCTACCTACTAGTAAGTAAATTTATTTTATAGTCTTACCTTTCAGTTTCCAGGTCATCTAAAAAAAGTTATCTCTGGATGCGTTATTGACGAATTCATGCAACCAAAAACAGCACATTATATCCTATTCGTCATATTAAATATGTACATGAACTTATTTTTTGTTAAAGAAAATTACACACGTTCTATTCGTCACTGCGACGCAGTCGCGACTGTCTCCGTGCTGAACGCGGGCTGAGATCGAGGCGCGTAGGTATAACTCGCGTTTCGTCCGTTTTTATATTTATACTGTATAGATTACATTACCGTGGTAATGTCATCAACAGCTCGAAGGCTTACTTCCTCGATGGCTCGTTACGTCGTTATGATCATTCTATTCAACAATTATCGTATAATTAGTTATTAAAAAAATACGTTCACGTATGCCCTAACAGTTAGGGCTATTACGCACTGTCGACTTGTCGCCGGCGACTCAGTTGTCGACGACTGTAATATTGTATAGTTTAAATAGGTGTTTACGCACTAGTCACCGTTTGCCCGGGCGACTCGGCGACTCGCCGCGCAGTGGCGACGCACAGGCAACTGCCGGTCGCCGGCGACCAATAGGAGCACGGTTTCAAATGAAAGCATTCACACTGCGAGCAACTGTCGTAACGACCGGACGGCCGCGCACAATGAGTTTTGACACGGATAAATTTATATCGGAAATACAATCCCGAAAAGCTATTTGGGATTTACAAAGTGAGGAATATGCTAATCGGGATTTGAAGAAAAAACAGTGGGAAGAAATAGTGGAGTTATTTGGAGGTGAAGAATTATCAGACGAAGAAAAAAAAAACTCAGGTAAGTAAGAAATGCCATTTATTTTTTATTAATTAATACTGCTCATCTGCCAAGATAATTGACCCTCAGTTGTAAAGTAATCAGCAAATACATCTCTGTATGATGCACCACGTCGCGTAGCTCTTTGGAAACCGTTTGGGACTTCTTCAAAGCCAGGAATGCTCAGGGTATCTTCAAATTTATATCCGTCTCTTTCTCGGATATAGTTGTGAAGAGCGCAACATGTTTTGATGATGCATGATACTAGATCTAAATTCACGTTGATAGGTCTGTGAAAAATCTGCCACTTGTTTGCTAATATGCCGAATGAACATTCAATATGGCGTCGTGAACGAGAAAGCCTATAATTAAATATTTTTTTCTTTGTTGTTAAATTTGATCCACCGAACGGTCGCATAATTTTGTCAGTTTGTCCAAATGCTTCGTCACCCACAATAACAAACGGTACTGGTATAGGGTTTGTCGATGAAATGGGCTTAGGTTCGGATATTTGCAAATCATTGTTCATTAGCTTTTGATAAAACGTTGAATTTGTAAATATAGTTGAATCGCAATCCTTTCCATAGGAACCAACGTCTATGTAAAAAAAAAAATCCCTCAATAAATTGCTATTGACGCTAAGATACGAAGAAGTTGAAAAGCTTTTAGAAGTTGTTTCGTAACATGCATTAAAACGTAAACTTTACACATTTATCAAATCATTCATACTAATATTCACATCATTATACTTTTACTCACATACTCCTCCTGACACACACTTACACAAGCCTACACTTATTAATACACACACGCATACTTTCACATTAACAGTTATATAAACATACATACACTCTCATTCACACTCTACATACATATACAAAACATAACCTAATATTTAAAACATATATATATAATATAATATACTAACTTTAATTTTTAATAAGTATTCTTGATTGTAACAAGCATTTTTTCATATACAAATTTTAATTCTCTGTAATTCACCACATAATCACAATTATCTTAATACGGAAGAGCGAGACCCTCTAACACAGGTATGTTAATACTTAAAAGAGATTCTCAAACATATAAACTGTAAATTAGATTAAGTTTACTGAAATAAATATTTTGTATTTGTATGTATATGAACTTATAGTCAGAGTCACAAATGGCAAGCAAAATTACAGAAAAGAAGTGTTTGTAATTATAACACAATGATCCACTGTTGTATGGTTTTATAATTCTTACATGCTTACCATCTACGGCACTTATGCAATTTGGAAAATTGGCCCGTAAATGAAAATCTTTTGCGATTTTTAACCAATTTTCTTTTGTCGGTTGCGGTAAACACATGTCTTTTAGTACAACCCATATAAAATGACAAACTTCTCTTATTATTTCAGCTATAGTTGAAATCCCAAGTCTGTATGAGTAATGTAAATCTACAAATTTACAACCGCTTATATATAACCGCCAAGATATCTGGAATTAAAAAATAATTTAAATATATACATTATTTACAGGTCATTCACTTCAAAAAAAATGGAAAAATATAAGAAGATGCTTTTCGCGAGAAGTACGAAGATTAAAAAATACTAAGAGCGGATCTGCTGCTTCCCATAAAACTCCCTATATTTATTATAATCAGCTGTTATTTTTGAAGAATACCGTTGGCAATTTGAACACAGAGAGTAACATTGCTGAACAAGAACATTTGACAAATGATCAAGAACCTTTAGGACCTTACTCGAGAGAAAATATAGTCGGAAGAAAAAAGAAAAAAACGTCAGATGATGGCACAAGCGAACTGTTAACCACATTAACCAAGTGTATTGAAACTCGCAAAAATAAGGAGGATATTTTGGAACAAGATGAGGACAGAATGTTCCTGATGTCCCTATTATCATCATTTAGGGCAATTCTGGAGCACAAAAAGTCAGCTGCGAAAATTCAATTAATCAGTGTAATCGAATCATTCCGATCCTCTACTCAAAATAATATATATCCAAACACAATGTGGCGAAATTTTAATGAGTACGAGTATGAGCGTGGTTACTTCACACCGGAGGCCGGGCGTTCAACAGCACCAAGTCAACAATCACGCCCTGAAGGCTGAAGCACAACATTATTATACGCTACCAACTTCAACTCCTTCAGAACGTGAACGCCCAGAGTCGCGATTTTCTACTGTCACTTCAAATACCTCGCAAGATTCTGACATTTTGGATCTATTTTGAATATTTCCTTTTGTTGTGCGTTCGTTTATAATATTGATTTCATTAAGTACTTTAAAAAAATACATGTTTTATAATTATTTACCGTATATTTTTAAATTGTCATCGAAGAGTAGACTTACAGATAGTGCCATCCACGAAGACGCGCCCCACTCTTTGTTCAAATGCATGTGTGTCGTCGTTTCTTCATCGCGCGGAAATGCGTTCAGCGCGGACGCGCCTTCGGGCATGGGTGGCCCCTATGCGCGGCAGTCCTTGGCCAGCTGCGTCTCGCAGCTGTCTCGTGGGGTATGTGCACTGGTGGCACCTTCGTCATGGTCGGGGGTGATCGTCGGATCCGGTTCTCTTCGGTCTCCCTACTCGCTCTCAGCCCACCAGGGTTGGCGGGCGAGGCGCTCGGGAGACGAGGTAGGGGCGCGTCCAGTCCGGCTCTTAGGGCCTGGGCGCGTGGCAGCACGGTAGGGGCCGGTTCGCGCTGCCTAGCGACATGAGAGGAGCCTGCCCACACCCGCTAGTACTAGCGGGGTCGGGTCGGCCCCCTCTCTGATCGCCAGGAGCACGTCCTGCAGGATGCACAGGGCGGTCTCGATAAGCTCGAGCTCCGCCGCGGTCCTGGTCTTCTTATGTTCTGTCTCGCTCTCGCGTGGGAGCGAGACAGGGGTAACTGGTTGTCTTGGTCGCGCGGCGGGAGCACGTGGTGCGCCCTCCGCACGCTTAGGTTGGGCGGTTGCAGGCTTGCCCTTCTTCTTCTTCTTCTTTTTCTTCTTCTTGCCCTCGTGGCCGTCGCCGCGTGGTGGCGGGTTGTTGGCGGCGGCCATGAGGGTGGTTGTGGACGTCGATTCAATGTGGGCGACGGTCGGCTGCTGTTGCGCACCATTGCGCTGGGATGTCTGTCCTTGGGGTTTGCGTGTGGTTAGTGCTGTGGTCCCCGCGCGCTTGTTCCGCGCCTCCTCGCGGAACACAGCGCAGCGGGGGTTATTTGCGGTGTGCGCACCGCCACAATTTGCGCACGTCGGTGGGTCTTCAATGGGGCGCGGGCAGTCGCGCGCGTAGTGTTCGCCCCCACACCGCACGCACGCCTGCCGGCGAAAACAGTTGTGGGAGGAGTGCCGGAATGCCTGGCATCTGTGGCACTGTGCCGGGCCCCTCCTCCCACGCCAGTGCTCCAGCTTGACTCCCGGCATGCACAGGAGTTCTTCAACTTCGTAGATGCCGGGGGTGAGGTTCGGTGTTCTCTTGAGCTGCGCGAAGTAGATGCAGCTGGGTCTGCCTTGTCTCGCAGCTATCTTCTTGACATGCTCGGGTTCGAACCCGAGCGATATCAGCTCTTCCTTTATTTCTTCCGATCTGGTGTCGGCGGGGAGTCCTCTTATTGCAATTTTCAGGCATCTTTCCTTGGGGAGAGAGTAAGAGAACCATGTGATCTTCTCTGCTTCATCCAGGCTACTGAAGTAGGCCTGGATAGCCCGGTACTCCTCCCCGTCGGTTGGGGTGAAACGTACGCCCTTGTTGAAGGGGCGCACGGACGGCGGTCTCCCAAGTTTCTCTTTCAGCGCCCGGAGGTGTTTGGCGCCGTTAGGGAAGCTTTCAAGTACAATCGGCGGGTACCGCTCCTTTGATGGTGGCGGTGGTGAGGCCGGTTGAGCTGCGGGTGTAGCGTTCGGTACGTGGGGCGTCTGTGAGGTCGATGCTACTGCCTCAGGACGTGCGGTGGTGGGTATAGCGTTCCCTTTCGCGCCCCGGGAAGGTGGGGCGGGAGCGGGGCGCTGCTGGACTTCGGTGGCGTTGGTGGTCATCGCGGTGGTGGTGATAGATGGCGTGGTGGAATGCCGTGGCGCTGCTGTGGTAACGGCAGCGTATGAGGGCATCTGCTTTTTGGCAGAGGGTTTCTGGGCGTCGGATTGTTCGGCCATCACTGCCCAGTCCAATCGGGCTGGGGCTCGGGCGCAGGCGCGTTTGCCGATCTCCTCGGCCTCTTCTGCACGCTTCCTGCGCACTCCGGGGGCTTGGTTGTCGACGGGTGCGGTCTTCATGGGTGGTGGTGGTTCCGGGGAGTCCGGTATTACCACTATTGGTATGGCTGTCTCGGCGGGAGGGGAGGAGGCGACGTCTCTCCGGGCCTCAGCTTCCCAGCTTAGGCGTTCCTGGCGGGCGGCTTCCAGGGTTTCGTCGATGGATCGGCGAAATTCCCTGTAGCGTGCAGCTTCCTCTTCGGCGTCGTCTAGGACCCGCCGGGTGGACAGAGATCTGTGCCGGGCGGGGGTCCTGGGCTGTCCTCGTGGCTTCCTCGGTGCGTCTGGGCATCTTTGGCCAGGCTCTGCGGGAGCGTTACGCTCACTGGGCGAGCTCATGGCGATGGGGTTGCTTCCGTCGCGCGATTCTACTGCCTACAGCTGCGGCATCTGCCTTCGCAGTTCCAGGCCAGCTGTGGTGAGGCTATCTATCCGGCGGCAATCTTCGCCCTCAAGGAGGGGTTGAATTCGGAGGGTGTTTTCAATAAAACACCCCCGAAATCTGTGGTGTTATGGAGGAATCCGTGCGCGAATAAGCTACTAGAGCGTAGGAAGTAAGACTGTTACTGTTACTTCACACCGGAGGCCGGGCGTTCAACAGCACCAAGTCAACAATCACGCCCTGAAGGCTGAAGCACAACATTATTATACGCTACCAACTTCAACTCCTTCAGAACGTGAACGCCCAGAGTCGCGATTTTCTACTGTCACTTCAAATACCTCGCAAGATTCTGACATTTTGGATCTATTTTGAATATTTCCTTTTGTTGTGCGTTCGTTTATAATATTGATTTCATTAAGTACTTTAAAAAAATACATGTTTTATAATTATTTACCGTATATTTTTAAATTGTCATCGAAGAGTAGACTTACAGATAGTGCCATCCACGAAGACGCGCCCCACTCTTTGTTCAAATGCATGTGTGCTATCTTCCGCATGTGTTAAACATCTGTCGATACACGCTAATTATCGATGAATGCAAACGCACACTAATAGAAATTGACTAATCAGGAAAGAGTATTATGAACAGCACGAAAGATGCTCTATTTAAATTTAATCGCGCGTCTTCGTGGATGGCATTATCTGTAACTCTAAACACACTCCCGGACACATCTATCGGCCCACCTTGAGTTTTAAGTTTTGATTGGAGACCGGTTAAAAGAAATGTTAGGAGGAGCAATAAGTTTTTGCAGGTGTGAAGCTGATTTACTGGCCATAGTTTTCGTAAAAAACTGCATAAAAACTTATTGCACCACTTATCATTTATTTTTAGCTAGGGATTGTCAACACTTTAAACACTAGGTTTGGCCGATAGATGTGTCCGGGAATGTAATGTAAATTGTGTTAAAATCCCGTAAAAAATAAATGTTAGGAATGAATTTTATTTGAATTGTCACTTACCTTAGTGTTATAAAATGTTTTTCTTCCGGAGAAATACATGGTCGCATATTTGTATCTATGCCAGTTATATGTGGTTTTAGAAGACACAATAAGTGATCAAACGAACTCACAGACATTCTTGCATAATTAAAAAATTTACGAGGATATTTTCTAACGTCTTCATAAAATATTTTAATAAGTTCTTCTAACAAAGGATGCACCCAATACTCTTTTGATTTTTTTTTATTTTTCTTTCTTTTTATAATTAGTAGCGCCGCTACTATTGCAAGTTCTTCAACGTCCATTCTGCACGAATGTACTTGGAATACTGTCGCTCGGCTCGGTCTCCGGCCCTAGTTTCCCATGTTTCGGTCGCCGAGGGACTGAGTCGCCGGCGACTAGTCGACAGTGCGTAATAGCCCTCAGAGTCCACAACGTCGGCTCGGAAAAATCTGACTCATTGATAAAACATGAATGATGTTTCGTTCACGCGCTTTAGCTTGTGAGCGGCAGTACTGTCAGCTAGTCCACTTTTCATTTCGAAATAGCTACACGTAGTAACGAATGCATTGTAAGGAACCCTAGTAGGTGCGCCCATATACCTATACCTTTTGTTAGCAAAAATAACAACCACTAATGCTAAAACTCACATAGGGCGTCCGTTTTGCGAAATCTAGGCAAACATCCCTCCGGCCGTGATGGCAACTGAGTTTGGCAACCAGTTGCTTAAAAATATTGGATATTCTTTTTACTCAAGCAGTTGCCAAAGACGAATGTCGATTCTTGATACGCACCTAGTTGCCAACTAAGATTTTCTCAAAAGGTGTGGTTACTTAAGAAGAATTACCACTCTCAGTTCGTAACCAACATCAGTTGTGGAAATCAAAATAAGGACTAAGGTCTGTATTATATTAAATTAGGATGTTTTCAATCAGATGCATAAAAAATTTGGTTTCTATTGAATTTGTTTGATAAAATTTCTTAAGAGTTGCGTCATCGAAAGGGAACAAGGGTAGGTACATTATGTTTCAAATAATAATATCGTGAAAACAACATAATATAGGTGTCTATGCCTTTATTCCATGTAATTACCTAACTACAGCTTAAAGTTACTGAAAATTAACAACTAGGTTCCCCATTTGCAACAAAATTGAAATTATAAGTACACTTCGAATTTAGTAGGTAGTTAATATGTCTTTAGAATGGGATAACAAATGGACTGATAATTTCGAGACAGTGTCCGACACTAATTTTGTTTTCATTTAAAGTTTTTATCGCTAACCCAATTTCCTCATCGATCTCCTCGTACTCCTTCTTTTTTTTAGGTGTAATTTTTTTCAAATCATAGTATGTCGCTTCAGATTCTAAAACATCGAGTAGATGTGCCAACGTTGGATTTTTCTTACCAATAAAACTGTTGATCTTTCTATGCCATCCCTCTATATTGTTATTAGTTCTAAATTTTTCAGTTTCACAACAACAAGATTCAGCAAAAAAATCTTTATTAACCCACTGCTTTTGGAAATATTTATTAAACATATTGATTTCCTCACCAACAGGTCTTTTTGCCATTACATAATCATATCCTTCTCTTAAGTATTTTTTTGGTAACCGTGCAATTCCAATACATCTCGCCACATGCCTTTTTTTTACTCTAGTTTTTATTTGTAAGGCCTTCGCCTTTTTCCATAACGCATGGTTGAAGTGATAGTAACATCCCATGACGTTTTGAACGGTTTTTTACACCGCTCAGAAAACATTGAAAACAGGTACAAATGCCATCGCAAAATACTATTTTTGACCAAAGTCCCACTATAGGTCTTTATAGTGCATTCGTTATTTTTTTTCATGCCTGATAGTTTTTCCTTTGACCACTATCCGGTATATTACTTTTCTCTATGCCACTATCTCACCTGATGGTAGGTGATGATGTGGTCGAAGATGTTGTTCAGACTAACCTAGAATTACTGGCTCTCAAGGACAGCTGCCGGAACACACCGTTAGGTGCTTGGCGACAGATTTTCTACTTGAGGGTGGTAGCTAGCCAGGCGAGCATTCGCAAAATGCCCTACCACCATGCTTTAAGACAACAACCGGGATAGACTGTTTAACGTGCCCTCCGGAGCACGGAGCGCTCAGTAGTAATGTCACCAGCGGTCACCCATCCAACTAATAACCAAGGCAGACGTTGCTTAGCTTTGCTGATCGGTTCAGAATGGCTAAGCACACTTCGCTACGAGCACTTCAATAGCGTTTTGAGCGATTGATAGCTTTTGTTGCAGTTGCTAAATTGGCACTAGTATGTAAGCGTTTGGAAAACTATATTTGATAATTTTGCTACTTCTGCTCACCAATGATTCGTCCCGAATGGAGCAGATGACACTTTTTGCCAATTAATGTCACAAAAACAGCTACAAAGTGCTGTGATATCGTGAAATGCTACTTTTGACCTATGTCCGTATATAATAAATAATAGAAGAATTTTATCACATATCGTATGTTTCTGCAGTCAAATGAATTGAAAATATGTCATATCGCATATATCACCTTGTTTGCATGGAATACTACCTACATTTATAAAGTTTAATTTATCAAATCAAATATCTCACGAGCCTTATCTATGAAAATTATAGCAATTTTATCGTACGTTGATAATGACAAAATTAGTAAAATTATCGAAAAATTGGTTTCCGAACGCAGAGATACGTACTCTTTGGAGGATTAATCTGCCTAAAATACACCAAGCGCCTGGCGGTAGCGTGGCTGGCGGGCTCGGGGCAGTTGCAGCGCGGTAGGCCTTCACACCAAATTCAAAACGGCGGCGCGTGCCCGCCACCAGCGTTGGTACTTGGTGTGCGGGCTCTTTTCCGCAATTTTGCCGCTATTGTGCGGCCTATTTTGCGTGGAGTTTGGTGACTGTAGTTATTCCAGCCATCCAATTCCGACCAGGAACGCAAGCAGCTCGCTGACGCCGGCGCAGGCCTCCCGGACGGTCCCTGGCGTACCAAGATGTTCTGCTCTATGGGACGCCACACTGCTGCACTCAATGAGCACATGTGCGGCCGTCTTCTCTGCCTCCATACAGCCTCTGCACAAGGGGCTGTCTGGGACACCTATAGTAAACAGGTGCTTGTTTAACTTACAGTGTCCAGTGACAATTCCAACTACCCGTTGTAATTTGTCTATTTAAAGTTTGAGGAGCCTTCTTGAGCACCTACCTAAAGTTTAACTCTGGGAAAGCTTCCCTCGATTGTCTACAGTATATTGTACCTGCCCAGTGTTTTTGATGTAAGTTTTTACTTCTTTAGCGGATCCACGCTCGGATTTGGCTGAACGGTAATGGAATCTGGGGTTCTGGTCCTGCAGGGTGAAGATCAGAACCTCTCCGTGCCAACTCATTTGCCGCATCGTTGCCTCTGGATCCACTGTGGCCTTTTATCCATTGGAGAGTAACTTTGTTATTATAACTACTTACTTCTTCCAGTAGCTGGTGACACTGTATGATCAGCCCCGATGATAGATCATGTCGTTTCAGGGCTCGTAGAACTGCAGTACTGTCCGAGAGGATTCTGATATTATGACCATTTACCTTTCTACTGAGTAGCGCAGTCAAAGCCTGGATGATACCCACACATTCAGCTTGGAATATGGAGTTGTGTACACCAAGGCCTGTTGCTATGTGTATGTTAAAATCTTCGGAGAAGCTCCCTGCTCCTATGCCAGTAGTCATTTTGGAGCCATATGTGTAAATTTTATATTCGTGAGTACCTGAACTATCACTAGGCTCTTCGTGTGTTTGTATAGTGTAGCTCTTAGAGAAGTGGTACTGCTTGTTAACTTTGTCATAGAGAAATAGGATCAGGCTATTATTGTTAGCAGTGTATCCCTCTATGATACTTGTGTGTGGTGTTTGTTGACTGAGATTCCAGAGATTTAATGATTTAGGTCTATATGCGGAAACCGCTGCTTCTTGCTGTATATACAGCTATAGCGGTGTCATGCCGAGGAAGGCTTCTATTGCAACAGTAGGCGTGGTTTTCATACACCTAGTGATGGCGACGCAGGCTAGTCTCTTGATTATAATTACCAAATATTTAAGGTGAATTAAAAACATTCCTACACAGTAACTTTGTCAGCGTGATATTTCAAAACGAATGCTCTCCGAAACTAACCTACAAACAACTCGGCTGCGGCTCGTTTCAAAAACTGCACTCATATTTTAATACCCTCTAATATATGACAGTTGCATATAAACTATTATTGAACAAGTATAAATTAATTAAAAAAGTAAAAATTATTTATTTTCGTTACGGGTTTTATGGTTCTATTGAAATTAAAGCTGCAAGTTATATAAATTTATGAAATAATTTTCGAAAATAAAGGGTAAGCCCTTTATTAGTCTGTTTACCAGGCCTAGTTTCACCATACTCTGTTATTTCTTTGACGCCTTGTTAATCCTTTTAACGGACTGTTAATTGAACCGAGTGTCCCACCAACTGTTAATGGATGATTAATTCAGTTAACTTCATAGAACGTAGACTGATTTAACAGCTCTGTTATTTTTAAAGACCCATTAGCTAATGCCTGATTTAGCGTAAACAAACATGGTATGGTGAAATTAGGCCTTAGCCCTTCATTTTGATTCCCCCAATCAAATTAACTGGATGTAGTACAATTCAACTAACTACATAATGCCGTATCGTAATTCGAACTGTAACTAAATCCGTCAACGGCCTTAACTAGCGAACGACATATTGCAGCATAACTAAGTCTTCCGGAGAGATCATTACCTAATATGAGGACCCCACTGTAGATTTGAATCCATTTTAATTCCCAAAAATACTGTTGCAAGATTAACTTAAAGTTCAATATTGGGCTTTACATAACTAGCATTGGGTAATGAAATAAAGCCTAGTGTTATTATTAGAGTCAGTTAAAATATCTACATATAAGTCACCGCATATTTAAATAATGTCTGTTATATTTAGATATTTTCCTCAAAATGCTTGCCATACAAGACAAATATAGTGTTTTAGGTGGTCTTTGTAACACAAATTATAAAAAAATTATCCACCTCTATACAAGCCATCTCACACGTTGGACAGATCACTCTACTAGATCAATACATTTCTTTGATTTTATATCATTTTTTACAAATACGTTGAGCCCACTCCTTACCGCGTGAATTGCATCAGGTAGGTGCAAAGATAGGCAGGTGAACTGTAATCAGTTTCCATTTGAAATTATTTCATCATTTGACTATTCCTTGTTCAGTTATACCCTAAGATTTTTTTACCTGCCTCTCTGGTTATACCACGGTAATGTTATGTAAAAACATTACCGTGGTTATACCTACATGTGTTATAGAATACTTTATTTCTTTACTTTATATTTGTTTATTTCAGGAACTTGCACCTATTGTTGCTTATACTTTCCTTTGATGATACACTTTTGTCAGTGAAAAATGTATGCAAAAGGCCAAGAGATAATAATTTATGTATGACACATATCGCTACATATTCGATACGCGTTCCGTAACGATTTACATAACGTCATACTTATCACATGTCATTCAACCATAAGTAACTGACAAGTGTAACACTGGTGAAATATCGCTTGTTTTCGAACGCAGCCATAGCGTGTGCTGGTAGGTGAGACCACAGATGGTAGCACGGGCAAGTTAAGAGTAAGGGCCGGTTTACACTTTGATTGGTGTTTAGTATAGCTGTTTAGTGGATGTGCTTAATAATAATTAGTGGAAGTGCTGTTTATTGTGAATAGTGTTGAACTATTCTGTTTAGTTGATCAGTTTAGTTCTCGCCTCTAATATTGGACGAACTATTTAAAAATTGACGAATAAACGCGTTCGTAATTTTGAAAGATGCAGTGGTAATTATCGTTTAGGTATAGAAAAATATAGTAATACGTCAATGTTTCTGTTCATTATAATTGTTTTCATTCGTATTTTAAATAAACTCAATTTTTAATTAGTGTTATATAAATATTAAAATAATGAAAAGCAACTAGGTAAATGATGTTGTAAGAATATTCATATAGGTATAATTTTTCATAGTAAGAATGTACACGTTCGTCACAAACGAGCTTATTGGATACCTAAATCAGGTTACTTATTAGAACCTAAAAGGCATCGTAGACCAGGAAACATGTTAATTAATTAATATAGTATATACATAATAACTTGTTTTATAGATAAAAACTTATCAATTATTATTGTTATAAACTAAATTTTAAATGTTTTTGAAGTGATAGGAATATTTTGTGCCTCAAGGTCATTGCCATTAGTCGGATCTCTGTACTCTGGGATACAAGTATATTTCCTAATCAGGGAAGTGAGGCCTCCCCTGGTGAAATTACTCTTTGAGATATAAATTAAGCCCTGTTAGTTGACCGAGTGAGAACTTAGTTCGAGCAAAGCGTCTCTGCTTCAACTTAGACAAAAATGCTTTCGTATGTCCGGTTGTTCTCCTCTACAGGTCACATTTCTCAACCAATTCTCACGAAATTTTGTGAGCATTCAATTATTTATTTTCTATGTTTTTGTAGCCAGTATATTAATTCGAGATAATACACTACCAAGTATGTTAAATTATTGTATACTAGCGGCCCGTCTCGGCTTTGCACAGGTAATTATGACTATAAATTAATATGTAAGCTATGATCTGTCAACTTGGATCAAAATGCACACGGTGTTCAATCAAATTTAAAATTAGTTCAGTAGTTAAGGAGTCCAGCGCGGACAAATAACGTGACGCGTAATTTTTATATAATATAAAAAAGATTTACTACTTACCTACTTATTTCGGTTACAACTAGCCTTCGCTGGGGCCCGCGTGTCATTGGTTTCTAGATCTAGATTTTTGGATTTCTTGACCCATTCTCCCATTAGCATGCACAGTGAACCTTTATTCAATTGCAAGCTATGCAAGGGCAACTCGCGAGGTCTACAGCTCGGAGAGCCACTAGTTATTATTGTTTTCATTTTGTATTACCTGGAAGTCCTTGTATAAATAAACGTTTTTAATATTATTATTTTCTCAAAATAGTGGGTTAAATCTTCGTTCCACTTTTCCATTATTTAACTACGACATAGGTAGGGAGCTACGGGGAGCGCCGCTCTGTATTGAGGCTAGTTCAATAATGATCTATGCATTAAGTAAACGAGCCGTCATCGCCTCGCGGCGCCGCCACAGCCACCGCTTACCTGCTGCCTTTGAGACTGAGGGGGGATTTAAAGTGAGGGTGAATGCGGGACACGCGGGAAGTGTCTACTCGCAAAATAATAGAACGTGCTACTACATACAGATATTAAACAACTTACTGTGCATACGTGTTTAGAACTAAGCACTAAACACTAGTCAATGTGCGAACGGGCCTTGTAAAAAGGTAGGCGAGCGACTTCGTTTGTTTGTGTGTGTGTGTGTATGTGTGTGTGTGGTTGACTGATTGGTTGTGGTGAGTGGCCACTGGCCACAGAATAATACCGTGGCAGTGTGGCAGTGTCACGTACGCACTAATTTTCGTAGTGTTTATGAATTTGTCTTATTTTGTAGCTGCTTGCGACTCAAATATAAATAATAATTTTATTTAAAATGTATGAATTAAACGTATAAAAAAATCAAGGTGCTCACTATTCCAAACCTTTTAGTGTATTATAGTGTCAGACCTACCTGTTCTCTGTAAAGGTAAGATCACATTATGTATCTAAAACTTACAATTAACCCTATTTTATTTTTACATAACACGTTTTCAAATAAAATGACAAAATCGCTTATAAAAATATTAAATTTATATATATAATAGAAATATCTAGCTATAACATTACGTGGAAAGCATGTGACTTGACCCCAAATAATAAAAGAACATCATATTATTAATAGTTGTTGTCAGTTGATACTGTGATTGAAAATTTTATGAATAAAAGTTGTTTTAGTATATGTACCTAGATTGTTGATAGTAGCTATTTTCGCAGCCAGACATGAAAATTAGACTTTGACACCTGGTAGGCTTGTGTGAGTGTAGATGCTTATTTATAGGAATTCTCCAACACAACCAGTACATGTTGTATGTTGCTAATGAATGTGAATAGTAGTATTTAATACTTAAATTTAATGATTTTTTTAGTATGCATAATGTTAACTACACTAA
This sequence comes from Plagodis dolabraria, assembly GCA_963854805.1. Lineage (NCBI taxonomy): Eukaryota > Metazoa > Arthropoda > Insecta > Lepidoptera > Geometridae > Plagodis > Plagodis dolabraria. The sequence continues at coordinate 16,429,928 of OY978440.1, read as the reverse complement.
ATTATAAACAAATTTCTAGATAACACTTGGTATACCTACCTACCTTGTTTAAACTTTAGACCCATTAGCTTTGTGACCCTTCTGGGCCTAATTAAGTTCTTAAGTATGTAGTTTATTAAATGTAGATAGTATATGTATTACTTATGCTAAAAAGCAGCTTAGCCTTCTCACAAATTATATGAGAACATTTCAGCATTATTTTATCACTTTTTTTTATAACTACCACTATCTCACCTCAGGATAAGTGATGATGTAGTCAAAGAGGTTGTGCAGAATAACCTAGAATTGTTGTCTCTCATGGATACTTACTGGAACAGCTTAACATGCCCTTAAAGCTTGGAACCTCCAAGTCATGTATGCAGCGATTGTGCTTAATCTAGTTGATTATTTTAGTATGACGAGGCAAGTTTAGCTACAAGTGCTTCAAGAACAGATGTAAAAGGTATATTATTCAGTTGAATAAGTTATAAATGATGAAATATAATTATATTAAATTTTGACATACCATACAATTAACAAATATGTACTGTATGTATTAATTTACTAAATATTCAGCTATGATGCAATTGTAGTGTGTTTGATTTTAGGTTTGGCCTGCTAACATCTTTGACCTCACCACAACTAACAGTTAAAATAGCACTAGGCTCTTCTCCTAAGTGCTTTTTAATTTATTGCAACAACACCAATTTTATACTCTCAATAATAAATATATATATATATATATTATATTATATTTATGAGTTAATATATATGTATATATATGTGTTCAAGGTGAAAAATAACAAATTATATAGAAATGATAATACAGTATCTTTCTATTGGTTTGAGGCAAATTGTTGACTTCATAGCAATTCTGCTTTCACCAACTGGGTTACATATAATATTATTGAGAGTGGGGGAGTGTTGGTTTTAGGTTGCTACCACTCACTCACCTTTGTTGCAGCTAAGATGATTTCATTTGGTAAACAAATTCATTGGGTCCTAGATAAGCATACTAATTTTATTTGTTTTTTTAATATTGGCTAGCTATACAGGACTAAAGATTGTTTGTACAAAAGTTTCAGATGTAAGAATAAACAGGGAACCAAAAATATTGAGACTGATTCTTGATTATACAAATTGTCAACAAAGCAAAATGTCTACTTAGCATACCATATAAAATCAATTAAGTTTGCCTAAACATTAATTTGCCTAAGAATAAAGAGGACATGTTCTTACACTCTTTCGTTTTTACTTCATAGGTTCAAACATGCAAACTGACACAAAATATACCTAATCCCATATAACTTTACGTTTACTTGACAAACTTAAACATTCTTTGGGGCAGTTGTGTAAAGATATAGTAATCATTTGGGTTTAAGTCATTCTGCAAAACATACGATAGGTACTACAATTTATTCAGTCAATGTACTATTTAGAGTCGAATGAAAAAGTAGACAGTTTTCCCACAGATTAGGTCTTGCTTCATAGATGATTTGATTTGTGGTCAATGTAGTCAAGAAGCCTTGTATATGTAGGGTATGCTGTCAAATAAGTAACGGGTTTTTAACTCATAAATATAAACCACAGAAGCCATTATCAAAGAAATAATTATAATTCATAAATATGTTCTTGGGTTAAATATCGTCTTCCTTTATTGAGTTGTCATACAGATAGGTACTTACTTGGTACTTGGTACTTGGTGTGCGGGCTCTTTTCCGCAATTTTGCCGCTATTGTGCGGCCTATTTTGCGTGGAGTTTGGTGGCCGTAGTTATTCCAGCCATCCAATGCCGGCCAGGAACGCAAGCAGCTCGCTGACGCCGGCGCAGGCCTCCCGGACGGTCCCTGGCGTACCAAGGTGTTCTGCTCTATGGGACGCCACACTGCTGCACTCAATGAGCACATGTGCGGCCATCTCCTCTGCTTCCATACAGCCTCTGCACAAGGGGCTGTCTGTGACACCTATAGTAAACAGGTGCTTGTTTAAGTTACAGTGTCCAGTAACAATTCCAACTACCCGTCGTAATTTGTCTCTTTTAAGTTTGAGGAGCCTTCTTGAGTACCTGTAGTTTAACTCTGGGAAAGCTTCTCTCGATTGCCTACAGTCTATTGTACCTGCCCAGTGTTTTTGGTGTAAGTTTTTAGTTCTTTGGCGGATCCACGCTCGGATTTGGCTGAACGGTAATGGAATCTGGGGTTCTGGTCCTGCAGGGTGAAGATCAGAACCTCTCCACGCCAACTCGTCTGCCGCATCGTTGCCTCTGGATCCACTGTGCCCTTTTATCCATTGGAGAGTAACTTTGTTATTATAACTACTTACTTCTTCCAGTAGCTGGTGACACTGTATAATCAGCCCCGATGATAGATCATGTCGTTTCAGGGCTCGTAGAACTGCAGTACTGTCCGAGAGGATTCTGATATTGTGACCATTTACCTTTCTACTGAGTAGCGCAGTCAAAGCCTGGATGATACCTACACATTCAGCTTGGAATATGGAGTTGTGTACACCAAGGCCTGTTGCTATATGTATGTTAAAATCTTCGGAGAAGCTCCCTGCTCCTGTGCCAGTAGTCATTTTGGAGCCATCTGTGTAAATTCTATATTCGTGAGTACCTGAACTATCACTAGGCTCTTCGTGTATTTGTATAGTGTAGCTCTTAGAGAAGTGGTACTGCTTGTTAACTTTGTCATAGAGGGATAAGATCAGGCTATTATTGTTAGCAGTGTATTCCTCTATAATACTTGTGTGTGGTGTTTGTTGACTGAGAGACCAGAGATTTAGTGATTTAAGTCTATATGCGGAAGCCGCTGCTTCTTGCTGTATAAACAGCTGAAGCGGTGTCATGCCGAGCAGGGCTTCCATCGCAACAGTAGGCGTAGTTTTCATACACCCAGTGATGGCGACGCAGGCTAGTCTCTGGAATTTTTGCAGTTTGGCAATAGCAGTTTTTAGTGTGGTTCTGGGCCACCATACCACTGCTCCGTATGTTAAGGATGGTCGGATGACCGTTTCATACAGCCATAGGGTGATCTTGGGGCTGAGCCCCCATGTTTTACCGATCATTCTTTTGCATTGCCAGAAAGTGACACTGGCCTTGTTCAACTTAGTCTCTAGGTGACTTGCCCAGTTCAGTTTGCTGTCTAGTATGATGCCCAGATATTTAACCTCTTTTGACAGTTTAAGTTCTTTATTGAAAAGACTTGGTAGTGTAAACCTCCCTAAATCTTTTTTGTTTGTGAAGAACAACAGTTCTGTTTTTCCTGGATTTACGGTGAGCTCTTGTTCTGTGCACCATGCTTCAATGATCCTCATGGCTTTTCTCATCAGTTCACATGCGACACTGGCACATAGTCCCGATATGAGAATGGCCAGGTCATCAGCATAGCCCACCGTGAAGAATCGACTGGAGTTGAGCCTGGTGATCAGATCATTGACTACCATATTCCAGAGGAGTGGAGACAGGACTCCCCCTTGTGGGCAGCCCCGCGATACCACCCCTCTAGTTTCACCATTTAAGACTATGCGTACCGTCCTTAGCCTAAGCATGTTAATGACCCAATCAGTTAGAGTGGGATCAACTCCACGTCGACGCATTGCAGTTCTGATGCTGGTGAAGTTCGTTTTGTCAAAGGCGCCCTCTATGTCAATGAAGGCTCCTAGGCATAGATTTTTATTTTGTAAATCTCTTTCTATTCTGTGAACCACATTGTGCAAGGCAGATTCAGTAGATTTACCTGCACTGTAGGCATGTTGTTCAGGATGAAGAGGTGTTATAGTGAGTATGCTATCTCTGATATACCTATCACACAGCCTTTCAAGGGTTTTTAAGAGGAAAGACGTGAGGCTTATCGGTCTGTACGCTTTCGCTTCTGTGTAATCACTCTTGCCTGGTTTGGGTATGAAGATAACCTTGACCTCCCTCCATTCCAAAGGTACATATTTATGTGCTAGACATGCCCTAAAAATGGGGTTGAGTACTCCGGCTATTAGAGGCAGGCCCTACTGTAGGAGCCCAGGGAAAATCCCGTCCAGGCCTGGTGTTTTGAATGGTAGGAATGTGTTAATTGCCCAACTGATTTTTTCCTCCGTCACCACAGTCTGTGCGACCAACCAGTCTGTCGGTGTGGGTGTAGTAACTACATCTGGATTCCAGCGAATGGCGTCCACGATGCTGCAGCCTGGGAAGTGTGTTTCAAGTAATAGTGTGTTTGTCTCTGTGTCTGTTTTTGTGTAAGTGTTGTCCTTTTTCTTAAGAGTACCGATATCTTTACTCGAGTTGGTCGCCATTATTTTTCGTACTCTGTTTGCTTGTGCGTTGGATGCTATGTTTGTGCTGTAGTTTCGCCATGACCTACGAGATTTAGACCGGATAAGTTTCGTGTAGGCTGCTCTAGCTTCAGTGTACCTGTCCCAGTCCTCGTCCCTATAGGTGTTCATGGCTCTGTTAAACAGCTTGCGTACTTTCCCTCTCTTTCTTTCTAGAGCTTTTGTCCAAACTATTTTCCTGCCCTTGTCGTCATTCGGCAGTGACAGAGGACAGGCGTTCTCGAAACTTTTAGTGAGGTCAGTTGCAAGCTGTTTAACATTCTGCTCAATGTCTGTAGTGCTGTCTAGTTGTGTAGTGTTTGCCTTTTTGAGGTACTGGGTCAGAGATTTCTTAAAGATTTCTCTGTCAGTCCTTCGGGGGTTTCTTGTGGGCACTAGTGTAGTTTTCGTTACCTGTAATTCAAACCTTATCCACCTATGGTCCGAGGCTGAGAGTTCATCCGAAACTCTCCAGTTAGAGATTAGACTCGAGTTACCTGATACTAAGGTGAGGTCTATGATGGTGCGGCTCTGATTTCTTACAAAGGTTGGTTTCGCACCCGTGTTTGCTATTGAAAGATTGGTAGAGAATAAGAAATCCCCATCTGACTCCGTCTGGCTCCTCCTGGGCCTCCGCCATGCCTCCTTTTTTGGGTGGTCGGAATCCACACTCATGCCTTCCGTCGCGTAAGAGGTTGATGGTATAGGCGATGAGTGAGACGGTGCAACCGGAGTGACCTCCATCGTCCCGTCTGTTGGAGCTGGTCGTTCTGCTATCTGCTCCGGAGGTAGAGACTCACTCACACTAGGTGCCTCTAGTGCGGTCTTCGTCGTCATTACCTCCGGTGGTTCGTCCTGGAGCGATCCGTTGGCCGCGTAGAAGCGCACGTATATGTTCCCCAGGTTATACCATAGCCGTCTCCCATTTTCCAGGAGAGTCGGTATGACGGTTTCTGGTATCCCCAAAGTAAGGAACAATGTGTCTTTCTCGGGTCCGTGCAGAGAGTGGGAGAACAACTTCCACGTGTGGACGAGTGCCCACTTGTTCTGGTCTGCGAGAACTAGGCTAGTGTCCTCCACTGTGCCCTCACATTCCGGAACGAAGAGGGCTGCTCGAACCAGTCTCGTCAGGTCCGCCTGCTTCTTCACAATCAGGTTAGCGTCTGCTTCAGTAGGGATGCTGTCAATTGCTCTTTTGAGCCACTCCAGTGAGGCCTCGTTCTCACACCACAACTTCAGTGCTCCATCTGCCACGATGGGTTTGCCTCTGAAGAGGGGGGAGAAGGAGATGTTAGGGTCCTTAACGTCCGCCAAGATCCGCGCTGTCAAGAACTTCTTCACCTTCGTGGCTTGCTCTGCTGTCAGTTCGTAGTTTGCTCCTGTCACAGCTACGCAGAGGTCGCTCTGGACGATCTCAGCATAGCTGGTCTGGGCCCTGCGTGAGCTGTCCAGCTTTGACTTTTTGTGTTCCCCTCTGGGTGACACTGTGTCGTCTAACCGCGTCCTTTTGAAAGGTTCGGTGCGAGCTGGGGCCTGTGCCGATTTGGCAATGGCCATCGCTGCTCGTTTCTGCCGGTTATGGCGGTTGCCGTGCTTAGTATGCATCAACTTGCCCTTGGATCCTGAGGGTACAGGTACTACCACAGGTAGGCCTGCAGCGGTCTTAGGCTGTGATGCTCTGTTTAACTGAGAGGTTCTGGGGGCATTCACGGTTTGGTCTCCAGTCGTCGGCTTTTGTCCCGTCGGACGGTCTCCCGCTTTAGGGTCTCCGGCTTGATGCCTTTGTCCCGTCGAGCACGAAACCGAACTAGGGTCTCTGGCTTCCGGCTTTTGTCCTACCCGTGTTGCCTCTAGTAGCAGTCTCTTCCTCTCTTTCTGCCTCAGTTTCTGCTTTTGCTTTTTCGTCAAGCGCTCCGGGACTTGCGCCACCTCGAGTCTTGACGAACCTGCTGGAGGGTCTCCGGCTTTTGGCCGTTGTCCCTTCTTCTTTTTTGACGGTTTGACCACCGTCCACGTCGAGGTACAAGGCTCCGGGACCGTTAAGGCCGCCACGAGTTCCTGCACCACCTCCCCCATACCCGAGGGAGTAGGGTTTGTTCCTTGTTCATTCGTATGCTGGTATTGGTTTTTGGTGTCCATACTTGTTTATTTAATTATTCACCTTCCTGATTCCCCACCCTCCACGGAGCCCGCACCTGGGGATGTTAATTATTAACACCAGGGCTATCAGTTAGGTATAGAGGGGTAGATCACGTTGCCCACGAGTCCGCACGACACAAAGGAGTCAAATCAACCAGCTTGATTGACGCCCGTGCACCGCCGACTGTGGACCCCATTGATCTCCCCCTCTCGCCATGACGGAAGCATAAGGCTGCCCATCTGTGCTGAGTGACCAAGAGTGGCTAGCTCCTGGCCTCCCGTTTAGGGTGAAATCCACACCAAAGAGGAGTGTTGCGTTTCTGCGCTCAGCCTCCAGGTTTGTTTCATCCACCCGTACGGGCCCCCCACGTGCAGCACCAAGACACGTGGGTGGTCCTTTCCCTCTTGCCATCACTCCTTTGTGGGATAGCAAGACCACAGTGGTCGGACCACATACCTAACCACTGTAGCGGTATTAGGAAAGATTAGAGTCGGGATAGGATTAAAAGCTACTGGATGGGATGGGATTGTTATGGATCGTTACTAGTGGGTTGGGATGGGAAAGGTGGGATGGGAGTTATAACAGAATTGCGTCTAGTGTTTTGGTTTCGTCTGTTCCTGATGGGACCAGACCAATAACAGGCGGCACCACGAGAAGGTAACATATTAGACTTGTTATGGATGTCTACACGACCTGCGCTCCTTTCCATAACCCTACGCCGAACCTGCTCACCGGATAGGTGGCCAGGTTAGGTTTGTCCCATAGTAAGCGTATCAATACAGCGCTACCTGAGAAAACCCCCCCAGAAAACCCCTACAGATAGGTAAATATATTGAATGATGAAATGAAAAATCTGATTGAGTGAATTTTTAGAAAACCTGTTGTTTATGTTGTCTTTGACTGAAGCAGGGAGCGTGGAAATGTATTATTGAGTATAGACATTACATACTTTACTCGAATAAAGTTGATCTTTCAATATCGTTTCAATGCCCGCTGTGGGATTCGAACCAAGGATCTTCTGCGCGGCAGTCCACAGCTATTGGCACTGAACCAATGTTGCCATCATTGCTAATTACGTTAATCTAAAACCTAACATTTTATTATGATGCATTTGTGTCACTGAATTGTATTTTAACTAAATTCAATAGATTCCAACTTTTGTTGTTTTGACCTACTTTGAGTACAAAGAAAGTTAGTGTGCTACTTTTTATGTTTACTAGCATACAATATGTATGCTACTAAACATTTCTATAACACGTTGATTTAGCCTCAGTTAGTATCAAGTACAAAATTTAAAGAGTTATTTGTTAGTTTTTAAGACAATTTTTTGTAACCTTAGGCACAATAATCAACGTCGTATAGACATCGCCTTGAGTCGACTCGGTACAACCTCGCGAGTAGTCGTAAGACTGTCGCATAAGGCGAGACGCGCTTATGGTACGAGTACGATGCCGAGGTGAACGATAGGGAACGTGAGTTGTGCGTTGTCTTTAATTAGTTTGTTATTTATCCTATGATGCAGCGAAATTTATGTTAAAAGGGCTAATTTAGAAGACATTTTTTTTAAATATGTTATTGTGACGAAACAAGCTCGAGGCCCACCTGATGTTAAGCGGACTAACCTCTGCCTATAACAGATGCATTTCGTCATAAGTTACGAATTGCACTGCGCCCGTCATCTTGGGAGTTGAGACATGGTAGTTAAGTCTCTGTAATTTCCTGGCCTGTGCCTGTAATTTCACTGGCTCTCAAGGACTGCTGCCGGAACACACCGTTAGGTGCTTGGCGACAGATTTTCTGCTTGAGGATGGTAGCTAAACAGGCGTTGTTGCGTCTTGAGCTCCACCATGCGGTGAAGCTCAAGCCCGCGGCGGGATTCGAGCCATGGACCTGCGGCACGGCTGTCCATAGCTAATGCCACTAAGCCATCACTGCTTCGATAACATCAAATGACTTAGGCAATTATTTCCAGACACATAAGTGAGAAGCCTTTATTCTAATCATAGTGTTTTCTTCTGCATTTCGCTTTAAACTAATGGAACAATAAAACTGATGAGCAAACTGGTTTGTGTAATTATAGATTTTTAGTTCAGCCCTCCGTCAGTCCTAAAGTTTTTAAACCAGAACACTATAGCAGCATTCGCCATTTGTAAGATGATTGGTTGTTTACGTTACGAACTAAAACATCTCGTCTTTATTAACAGGTGGTTATAGCAACCCAAGATGGCAGAAGCCCATTCTGCGGTGGCGTTCTCATTCGCCATCACTCATGACGGATGGGATGTCAACTTTGACCGTGAAGTTCTTTATCTCGTTTGGGAGTCCGGTCTGAGGTCGTGGAAGAAACGGCTTGCACGCTTCAGGGTAAGCATAACTCTCAATAGATTCTTGTTTCTTTTGGTGAGGAAATATCGCAAATACTTTGTCCACAACAAAAACCTAATTTGAATAAAGGATTTTGAATTTATTTTCTTTCTGTTCTGTCCTTACAGGCTGCCTGGTAGTGCAGAAAGGTAAGAAAATAATTTTATTATTTATTTGTTCACAGAACAGTGTCAACAATGGGGTGTATCCCGGTCATATGCAGACCTTGTACGTCTTGTGGTCTGTGTTGGTGGGCGCACACTTCGTAGGATTCAATGTACCGTTCGGCTTAGTAAAAAAAACTTTGGTGATATTACCCGGGTAAGTACAGTTGCAAAGTTTCCAAAGTTTGCCTACGTGGTTTATTTCTGAAGAATTATGTATTTATCTATTCAATATAACGTCATCACCATAACACTTTTGAATCGTATCAATGCTTATTTGAATTCGGTTATCTTAAATTCTAAACAGAAGCGACGCAGATGTAATACCAATATCTACTCCTTTGGTGCGAAGTGATGCTAGTAAAGTAGTTAACATTCGGTTTCTTGGTTAATAGAAATCATTTTTAGAGTAACTCGAAAAATTATATTAGCTTTTTTCTCTTAATTCAAAGTCCCAGATATTCTATATGTTCGCACGTCTATAGTAGGTACTCACTCTACTTCCCCACATTTTGTTTTGATATGTGACAAACGTTATTGACCTTTGATTGTATGCGTAATTGATATGATTTCAATTTCTTTACAAAATTTTAATGCATTAAATACTCAGCTAATTAAAAAAAATGTGCTCTAAAAAAATATTTATACTACACCTGCTCGGAAAGTACCTTGATACCTTATCAAATTTACGGTAGAAAGTACGTCATTGCATATCGCACAAATATGCGGGGAGAAAACGCATCTGAGCGAGAGAGAAAACTGTATGAAAAACCATTTCTTACGTGGTTTTTCTTTTTTAATTTTGGGTAAGACTATGCGCTGGTAACCTAAATATCAAAAGCCAAAAAGTTTTTACAGTGAGTTTTTATCTCCAAGTTCGCAAAATGACACTGGCCACTAGCTGTGTGTTGGATGGTGTCAAAGAATTTGAAAAAAGAACATGTGAAAATTGCGGACGCCATTGGCGCCATTTTCAATTTGTGTGTTGTTTGAGGATTCAGTTTTCGTAGAAAAGTAAAATAAAAGGTAGGTGTAGTATAAAGCACTATGTATCACTCGAGAGAAAGTGCGATTCCCGATCTCGGGTGTTTTAAAGCCCTCGCCTACGGCTCGGGCTTCAAACGACACCCTCGACGGTAATCGGTCACTTTCTCCTCTCGGTGAACAATGTACTATTACTACTCGCTTATCATGCGATGCAAGTAAGGATTCAAAAACGGCCTATAATTCTTTCGTAAATGCACTTTGTTAAGTTTCATTTTTATTTACTCATGTTTTCTTAGAATGCTTATATGATATTGTCTCAAACATTATATGAGTCTTTTGTATAATGCATACTTGTTTTAAATATCCAACTTATTTCATTTGAGTGCGTATTTGATATCTTTTAAAGCACACATTACTAAATTAATTTATATTCGGGAATAAAATTGAAGTGAACATAAATATCGTAAAATAGGAAAGTATGTGTTTAGTAAGTATGATTATGTACAACTACATGCAATAATTGTTTTCCGAAACCAATCGTTAATTTATTATTTACTAGGCACAAATTATCGTGACTACACCCGCGCGACATGCCTTTAAGTTTCTTTAATTATGAATGGTTATCATGGATATTGCGTGAAGTAATGGTCAAACGTAATTTAGGCTTACTATTTTTTAATATATCAAGATATAAGTATCTCTTATTATCAAGTATTTCCTGTGATATACTGGGATCATGTATGGGGGATAAGTGTGGAGGCGTGTTCGTCGCATGTCTTAAGGGCTGCAGCCCTTAAGGACCGGCACGGGACTCCACCCGGGTTTTCGTGGTAGTAGGTGAATTTCGCGGGCTTGAGACGTCAATTGACAATTGACGTCTCAAGCCCGCGAAATTATAAAATCTTTAACAAAATAAATATTGCGAGGAGATATGCTAGAAAATGCTATTTTTTTTACGGGGTGTTGTTATATTAAACCTCCATAGCGACTAAATGGATTTTGTTTGAAACTGATATGTAAATAAATAGCTACAACGACCACGTTCAGAAAACTGTAACATCAGTGGCATTGCTGATGTAATGCCAGCCTAGGGAGGAGTTTGTAGAAACCCTTTTTAAAACACTTCCTGTTGTAACACTGCGCAAACACCTCCTGTGGAAGTATATTCCATATATTCCAGGTTCTCGGTAGAAAAGATCTTAATGAAGATAGATAGCCTTAAGGGTGAACTGGCCACTCCCTTATTTGAGGATTTAGGTCCAAAACAAAGGATAATACCACAGAAAAGAGAAAATAGTATTTTATATCTCTATGGATAATACCGATTCATCTCGTCATTATCTAGGCTTGTATGATGCCGAAATTTTAATAGATAATTAACTTGAGAGTTATGAGCCCCGAAACATTTTCATATAATGTCCACAAAAAGAGCATCTACATTCCACGCGGATGAACTCGAGGCTACCGCATATCTATTATATATATAAGCTAGTAGTGTTGTTATTGTTGTTTTTCGTTCTTAAACTACTCAACCAATTACGAATCAATTTAATATTGGTGAAGTCTATGTCGTATTACGCATCTAATATACGATTATATCCAGATTAAACATGTAGTAAGTACTTCTAGTACTACATGCGTATGAGTCGAAATTTAACCATTCCAAGCGCATTAGTTCCGAATGGCTAATTTTTTAATCAATGAATCATTGCGCTTGGCAACAATGATTAACATAGAAATATAATTACCTAACAAGAAACGATTAACTAAGTAAACTTCTCTAATTACGTGTAACTTCAACTTTTTAATTTAATGGCCTCTGCAGCTTTGCCACAATTTCGCCAATGTCACGTAGGTTAAGTAGATAATAAACGATATCGATTGGTCGGTGCCAGGAAGGATGATCGGTTAATTACGTGTGTCATCGATTAGTTATTTACCTCAATATGTTGTTATGATATCACGAATTTGAGATTTCGTTTTACTGTCGCTCTAGAAATTTAAGATTTCGTCTTACTGTCGCTCTATGAATTTGATATTTCGTTTTATTGTCGCTCTATGAATTTGATATTTCGTTTTACTGTCGCTCTAGGTTGCATAATTCTTTAGTGAAGAATAAAATATTACTCACTCAGTGGTGAAGATATATAGAAAGAAATCATAAAAACAGAAGGAGCAAAACGTCTGTAATTGCATATAGACCATATGATTGGGATACATAATATATAGAAATAGGTAGTTAGGTACTTGGCACTGACTAGATTGCTGAGCTGGAAGGATTTCTAACTATACGTATTAGTATTATTTTAACCCTGAATCAGAAACCGTTCACACCGTACCGATCTATGTGATATTTGGGTCCAAATACCAAATTATTTTTATTAAACCCAAGATTTGATAACTGAATTTTATGCAAATCGTTTTTTAATCGTTCTGAGTACATTTTTGCGAAGAAGTATATTTACTCAATAGCAAACCTTTGGAAAAATAATCTGAAATTTATTATCGCGTGAATACATATTTTGACGTATTACGTTTTGAAAAATTGGTATATTGAAAAAATTGGCCAAGTGTGAGTCGGACGTGCGGACGTAGGGTTCTGTACCATTATTTATACAACATGTGGCACTATAATATAATACTAATTTTAAGTTTGCTCGAAGGGTACGGAACCTCTGTGTGCGCGAGTGACTCGCACTTGGCCGATTTTTAGTATTTGATCTTATAGCGACAACAGAAATACACATCTGTGAAAATTTCAACTGTCTAGCTGTCACGGTTTATGACATTCAGCCTGGTGACAAACAGACGGACAGTTTAGTCTTAATAATTGGGATCACTAAAAAGACAATGAAAAACTACTAAAGTTAAAGAAATGTAAATAAGACAATCGTTGCGTCGTAAGAAAAAAAAGGAAAACAATAAAAGATAACACTAAATACAAATAAGGCCAAACAATATTCGGAATACAGACAAAAAAAGTCAGCATGATAAGGTTAAGCTTTGACGTATAAACCTATAGTTTACTGACTCCGTCAGACTTTTTATTCCATCTTTGATAACCTTTATGATTAATTAGGGCATGTAGAGATATGAGAAAGTAATAATTCCGCGGCATCGTCATCGTTAATTAAAATGACCAATCGGTTGGCGCGTGTTCATTTATGTCAAGCTACAAACGCGTCCAATGATAAGAGATTCCAGACGTATCTGAATTTATATCCGTGTATGATTACAATTTATCTTCTTTGTCACATTGTAGGCATTTTATTACATATTTTTTTACTGATAAGCAATAAACAAATAAATCCCAGAAACGGCACTGCATTGCTATATACAACTGTGACTTTGGGATCGATGCACTTTGTAAGAGATTCATCATGGAATATTGGCACATGACTGGGATGGTCCTTGGTTTACCACTGCCTATAGCATTTCGTCATACCTGTATCATAGTTTTCAAGTTGTCGGGGCGATGTATTCATGTACTGAACAATGGAGTAAAGGGAGTAACTTTTCTAATTGATGGTGGCAGTTAACCATGCGAGTATTCGCGAAATGCCCTACCACCAGCTAGTCGAGTCCAAAATCCCGAGGCTGGATTCGATTCATTCGACCTCCTGTGCGGCAGTCTATACGCTCTACCGCAGGGCGACCATATATAACCTCAAAAGTAACCCTTAGTAGGTAGTTAGTATAGGGTTCACTTATCACTGTACGGGACAGACGACAATAAAGTTTTTCCAGAGACAGGACTTGTGGATCAAAGTAAGCATTACTTTTATTTTTCTATAAAGATCAACAAGACAGAATCATATTAAATTTATCTAATTTTCCCGACCGGTGGAAAAAGTATCTGTTTTTTTATATGATTGTGACGGAACAAGCACGAGGCCTACCAGATGTTAAGCGGATTAACCTCCGCCTGTAACAGATGCATTTCGTCATGTCACATTGAGACATACAGTTGTTAAGTCTAATGTGCCTGCATTTTTTCTGGCTCTCAAGGACTGCTGCCGAAACACACTGTTAAGTGCTTGGTGACAGATTTATGAGATATTTGAAGCAGTGATAGCTCAGTGGCTTTGGCTATGGACTGCCGCGCAGCAGGTCCGTGGTTCGAAACCCGCCGCGGGCTTGAGCTTCACCGCATGGTGAAAGGGCATTTTTGCGAATGTCCGCCTGGCTAGCGACCATCCACCAGTAGAAAATCTGTCGCCAAGCACCTAACGGTGTGTTCCGGCAGCTGTCCTTGAGAGCCAGTAATTCTAGGTTAAGCCTGTTAACACCTTCGACCACATCATCACTTACCATCAGGTGAGATCGTGGTCAAAGGCTTACCTATCAGAAATAAATTGAAAAAAAAAGATTTTCTACTTGAGGGTGGTAGCCAGGCGGGCATTCGCAAAATGCCCTTCCACCATGCGGTGAAGCTCATACCAGCTGTGGGATCGAACCAAGGACCTGCGGCACGGCAGTCCATAGCTGTAACCGCTCGATCATCATTGCTTCAAAAATTTATGACACAAAAGAAATACAGGAAACGTGTTTTTGCTCTATCGTAAAGACTGTATACATCACAATAAAAAATTAGTTTTATAATATTCCAATATGTAGCGTATTACAAAAAAATATAAAAACCGGGCAAAGTGCGGGGTGGACGCCTGCTATGGGTTTCGAACTGAAAAAAGAAACAATTTTTTGAGCCATTCAATGTTGGTACCATCGTAGTACAATGTTACTAAGGGCCTGTTTCAGAAAGTTCGAGTAAGTTCCGGTTATACTACCCAGAACATATATTAAACAAAACACTATCATTGCGTTTCACAGTCATCGATTTAGCCTATCGATCGGTTAAAGCTTGAAACGCGCTGCATGCTAACTGTCATTTTTATCATTCAGTTATTTTATGTGTTGCATAGCAACCCGAAACTTTATTAGGACATTCAGAAACGGGCCCTAAGTTGCGTAATGCGTAGTAATGCGGTTATTTTGTTATCTAATATCGTTACATCTCCAGAAGTACAATAGGCATATAATCACGTCTAGACATCTTCCAGACGATCTATAGACTATCAATGTCTATGTAGTTGATGTAATTTGCAACGCCATGGCTATGGGTTCATTTAAATCAACAGTGTTTGGAAAAGTAGTCACTTGTAGTAGCTGCTTGGAATCCTCGTCAAATTTAACTTACTAAACATATGGCATTGTAAGTAGATATTTATATTAGTAATAAAAAAAAAGATTTTGGAATATTTTTAACTTTTATAATCTAGATCAATTGTAAAAATAACATTGCTATAGTTCCTGAGAAACTTTTCTATCTTCGTTCACTCTCTTCACGTTCTTCACCTATATATCAGTACCCTAGTACTTTGACTTGTGTATATAGTACTATCTGTGTGTATATCCCCGGGAGGCCGGGCTAGAACGTCACCTTCCCATATCTACCCGTGGTTGTCGTGCGAGGCGGCTAAGTGTACACAGCAGAAGGTGGTCAGTAGCGCTTTCTGAGGAACTGCTATCCCCATGCAGCCAGCTAAGCGTGGGGATTGTGACAATCCGTCTGATACAGTACAGTGTATATAGTAATCATCACCCTTCTAAAGATACATTGAACGGGTATTAACTAATCACATCCTCCGGTTCCTGCGACGCTCAGTGTCCCCGTTCCACTTAGTACCCACTAGATGGTAGAACACTACATAGAAACACGCAGAAAATGTTACTCTTAATAATTTTCGCTGCACTCCCAGCAAATGAAGTCGCAGGTGGAACCTAGTGCTGAATTATAAAATAAGTTAAATTATTTTATAATTCATTTAGTATTGAGTATATTCATTGGTATTAAGTTAAACTTGGTTATATTAAAATAGATACAATATTAATGCCATCGTCTGATTTTTTTTTTTATTATGTCGAAAAACTGCATTGTCACTGGGGCATAAATAAAAATAAAATGTAGATAGAAAACACTCTGTTTGTATACTAATTAACATACATTTTATTATACAAAGGGCGGTCTTATTGCTTAAAGCAATTTCTTCCAAACGACAGGAAAATAATGAATTCACATAAATTAGTCAGGTTGGCAGTTTACTACGTAATAATACTTAGAGATTATTCACGAAATACTATTTAAATAAAATCCTACACTAAAAAATTTAATAAAACATAACTTACATAAATTATAACATATATGTAATAATTATATATAGATATACATAATATGTATATCTGATATGATATACATAATATGTATATCTATATATAATTATTACATACATTATATTATAATTAGGCATGATGCATGTTTGGTGGTTTTAAAATGTTGGCATTTTGCTGCTGATTTCATTGGATGATAATGTTGAACAGTTAACTAAGGGCGAAATTAGGGACCGCGCTACGAGGGCCCTTGGTACCATAAGATGAATGTTTTGTTTCTGTTGTCTACAGCGATTCGACGATGTGGCAGGTGGTCGCGTGCTTCCTGGCAGCTCTAACTATGTGGCTTTCGGTGATCTTCCTAATGCGGTACATGCTTAAACTGCTCCTAATGTACAAGGTAATGTAAGTCGGTCAAGTAATTCCAGTGAATAATAGAAAAATATTATAATATCATGAGTTATACGACCTTCTAAATCGACAAGTAAATAGCCGTCGAAAGGCAGTCGTATTTTAAAATATTTCAAGCATACATAAAATATTATAATATCGGGTAAATATATTTGTATAAAGGGTAAATACACTCGAGAGCAATGAATCCGGGTCACTTAAAGAATCCTAAAAATCTCGGAAACTAAAAATGCTAGGTTAATGCAATAAATTGTATTTAATAGACAATGTAATACTCCTTAAATGAAGGTATTAAAACTTCTTAGTTATTGTAAAGTTATATCATAAAAAAATCAAATTTGAAAAAGGGCCACTTTCGATGATGGAACTACGAAATTACAGCATTTGGTTTTGCTTTTGTTTGTAATCTGTCATTTATGTGGGTACATAAACCATGTTGATAGTGCTCTATATTCATTATTCAAGCGGAAATTATGTCGCTTACGCCTGAAGAATGCACCAGAATACTTACAATGCTGGAAACCGGCCGGAGTCAGCGCGATACAGCCAGGACTGTCGGTGTGTCGCTGTCAACAGTACAAAGAGTTCTCCGACGTTACGAAGAAACTGGTTCTAACCTACGCAGACCAGGAACAGGCAGAACCAGGTGTACCACAGCACGAGAAGACCGATACTTGGTGAACACCATGCTTCGAAATCGCTTTCTCACAGGAACTGAACTCACCAATCAGTTTCGACGCCTCGGAGGAAGTAACCCAAGTGCATGGACAGTAAAACGTCGGCTTGCTGAATCTAACTTAAAACCCCTTAGACCTGCAAACGGCCCTAAACTGGAGCGTGGGCATCGTATTTCGAGACTAAGATATGCCCAGAGCCACGTAAATTGGAGTATTGAAGATTGGTCAAAAGTTATGTTCTCCGACGAATCAAAATTTATGCTCTACAAGCACGATGGAAGACACAGAGTGTATCGAAGACCAGGGGAAAGATTCAAGCAAGCATGCATCGAAGAAAAAGTAGCCTACGGTGGTGGGTCTGTACTTGTGTGGGCCGGAATTTCTTCTGAAAGTCGCACAGAGCTGGTGATCATAGAAAACGGCTCTTTAACTAGCGTAAGATATGTGGAAGAAATCCTCAATGATCACGTTGATCCATTTATGGTCAATTTAGGTGAGGATGCTATATTTATGCATGACAATGCCCGACCTCATACAGGTAGGATTGTGAATGACTACCTTCAAGAGATGAACATTACATTATATTATGGAGTGGCCAGCGCGCAGCCCGGATATCAACCCGATCGAGCATGCTTGGGACGAGCTAGGCAGATGCGTAAAACAACGAAACCCTCCCCCAATCACGCTTCGTGAGCTCAAAATTGCTCTCACAGAGGAATGGGAGAATATTCCCCAAAATCGTATAAGGAACTTGGTGTACAGCATGCCAAACCGCGTAAACGCAGTAATGGAAGCACGAGGAGGCAATACGAAGTATTAAAATTCAAGAAAATCGTAATAAAGTTCAAAAATTTCATGTTTCCTATTTTTGTTTTAAGGAGAGATCAGCAGTTTTTTTCTTTATGTAATTTTGTGTTAATAAAATGTATGGTGACTCATATTTTTTTTACTTTCATTTAAGGAGTATTACATTGTCTATTAAATACAATTTATTGCATTAACCTATCATTTTTAGTTTCCGAGATTTTTAACATTCTTTAAGTGACCCGGATTCATTGCTCTCGAGTGTATATTTGTTTTCGTACTTGGGTAAACAAGCTACGCCCGGGACAGATTTTTACAAAATAATGGTGAATCTCGAGACAATACATTCTTAAATACTCCATCGGGATGATCAATTGGGTCGATTGTTTATCCAGATAGCATAGTCGAAAACCTCGATAGCAATATACTATATATAGTTATATCAATTTGGATATTGGTAGCGTTCTCGAGAAAGTAAACAAGAATTCAGTTTGTGTAGATTTCATCCAAATTCTCGGTCATTGCTACTTGGTAAAGATACTCGTAAATCTGATGACGTAGCGCTGTAATGCCACTACGAGTATAATAATAAAAGTGAATTCTTAACGCTTTCAAATAAATTGTATGAATCACTTTTATATTCCAGTCCGTGCTCTGGCTCGTTAATTATGATCTATACAAGAATGCTGCTGGTGAATTCGTCTGCGCTGTATCCGTTATATATTACGATATCTATTAAATTCTTATAATATTTACTTGGTCGTTAATTTAGTATTTTACTGTCGGATGTAAACATGATGTACCATTTTTTTTTTAATCGGATTTTAGTGCCCTACTAGAAACGCAACCAAAGATGTACCTATCGCAAGTCGAGATGAGGACAGAACTCAAAACCAAAATAATCAATGTATGGGAGTTCTATATCGTAGACGTTAACGTTTTACTATGAAATTTGAAGATATTTTCTGTTCTCGATCGAGTATCGCTGGCTGGTATCGAAGCGACAACCCTCAGAAAGACGATAGAAAAATTTAATAATGACTGTTTTTTAACCAATATTTGGTGATTATCTACTCAATAAGAGTACCCCCGTGGGGTACCTCCCTATGTATCAAATTGAATCAAAATTGGTTTAGTACTTCAGTGTTAGAGTAGTTTGATTCTTAGTCCGGTTCACCGAACTATAGGGCGATCATTATATTTTTACAACAATATATTTCTTGGATCATAAGGGCGACTATTCAGTGGCAATAGTACAATTGGTTGGTGCTAGAGACCGAACTATGTATCCATACCTTTTAGCACAATAACACAACAACAAGTATCAAAATGACAGGTATCATCCTGACAGGCGTTAGTTGAAAAAACTGCTACTAAGTACTATTTTCGACAAAAGTAATACATTTGTGGAAGGGTACCATAAAAATTGTTTTTTACTTATTAGAGATCCCAATATGCGTTTGCCCCTTAATATTTGATTACACACAGACACAACCACTTCACTATAATAATAGTAAATGTACTCATGTTACAATTGAAAAAAAAAACTTGTTATTGTTTTAGGGTTGGATGTATGAATCCCGAGCACCTGGTTCGAAGATATCTATCAAAACAATGCTATGGGTGAGCGTGGTCAAAGTTCTCTCTGGATGGAACAAACCGAGGCTATACAGCTACCAAGGATCGCTACCCAGGCTGCCTCTGCCGCGTGTCAAAGATACTATGAAAAGGGTGAGTAAAATTCAACACCTAACATTAACCGGGAATTGCGATCTATATACCTATACCGAAGTGACGACAGCAACAATACGAACATATAGGTCATATTCTATATTTGAACTTGAACTTTCAAATTATAGTTATGTCAAGAATTTAAATTATGCGAGCGAATGATCCAGATTTAAAAAAATGCATTGTTTTCCTTATTGATTACGTAGCTATGGATGTGTATCGTATTAAAGTAACGAGCTAAGAATAATCGATATACAACGAAGACAATTCGGAAACTTCATTCATAGCTTTGACTCGTGTCACTAGTAATGCTGACATTTTGTTCCAGTACCTGATAAGCGTTCGACCTCTGCTAGACGATGAGAACTACAAGAGAGTTGAAGAGTTAGCCAAAGAATTCGAAAATACTATTGCTGTAAAACTGCAACGTTACTTGGTGCTCAAGTCTTGGTAAGTTAAGTGGAAACACTAAAAAATATAATAAGCTAATAGAATGTCAGTATATATATTCTATTTCTTTCCGAGTATTTTATTGTATCAGCCCATCGCGGCTGGGACTCGAGCCTTCCTCTCTCACACACACAGAGAGAGAGAGAGAGAAGTACGGGCCAAAGTGTATGGATTTGCAGATAGGCCAACTTTAGGTTCAAGCGCTTTTCAGACCACCGACATAGTCTACAGACTGCCATACTAAGATTAAAACCGGACTCCGAAGCAGGGAAGCGTTTATTAGTACCCCCTAAACGATCCAAGTTGTGAACACCGAAACAAACAAATTTATGCAAACAATTGTGTAAATTTGTACAAAACAGTATATAAAAATATATATTATATATAAAATCATTAGAATATAATAAGCGTGTTCCGCAATTGTAATTAAATCCATCTAAAACTATATATAAGATGTAATAGTGGTAGTAATCAGTGCTATCGATTCAGTCCAAACCATACCATAAATGTACAGATAAAGTTCCCAAAAGCTTTTAAATGATGAATGTATATTCGATGTGACGTCGAATGTGGGTGTGTTGCCAAGCTCATTTCGCGCACTAAATGTCTTCATTCTCTTATCAGGAACCGATACGTGGCTACACATTGTATTAACATCTTTTATCGGAATCCGTCTGCTGAACTAAATATTTGAATAAACAACCGTGATAAAATAAATTTATTATTACCTACGCACTGGATAAATCCAGGACGAAAGATTAAAATAGAAAAGTCCTAAATTAAAGTTAGGTACTACAATATAATGAGAATGCTAATTATATTACTTTGTTATAACACTTTAGATTTAGAAATGCATTTTCAAGGAGAAAAATTCAATCATAGATTTTTAGAGAGCAAGTTCAGCACAGTACCTGTAGGTATAAACTGAGGTATGTACTAAAATCTGTCTAGAAGTCGTAGCCAACGGCATTACATTGCGTTCGCCGCTGAAACTATGCCGTGAAGTACGGCAGATTTTCAATCCAGAACACATGTTTATATGCTTCTTCATACATTGGCCTAATAATTAAACTGCTGTCACTTATCCAGCCGTTGATGATTCCATATGGAGCCTGGTAAAAATAAACTTATATTTAGTTTGACCGATATCTTAGCAGCCGTGGATCAGTAGCAATAACTACGCACTATCCCGCAGTATGGCTATGGTTCGAATCCCGCCGCGTACTTGAGCTTCACCAGCATAGTGGTTGTTGGGCATTTTGAGATTGCTTGCCTTGCTAGCAAGCTTTGAAATTTGAACTTTCATGTTACAGTTGATAGGTGCTTTCTTAACAAGAAACTTTAAGCTAGAATAAGACAACTACATATCCCAAAACGTGAGGTCAATGATTCTATTATATGGGTACGTACTGGTACTTTGCGATGAGATCTACACCATTTCAATATTCCAGGTGGTCAAGTAACTATGTATCCGATTGGTGGGAGGAGTACGTGTACCTCCGAGGTCGGTCCCCTCTCATGGTCAACTCGAACTTCTACGGCACAGATGCTATTCTACTGAGGCATACAGAAAATCAGGCGGCAAGAGCGGGCGTCATCATACATCTTTGTCTCATGTTCAGAAGGCTCATCGACAACCAGGAGCTAGAACCGGTAAGTAACACTTAATAGCTTTATGCCTTTTTAAAACGAATCATTGGTACGCAACCCTCACAGATGGAAAATTTCAAGTAGCACGTGTCAAACATTTAGATTAAGAAATCCTACACAGTTTGTAATAACTTCAACGACAAAAATTCTTGGACAATTCCGCGTCTGCCAAGCTATCGCCTATCACCTACGTAATTTAGACAAATATTGTAATCATTTTATGATAATTATATACATTGTTAAAAGACGTTTAAAAGAATGGCCCCGAGTTTCTTGCCCGTTCTTCTCGCAGTGGCTCTATACATTTACTTTGCTGAATGTGGCAGTACAATTTAGAATATTCAATATTAAAATGTCTAATAGACCTTCATAAGAGCAAATTGAATAAATGATTTCGACTTTGGTTATAATACCCAATAACGAGTTGCAAGTTTAAGTGAAGATCAAAAATAAGACCTACATGAGTTACTGTTAACAACACCACAATAAGCTATGCCTCTCACTGCGTCACCGTCTGCTATTTGTACACTATACATAATCTACATTCCAAAAGAAACTATAAATCTACTGTATTTAAAGTTGTTAGTTATCTATTCTGTAGAATATTCTAGAAGCTATAGTTTGATTATCAAAAGGCTGCCTTGTCTTGTTCAACTATGAGACATACCCAATGTACTTGATTGCTACCTTATTCATATTTTACTACTATTACAAGGCGTCTTATGAACTGAATTTACTAGCCTGCCCTTGACTGACGATGTTATAAAAAGCGACAATTAGCTAGGTCTCAATAAAGACCTGAGATTACAGTACTATCAGTTGTACATTGGTCTCTAAACCAACATTCGCCATACAGCCATGTTTATACTTATTAGGTTATCCGACCCAATAGATTAATTACCAGATCTAGCAAACTTCAAGTTTCGCCTCAAACGTGGTCTTGTCGAGAGGACGATTTACATTGGTTTTATTGTACAGAAATTAGTTACAAATTACTTTCTAGGTTTACTTTAATACTTATTATACTTGCATGTAAACAAGTTTGTAATAAAGATTTATGTCATTATATATGTATATATTTCAGTCAGTATATATTTATAATATATCAATGTCAATAAATTCTAATATACAATACTATAAAGTATTGTATATTAGAATTTATTGACATTGGAATATTTAGTTAATAAATAATGACGATTCTTTAGTCCATTCCTCAAGTATAAAATTCTGAAACAGAATTTATTATTATCATATAATCATATTATAAAAACTTACGCTCATATTTATATCTAATATATGCTTCACACTGGTGTGAAGCGTGACGCGACCACGGCGGACGTACCACACTCAAAATACTGAGGAAGGCTTCCGGTAGAAGCCGATAGCGAAATCGACTCAAAGTAAGTTCACGCTCAAACACCCGTGTTCTTCATATATTAATTGTCATATATGTAATCATTAAAATTCTAAATATAACTTAATCAAATTCAAATCACACCATAACCATAAATAATTTTGGCATGTCGAATTTTAATTTAGAGTAATTAAAAAAGTATTCACTCTAGACTCGGCTCGACACCAGTATCATATAAACGTAGTAGTTAATAATGTGAATAAGAAGGTTTGTAAACTCACTTAATCTTCTAAAGTTTTATTTCGGTAGATAAAAAACTCTTTGGTTTGTTTTTATCTGAAAAACGAAAGAAACAAACTACAATCTCCTTGAAAAGTGTGGAAAAGTTGTTTTATTTTTCTATATAAAACGCAAATGCGGTAAAGTAGAAAAAATCACGCGTGCATAAAAGACTACATTATGACACAAAAATCGGTGCAGTCAAAGGCCCATTACGAGCAAGTGTGTTGAAAATAGGTTTTACCGATTTAAGTGGTGTTTTTACCAGGTGCTCCCGGTAGCAAATAGAAATTATGTATGACTATGGCTATGCAAAGATAAAAAATTATGAACTTTCAGCTTCGAGCAACTATTGCATTCTTTACATGATATAAAGTTAACTGAGTAATATTTTAATCGTTATTAATGATTGATTATCCACCTTTTTATTATTTGTTAATATAACGGCCATTGTTTGTTGACACTCTCTGCTCCTACGAATCATCTATATGATTAAATTTACCTAGTGGCAGGCTTCTTGACAAGAGTCCATCTTAGTGGGATTCACCGCATTGTCAGATAATCTGCCTCAGAAAAGTACAACTACTACTACTGTGGTTAGACATGAAGGGCGCTGCATCAACTGATAATACTGTGCGGACGGTACATTACAAATAATGTCTTGATTTAAAGAGCGAAGTACAGTGCTTGCTACACTGAAAGGTGACACTGCTATTGTTATGGGTAGTCCTGTAGTTTATCTAGCAGACGACTTGTCCGTCGTATAATGCAATTTTTTTGGGGGGAAGGTACGAGGTTTATATGTCGCCCGCATTTTGGTTAGTGTAAAGAAAATGATCAAGGAACAGTAAGTGATCATGCAATATGGACCTGGAATAATAAATGGACCGTAAGGAATAGCTTAGTGATGGATTTGCTACAATTGATCTTACTTGGCTAGCCGGGTGACCAATCAAATTACCTTAGCAACTTTGGTTTCTGTTTGTTGTCCGTTAAGATTAAGCATGCGTAAGGATCATGATAATACAATACTATCATCACCGTTTCAAAATCAAACAAACGTTGGTATAATAAACTAGCAGAAAAAAATCGAAAGCTTTACTACCTTCAACGGAGGCACAGCTATTCTGAAGATATGGTTATGCCTCAATGCAAACAACACAATGGTTAAAGTCTTGGACGAGTTATAGTTATGTACATGTAATCATTTGGTTTTTTATTGATACATTGTTATTTCGACCACGATACATCTGTCGTTAAACTGTCCCAGACCTGAATTTCTGTTGGTAATTGTCTGGTTTTATATCAGCGCGTAGTCTATCAGCCACCAAGCCAACGGCGGCCTCATCATAAAGAGCTAATCATACAAAATACATGCATATTTATATATGTGAAATAAGAACGAATATCTGGCATGGCGGCAAAATCAACGCAGTCTAAAAAGCTTTAGACATGTTATCAGTATAATATCCAGACAGACAATTGTTACTTCATAAAGTTAAAAAGAAAATTGTATGTGGTTTGCAGATAATGCTTCAAAATATGGTACCCCTATGCTCTTGGCAATACGAGCGATTGTTCAACACGGTGCGAGTGCCGGGCGTCGAGACGGACAAGATCGTACATTATCACGATTCCACCCACATCACCGTCTACCACAAAGGACGGTACTTTAAGGTTCTGGTGTACTCTAGAGGGCGGCTTCTGAAACCGGCAGAGATACAAGTGTAAGTACAATTTTTTGATGTTTTTTTTTATATAAGTTGGTACCATTTTATTATTTAGTCATCAGAACTACACACAATCTTCATGTCACACTATGATAGAACAATATAAAGTTTGTGCAATTTATATAAGGTGAGAATAGTAAAAGCGTTTTTATTTATTCAATTTAAAGAAAAACCAGCAGTAAAAGTAACTATGCATATGAATAATAATTTTATTATTGTGTTAATGCACGGACGCGGTATTTCCGTATTTACGTATTTCGATTCATACTACGAAATATCCTGAAAGAAACTGAAATCCATTGTACGAGTGGATCCTCAAGGCTCTGAATTATTTCAAAGTATTTTTTATATATTTTACAAAGTATACTAGACTTGTTGGGTGAGTAGTATATATTAACACTTTTGAAACTTACCATATTAGTTGGATTTTTTTTACTAGGGGTTCAATCCCAGAATTCTAAAATTTTTTCAACTGTTTTTGAAAAGAAGAATTTCTGTCGAAGAAATAATCAAACGCAGTCCGTAGTTTTACACTACGCCCGGTAGATTGATAAGATAACAATAGGCTCGCCCGCTATGCACTAAATACGAACTAACCTGCATAGATGGAAAATAACTATAAATAGTCCCCTAAGTAGAATTTATTTTAAATTTTAAGGTACATTTGTGAACCTTAAAATTAAATAATAAATTCTACTTATGGGACTATTTATAATTGTTTCTATATTCTGCATATTTTTTTTTATCGTAAACGTTGAGCGAAAATAGTTTTGCTAGTAAATGATCAAGTTAACAATACATCCCATGATTTGGTATACTTTATATTGATACAGCTGCGAATATAAATAGTAAGAATTAGTACATTGACCGCGGTGTGCTTTACAAAACGAAGCCGAGATGGCCCAGAAAAATGTAATTTTTTTACACCCATTACATTCTAGCTGTATGTAATGGAATCTAAGGAATAAAATTTTGCCGGCTTATTGTTATATATATATAAACTTACTATATTAAAACTTGTTAAATAATCTCCGTGGCGTGGCGGGTTAGAATTGTACACCCTCATATCTTTCTGTGGGTGTTATACAAGGCGAGAAAAATACTGGAACGTAGGCAGCAGCACTTTTCGAAGAACAGTGTTAAAAGCCAACTTACACTGTGTTCCCTAAGCCGCCTGACAACTGTGTTCAGCAGAGGACGATACCAGCTGATACAGTATAGTATAAACGTTTCTAGTTTCATTGCAGTTTTCAGATTTATTAATTAGAATAGATTAATTTGTTTTCTCTAGACTAATGTACATCATCACCATGATTAAGTTTATACAATTGTCTTGAGATAAAGCACACTAGCCGTGATCAGTTTTAAAAATCAAAGCGTAGTTTTTTTCGTTTAATGAAGTATTATCATTATCAATCATCTTCTATATTCATTTTTATTCGTTCTTACATAACGTATTAATAGCTAAGGATTATAGTTGCCGGCTTTGAGAACCTTGATGGATGCAGGGCTTCAATTGGATTGACCCTGGATCCATCCTATAGGAGCAGGAGAGGATACTACCGTTGTAGGCAAATTGCCACTTAATCATTGTGACATTGATAGATATAATGTGATGTTATAACTTCTGTAGAGTCAATAACAACATATAATAAAGGATATATGTTTATAATAAATTGTTCTTAATATAAATCTTAGTATTTCATATGCTCTCTAACCTTGAAAGGATAAATTAAGTGAACGATTGATGCACGTACTGACCACGCAATCAAATGACCTGTAGTCAATTCTGCATATATTAACACGCTCAATGAAGATAATTTATGACGAATTCAAAGACTCATCAAACAAATATACACCTGAATCCTACAGGAATAGAGACTTGTTTTGGTCCCTCTTTGGAAAGGACTATTTGAAAGCTGACAAACCACTTTCTGTTTAATATTTGTTCACTGCTTCAAGTTTAGTGTTTAGTAATTCAAGATCATGCTCGCATACCGAGCGTAAAGGATTTCATATCTTTGTGTAATTGTTCTATTGTCCTGCTCTTAAATTAACAGCTGCACTACAATGAGTTAATAAATAATGAACGCACTTTAATGCGTTACTAAAATAACAAATAAGAAGAATGAAATTGAAAATTGTAATTAACGCAATAGACCTTCATAGATTGTAGCTAAGAATCATTTCGATCACGACTGTTTTCTACACATAAAACACATTAGAATCAGTCTATTCATATAGAAGTCCCTTTTTTTGCGTCGAGAGTTAAAAAGGGAATATAATATTTAGTAAGCACTGTTTTAAATAAACTATTATTAGGGTCCTGGGTGTGCAACTAAGAAACCATAAACGTACCTATGTAACATAAATAACGTATAAATATATAAATGATTGAAATATCACGTCATATAATCGTCAGGACCACGTCGCTGTGACGAAGAGGTGATATAATTGTTGACAGTATTTATTAACACTCGTGGGCAGTTCTCGTACCAACGACGCAGTCTGGAACTTATTCCACAGGACAAAGTGTTGTTATGTCACTAATATGTACGATATGTTCGTTCCGGTCTCGAGAGGCCGCTGTCGTCTTTCATTGTCATTGCCATATAATAATCAAATGATATTCAACCTTGAACCCTCTTTTGTGTCCCTTACCGACTGTTCCTCCTTTATAAAACAGCTTTTAAGTAAATTAATTGATTCTTATTATTCCTCTTCCGGTTCTTATCCCATGCCAAGTGGGGTTTGGGGCAACATGTACGTATTTTTCCAACAGTAAGTTCTGTTGTACGTCATCTCTCTACTCGAATCTTGCGCACACATCCTTCCTCACGTAGTTCATATTTCATTGGCTTTCCCCTATCTTTATATCCGTGACATTTATGGCCAAGAATCTTCTCATTATATGCATTCCTTCCCTCCACATGATGTGCTTATCTGTACCACGCTTCTATACTATACTTTTCTCGTATTGTTGTCTAAGAGTCATCCTCAAAATTCACAAGACTATGACAAGAACGCTGGTTATGTGGGCCATAAAACATAGCATTGCCTTTTTAAATGAAAAAGAGACCTAGATTTGACAAAAATATCAATTCTAGCTTACCGACAACCATGGGTAGAGAACTATATATGTCTATGCTATTAGCTGACCCGCCTTCGATTTCCGTATAGGCTTTAATTATAATGCGCTGCGTTTATAGTTTAACATAAACTTTTAACCTAATTTTACCCGTTCAATTATTTCCTATTTCAAAATCCTTTCTAAACCGACGCTTACTCTCCATAAACTGTCTAACTTACCAAATTCCAGCTTCATATTTGAATTTCTTTTTGTGAGCGAAAAAAAATATAGGAATATTTTATTAGGTACATCAATACGGGTCTTAACTACTCTTTGCATTGATATTACAATTATTATATTTAAGATTATTTATAAATATGTAATCCCCTGATAAGTGTTATTTGCTTCATGTGTTTTTTCTACTTGTGCAGAATTGATTATAAATTATATGAATTTGTATATCCCTCCCAACTGTTTGCCACGTCCAGGTCACACTCAACCAGATACTTCTGTCATATCTAATATATTCATATAATTGTGTATCAAAATTACAAAACATTTCACTTCTCCACTCCTTGGATAAAACTATCCAATTCTTCGAGACGTTAATGCTAATAAGAATCCCACTCGATGTTTTGTGTTCTATACTGTCTCCTTTTTACAGGCAAATACAGCAGATTCTAGACGACAAAACACCTCCAGTCCTCTATGAAGAACGTTTAGCGGCACTGACGGCCGGCGAGAGGTCCCACTGGGCTCATATCCGGCAGACTATGTTCAACAGAGGAAACAATAGGACGTCGCTGCACTGTATCGAGCGGGCTGCCTTCAATGTGTGCTTAGGTGAGAACAATGTATAGCAGATTTTAGAATGGTCGTGTCCGGTCCTTTATGAAAAGTGCAGCAGATTATAGACTAGTCGCCTCCGGTCCCTAATGTAGGACTTTTGGCGGTACTAACTGCCGAAGAGACGCCCGACAATGCCCACATCCAGCTGACTCTATTCACCAGGAAATAGAACAGAACGTTGCTTCATTGCACCAAGCGGTCTTAGCAATCAGTACTTGCACAGTAAAATCGCTACACGCACACACATTTAAATAATAACGTTTTGTGGAGGTAGTGCATTTTTATACTGAAGGATCACTAGTTGTAACTATATAATCATACTGATATAAGTGGCGCGGTCCACATCCGGCCACATAGACCTGAAAATATAAATAACGTTAAAAATCCTTAAATTAAAGGATCATCCGTTAACCGTGCTGGATAATTCTTGTGATATATTATCACAAGAATTATCCAGCGCAGTTGCTGAACTAAAAACTAAAATAATAAAAAATACTGCCTTATTATCAACATTGAATTCTCCCTTTCCCGGCCATCTAACTCCTTGGAGCGCTGTGATACCAACTCTATATCTTTGCAATTCTTTGTGGACCTGATATAGGGCGCCGGGTCTATACAGAGAACGCACATTCCATGTAGCTAATCGGAGTTCCATTATATCTCGCCGTGTTTCGTTAGTTTTGGGATCAGATCGGTTAAATTCTCTTATCGGTTTCGTTTTTTGACGTGGAGGGTTGTTAACCCGCCGCACAACCCCCGAAATGCTGGAGGGCCACATCCATCGTTGGTCAGCGAGTCCATCGGACTTAGCCGGTAGCTAGCTAAGCTGTACTACCGACCATTCCCATATCCGCCACCCAGGGGACGCTCCCCTACGCCGTGAGGTCCAGCGCAGGGAACTAAAAACTGTTTAAAGAAAAATTAATTCCTCCAAATATCCAGGTCCACTAGGATAAACCAAACAATTTAAGTCAAATTCAAGCAATAACAACTGCCAGTGACCCTATTTCAGTAGAAGATTATAAGTTTTTCAATAACAACTGACAGCGACCGTATTTCACTAAAAGATTATTCGTTTTGCAATAACTAATGACAGCGATCCTATTTCAGTAAAAGACTATTCGTTTTGCAATAAGAACTGTCAGCGAACCTGTTTCTGTAAAAGATTATTAGTTATGCAATAAGAACTGACAGTAACTCTATTTTAGTAAAAGATTATAAGTTTTTCAATAACAACTGACAGAGACCGTATTTCACTAAAAGATTATTCGTTTTGCAATAACTAATGACAGCGACCCTATTTCAGTAAAAGATTATAAATTGTTAGTGTATTTGATATTAAAATATACTAAATATTTTGCTAGTATAGCACACACCAGACTGTCTTCAATCTATGTAAAGATAAGACATTTTAATCTCACATTGAGAAAGAGACAAATGTCACTGTGATTGTTTACTATTATGTTATCACTTTAGTCAAAGCAATCTGCATAGACTGGTCTTATCAAAGATACATTTTAGTTTCGTGTCAAGGATAAAATATCTTGATACTGAGAGCGGTTCTGAGAGTATTCTAAATTAATAGTGTTTTGTGTACATTTAGATGAATATTGGAATTATAAGGCTATAATATAATTATAAAGACTCAACCGTAGTATAAAAAAACGGTCAAATGCGTGTCGAGCCACGCACAATGTAGGGTTCCGTAGAAGCCCGTTATCATAATGTAGAACGATTCTGTAGTTCTTTATTCTCCTCCACTTTCTTCCTGCTAAATCTAAGAAGTAAGAGTACAATTGCCGCCAAGCTATTATTTCAATTGTGATTCGAAAATTAAACAATATTCGTTTGTGAATTCTATAGGTAGATACTCGAATGAAAACGTAACGATAGCGCGATTCAGAATCCGTTGGTACATTGTAAGAATTTGAATGGCATTTCATTTCTTTGCTGTAGCATAAATAATTATTCTAGTATAAAAAAGGTGTATATATGAAAGAAAAATAAAAAGTATACACCGATATATGCAAGTAAGCTTATAAATGGGCTATTATACTATATAACTAATCTGGCAATAAATACTGTAACATAAAAACTTTTCAGCTTTAGAATTATTTAGAATTTGGGACGCGTTTATTACTTTAAAATTTTCTTTCGATTTCGCGCCATTTCATATATTATTTCGTGTTCATTATCAAATAACAATAGGTGTTAAAGAAAATAGCATAGTACCTAGTATTCGCCTTGTGTAAAGTAGGTATTGGGCCGTCGCGTCGGTCATATTCCAGACACTTCAAAAGCTAGGTATCAGCTGTAGGTATGTTCGTACATCGTAATATCAACAGATACAACAACACTTCCTCTATCGAAGACCATAAAAGATCAGGGCAGCCGCGTGTCTTAGAACTACAAAATAATGCTGTTAAAGCCAGAATTGGTCGAAATCCCATTAGGAAGTAAAAATATTATTATAACTCAACAATAATATTATTGCGAGAAATGAAGATTCCCGCTAGGGAAATGTCGCGTATCATAAAACAAGACCTGAAGCTCGGTGCTTATCTTTGATATACAGTACATGCCCTAAATCAATCTTTAAAATTAAATAGAGTGCCTTCCGTTGCGATACGCAAGTGAAGGGCCACAGAAATATTCTCGATGAAAAATTTACACTATTGATGAGCAATACAATCAGCAAATTGATGATTTGTGAAATGAAGTGATCGATGACCTTAGTACGACAGGTACAGACAGCAAACACTTCTAGTGTACGGCGAAGATGAGGTCCAAAAAGTACTTTATACCTATATAAGTTGAATCTTTGTACTACCGTATCTATATCTATACTAATGGAAATAGTTTGAAACCCGGGAAAGGACATAGGATAGTTTTTATCCAACTTCGCAAAAAGAAGTTAATATTTTTGCGCGATAACCGCAATACGCGGGGGTGGAGCCGCGGCTGGAAAGCTAGTCTATTATGTATGACATCACATCATCATCATCATCACAGCCGGAAGACGTCCACTGCTGAACAAAGGCCTCCACCATAGATCGCCACAAAGAACGGCTATTAGCCACTTGTAGCCATTGGCTACCCGTGACTTTCACGATATCGTCAGTTCACCTAGTGGTATGACATAGGGCATAGTTATAGTTTTAAGATTTTTTATTTTAGATTAAGTTTTCTATGCCAGTCTTTATCCCTTATAAACAACCAACTACTTCATCTTGATCACTTTAAAGGATTTATTCTATAGATTTTATATTTGGTACAAAATTATCCAACACCCAAGTTCAACGACTATTACTGCTAAACTAATAAAGTTATCTCAACCGCTATACTTTTCCTTTAAAGTTCATAAAACGCACTATCAGCTTGAATTTTTTCAGATTTTTCAAGCCAGCAGTTTAGCTTTTAGAGGGGGGGGGGACGCCCTGCTGGAACAAAAATTTGCAGTTTAAAGTGTAATATTTCGTTAATGGAGCATTAAATCGAAAAACAGTATTAGCAATCCCTAAGTCATTTTAAAAGACCTATTCAACCATACCAAACACAAAGAGATAGACGACGAAAAAAAATTTCATCCCCACATCACATGTATGGGAGGTACCCTAAAAAAAATTTTTTTTCAAAATTTTATTCTACTACTTTGTCGGCGTAATTGATTTACATATCCTTATGAAATTTCAGCTTCCTAGTACTAACGGTCTCTTAGCAAAACCTCGGACAGACGGACAGACAGACGGACATGACGAAACTATAAGGGTTCCTTGTCAGGACTACGGAACCCTAAAAAAGGGATTAGATGAGATTAAAAGTTTGCAGATAACCCAAATCAACAATATGACTACTAAGTACACCATATGACTACTAAAACCCCTGCAAAAAAATAAAAACCGTGCTGCACGATGTATAAAAAATGCATAATTAAAAAACGATAAATTACTTTATATTGCCAATAAAGCTACTTACATACTTATTTAAATTAATTGGCCATTACGTTTATTGTCTTGCTACTGATTGCATTCAGAGACGTTAATTAACACTAATTAGTATTGACATTTATTAATAATTAGCATTAAATAGTGAAAAAATATAGTACAAAAAGAACAGAGTACAGTTTTAATATAGTTAATAGTTAGTGTACGCTCTGAGTAGTCTCAGAGTCTTCAGTGCTAAGTGCCCTTCCGAAATAATGCAGATGAAATGTCACACTAATTTAAATTTCAATGAATATACGTTATATCCGCGCTCAATGATGTTTTAAACATTTCTGGAATGTCTCGACTATGGGTGTCGAAGGCGGTAGAAAAAAAAGCAGCTCTGGAATTAAACAAATTGAAACGTTTTCATCACTTTTGCTCAATAAGCTGTTCGTTTTTAGCTCTAATTGTGTAAATTCGATTTTACCTTTACGTGTATGGAAACCGTCCGTGGGAAGTAATAACATATCACAGTTGATCTCGGAATTATTAACGTAGTGTTTTAGTATAATATGATACAACTGAGCTAAGTTGCTCATTATACACGAGGATGTGGGTTGCAGCCCGAGCCGTAGGTGACGGCGTAATTCAGCCATGTGTATAATGAGCAATTTGCTCACGAGTTTCATACGCACTTTTTCAACACCCATGCGAAGAATTAAAAATATATTGCACAAATGCCATTCAAACAACACGTGAAAATTATGGAAAATAGCGCGCAAGTTATTTTTTTGCGCGTGGCAAATGTATGTTGGTTGATTACATATACTTAGCCTTACAAACTCCTTCAAAATTATAATTTTAGTCATAAAATGCAAATATTTTATTACAAATTATTGTGAATTATAAATTAAAAATCATTTATTGTACATTACAAGAAAAAATTAACAGTACATATACTAATACAAAAATAAAGAAATAATTTAACTATATCTACTTGTGACCTAAAAATATTACACATAAAAATTCTGAGCTCTGTTTTCTACCAGGTTAATTATAAATAATTTGATAACAATAAATGTATAATAATAACATTTTTGTCTTCATTTCGGACACATTCATGTATTCTAAAAATATAAGTGGATCTTCAGCGGTATAAAACCTCTTTTATGTTACAAATCTGTATTACCCGGTTAAATTGAAAATTCTCTGTTTCCTCGCATATAATTTGCAGTTGATTTACAGATGACAGAGAATACGGCTTCGACGAGGCAGACCCTACTAAGCTTGATGAATTTGGACGGGTTTTGCTGCACGGACAAGGACATGACCGCTGGTTCGACAAGTCCTTCAACCTGTGCTTCAGTACCAATGGCTTTGTGAGTAATGCCTCTACATTCTCAAACTCATTTGTAATTGAATTTCTCTCTGAGTATGATTTCAAGCACTGACTCTATGCTTATCGAATATTACATTTATAAATTATATCGGTCGCCAAGCACTTGACCGTGCGGTCCGGCATACTGTCCTTAGTAGCTGGTAAGTAATTCTAGGTAAGCCTGAACAACAACTTCTACCGCATTTTCACTTACCATCAGGTTAGATAGAGGTCAAAGGCTAGCCTACCAACAATAAATAATAACTAAAAATAATAACATAAATAATAACGGGAGCTTATCAGAGCGCTTGGTCGATGCGACGCGTGATCAAAGTACTGGCACATATTTGGCTCAACGAATAAGCATTGCAATTCGACGGGGCAATGCTGCCAGCATGCTGGGCACGCTGCCAACTGGGAGTGGGCTGGAGCATTTGGACTGCCTATGAGTCTGCTATGACTTATAGGTTGTCTAAATGCTTTTATTGTAGTAGCTGTAGTGTTGTATATAGTTCATAGTATTTTGTTTAATAAAGTCATACCGCCGGTAAAAAAAAAAACTAAAAATTAGAAATAGCGAATAGGGTAGCCAGGTAGACATTGATATGAGAGTTAAGTGCTTTTTTAAATATTTTGAAAAAGCACTTCATTCGGTCAGATGACGTCCAATAGTCTGGTTGATGGCTGCTATTTCAAAAACAGTTTTTTTTACATTTGGTGGAAAACTTTGATCCAATGTAGAATATTGAACTAGAGATTCAATTAAACTATATTTCAGGGGGTATATTAAAAAGTAGACATAATAAAATATTGTCCACCCTAGCTTGTAATCTGCTAGAGCTCATTAAGTGTATATAATTAATAAATGGAGGGCTGTCAAAGTTGGTACTGTTACACCATTTTTGTGACGGGGTCTATCTCAAAATCGAATCAAAACTATGTTTACATATACAATGTACTTATAACCTCTAACTTTCCTATAAATACTGAAAAAGCCTACTCGCTATATGGTTTTGCTAACGAAACCTTAAAATAGCAAGGACCAACCCGCTTTTGACCAGTTGTTTTTATTAATACAAACATGTACCATAGAATAATTTTTATTTATATACTTTGCACTTGTTACAGGTTGGATTTAACGCTGAACACACTTGGTAAGTACCTAATCTCTCACTGTTTCCAAAATCCGTAAACTCCTCATTCCCAATGACAATAACGTAGAAATAATCAACTCATGTTAAACAATTTATATTATAATTGAATTATATTGGATTTATTTGCAGTCATACACGCATAAATAAGTGTAAATTCTTCCTAACATAGTATCGTATATAAAATTATTGAGGTTATAAAACACGGTCGGACTTCAACCATCTGCCCCAGAGCCTATTTAGCTAATACGCGTCGTCGTCTATAGTCGTTTACCTACCGGGTCAGTTGAATTTTGTGCGGAGGCAGGCCTAAGCAAACTAAAAGCAGACCCGCCTTAGATACGAACCTTCGCATAACATAATTTGACCAGTTATTCAATTTATAGAATTACAATTTCACCAGTTATTCAATTTATAGATTCAGGCGTTATTAGGCGGTAATATATCCTATAACCAAATAATTCTAAGATCTTTGTATCTAAACTACCTATATTCCTGCAAATAAATGATTTTGAATTTGAATTCTGAATTTGAATTTGAAAATTTATTT
The DNA here is from genome assembly GCA_963854805.1 of Plagodis dolabraria. Taxonomy (NCBI): domain Eukaryota; kingdom Metazoa; phylum Arthropoda; class Insecta; order Lepidoptera; family Geometridae; genus Plagodis; species Plagodis dolabraria. The sequence goes on along the minus strand of OY978440.1, from coordinate 16,393,808 downwards.
TAAAAAAAATGTTTGTAAAATAAGCTAAGCAGACGTTATTTCATAAACGGTACTTAGCCCGACTATAAGAATTTTAGACGCGTTTCGGTCCTACACGTAGCATCATCGCTCTCTTCTTGAGGCCTTGAGAGTCAAGCGCGAAACAATAGGGAAACGTAATTAGTAGTACGTTCGCAATAGCTTTATTGAATAAAATATTTGTTTCTACTTAGTTTTATGTTGTACTATAGCTGAAAACAAATTTAAATTTTGACATGTAAACACCTCTAAAATTGAAATACTAACAAGTAAAAGCCCTCCAACATATATTGAAGTTCCGTATATTTTCTACCAACAACAAAAATGTGGCCCCATAAACCTTCCATTAGCCCAAAAGTGATAAGTCGATTCTCTAGGTTAGCCTGAAAAACACCATCGACCACATCATCACTTACCATCAGGTGAGATAGTGGTCAAAGGCTAACCTATCTATATATAAAAAATTCAAGAAATTATAATAATATGTTTGATACAATAATTATAAAAGTACTCTCAAATCAAACGCAGAAGTAATAGTGAGTTCGCGTGTAGCCAACAGATTAAGGGCATGTTTCAGAATGTTCGAGTAAGATCCAGTTATACTACCCAGAACATATTTATTAAAGAAAACACTATCTTTGCGTTTCACAGTCATCGATTTAGCCTAGGTATCCATCGCTTAAAGCTTAAGAAACAATAAAAAGACTTGTAAGACGAGTAGGGTTTGAACTGTTCATGGAAAAGCTAAAATTACGTTGCTCTTGTGTTTCAGGGCAGATGCACCAGTTATGGGTCACCTGTGGGAGTACGTGATTTGGTCAGAACTGGAAATTGGGTAAGCTACTTTGAATTCTATTACGAAAAAGCTAAAAATGTTATATTTTGTCAATTTCATGCACACGTGATTGCAATGTGATACAGATTTAAGTTATAGGTATAGTTATTGGCCTTCGTATAGCTTACTGTTACCAAAAACACACAGATGCTAACTATATATTTATACTAGCTTTCCGGGCGCGGCTCCGCCCGCGCGTATGTCGGTTATCGCGCGAAAACATGAACCTCTTTTTGCGCAGTCGGATAAAAACTATCCTATGTTTTTTCCCGGGTCTCAAACTATCTCCATACCAAATTTCATTCAAATCGGTCCAGTAGTTTTGGCGTGAAAGCGTAACAGACAGGCAGACAGATAGACAGACAGAGTTACTTTCGCATTTATAATATTAGTACTGATAAATAATAATCACATAGGGCGTTGGTTTTGGGATTTTCCAGGCAAAAATAGCATATGAACGTTTTCTTACACCGTTCGGCAAGTTTCGAAAACAGCTACAAATGACATCGCGATATGCTATTTGCGACCAATGTCTCAGAATAGATCTTTTGTGATCGTTTTTTTGACTACTGCGAGTTTAACAGTTGAACTTCGTAGTAATGAAAGAATTTTATCACTTAACCCATGTTTTTCGCAATTAAATGTTTTAAAAATATAGTTATGTATATTAAATTGGCTTTGTTTGCGTTGAAGACTACATTAAAAATAAATCAAATTAACCACGCGCGTTATTCTCAGCTATTGGAGTCAATTCTACACAATTTCTCTAAATTTAAACTGATAATTCTTATTCTGTTGTCACTAAAATTCACATTCGTGTAACACCTAAAATTACCATGCTAATAATTTAATTATCCAATTCAATTGTAGGCAATTATGCAATCAGTTAAGAGAGCACCACTTGGTGCTCTCTTATTACATGACGACTAAATTTGTGTCAAACATACCACAATTGTACACAAAAGTCAACTTTAAGAACTTTCGTTCGCAAGCGTTATACGAATTTAGATTCTAGTTTGAACATAATAAGAACTACCATAATTACATGCGCAAGCGTTGAACCTATTTGGATTTTAGCGTGAACAGAATAAAAACTACCATTATTTTGAGAGTTTTAAGTAGAATAATTTAATGTTTGGAATATTTGTATTGATTCGACTCCATTGTTTAGCAATTATCTGTCGTTTTATTTGGGACAAATCTTGGGTGAGCATAAATAGCAAAATAGTCATAAGAATAATGGATAGATTCAGGCGTTACTTTGCGGAAATCCATATTTAATAATAACAAATACTTTTAAAAGTGTCCTAAAAAATATTAAATAATATTTAAATAAAACACTTAAAAAAGCATAAAATTATATATCTAGTGACAATTCCGCCTAATTTTCCTGTTATCTACGTGACGTCACAAACATCACGCAGCCTAACCGGAAGAATACCCTACTAGTTTCGCTTCTAAACGAAGCATTTTCAGGAGGTCTTGACTTACCGAGCGCACGATCGAGACTGAATTGTCACTAGATATAATTTTATGCTTTTTTAAGTGTTTTATTTAAATATTATTTAATATTTTTTAGGATACTTTTAAAAGTATTTGTTATTATTAGTCATAAGAATGCTTTCCGAACGCTTAAATACGATTATCGATTTTAGAACTGCTACAAACGCTACGTATGCAACCAAACGCTTGGGAATGGATACCTGTTATCGAGTGTATCTACTATCTATAATACTGCATAAAAAATCAACAAAGATGCTTCACAAAAATTGTGAAATATATTAAATCATGTTTTGCTCCGCGCGTGTATTTCTTACTCTGCGCGTTGGGTTGCATTGCGACCACGTATAAAAAAACAAAGTTATTTTGGCGCGCTAGCAACATAATAACCTGTTTAAAGTATGAATTTAGACGTCACAAGCTATACAAATCATAAGCCACTCACGCAGAATATCAGATACTGCCGTGGTACACCCACCAAGACTTGCTAACGATATCTACCACTGTAGCACGAGCTTTATTTTTGGGTTGTTTTTGAACGCGCCTAAATACGAGGGCGATCGGTTTTCTTCGCACACCTCCGCCGGCGCGCGAGTATAGAGAGAAAGAGAGGAGAATAGCAACTTACCCGCGACGCGTGAGATACTCGATCCCGTGATTGTTATTGTTTATACTGTATTCTATACCAAATTTGTGTCAGAACTTTTACTATTCGGTGCGTGAGAACCTATTTCAAGTGATTTACCCGAAACTCTGATGAATATATATAAATAGAACATTATACCACGTAATATTTATATTGTTTGTATTGTTGAAGATATGCCCCAGACGGAAATACATTAGGCACGGTGACGTCACCACCGCCTGCGCCTATCCGCCTGCAATGGGACCTTCAAAACGAAGATCTCCAGGCAGGCATCGATGTTTCATATAACGTCGCACAGAAACTGCTCAACGACGTTGATTTGAGGATATTGATGCACACTAGATATGGAAAGGGTAAGCTTATATGTTATATTTCTTTTTTTACATGATTATGTTCTCATCATTCATCATCAACAGCCGAGACGTCCACTATTTCCTTGGAGGGTGAGAAGGAGGTGGTTAACAGAGATTGCAGTGTAATTGCAGTTGTCCACGCATGCTCTATTTTATAATAATTACGAATACTGTTTATTAGGAGTCTATGGTAATCAGACTGTAAGTAGTTCCCAAATTTGGTGACACTGCTTCGAAAATTAGGTTAATATAAAATAAATCCAATTAAACTATGCACCGCACTCATGCGGGCTTTCAAAATCGTAACTGCGACTTTTTAAGCTTCACCAGAATTGACTTGAACGTATGAGCACACTCTAAACTCAATAATACATATAATGTAGTCAGAAATAACATAAAAATCATAGAAATGACAAATTATCACTTTTCTATACAACGATGACGTTGTGCTTTCGTTAGTGTTATAATCTGTAGGGGTGTTTCTTATCAACTATTGATTCATTTATATTATCTGTCAATTAGTTAAAAAAAATACAAAGTCGTGCCATTATTACCATTAAACATATGTTTAATGATAACAAGGCTTATTCAATATCAAATCACAAAAAAATTTCAACACTATGTTAAAAATACAGTCGTGACTTCTAATGGTATGTTAACATTAAATTAATTATCTCAACGCGCGAATGGACACAAGAATATACTTGAGCGGTAGGCCATTTTGGAAAAAGAGGTTCATATTTGGGGCAACTAGTTTTACATCGGCACCAAACGATGTTTCGTCGCTGTGGTACTAATATTATGAACGAGAAAACGTTGTATATTCTAGTTTTTTTTTTTATGCTTGAGACCACTATCTCACCTGATGGTAAGTGATGATGTGGTCGAAGATGTTGTTCAGGTTAACCTAGAATTACTGGCTCTCTAGGACAGCTGCCGGAACACACCGTTAGGTGCTTGGCGACAGATTTTCCACTTGAGGGTGTTAGCTAGCCAGGCGGGCATTCGCAAAAACCCCTACCACCATGCTATAACTACTGCCATCCTAAGACAACAACCGGGACCAACGGCTTAACGTGCCCTCCGAAGCACAGAAGCGCTCAGTAGCATTGTCACCAGCGGTCACCCATACAACTCATGACCGCGGCGGACGTTGCTTAACTTTGCTGATCGGTTCAGAATGGCTAACCAAACTTCGCTACGTGCTTCGTGCGCTTCAAAATCTTTTTCTATCTTTTTCCTTCTGAGTCGTACAGTTATTGCCAAACAGTTGATGGGTAATTGTCCTATGAACAATGTGTTCCAGGGTTCATGAAGAAATGTAGAGTTTCTCCCGACGCTTTCATCCAACTGATCCTGCAGCTGTCTTACTACCGCGATGCGGGTCGCTTCTGTCTCACATACGAAGCCTCAATGACGCGGTTGTTCCGAGAAGGACGCACGGAGACCGTCCGACCATGCACCATCGAGAGCTCAGCCTGGGTCAAAGCAATGGTTGACCCCAACGCTACGGTAACTAATGCATTTCACCTCGTCTTTTACTATGTCCATTTAGTTTCACGTATGAGGTTTCTATGAAGAGAAGTTACCTAGAAGGTCCGCTATTGTACTGTGCCATTGAAAGCCGCTGGGTCGTAAATAAGAGGCTTTATTGTTCTGAAAAGAACGCACGGAGCCCGTACGCCATTGTACTATCGAGAGCTCTTCCTGGGTAGTAGTAGTAGATATAAAATTAAAGGTTCAATGTCTCAGGGTGTAAATCCGCCCTCGTACCATCGACAGCTCAGCCTGAGTAGTAGGTGATAAGTAAAAGGCTTTAATGGCGCAATCATCCTTAGAAGAACGCAATCCGTCATAGTTCCTTTTCAGAGTTCGGCCTAAGTGTCTAAGCGATAGTTGCTTAGCTAAGACCTTGCCATAACTAAGATAAATATCGCTTTTCACTCCACATTATGTCGAGTCTATGACGAAAAGACAAATAAGTTAAATAAAGGTATTTAACGTATTATTACACACAAAGAGATGTTTTTAGAACTAAGAAGTCGTAATTTCCACCCAGATGTTCCACCAAATGTTTGTTACTTAGAAAACGTCACATTTTGTATGAAAACAGTTGTTGTTATAACTGAACTTAAAATAAATATGGGGTGCTGTATATGACATAAATAAATTTTACTGATATCTTAGTATTTTCATTTTCATTTCAGCCTCGCCGTGCCGCCATATTGTTTTATCTCCATAGTTAAGCGCTTCCTATGTCGCCATTATAGTAATCATCAAAGCACTAAGTGTATCAGAATTCTTGAAAAGTGTCCGGAGTAAAATTACGTTAATTTATACGCGTTCAATAATACTTGGCGCTCAAATTTATTGTACACGTCATTTAGCACTGCGCACAAAATTATTGCACAGCGCAATATAAAAAAAAAAGTAAAGCGAAGTAAAGTGATAGTAAAGCAACGACTCAATAATTATAATTTTTTATAGTTCTACAGTTAAAAGATTTTTATGACTATTGCAGATTCAACAACGAATGGACCTGTTCGTAAAAGCGGCCGCACGTCACCAACTAGGGTACCAAGACGCGATGGCAGGCCGCGGCATCGACCGTCACCTGTTCTGCCTCTACGTGGTCTCCAAGTACCTGGAACTGGAGTCACCTTTCCTCCAGGAAGTGTTCAATGAACCCTGGAGGCTGTCAACGAGTCAAACCCCACACGGTAAAGAGCCATGATATACTTTGAGCTTTTCATTTTTAATGCGCCAATTAACTTATAACAGAAATCTGTTGCGAAATATCTACTCGACTAAACAACGGAAGTAAATTCGCTGAAATGTGTGTAGTCCGCGAAAGTTTTAATCAAATGTCAAATAATATAAATATCCTATTTTGTTTCTTAAAATACATTCTTTGTTTTGAATGGGATTTCCAATTTACGTTCGCTAGTTTATATTTCTTTTTTATATAAGCCTTTGATAACTATCTCACCCGATGGTAAGTGATGATATGGTCCAATGTGTTGTTCAGGCCAACCTAGAATTACTGGCTCTCGTGGACAGCTGCCGGGACACACAGTTAGGTGCTTGGCGACAGATTTTCTGCTTGAGGGTGCTGGCTAGCCAGGCGGGCATTCAGAAAATGCCCTATCACCATGCTATAACGACTGCCATCCTAAGGCATTAATATCATGTGTATTTACTTAATCCTTTAAAATATGTAATGTAATGGCTGATTTGTATTATGATGTTTTTTTATGCGATTGTGACAGAATTTGCATGATGCCCACCTGATGTTAAGTGGTAACCTCTGCCATTAACAGATGCATTTCTTCCCAAGTTGTGAACTCCACTGCGCCTATCACCCTGAGGCGTACAGTTGTTGAGTCTCATTTTTATCAACATTACAAAAGTTTAAGAATATAAGCATTTGCGAGTATAACGGGTTTGCCAAGTCTATCAGCGAATATGTTTGTTTTACTTTTATTTGTAGTATGCATGTGGAAAAGTTGCAATTTACTTTCAAGTTTGAAAACTGTTGTACTGACTTTATTTAGTTACCGAATTTAGTTTTACTCAAGTGATCTTTTTTTGGTTTGGACTATAAGTATACGTTTGTCAAGTTATATTAATAAATAGTTTTTTTTTATGCCTGATATGTTAGCCATTGGTTTGACCACTAATTCACCTGATGGTAAGTGATGATGTGGTCGAAGATGTTGTTCAGGCTAACCTAGAATTACTGGCTCTCAAGGACAGCTGCCGGAACACACCGTTAGGTGCTTGGCGACAGAATTTCTACTTGACGGTGGTAGCTAGCCAGGCGGGCATTCGCAAAATGCCCTACCACCATGATATAACGACTGCCATCCTAAGACAACAACCGGGACCGACGGCTTAAAGGTGCCCGGCTTCCGAAGCACAGAAGCGCTCAGTAGTAATGTCACTAGCGGTCACCCATCTAACTCATGACCGCGGCGGACGTTGCTTAACTTTGCTGATCAGTTAAGAACAGCCAAGCAAACTTCGCTATGAGCGCTTCAAAAAGTTATAGTCACAATCACATCCCAGCCTTGTAGAAGTCATGTCTAAGTCAGTTACTGCTTGTGGTTTACCTAAATAGTCCTCTATATACTAGGAATATTTTTTTATTCTCTTCCACCTTAACTTAACTGGGCGTTCCAGGGCTTTTTATTTCTTACCCTAGACCACCTATGTTGTTACTTATTAAAAGATTTCACAATATATTCCGTGGTGCAAAATGTACATAGGATACTAGTAATATTATAAGTTAGTTCTAGCGTTGAATATATTAGTAATGACTTCAATCGTCAATGTGATTTTGGTGCGGTAAATGGTAGTAGCCCCGTGGGGTGCCGGGTTAGAAATGTACCTCCCCATATCATCTCGTGGGTGTCGTAAGAGGCGATTATGGGAAAAATACTGGAAGGTGGGCAGCAGCACCTTCTAAAGAACTGCCAACTTACACTGCGATCCCCAAAACGCCTGCCAAGTGTGGGGATTATGGCAAATACCCCCTTAATAGGGGAGGCTGTGTTATGGCCTACGGTACCTAATGGTAGTACGGTAGAGTAGTGCCGTAATGGATCATTCGCAGTTGCTATAGTCGTCCGTTAATTTTATACGTAATGAAGACTTCATGTTGAGATTGGATGAGCACACAGTTTTTTTTTATTTTACTTATGTGATTTTGTACCAATAGACAGTAACCTGAGTGTAGGCACATTCACGCTAAACGGTTAATAATCTAGCGTTATTAGATTATTAATAACACATTAACAATCGAAAAGACACAAACTTGCTTTTCACTCCTAGCTAAATATTTTGAACTTAAACATTTTCTTTATTTAGAACCTATATCTAGCCACGATCATATCTGATATTGCTTACGCCAACTATGAAAATTTCGAAGAAAGCGATCAACATTATTGCTGCGGCGAATTTTGTTTCATCGCACTCAGTAACTGCGTTAGAAATCGGGTTGGATCTGTTTATTTTTTAACAACGGATGCGTTAGCTTCTCACCTCCACATCACCTGTTGGTAAATGTAGATTTGATCACAGGATTATAAACAGGCTTTACCTTGAACTGAAATATCGGGGAAAAGTTATTGAAATACCTATATCATCATAATCCATATATATGTGTTAAGGCAGTTCCATCAAACACGTACCAGACATGAGAAATACGGTTAATCAAAAAGAATTTGACCCATAGCTGATATGACCACAGAGTCGTATCTGTGTTTCATATTTACTTACACAAAAACTTAGGTTTAAAATATTGGTAGAATACTTTCTGTCATCGATGCCTAAAATCAAGCCTGTGAACATCTGACTGTAAAGTCAAGACATATATTTATCAGTGCTTAAATATTTCAAATCGTGGTCATGCCTTCGCGAAATATTTAGAATTCAGTTATATCCGCATGGAAACTGAATCATATAATTGCGATTGTAAAATGCAATTCTAATATTGCACAAAAATCTAAAGTGAGCGAAAGTAAACAAATATCTCAGCGTTGTACAAGCAAAGCCGTTAAATATTGTCATAAGAGATTTCTTTAAAGCAATAATCATGTAAAGAAAATCTGATAATAAGTTCACTATCAGAGTAATAATATAAATTCTATTGATGAAAAGCTCCATCTATGAGAAGATCGCAATACTAAGTGCTGTGCTGAGTAGGCCTACAATATTAATTTTATGACAGGGGTTATGAAAAGATTTAGTCAAATTCCGCTAGATGGTGGTGTTATCAATGTTGTTTTGATTCAGCAACCGACTAGGCAATAACATTTTATGGAAAATTTAGATATTGATTGACTTTATCGGTTCGGGATACAATTAAAACAGCATTTTTTTTTGTTAAATTCAGACCTTTATATTAAATAAAAGTTAATTTCCACAGGTCAAACCAGCATGCTTGACCTAAAGAAGTACCCGAAATGCGTGAGTGCCGGCGGAGGTTTCGGTCCGGTCGCGGATGATGGATACGGAGTCTCCTACATCATTGTCGGCGAAGATACCATCTTCTTTCACGTTTCGAGCAAAAAAAGCTGTCGCATCACAGTGAGTATAAAAAAAGATTTATTCTCCTGCTATATCTTTATCTACGGATTGTCCACTTCTGAACACAGCCACCACCATTAAGGAGGGGTTTGCCAAAATCCCCACATTCGCAGGTGTCTTGAGATAACAGTCCCTCATAAGGCACTTCTGCTGTCCTCTTTCCGGAATTTTACTCTTAGTCGCTTCTTACGAAACCTACGGGAAAAGGTGGTAGCGACATTCTAGCCCGGCACCGGGCACCCACAGACAAAAGTTTTATAAAAAGTTATAATAAAAGATTCATTGCACTTTTATAAAGTTTAATAAGTTTCAGGGTAAATTCTGATGTCATATTTAAAAACTCGCGTTATCATGCAGTAATATACAAAAATCATAAGCAATCCTATGTGTTCTAGTCTAGTCTGTGAAGGAAATTTTATAAATAAAGTACCTGTACACGAGCGTTGTCATGTACACTGCCGGAAACGGCACCGTATAGACATCGCCTCAACACGCTGCTTAATTGGTTGTTTAATGTGATTAGCAGATGCCAAAGTCTCTTTATAAAGGTTTCCCTGTTTCATATGGGAACAAACAACGCATATAAATGTGGAACAAGCTATGATGGTGCTATTTGTAGCTAGCAAAAAGTCTCTAGCGGTCGATCGACGCGATATCCGCATCGCCAAGAATGTAAAGATTACGAAGTCGTGCGTGCTTATAAGAATAAGAGTTAAGACGACTCGACGCGACGTTGATACGGTGCCGATACTATACATCTGCTTTGTCCTTTAGACTAAATTGCAAATACCGATAATATTTTACGTGCCTACTTTAAATTTGTCCTTTGTACTAACTGCACTTCAGGCCATTGTTTTTATATATTTGACAAACTAATATATAAATTGAAATACATGTCAAAAATTTCTTAACAGTATTGAGATATCGGATTATCCTTGTTCATGAAGTCTAGTAAATATACTAATATTTGTACATATAAAAAATATGTTATATATAAGTACGCACCTAAAATATTAATCCACAAAACCACGTTTAATTTGAAAGCATAAAAGGATGTTTCGTGATACCATAGAGAAAACTAGTACTTTTCTCTATGGTGATACTGTCGAGTAATTTTAGACACCTTTATGATTTCAAATTAGAGTAAACAAATTTCAAATTATGAAATAAAAAGTAGTTTTGTAAACATTAAAACATTTTAGAGCTGACATTATTGTACGGTAGCTAGTGAAAGTTGGGTATGGTGAAGAAGGATCAAAGTCATATAAATGCATTAAGAGATGATAATTTGGAAAATATTTGGAGTTCCTATATAAGACAGTAAATCGAAAAAGGTACGTTGAGTTGGTCTGGGCATGTTGAAAGGATGGAAGAAGATTGACAGAGCATGTGAATCGAATAGTTTGATGGAGAAAACACCAGCGCACTTTTCCTGACCAGGCCATCGTTCTCGGAAAAGACCAGGGGGTCAACTCTCACCTCTTATAGTAATGATAACTTAATCTTACTGCTAAATTGTATACCTCCACGTCAATTAAGCAGGCTTACAAGTGGTTAAGGAATCGCTCGGCGCTTTGATGACGTCACAACAAATAGTTCACTCTTTTCGCGAACTCTGACGTGACATTTAATACGAAGTATTACTGTTCCAAGGAAAAATCCGTCATGTTTATCCATCTTAAAAAAGTTACTTTCTAGCAGCGGATTTAAACTTGATTTTGATTATTTTACGATAAAAATTTGTTTAATTAATGTGCAAATGGCATGTAATGTTTTTATTTATATTATTCTTTAAAATAAATGCAGCAAAATTATTTGATGAGTGAAACTATAAAAAGTTACAGACAGTTTTTGTGAAGTATACAACAAAATTTCGTAAAACTATGGTAAAACCGTTCCATAACATCGTAGTTCTGAACAGTGCGAGCGGGATAACGCTATATTATAATCATCTTGTATCTCGTTTGCACATATTTCATTCGTTCTTTAAGAAGGATCAAACCAATATTGCTTGACGCGATTGTGGGTCGGTGATAGTTCGTGTCTGCGAATTATTATTTTAAGCATGAAACAAAACGCTACTTTTTATGATGGTTTCGTGAAAGGTGGGAGTTGGCCCCCAGGACGTTGGGGCGTGATAGAATAATGTAATGAGAGTGAAAGAAACGAAAGATATGGCAATATCGTAGCTCGTGGTCACTGCCTACTATAACAAGCGTGACGTTATGTATGTATTATCAAAGTGCTTGTTACGGAACAAATGAGTTTTGAATACAAATTGTACTTGAATAAACAATATGTGTTGAATGTGATTTTGTGAAAAGTTATCTTATCCTAATTCGTCATGTATGATTGTTGTTCACTAATATATTTATTTATTTGCAAGATTTTCTCTTCACACGTCATTTTTGTTCAGCTTTCAAAGGATGGTTTTGTAGCAGTAAGTTCAAATTTTTATTCCATTTGTAACGCTTTCTTTTTGAGCCACTTCGAGAATTCCAGCTTATGTATTCCACTAGTTTTCATGTATCGTAATATAAAATCTAGTTCAGTAAATACATTAGCACAAAAAACGTGAAATGGAATAATAGGCCTTTAATTGAAAAAAATACAATTGCGGTCTCGTCTTTTTTTATTGGCTGTTGTCACTGTAATATAAATGTGTACAGTGTAAATGTTTATGTAAATATATATTTTGTTGTTTCTGATTTAACGCTCTCTGGCTACGAATAAATATGTAAACAAGTTTAACTCTCATACAGTGACCGCTTTGATTTAGGACTCGTCGACTCCACAAGTAACAAAACTCGCACAAGTTTCCAAATACAATCGGATTGGTTAATTGATTTGGCACTTAGAAATGATCGCATGTGATTGGTCGCGTCAAGGTCATGTTGTCACCGCCGTCATTCCTAAAGCCAAACCGCATTTTCATACATGTACTCTGTTTCATACAGATAATTCTAAGACTAACAATTTTTCGAACTACTTTTTGTCTTAATGTAAAGTTCATGTTGCATAAAACTATCCAGGGTAGTCAAGTCAAGTATCCAAAATATTGTTATTTACTCGTTTATGAAAGCAATTCCCGAAATTTTCATATCCGTATAGCGTCTCCAGAATTTTAAAATACACTATGATATTTTTGCCGAATTAAACAACCCAGAATGACATTGATAAATTTAGTTGAAACTTCCCGCGGTACCACCGCATGACTCGAGCCCACGCGGCGAACTGAGAGCGCCGCACGGTACACTTTATAAACCACGCCCGCCGCCGCGGTACAGATTGCTTTCTGTTGTTTTTGAGCTTGAATTACATTTCTTTTCATTATTTATTCGTAGCTTTCAGGTGTTATTCAAATTATTTCCCTTTTTGCACCGTGAATGATTCGGCCGGCGCGTGCCAAGAGTACAAATGGTATAAAATTAAATGGAAGAACCGTTACTAATCTGTTGCGAGATGTCGTCGTTCGATTGAATCCGCGTGTTTTTCATTTTTCTTCAGTTTTCTAACCTGCTAGTTACCTTTTTCATAAAATATTTTCGTTCAATCTCTTAGATGACAGGCTGCGGAGCAGAAAGGAACCTCATTGAGTTTCCATTTTCATAACTTATTACTGCCCTCCAAGAAAGTCTAGTGGACACTTTTCTATATCTACTCAGCTCGCATTTTACTGCGAAAATCTTTTTCCAAAAGGTGCAATGTAAAATATTATATAAACAATCATTTTTTTTCAGAATTCATCCAACTTCGTGACCCAGATCGATCGTTCGCTGAATGATGTGCGCGACCTATTCACTGAATTCAACAAACTCAAAAACGGCGTCTAACACATTTAATACCTATCTATAAGTACATTGTTTTAGATTACATTATTGTTGTTATGTGTATGAAGTCTAACGTTTATTTGAATAGTTTCAAGCGAATATCAAATCATGCAAACATAAGTATTTTATAATTATTATTTATTTGTGTATGTATGTGCAATGTACAATGTTTTCGTCAAACCTCAACTTGCGTTTGACGCGACGGTAATGGGCATAGTCGTAGTGTTCTTCAGTTTTGCGCTTATAAAGTGACACAGTTTCCGTTTCAGTAAGGGCTTAAATGCTTATAGTTAATAGTACATTATAGCAAAGGCCGCGAAATAGGCACTTCCAAGTCGAGTCAGGTCTAGCTCACTCCACACTCAAGCTACAAACCTATAGGTACATCTACGTATTCGTCCGGACAGGATGATTCTAAAGTTCATGCCGCGTCAGAAGAGATCAGTGCTATGCGTGGCTATGCGATAGAAAGAGAGACGCCTTGTAGGCGAATATAAATATTAAGTACTACGAGATTCGCGAGCTGAAGTGCTATTATTGGTTCGTGGCTAGATAGAATCCTTCTGTTCTTTTTATTCTGTGGTCGAGTATGAGTTGAAGGCCAAGCCGCAGGTGAGGTCTTCAATAGTACAAGACAGTCACTTGAAATAAAATATAATTACATTTACCTTCATATTGTTTATATAATCTGGAGCTTCAATTAAAAAGACCTGTATGTTTACAGGTGTCAAAATTTCCACATATTTTTCTTTTGACTTTGCTGCCTTCCGATCTTAGATCTGGTGGAGTGCAATCAATATCCATTTCACTTCTGGATAGATCAGAATCGAAGCGAACTCTTTGCTTTGCCGCTTGTGGCGGAAGGAATATAATAGGTCTCATCTGTCGATATTTGTATCAAGATTAGTGAAAGAGATCTAAAGTCAAATGACTCCCTAGCGTTATTATTTTTACTGTATACGTAAATTCGATAATTCGCGTGATCTTTTTTCAAAATAAATGACATAATTTCCGTGCATGTTGGAGAAAAAAATATGATTCTGTGGAACTTTGAGTTATTATTAAAAAACAAATTGAAATAGGCTCGGAATTATTCAAATTCATTGGCAGCTGAAACATGTCAACGACATGATGACTGCTTACTCGGCACCACAATTATTTTATAGTTATATTTCTAACACGATTAATTATGCGTGTACTCTAACATCAGTGTAAAGCTTTTTATGATATTTGTCAAATCTACTGGACTCGGAAAGGCTTTAGTGTTTTACGCCTCAATCGAATCAATAATTCTAACGTTTATCCCACGTGGCACTACAAGGAGTGTCATTGGAGGTTCTGATCTCCCTTGACACTATTAAAATAACTGTAGTGCTAATGGAGATTTATAATATGGCTACAAGTTATTACCTAGAAAATGATAAAGTAAAGTTTCTTATAAAGATTTAATTAAAAATTGTTACTTATACAGACCTTACTTACGACTGCGCGCCTCACCATACTTTATATGGTAGTTGGTCTTATTGCTTTTGTACTACTTACTCAAGGGAACATATTTTACATTTCATTGTTTTATTATTTACAATTAGTAGTTGCACCCACACTAAGACTATTGTACAAACGAGGCTTACCCACACAAATGCGCATCAATAATTGACTGCGGAGGCTTCGTGAATTAAATGGTCTGTATATAAAATTTATCGTCTCTGAAGCCATAAATATGTGACGCTTTTAAGAGTGCTGTTTACATAAAGTATATAATGTGCTTACAACTAATAGATATGCAATCTGTTAAAATACAATCTTTTATTTAATATTTATTGTGGCGCCTATGACATCTTCATCAACGTAAAAAATATCACAAAGTTATCTAAAAATGTGGAGACAGTAAAAAATACAGAGGCTTTCATCAATTAGAAGCACTACGCAGTGCATTTCATTGATATTATGTTGTTGATGCCAATTTATCATAATATTTGGGGCACCGTTTAAATCATGCCTATCTTTGTACATCACAATGTTTTTTAATACAGAACACACCGCATAATAGACGGCTTTGGAAGCACCATTTTGTGCAAGCTTATTTGCTCTTTTTCTCTCTTTAATCCAAACGTTAATCAGATATGTCATTTTTAATTAGATAAATAAAATAGCAACAGTTATTTGGTACGTGTTTAAGTCTATCGTAACTACCAGACAATGTTGCCCATACAAAATCTCTGCTAAACATTACCGTATTCCAAGTCCTTGCCGCAACACAAGAAAGCGGGCGTTATTTTATAAAATCTATTCTAATGTCTATATAATATAAAACAAATAATAATATACTCTATTTTTAATATATGAATAGTTGAAGTTTGTCACGTGCGGTGTGTTGTAGTAGAATTATGGTCTCATAAGAACAACTATAGATTAAAGAAACATATTAAATCAGTCTTATTTAAAGAAAATCATGTTGCTAATTATATAAAACATCAAAATTGTGCAACTCTAGAATACAGGGTTGAATTAATTTATTGCATAGTATTATCTTCTGAAACTTAAACAAGTCGGCGCTAGATGTCAGTGTTAGTGTTAACTCGAATAGCCATCGTACAAACGTACCCGACTATATGTACAGGTGAGTGTAATATACAATAGTATCAGAACGCAGCCACGTACAAATATGTACTATAATACTTTTCTACATTTACATATTTTTGAATAAATTTTTTAATATGGTAATTGTACATTTTTGAACGTGTCTGCACATATTTGTATTAGTAGATTAATGACACGGTAAAATGATTGTTGTGTAATTTTTTTCCTAGAATAATAGATAGTAATTGAGTGGGTTTTGGTCTAACGTAATCTTTTTGGGTTATAATAAGATGTATTTTTCTGCCGAATATCGTTGCCGTGTGATTTAATTCGGACGTGCTAAGTTAAGCAACATCAAATTCAAATTAGAAGTATATCATTAGATTGTTGCTATTGTACTAACTACTAAAGTGTACGGTAATGGTATTTGGTTTTGATTTTAAGGAGCTTTACACCAACGGCAAGTCATATGTACCATCCAATAAGTAAAATAACAGATAATTATTATCTTACTGGTTTTTTTAATTTTTTTTTATTACAACCGAGTTCAGAATATGTATGTTCTTAACATTATATAAATTCCTTAATGTAAGCAAAACTTTTTAGAACTTTTAATAATAATAATCAAAACAGCTTTGTATGTGTTTGTCACTTGTTTGATTTATTATCTAATGTAGACGAATTTTTATAAATATTTATTGTTTTGTTTTTCGAGGATCTTTTTAGTGTTTTATCGTATCGAAATCGTGTAATTGTCCTATTTAATTAATGAGGCTGGGTTGCATCACATTTCCTACGTTACATGTTACGTTTTAACTGTAAACTAATAATGAAATGGAAATCAACTTGAATATAACGTTGCATCATAAAATCGTTAGTCATAATGTTTCATTTTTGTTGAAGAGTTATTTGTATGCATTAGATTAAATTTAATGTTTTTTTTTATTATTGCTAAAGTTAAATTTCACTGTAGTTGGTGGAACCAAGCCTTAATCCATGTAAAGACTTGCCGTACATCCGATCATCTCTATGAAGAATAATTAATAAATCAATGCAATTAATCTAAATATAGTTAAGCGTTAAGCTCGGATGTCTCATCAGAAGTCATTTTGAGATGGGGTATAAGTATTATTAGGTGATATCCTTCGTAAAGTTTGTAACACGGATCTTTATAAAGAACATATCATTATTCCGTCGCATAGAGTAAGTAACGTTTTAACGTTTATATAAACGGCAGCAATAAACTCTTTAATACTCTATTAATTACGTATTACGAACATTAAGAAACGCGTGGAAAATCCATCTTAAAATGATAACTGACACACATTGACTCCACGTTTTAATTATCGGTGTTATTGTAGTTTTAGTAAAGACGATTATTGTTTAATACTAGACATATTTATTAGGCGAATTAACAAATGATTTTTGTTTGTTTTTATGTGCATTTTATTGAACTACAATTTTTTTTATGTCAATCAATTATTTAAACATAGTATAACAATGTGATTTTAAATAAATGCCTGCTGACGTGCAAAATATTTATTATGAAGGGAATACTCTGTAACATAATTCTGTCCATTATAATTTACGTTAATATAATATAATCGTCAATTCACGCCGCATTGGCAGCGGCTGGGAGCGCAGCGACCGGAAGTTTTACTGCCAAACCATTTTCAACTTTACCTCTATCTCGTGTAGTTAAAGGCATAGGATAAAGTATTTGACGGGGTAGACTGTGGACGGTACCACGGGTATCCGCGCGACTACTGCAATAATTTCAAGCGACACTATGCATTGTAGTGATGGTTACAAAGTTGAAAATGATCTGACAGTAAACCTACTGCTGCCACTCCGATGTAGATTGAGCCTTACAAATATTAAACAATTGGGTTGAAGGTTAGTTATATTAATTGTTTAAGTATTCGAGCGATCCATTCTGAGTAGTAAATTTTCCATAAACATGAAGTTCTTAATGTTTAAATAATATCCAATGTTTGATTTCACAGCTGTTGAAGCGATTATTTCGTAATCAGTACTAATATTATAAATGCGAAAGTAACTCTGTCTGTCTGTCTGTCTGTTACGCTTTCACGCCAAAACTACTGGACCGATTTGAATGAAATTTAGTATGGAAATAGTTTGAGACCCGGGAAAAAACATAGGATAGTTTTTATCCAACTGCGCAAAAAGAGGTTAATGTTTTTGCGCGATAACCGATATCAGCGCGGGCGGAGCCGCGCCCGGAAAGCTAGTAGATAATAAAAATCGATTATGTGCCTTTCCAGTTACACATTTTTATAATGAGGACCAATATTTTTACACACTACACCTACCCAAAGTGGATCCAGCTTATCGTATTGCAATAATAATCACGATCTATAGGTATAGCTATATTATAAGCTACTTACAAATTTATACCGATTTTTATGTAAGTAAATAAAAATTCATTTTAATTTATAAACTATGTGTATGAATTATAGATCCAGTAACTTTAGGTAACTACCTAACTAGCCAGCTCGGCTAGATAGCTTACATGAATGTTTTGTTTTATTTATACAGAGCATACCCCGGCTAAAGATGTGGATGGATGTGGGTTCGAATCCCGCACATGACTTAAATTTTTCCTCTCGTAAATTTGTAATGTAATCCGCAGAGCATGCGTTATTGCAAACATAAAAATATTAAAATTATAGGGTTGCGTCATAATTAACAAGTTTAAAGCTAATTGCAGAATTAGTCTTGTTTGTAGTACAACGTAAGTTGAACTATAGATGTCGCTCCATCCCAATACGATGGTGGTGAGTTATGGACTCATTGTCATGTTAGCTCAATTGGATTAAAGCATACCCCGGCTAAAGGGGTTGTTGGACGCGGATTTGAATCCTGCACATGACTTAAATTTTTCCTCTCGTATATTTGTAATTTTGTCTAATATATATGCATATACATTTATTTTTTTCTTGTTGCTGATAGGTAAGCCTTTGACCACAATTTCACCTGATGGTAAGTAGTGATGTGGTCTAAGGTGTTAACAGACTTAACCTAGAATTACAGGCTCTCTAGGACAGCTGCCGGAACACAGCGTTACTACACATACACTGACTTGGTAAAGTTAAAATACCAATTTCTTTAAAAAGACCCCTCAGAGATTCTCACTTATAGGTAGGAGGCGGCAACGGGTTTATCATCGGGCCAGATTAAGGGGATCAAATGATGACTTCCATATTGTTTGGCATTAGTTTATAGGTGAATAACGTCAGTTAAGAACAGTAAAAGTGTAGAAATAAGGTCACAATATAATCACAATTTTGTATGAAAATCTTAGGCTTCTACAGTGGGAAGAATTAAATTCAGTAGTAAATCTCGTGACATAGTAAATAAAAGTACTATCTTAAGATTTATGATTTTATGGTTGAGATAAGAGAAAAAATATAACAATTTTATATAAGATATAATATAAAATTGTTTTACCTATTTGTATAATCAATATTAATTACGGTATCAAAAATCAATATCAATGAGCGAGTCCCTTCGTTCTAAATTATGTTCTTGTAAACCAGACTTTATTTTTGAAATTAGGTATAAGTTTAAGTAAATCTCTATTTATGCGACAGATTATACAATTTGGTTAATATAACGTAGCAAAATACCTATTATCTACTATAAAAAAATGAGCGGGAAAACAATCAATTCAATACATGTAGAAAATAATACCTAATTCATTTAAATCTAACGAATGAAAATGATAATCACAAAATAATTTCTCTGAGAGACATTGATGGTTTCTATTGTTTCTCATTCAAAATAAAAAATGTTAAATGTTGGAAACACTTTTTTGTTCCATAACCTGTCTTTTGATATTGCAAAAGAGTTCTCTAAAAAATTTCAGTCGAGAATATGATTAATTAATAATTAAAAAAAAAACTACGCAGATGACCAAGTGATAATTCCGTCGTCGGTAAAGGAGTTAAGAGATGGTAAATATTATGCTCGAGGCTTTAGAAATGAACTGAAATGAAAATAAACAAATAAAGACGAAAGTTATGGTGTTTGTTATATAGTGACCGATTGCAATATTGTGATTGGAGGTGAAAAAGTGCTAAAAGTGGAACAAGTGAAAGAGTTTGTAGACTTGGGATCTATGTTTACAAAAGACGGAGAGTGTGAACAGTGAAAGTGATATAGAAAGAAGCTTGAATGCTGGAAACATGGTGAACGGAGCATTGCACGCGTTTGTGAACAGTCAGAAGGTGTCTAAGGAGGCTCGTCTGGCTGTTCATGGAGGAGTGTCGGTTCCGACACTAACGTATGGTAGTGAAAGTTGGTTATGGCAGAAAAAGCATAAAAATAGAATAAACGCAGTAGAGATGAGAGCATTGAGAAGCATAATTTGGAGTCAAACGGAGTGACAGGATAAGGAATAGTGTGATAAGGGAATGTGTGAATGAGGATGCGGTAACAAAAATCGAGACAGATATTTTGTTTAAGACGGTTTGGACACGTGGAGAGAATGACTAAACAGGTATACATGGGGCAAGTGAACGGAAGTGTTGGAAGCGGAAGACCTAGGCGAACGTTCCGAAATAAGATTGAAGACATTCTGTAATATTAAAAATCGGCCAAGTGCGAGTCGGACTCGCGCACGAAGGTTTCCGTACCATTAGCTATACAACATTAGACTTCATATTTTACCTTATTTTTTTTTTTTTAACGTGCGCGAGTCCGACTCGCACTTGGCCAACCTTTTGTATTTTTTGTTATAGCGGCAACAGGAATACATCGTCTGTGAAAATTTCAACTGTCTAGCTATCGCCGTTCTTGAGATACAGCCTGGTGACCGACGGACGGACAGCGAAGTCTCAGTAATAGGGTCCCGTTTTTACCCTTTGGGTACGGAACCCTAAAAAGGCCGATCAGGAGTACCTACCCTAAACCGACGCTCATGTATGAAAGGATTGATGAGTGTAGATGAATCGAATAAGATATGTAAGGATCGTAGTAAGTAGAAATCTGTGGTCTCTACCTACACCAACGGGAAAGAGGCGTGGTTTTCATGTGTGTACCTATGTATGTAAAAAAAATATTTCAACATTTCACTGGTTTCGTTTATAGGCAAATCCATACCAATCGAAAGTATAGCCCATAGAATATGCAAACGTTGTTGGCTAAACTATTTTTTTCCCGTCACAACTCTTGGGATGTGTATGTCTCCAGCTTACTCAATTGAAATTTCTTAATTCTGAATATGCCAATATTTAGAGCAGATTTAGTGCAATTATGAATACCAACTCAAAATTTTGGTGCCAAATAAACTTCGATGCTACACGTGATTATAAGTGTGTTAGCTGGCGTTATGGTTTCCAGCTGACACATGCTGTATATACGAAACGGCTAAAGGTGTGATTATATTCTATAGCCAGGGATTTAGCGCATAATTTGTGCCTGTAGCACAAAAAAATTGAAACACCTTACTTGAAAACTGTAGTAGTAATGACCCGATTACAACGTGTAAGCTGGGGACCACGTGTCTACAGCTGCTCATCTGTATCTTCTGAACGAATGGGCCTACGACTTTGTTTAATATGTCAAAATTTAGCGCCAAATTTGTGCCATCGGCACTAAAACTTTCAAGTCTGTGGCTATTAAGGTTTTGGAGCTACAAGCTCAAATAAACGTGTAAGCTGGAGACACATGTCCCCAGCTAGCACATGCTGTACAGCTCAAACGGGAAAGGCTAGACTACTGTTTAATATCTTAAAATGTTGGGTAGAATTTGTGCCATCGGCACCAAAATTTTCAAAACAATGGGCCTCATAGTTTTTCCGTAACAAGCAAAAACATTTCTTCCCGCCTAAATATTTCGTTAAAAATGTTACTGTACGCGGCGTTGCCGTCCCGTTCGCTGTAACTGTAATCTGTTTTGAACCTTATTTCTATAGCGTTTGAACTTACTTTTTGCTTTCACGTTAAGGATATGTGGAAGAAGTTACAAAGAAACAGTAAATGTATAGACTAGGAGAAGGTGTTGTGTAGTTTGACAACCATAGAATGCCAATATTTACAAGATATGTTGGTAGGTATTTTTTCTCTCAGAATGTTGACGTATTTACTAGATCTTTATTACATCCTCTTTGTTTGACCAAGATATTGCTTTCTAATCTAATCCTACACTACATCTATCAGTGATAACTGGTTACGAATATACTGTAATTATAAAATTTAATTTGAAAAAAAAAGAAAATTGGTAAAAAGATAATTTAATTATAATATTTCGTAATTCTGTTATGGAAAACCAACCAACATTAAGTGATATATACAAGTTCTTAGTTTGTTTGCAAACGTCCAAATTGGTATAGCATTTACAAATCATGATGTAGAAAGACCGGGTTTTACCCGGATTATTTGTAAACCCCTACTGGACGCCTCCCGGACACCCTCTAGACTAGGACAAATCCGGGGAATCCCGGACGGATGGCAGCCCTACGTATGCCGCATGCCGTAACAGAACAGGTACTTACCAAACGACGGCGTTGCTATGGTAAATGTGTAAGGGAAGTAAATAATGTTGTTTAAAAAAAATCGTAGGTATTAATCCCGCACAAGACTATATTTTTTTCTCTCGTAATTTTGTTATATATGAGTACCTACTAACTGTGCCGAGCTAACTATAAACAACGCATGTGACATTTTTTGTGAAATTGAAATGTATACATATTCGGAATCTACGGAACGAGATCTATTTGAATCAATTACCCAATTTTTTTTACCTAAAGTGCAATATATTAATATTTCTTCTAAGGAGAAACAACGCATTGCTCTATGCGTTAAACATTTCTAACAAAGATCCTAAGCATAAGCAGCGTAAGAGCAGATGTGATTTAATCTTTGGGATTATTCGATTCGTTTTCAAAGGCTGAATAAGCATAGGAACTTTATATCCATGTAGAATGTTTATGACTAGTATTCAATAGAAGAATTGTTTTCGAATACTACAAATAAAAACGCAATGTTACATACTAATTTAGTATCAATTTAATCAAAACATCAAATCAATTAGTCATCCTTAGTATATCTAACGCAATTACAGCACATTATGAATTATGATACATATTTATAATACAATCTAGTAGGATACCGATTGTGGCATGATGAGTGCTGCCGGGCTAAGAGTAATCTTAATCCGAGTAATCTCATTTCGAATTTCAAGGTGGATCCACGGTGCAACGTTGATCGAAAGCAAAATGGTAAGTTCAGTTCTCTTTTATTTACTAATCAAGACCAGGGCACAGATTACCTACTAATAGATCTAACTCTGTCCTTTCAAAGAGAAATAATACCTACAAATTTAATCGCTACCACTATCAGATCAGTAAACGCAAATACGTGTCTAATGCGCTAGACTTAGCGTTACTTTCGCTATGTACAGCCCGTGATGATAGCAGCATTCACCATTGACCATCATATGACTGATGCGCTTTCTTAGGGCTGACTTACTGAATCAAAAATAAAATATTAATAAAGCAGCCGCAAGCAAGAGACGCGCGGACGTGCAGCAAATGTATGTATCGCTATATCATATTTATTTTTTGTAATTAAGCCATAGAACATATATTTCTTCTAGTAAAACATTGGTCAAAATTTTAGGTGTCATGTTTTCTGTTGCCGCTTGCTAGTAAGTGTCTGTCACGTCGCTATAGTTACAACTTTCCACTTTGATTTCTGGTCTGTGTGTGTGGAGTGTGTGGTTTCTAATGTGTGTGTGGAACACACTTTTTCTCGTTTGGTGGACAGACACAAAAAGCGGGTTAACAGGACAACAAAATACCGAATTTGTAAAGGAAATAAGAATCGCACTAACAGAAGAAGAGAATACCGATTTATCCAGTAAAACAGGAAACGAGTTAACAGAAGGACATAATATTGATTTATCAAGCTTAACAGGAGAATAAAAACTCCGTCTTACCGCCGGAAATAAGATACAGCAAATTAAATTATATAAACATAATACTGACCAAAATCCTAGCACTAGTAAAGGCTGCAATATATCTGGAAATCAGTTCGAAGAAGCAAAGAAAGAAGAAACGTTTCAAAATAGGCAATTTAAAAAAGATAAAAGCTTTCATTATAAGATCCATACAATATCATGACATGCAAACACAAATGCACTATTAAAATAATCGATGACATTTAATCAGGGACCATACAACCCCGGTTTTCGGTTAGGCCTTTCGAAAGGGTTTTTCATTTATCAAAAACCATTTCTATGGGGTTACCAATTTAAACGGTTACCCTGCCTTCAACCCAACGATAGGGTAACCCTATGCTTATGGTTTTCGATATAAGCGGTATTTGTAACTTTCTGTAACCTTAAAAGAAAATGTAACACTAACCAAAGGGTAACCCTACCAAAGGGTAACCCTTCCATAGGTTAGGGTTACCCTTTCGTTTGGGCTTTTGTTTCTAGAAGTATCAATAACCCTTTACACCATAGGGTAACCCTTTGCTTAGGGTTTTCGAATGAAGAGGTATTTGTAACTTTTTAAAAACCTGGGTTGGTGGTGGGTAACCCTGGGTTACCCTATACTTTGGGTTTTTGATCGTAAATGTCTTATTTGAAAGGTGAGGGGAAAAACGTGTTATATAATAGTTACCTAAAATCCATTAGTCATTCGGCTTGGGTTGGGAGTGCGGTAAGTTAAAATACCTGAGTTAGTGGTTTATACTAGCCATTGATATAAAAAAAAATATTGCATTTAAGTAAAACTCTACCTAATTGATTGGCCCAAAACTAAGTATCCCTTAAGTTTGCGCATTTTTCACTAGCGGCCACTACAAGTAAGTAATATTATATTACAAGTACATAAAATATTATGTAACCTACTTATATATAGATAGGTACTTAATATTTTCGCAAATTAGGTTTTGAATCATTTAAATTTTCCCGGTAGGTATATCTGATCTTTTGAATTATCCGGTATCTTTATTTTTAGTCAAACTGAGTCTTTATCTATGAGTTCTGTGATGAAAAGTATAAATAGGTAGGTATTTTATACTAGGGTATCTATAATCTCCTCACGAAACTTTACCCAATCTAAGCCGTTACAGAGCTGATGGGTAAAAAACTGGCCAAGAGCAAGTCGGACTCATACATCGATAAAGGTTTTGTATAGTTCGCGCAAATCTTTATGAGCCCCTCGAACATCGCGCTTCTGGTTGCGCAGATATTATATTTTAGGTTTCAGAGGGACCCGTAAGGGGTTTGAGGACGGCGCGCGGTGCTGCTCGCGTGCCTATACACAGCGTCTCACACCCGCGCCCATGTAGAAAGTTTAGAAACCCAGCTAGAATGTTTGCTTATATTATAGTTGGTTATAAAGTATTTTGTTAGTTTCCATTTTCGCTGTAAATTTTTATTATACGTGAATATTTAAGCTGAATCTTTTAATTATTTACTTGTTATATTGAAAGAAAAGTTATTAAATTTATATATATATATATATATATATATATATATATATATATATATATATATATATATATATATAAATTTAATAACTTTTCTATATTATCATATATATATATATATATATGATATAAAAATCAAAATACCTTTTTTCTAATAAAAAAGTTATTTTGTTTTTTTTTTATTTAAGCACAGAAAATGTTGATGAGAAAAGAAAATCATAAATAAGTGTTAATTATGCAACACTTCAAGAAGTTATTTCTTTTCCGCAAACTATACCCAGTTATTAATTCAGGATTTTGCGGGGAGTGCCGAATCGTACTTGCGAACATTTTAGTAGGAATTTGTTGTCCTTCTTTAGTATACTAATATTTTGTTCTTCGGTGGATAGCGTAATTACTCTATAGGTGAGACTTATCCACTTATTAGAACGTCTTATTGCGTCTTTTACGGCAAGTTGAAGGGTTTGTGCAGCGCAGAGCATTACACGTGGCTTGATCGATTCACTGTTCATGGTGTTGATAATGCTATCAACATTTAATACATTTTGACTTTCTTCTTGTGCAACACTAATAAAGTTTTGTGGCTCTGCATAATCGTATTCGTTATCATCATCTTTGGATTGGGAGTCAAAATCTTGGGCTTCTGTGCTGCAGTGTTCTATCAGTAGTTTTGTAATTTTTTTTAAGTTACTTAACAATACGACACATTATACACCGACACATAAATCCTTAACTTTTTCAGAGATTGATATTTCTTTAGACGTACATGGCTGGTGTGTGTTTTCTTTATTTATGTTAGATAAAAGTTAATACTCTTCTGGATGTTTAATTGGTATATGTCACTTCAAACGGTGGTAACACGAATTGCTCATTTATCTCTTTCTAACAACAGATATGACGCATAATATTTGAACGTTCTTTCCTTGTCATTACAAACTGCATATACATGGGCGTAGGTATGTATATAGGTAAATTCTAGTAAGCTTTTAGAGCAGTGGTGTTCGGATATAACTAATCTATGTAAGTATTTCAAATCTCTGCCTAACTATACTTACCTTTGCTTTGCTAAAACCTTTGCTTCTTAAAGCTTTGTTTTAGGACACTTGTTTGGGAATGGGGCCCCTTTTGATCCCCGTAGTCCCAAACAATGATTAATTGATCAATTAACAAATGCTTTGGATTTTTTGTAAGGGATACGCTCCTTTGTCCTCGATGTTGTCCGCCCGCCAACAGCTTGCTCATCCTTCCACCAAAAGGAACGCACGGCGTCCAAAATAACGGTCACTCACACAAATAAACCACATGTTTATATTCACTAATATCTATAGCAATCCTTGCTAGCACATCCGATCGCCGCGACCGGAAACCTGTCTAACTCCGTTTGTTTGGAATAAACGTACGTCCGCGTACGAGAAAACCTTAGAGCACACTGACTGCCCTTCAAAATCAGAGGTGAACGCAATTATAGACTTTATAAAGTTAAAAAAATCAATTTCTTTATTTTTTTTTTAAATTTTATTTTAAAAAGAAGATCAATTTATTTAACTGTCGGCGTCGGTATCAGAAAGGGCGTCGGCGTTGGTGTCAGTAAAAAAAATAAGTGTCAGTGTCGGAATAGGCGTCGAACTCGGTGTCAGTGTCGGAAAAGGTGTCGGTATTAAAATTGGTGACAGCATCGGCGTCGGTGTCCGAATAGGTGTCAGTTTCGGCGTCGCATCGGCGTCGGCGTCGGCGTCGGTGTCATTGTTGGAATAGGTGTCGGCGTCGGCGTCGGTGTCATTGTTGGAATAGGCGTCGGTGTCGGAATAGGTGTCAGTTTCGGCGTCGCATCGGCGTCGGCGTCGGCGTCGGTGTCATTGTTGGAATAGGTGTCGGCGTCTGCGTCGGTGTCGGAATAGGTGTCAGTTTCGGCGTCGCATCGGCGTTGGCATCGGCGTCGGTGTCATTGTTGGAATAGGCGTCGGTGTCGGAATTGGTGTCAGTTTCGGCGTCGCATCGGCGTCGGCGTCGGCGTCGGTGTCATTGTTGGAATAGGTGACGGCGTCGGCATCGGTGTCATTGTTGGAAAAGGCGTCGGTGTCGGAATAGGTGTCAGTTTTGGCGTCGCATCGGCGTCGACGTCGGCGTCGGTGTCATTGTTGGAATAGGTGTCTGCGTCGGCGTCGGTGTCGTTGTTGGAATAGGCGTCGGTGTCGGAATAGGTGTCAGTTTCGGCGTCGCATCGGCGTCGGTGTCATTGTTGGAATAGGTGTCGGCGTCGGCGTCGGTGTCATTGTTGGAATAGGTGTCGGCGTAGGCGTCATTGTCATTGTTGGCATAGGTGTCGGCGTCGGCGTCGGTGTCATTGTTGGAATAGAGGTCGGTGTCGGAATAGGTGTCAGTTTCGGCGTCGCATCGGCGTCGGCGTCGGCGTCGGTGTCATTGTTGGAATAGGCGTCGGTGTCGGAATAGGTGTCAGTTTCGGCGTCGCATCGGCGTCGGCGTCTGCGTCGGTGTCATTGTTGGAATAGGCGTCGGTGTCGGAATAGGTGTCAGTTTCGGCGTCGCATCGGCGTCGGCATCGGCGTCGG
Source organism: Plagodis dolabraria (assembly GCA_963854805.1). Taxonomy (NCBI): domain Eukaryota; kingdom Metazoa; phylum Arthropoda; class Insecta; order Lepidoptera; family Geometridae; genus Plagodis; species Plagodis dolabraria. Next base: position 16,365,921 of record OY978440.1, on the reverse strand, counting down.
TGTCATTGTTGGAATAGGCGTCGGTGTCGGAATTGGTGTCAGTTTCGGCGTCGCATCGGCGTCGGCGTCGGCGTCGGTGTCATTGTTAGAATAGGCGTCGGTGTCGGAATAGGTGTCAGTTTCGGCGTCGCATCGGCGTCGGCGTCGGCGTCGGTGTCCTTGTTGGAATAGGTGTCGGCGTCTGCGTCGGTGTCATTGTTGGAATAGGCGTCGGTGTCATTGTTGGAATAGGTGTCGGCGTCGGCGTCGGTGTCATTGTTGGAATAGGTGTCGGCGTCGGCGTCGGTGTCATTGTTGGAATAGGTGTCGGCGTAGGCGTCGGTGTCATTGTTGGCATAGGTGTCGGCGTCGGCGTCGGTGTCATTGTTGGAATAGGTGTCGGCGTCGGCGTCGGTGTCATTGTTGGAATAGGTGTCAGCGTCGGCGTCGGTGTCATTGTTGGCATAGGTGTCGGCGTCGGCGTCGGTGTCATTGTTGGAATAGGCGTCGGTGTCGGAATTGGTGTCAGTTTCGGCGTCTCATCGGCGTCGGCGTCGGCGTCGGTGTCATTGTTGGAATAGGTGTCAGCGTCGGCGTCGGTGTCATTGTTGGCATAGGTGTCGGCGTCGGCGTCGGTGTCATTGTTGGAATAGGCGTCGGTGTCGGAATTGGTGTCAGTTTCGGCGTCTCATCGGCGTCGGCGTCGGCGGCGGTGTCATTGTTGGAATAGGTGACGGCGTCGGCATCGGTGTCATTGTTGGAATAGGCGTCGGTGTCGGAATAGGTGTCAGTTTCGGCGTCGCATCGGCGTCGGCGTCTGCGTCGGTGTCATTGTTGGAATAGGCGTCGGTGTCGGAATAGGTGTCAGTTTCGGCGTCGCATCGGCGTCGGCATCGGCGTCGGTGTCATTGTTGGAATAGGCGTCGGTGTCGGAATTGGTGTCAGTTTCGGCGTCGCATCGGCGTCGGCGTCGGCGTCGGTGTCATTGTTAGAATAGGCGTCGGTGTCGGAATAGGTGTCAGTTTCGGCGTCGCATCGGCGTCGGCGTCGGCGTCGGTGTCCTTGTTGGAATAGGTGTCGGCGTCTGCGTCGGTGTCATTGTTGGAATAGGCGTCGGTGTCATTGTTGGAATAGGTGTCGGCGTCGGCGTCGGTGTCATTGTTGGAATAGGTGTCGGCGTCGGCGTCGGTGTCATTGTTGGAATAGGTGTCGGCGTAGGCGTCGGTGTCATTGTTGGCATAGGTGTCGGCGTCGGCGTCGGTGTCATTGTTGGAATAGGTGTCGGCGTCGGCGTCGGTGTCATTGTTGGAATAGGTGTCAGCGTCGGCGTCGGTGTCATTGTTGGCATAGGTGTCGGCGTCGGCGTCGGTGTCATTGTTGGAATAGGCGTCGGTGTCGGAATTGGTGTCAGTTTCGGCGTCTCATCGGCGTCGGCGTCGGCGGCGGTGTCATTGTTGGAATAGGTGACGGCGTCGGCATCGGTGTCATTGTTGGAATAGGCGTCGGTGTCGGAATAGGTGTCAGTTTTGGCGTCGCATCGGCGTCGACGTCGGCGTCGGTGTCATTGTTGGAATAGGCGTCGGTGTCGGAATTGGTGTCAGTTTCGGCGTCGCATCGGCGTCGGCGTCGGTGTCATTGTTAGAATAGGCGTCGGTGTCCGAATAGGTGTCAGTTTCGGCGTCGCATCGGCGTCGGCGTCGGCGTCGGTGTCCTTGTTGGAATAGGTGTCGGCGTCTGCGTCAGTGTCATTGTTGGAATAGGCGTCGGTGTCATTGTTGGAATAGGTGTCGGCGTTGGCGTCGGTGTCATTGTTGGAATAGGTGTCGGCGTCGGCGTCGGTGTCATTGTTGGAATAGGTGTCGGCGTAGGCGTCGGTGTCATTGTTGGAATAGGCGTCGGTGTCGGAATAGGTGTCAGTTTCGGCGTCGGCGGCGGCGTCGGTGTCATTGTTGGAATAGATGTCGGCGTCGGCGTCGGTGTCATTGTTGGAATAGGTGTCGGCGTAGGCGTCGGTGTCATTGTTGGCATAGGTGTCTGCGTCGGCATCGGTGTCATGGTTGGAATAGGTGTCGGCGTCGGCGTCGGAGTCATTGTTGGAATAGGCGTCGGTGTCGGCGTCGGAGTCATTGTTGGAATAGGCGTCGGTGTCGGAATAGGTGGCAGTTTCGGCGTCGCATCGGCGTCGGCGTCGGCGTCGGTGTCCTTGTTGGAATAGGTGTCGGCGTCTGCGTCGGTGTCATTGTTGGAATAGGCGTCGGTGTCATTGTTGGAATAGGTGTCGGCGTCGGCGTCGGTGTCATTGTTGGAATAGGTGTCGGCGTCGGCGTCGGTGTCATTGTTGGAATAGGTGTCGGCGTAGGCGTCGGTGTCATTGTTGGCATAGGTGTCGGCGTTGGCGTCGGTGTCATTGTTGGAATAGGTGTCGGCGTCGGCGTCGGTGTCATTGTTGGAATAGGTGTCAGCGTCGGCGTCGGTGTCATTGTTGGCATAGGTGTCGGCGTCGGCGTCGGTGTCATTGTTGGAATAGGCGTCGGTGTCGGAATTGGTGTCAGTTTCGGCGTCTCATCGCGTCGGCGTCGGCGGCGGTGTCATTGTTGGAATAGGTGACGGCGTCGGCATCGGTGTCATTGTTGGAATAGGCGTCGGTGTCGGAATAGGTGTCAGTTTTGGCGTCGCATCGGCGTCGACGTCGGCGTCGGTGTCATTGTTGGAATAGGCGTCGGTGTCGGAATTGGTGTCAGTTTCGGCGTCGCATCGGCGTCGGCGTCGGTGTCATTGTTAGAATAGGCGTCGGTGTCCGAATAGGTGTCAGTTTCGGCGTCGCATCGGCGTCGGCGTCGGCGTCGGTGTCCTTGTTGGAATAGGTGTCGGCGTCTGCGTCGGTGTCATTGTTGGAATAGGCGTCGGTGTCATTGTTGGAATAGGTGTCGGCGTTGGCGTCGGTGTCATTGTTGGAATAGGTGTCGGCGTCGGCGTCGGTGTCATTGTTGGAATAGGTGTCGGCGTAGGCGTCGGTGTCATTGTTGGAATAGGCGTCGGTGTTGGAATAGGTGTCAGTTTCGGCGTCGCATCGGCGTCGGCGGCGGCGTCGGTGTCATTGTTGGAATAGATGTCGGCGTCGGCGTCGGTGTCATTGTTGGAATAGGTGTCGGCGTAGGCGTCGGTGTCATTGTTGGCATAGGTGTCTGCGTCGGCATCGGTGTCATGGTTGGAATAGGTGTCGGCGTCGGCGTCGGAGTCATTGTTGGAATAGGCGTCGGTGTCGGCGTCGGAGTCATTGTTGGAATAGGCGTCGGTGTCGGAATAGGTGGCAGTTTCGGCGTCGCATCGGCATCGGCGTCTGCGTCGGTGTCATTGTTGGAATAGGTGTCGGCGTCGGCGTCGGAGTCATTGTTGGAATAGGCGTCGGTGTCGGAATAGGTGTCAGTTTCGGCGTCGCATCGGCGTCGGCGTTGGCGTCGGTGTCATTGTTGGAATAGGCGTCGGTGTCGGCGTCGGAGTCATTGTTGGAATAGGCGTCGGTGTCGGAATAGGTGGCAGTTTTGGCGTCGCATCGGCATCGGCGTCTGCGTCGGTGTCATTGTTGGAATAAGCGTCGGTGTCGGAATAGGTGTCAATTTCGGCGTCGCATCGGCGTCGGCGTTGGCGTCGGTGTCATTGTTGGAATAGGTGTCGGCGTCGGTGTCGGTGTCATTGTTGGAATAGGTGTCGGCGTAGGCGTCGGTGTCGTTGTTGGCATAGGTGTCGGCGTCGGCATCGGTGTCATGGTTGGAATAGGTGTCGGCGTCGGCGTCGGAGTCATTGTTGGAATAGGCGTCGGTGTCGGAATAGGTGGCAGTTTCGGCGTCGCATCGGCATCGGCGGCGGCGTCGGTGTCATTGTTGGAATAGATGTCTGCGTCGGCGTCGGTGTCATTTTTGGAATAGGCGTCGGTGTCAGTTTCGGCGTCGCATCGGCGTCGGCGCGTTAAGCGGCAGGGGGCGCCCCTTTTTGATACAATTAATATTATTCAAATTATAACTAACGAACAATCGTCGCTCGTGGCGCGTCTCATCGTACTCCCGCTGCGGATTGGGATAAAAACAAAACACACTTTTTGTGTTCTTTTACAATAATGTAAATGTTTTTACTTTTTACTACATGTTAAAGTCAGGTGTTCGTAAGTAGGTAAGTACGTACGTAATGTGTGTAAGTGTATTTTCCAGAGTATCTATCTAGGTACAGTTTTCTCTCGGATTCGGAAGCTTTTCGAATGGTATTGTACCTTGTACTTGTATGAATGTTATTTAGAATACGAATGAAAACGTTTCCTTGCAAATATGAATTAAGTACCTACTAGGTATGCAGATCATCACATTATGTGCACCTTCAAAGGTCGACACCCTTTGTTTACCGACCTCCAAAAGTTTTCAATAGAACGCGTACCTAACTATCTAAGATTTTTTTACCTGTAGATGATTTGTATGCCTTCCATATTTACTAGACGAAGTCAGGGTAATTACCTGAGTACCAGTAGTACTACCAGTCTTGCACTTCCGAGCATCCGGTGAATTCCTACATCGCCGCTAATCGTGTTTTTTAGGAATAATCTGTGGACAATATGCCTTCCTTGTGTCTTAGACTCGGCACCAATTATACAGGCACTGTGAGAGATAAGAAAACTGTTTAATTTCACGCGTAATTATAGCTTTTATTGTTAAAACAGAAAATATCGTCATTTTTTTTTTTTTTTTTTTATGCCTGATAGATTAGCCTTTGACCACTATCTCACCTGATGGTAAGTGAGGATGTGGTCGAGGATGTTGTTCAGACTAACCTAGAGTTACTGGCTCTCTTTCATTTTGTTTTATCTTAGAACGAATCTCAATGAAATGGATGAGCGAGATATGTGTATCGTTTTGTGTGAGAGAGTGAAAGAGATCGCAGCATGATCGGAACGTCTCGTGGCGGTTCGGTTTCGGTGGTAACACGAATTGCTCATTTATCTCTTTCTAACAACAGATATGACGCATATTTGAACGTTCTTTCCTTGTCATTACAAACTGCATATACATGGGCATAGGTATGTATATAGGTAAATTCTAGTAAGCTTTTAGAGCAGTGGTGTTCGGATATAACTAATCTATGTAAGTATTTCAAATCTCTGCCTAACTATACTTACCTTTGCTTTGCTAAAACCTTTGCTTCTTAAAGCTTTGTTTTAGGACACTTGTTTGGGAATGGGGCCCCTTATGATCCCCGTAGTCCCAAACTATACCACGATGTCGTGGCATATTCGACTGGGCTCCTGGAATGTAACAGGAAGACACCAGCCGATATATATGCCCTTAGGCACGTGGGAAAAATGGGCGGGAAGGACCTACTTTCAGAGGACCCGCTCGTCGCTCCGTCACAAGAAGCTTATCACTAAACACACCCTACAAATGATTAATTGATCAATTAACAAATGCTATGGATTTTTTGTAAGGGATACGCTCCTTTGTCCTCGATGTTGTCCGCACGTATTAAATGATTTAATACGTTCCTTTGGGCATATTCGAAGACCTTCAGGATATGAATATATAAGAAATTATCAGTCCAGTCGAAGAAAATGTACTCGTATATATACAACTTTTTTTTTATTGCTTATAGGTATGCCTTTGACCACAATCTCACCTGATGGTAAGTGATGATCTGGTCGAAGGTGTTAACAGGCTTAACCTAGCATTACTGGCTCTCAAGGACAGCTGCCGGAACACACCGTTAGGTGCTTGTCGACAGATTTTCTACTTGAGGGTGGTCGCTAGCCGGGCGGGCATTCGCAAAATGCCCTACCATCATGCGGTGAAGCGAAAGCCCGCGGCGGGATTCAAATCATGGACCTGCTGCGCGGCAGTCCATTTCCAATGCCACTGAGCCATCACTGCTTCAAAAACTATCTTTTTCTAATACGCTACGCGCAACGGCTGCCTTGTGAAACACCGTAATGCTTATTTTCACAGAATATGACTTAGTATGGCAGATTACCATACTAACACATTCACACACATTCTGTGAAAATTTCAACCGGTAACCTATTACCGTTCCAAAGATACAGACCTATAAAGGTCAGCTATCCATGTTGCTTTGTAATAGGTTCCTGTTTTCTAGTACGGAACCCAAAAATTGTTATTTAGCTACGAAAATATGTAGGTATTTACACTTATAGGTATCTATAAACTAATATTTAATATTTTGTTTGTTTACATTAACGAAATACACTACGACCTTCCCTACCTAAATTTAAAAACAGACTGCAAAAACATCGCGCTCTATCAAATAATACAAACAACAGCAAGCTAGTGAGATAGGTACATACCGGCTATACATACGAGTAGTTGTTACGCATGCATGTAGGCGCTAACTAGCTACAAACGTGGACTTCCGCGTAATATATCCTTATTCAATACGTCGGATTTTCAAAACTCAGAATATCTAAATAGTTTCATTTCAGAACGAAAACTGAAAAACCCCTATTGCAACGATGGGAAGATAGTTTTCGAAACCCGTAACGTCTTAAAACGACCACTCGTCAATAGTGACGGCTTCAATAACTTTGAAATCCGGAAAGCATGCATAGTATAAAATATTTGTCAGATTATATTTAAACCTTCATGCTCCTAGCCTGTCTCAACGGCGTTTATTTTGTATGAAAGTGATAATAGTTTCCAAGCCTATAGAAATAAGGTTCAAGACAGATTGTAGCTACAGTCATCGGAAAGGCAACGCCGCGTACAGTAACGTTTTCAACGAAATATTTAAATAATTTGGCGGGAAGAAATGTTTTTGCTTATTACGCAAAAACTATGAGGCCCATTGTTTTGAAAATTTTGGTGCCGATGGCACAAATTCTACCCAACATTTTAAGATATTAAACAGTAGTCTAGCCTTTCCCGTTTGAGCTGTACAGCATGTGCTAGCTGGGGACATGTGTCTCCAGCTTACACGTTTATTTGAGCTTGTAGCTCCAAAACCTTAATAGCCACAGACTTGAAAGTTTTAGTGCCGATGGCACAAATTTGGCGCTAAATTTTGACATATTAAACAAAGTCGTAGGCCCATTCGTTCAGAAGATACAGATGAGCAGCTGTAGACACGTGGTCCCCAGCTTACACGTTGTAATCGGGTCATTACTACTACAGTTTTCAAGTAAGGTGTTTCAATTTTTTTGTGCCACTGGCACAAATTATGCGCTAAATCCCTGGCTATAGTATATAATCACACCTTTAGCCGTTTCGTATATATAGCATGTGTCAGCTGGAGACCATAACGCCAGCTAACACACTTATAATCACGTGTAGCATCGAAGTTTATTTGGCACCTAAATTTTGAATTGATATTTATAATTGCACTAAATCTGCTCTAAATATTGGCATATTCAGAATTAAGAAATTTCAATTGAGTAAGCTGGAGACATACACATCTCTTGGGTAGGCAGGTATAAACAGGTAAATCGATAACTTGCACTTGTTTGGTGAATGAATTATAGTTAAATTATTTCATTACGAACACGGTGGTAGGTAAGTATAGGTTGTCTGTGAAAAATCCTGAATTCCGGTTTTAATAATATATATATACATATATATTAATTATTATAAGAAGTTTGAATGCTACCATACGGGATGATGGAAAAGATTTCTAGGGCTGGCAGCCCTACGAAGTTGTGCTTTTCTCTTTGCGTGTCTGTTGCATCGAGATAGAAAAAACATTATATGTCTATGGTCTGTTGTCAGCCGTGTCATGCAGTGTTGCCAGATTTAAGTATTCATACGAGTTTTTCCCGTTTTGCCAATGTACGATTGAAACACCAAAATCTACCGTATCAGCCAGATTGAACAGAGCCATTAGCTGCTGAATATAGGATTACATTTCGGATTGCCGAACCCACAGGTACACGTACCTTGTACGATTTTCTTAGGATTTTAAAGGTCCAAAATTAAAATAAAAAATTGCTTAACAAATTCTCTTCGTCCATCAGTATTCACAAATAACCCGATGTATTCGGGTATTATCAGCGAAGTTCATTCAGTTCAATACTTATATTCACTTTTGTGCACTTTTGGTCACAAGTGCACGAGAAATAAAAAGGGAGACTACTTTAATGATAAATTTTCAAATAGGAAGTTATCATCAGCTTTGTTGTCCGTAAGTGCCAAGTGGTGCCTCGAATCGCCAAAGAAGATTTGATACAATAAGTAATGACGAAGAGAGAAATATACAGTCCCTTGAAACAAAATATGAACATAACACGCCCTACCATTACATAAGTTTTGGTACATGACGCAAACTTTTTATGATTAAAAATACTGACTACAGAGTTTGCTATTTAATTTCAGTGCATACTTTTTATCTTATTATAATGCAGATTACTGTAATTGTTTAAAAAATTAAGGGTTGTGAAAATGTATAAGTCACAAATAGTAGGTATTACCGATTACCGCTTAAACAGCATAGCGCACCTCCAGTCGTAAAATGGCTCAATCCAAAATTTTGGTGAATTGAGTTAAATATGCAGAATGACTCAAAAAAATCTTATGTTACACGTTGTCATACGTCAGCTTGTTTCCAATATTGTTTAACAATAAGATAGTGACCTCATTTGTTTTATATTGAAAAAAACAGAACGAAGAGAAGGGCCGATCATTTTCTGGAAAGGTTAGTGAATGCACGAGAAGAATGGGTAGGAAACTACTATGTGACAATTTCATATTTACGTTTTTATAACAAAATATCTAGATATCCTTTGTTTGCACCGGTATCTTAATTTGTATTTCTTTATGTACTACTTCTACATTAGTGCCCCAAGCCTTTCCTGTTTAGTTTATAAGTTAAAACATTTTTTATTATTTCACAGAATTACGCAAGAGTTTATTTATCATTGAAACTACACCAGAAAAAATGCGTTTTGAGGTGTGTGTTTAAAACAACCTATTTTTATTCTAACCGATGGTTATTATTAATATCATAAATTTTAATTGTGCACTGAAAGAGATGACAGTCCGTCTATTATAGAAAATACGCCAAAGAGAGACATGCCTAATAAGGTGAGTACGTGTTCCATCCTAACTAGATGACATCATTCTAACACCTTTATACAATTAGGTATTATTTTAGTACTGTACTATTTTAACGAAAATTAGGTACTATTAGGACCATTGGGTACTTTTCGGTGTGTAATTATTTTTATTATTTCCAGATTATAAAAGATGATGAAGCACAAGTTACAGATAATAAGGTAGATTGAGGCAGTCCACTTGTAGTTGATAATACTTCTACCAGTTGATACACCGAACACAGACTCTGGAGAGAAAAATCGATGCTAGTCGAGTTATGGTAATTTTATTTAATTTAATAACTACTTTTACGTGTTTATTGAGTGGAAAGCAAAGAATTTTCATTAATTATGTTACCTTGATTTTAGGTAGCAAAAATACAGAAAGGACTGAAGACAAACCTAAAACATCTTCCCCAAGAGTTGACGCTTTTACCAGATCAAGATCGACTAGTTCGTCTTCATCTCGTTTTTCTTCATCCAATTCTTCCTAATTGAGGTCTAAGAGATCGTCAAGTTCAAACCAGTCAAGACACTAATTCGGCTGCACATTCAACAGTTCGCCCTTCCTATCAGATATCATCGGTCCACACGGATGAAAGTGACGTAGCCTTGAGTGACTTAATACACAGAGGTGCTTCAAATATCCTTCCATTGAGCTCCTTGTCATCCTCGTCCCCGCCTTCTGAGAATTATTTAAAATCTGAAGAGACTCTCCGACAGTCTAGAAAACTTATGTGTCCTTATCCAAATAACAGAAACAGTTACCTCCTCGTAGCATTGAAGCAGCCTATAAATGCAGGATGAAATACCCGGATAACATACAATAGACAGACAGGATGGATTTATTCAATAATTACTGGGAGTTAAATTATATAGAACTGTAGCGTGCTTACATCCGATCTTGTATGTTTCCAGTCACACCCACATATAAATATACAAATGCTGCACGACCAAGAAGGAAGCATTTTACTTTGTAGTAAACGGTACAAAATATCTGTGTCTGCAAACAATATTTTATAAATACTCTGTACGTATGTCGCTTACGTTCAGAGTATTTGAGAACAGGCAAAAGAAACAGTCACGGTTTTGTAGTAAAGGATATGCGAGGACGTCATGCAAGTAGAAAAGTAATAGACCCGATGCTGATAGAGGACATTAAAAACCAGATCAGCTCCATACTTGATATCACAGACAAATTGAGAATTTATTTGAAACAGCAAAACAATAACAGATATTTGAAAAGATTTACCTGTTATACTTAAATATTAATATGTATTATACTAAGATTATAATTTTTATTGTGCTAGTATTTTATTTAATAATTTATTTTAATGTGTTTAGAATAAACATAGCAAGAAGTTATATTGAAAGGCTAGGACTGGTTACCGTACCACAATGTGCAAATAATATAAAAGTTGATTAATTAACAAGTTTGATACCAAGTTTATAATAAGTAATAGCTAATAAAAGAACGTAATACCAATTTTTGTATTATTTCGAATACTATAGGAATATTTAAGTACATAACTGCATTATATCCTATTGATTTTTTTTAAATTAGAACGCAAAAAAAAATGATATCAAGTAATAAAGGGAACTATTTGTAATTATGTCATCCAATCAAACGTATTTTTTGGAATTGAACAGACCTATTTACATAAAGGTCAGAAGTTAAAAAAAAATTTAGTGACTCTTTGTCGGCAATTTTTTTTCAGCGTCGATTTACTCCACTATTTTTTAATATTTTCAAATAAATTTTTATTTCAATCAGTAGTCCTTAAACCATTTATTCTGTAAAATTTTTAATTTTTAAAATAGCTCTTCATTTTATAAAGTTATAGTGTGATTTACCAAAAACTATCGAGGACCGAAACACGTTTTCATAATTTCCCAAAAAACATGAATTTTGGATTGAGCCAGTTTACGAATGGAGGTGCGAGGTGTTGGGAAAATTATAAACAACCCAAAAAGTTTATTTTGATAAGAGTAGGGCTGCCATCCGTCCGAGTTTCTCCAGATTTGTCCTAGTTTAGGCATCCGGGGGGCGTCCGGGAGGGGTTTTCAAATAGTGTCCAAAAGTGGGTAAAACCCGGACACTTTTGTGTCAGGGGAATCCGGACTGTTCTGGAATTAGCAATTGATTGAAACGAATCTGAGTAGAAAATTCATTAGTAAGCTGCATACAAGTTAACTCCGGCGCTGCAAAATCTACAACAACAGAACGTCCCCCGCGCCATGCCACTCCGAACAAAGAACTGCCGCCGACCCCGATCATTCATTCATTCTGTTGCCGTTTTGGCGCTAGGTCTATAATATTTCTAAAGTCTTTAGCGATTTTTTCTCATTACCATACGCTAAATCATCTAGTGAAATCTGGCGGAAAGCATGATAATCTTGATATAAGTTGGCAACTCCATTTGTTATATTGTGAGTTTATTCGCTATACTCGCGTCAATGGACGAAGGAGAAAAAGTCATAAAAAAAAATACCAAACAATTTTATTTCCCTCTTTTTAGTGACTCTTGCTACTTACGGGATCGAATGGTATTCATTGTCAATTACTATATCATCAAGATAGGTAAATATTTTTCAGTTATTGGAGCGTAACTTAATGGCGTGACCGATTTTTATAAAATTTAAATAGGACCAAATGACAAGCATCAGCAAATCGGTTCACCCAGTCAAGAGTTCTGAGGTAACAACACAACCATAAAAAACAAACGGATTGAGAACCTCCTCCTTTGCAAGTCGATTAAAAATATATGGTTTCTTCTCTGATCGAAATAACGTATTATTAGGACCTGAGTTGATTTGACTTCTCCACATTCCTGTTGGAAAGAAAGATCACTTTGACACAAATTTTAAAATCTGAAAAATACTGAAATATGTAAAAAGATTTTAATATTTTTATGTTTGCAATAACGCATGCTTTGAGGATTACATTCCAAAATTACAAATATACGAAAGGAAAAAATTATAGTCATGTGCGGGATTCGAACCCGCGTCATCCACCCCTTTAGCCGGGGTATACTCTGACCGTCTGAACTAACATGACAATTGTCATGTTCGCCTCAGTCGGTCTAATCAGAGCATACCCCGGCTAAAGGGAAGGATGACGCGGTACCGCACATGACTATAATTTTTCCTCTCGTATATTTGTAATTATCACGTATATATCACGGGGAGTGTTCTGAGGAACTGTTCGATTTACTACCTGCAGATCAATTTCGCCACTGGACTTCCCGACAAAGCATGATGTTTCATCAATTTCATGTCGACGTCTGGAAGTCCACAATCTTGCGATTTTCACGGCATTTTCTACCTCGCTCTGCCACATTATGGAACCATTTGCCAGGTAAAGTATTTCCGAACAGTTACGACTTAGGAACCTTCAAGAAGAGAGCATATTCCCTCCTTAAAGGCCGGCAACGCATCCTCGAGACCCCTGGTGTTGTGGATGTTATTTCCGAACAGTTACGACTTAGGAACCTTCAAGAAGAGAGCATATTCCCTCCTTAAAGGCCGGCAACGCATCCTCGAGACCCCTGGTGTTGTGGATGTTTGTGGGCGACGGTGATCACTTACCATCAGGTGAGTTTTGCCCTCCTATCCCTTAAAAAATGTTATAAAGTAAAAAGATCTTGAGCACGTCAAAATTTAAACTTGTTACTTACTCTTGATTTACATTAAAAAAGTTTTACGGTTTCGAGTACTTGGTAACCAAACAAGATGACTTAAAAAACATTTTACTCCATATGTAGTTTGTAGTTTCTAACTAGGTACCTACAAGTTATTTGATTGTTAATAAAACCAAAAATTATAATTTATTTTGATGAAAATTTAAGAATGATATTTGAAACCAAATAACACTGCTCCTTATTATTTTTATCATCAGATTGCCTCAGAAAGAGAAAAGTAAATAGTTATTTGCAGCACTGTAGATTTCGCGCAAATAAGCTGTATAAATGAAAAAAAAATATGAACTTTTGTTTTCATGGGTGTCCGGGAAAAAAACTCAATTTCACTCAAATGTCCGGGTTTTGTCCGGCATCGGTGGTGTGGGTGATGACAGCCCTAGATAAGAGTAAAAAAGTTTACATGTAGACATGACATAGCGTATATTATATACTTTTTAAAGTTAAATAGAACTATAGTTATATTTTGTACGATTCTCTTATTCTCTTCTTCAACATTTTTTTAATTACTAGCGTACGTGATACAAGCATGGACGTACTAAGTACTACGTACAACAACAGTACTTATTACTTCCATGGATACAACTCCCTCCTCAAAACATCTGGCAAGTACTGGCAACACTAATGTCATGTCAGTCAACCAACTAACTTCAACTAACCAAACTACTTAAAATCCATTTATTCTGAAATAACAAAACTGTTTCTTAACCATAATAATAATTTATAAAGTGTTTATCAGTAGTGTATATTAAAATTGTATGGTGTGAAATCGCGACAACATTGCTTGTTTTTTACGTGCGCATGTGTTAATTTTTCTTCAAAATGATTGTTAGTGCACAATGAACATAAATATGTACCACATTTTGAGGATAATTTTGTACAGACTCTGGGTGGTATCGACATTCACCTTATTTTCAAGTGTTGTAGTGTTTTGGTTCTATGGTTTTATTTTGGCTTTTCTGGTATTCGTTTTTGGAATATCAGGTGAGAATTATTTCTTACTTGCTCTTATTAGGGTACCTATAGTTCTTGGCCAAGATTACGAATAGTGAACATGCTTTGTGTGGTAAAAGATGTATAGACCGTAACTTTTGGAGTTTCAATAATAACATCTATCTCTATTTAACTGTCACCAAGAAGCCTGCATTCTATTTTTTAATTCATTATTTTAAAGTACAACAATCAAGCTAGCTCATCATAGAAGCGCTGTATGCCACAATGTACCTTCCTTCATATTTTTTACAGATAGCTGTAGCTATCTTGATTAATGACATAAAATGTTATCATGTCGAACACAACAGTTTTTAAATTAAAAATAAAACAAATGTGGACGGACCACATCATTATTGTCACAGGCAGACACTGGATGCAGGCTGCTTCCAACCATTCTATTTGGAAACATAATATGGGGGAGGCTATATTGAGCAGTGGCCTGCTTCTTCTAGCGGCTGAAATGGTGATGATGTTGAGTTTTTTCCTCAAATTTGTTGGGTTTCACAAGATAAATAAGTGGATAATCATATAAGGTACATAGTGACACAGCTGTTCTGACTTTTAAACGAGAAAGAAAATAAATGAATGTATACAAATCTTATTTTTCTTAGAGTGCTATCTTCTTAATGGCTGTACATCGATCAATTGCTGTTTTGTAATCAATAAAACATATGAAGGATAAGTATTTGATACCTGAACAAACTGTCTCTTATGCCCAATCCACTTCTGTATCCAAACAGTGAGTTGGAAATAGAATATATTATATAACGTAAATATATTAATAAAAATTATGCATTGGGGTTATATTATAATTCTGTTTTCATATGTTTATGCAGTTAGTTTATGTATATGAATGTTATAAACATAAATAACATACCCAAGCAATGTTTCAAAAAGTGTCTTAAAAATCTAACAATATTTTTAATAATTTTGCTAATATTTACAATGTCATCAAAGCACTGGATATTTATAGGTTACATAACTAGATATTAGTGTAGTTACTGAAGTTATAAAAGCAAGGTGAAATTCAGGCAATGGGGATAGGTGCTGCTTGGCTGTAAAAGTACACGCCTAACTCTACTTTTTTTCATGGGTTGGCATAGCATGTGGCACTACTGGTCTGCAGGATAGGATGCAGTTAGGTAGGATGCAGTTTTCAGAGACAGAAAACTAACTACGAATTCGCTGGAGTCATTAATCAAAAAGGAAATAAATTTATACAAGTCCAGCAGCGCAAGTACAGAAGTTAACGATCGCTAAGTTTGACATTTAAAATTCGATAAAACGGGCTATATCGATGTTTGCAAGTACGAAACCTACTTAGACAATTGGTAATTAAATTCGGTAAACATCGTTATAACCCTAGCATGGAACTTTAAAATGACGCCTGAAATTGTCTATTTTGTAGATTTTAATGATTGTTTTGTCAGGTTTAAAAAGAAGCTCGACATAACCGAGACAAATTTTAAAATGATCTTTGGGCTTTTATTATTGATAAAAGAGTGGTGCTGTGCAAATGCTGCAGGGAAGAGGTTGACAAATGATAACAACCCTACCTATCAGACTTTTGCAAAAGTGATTCTGAATTCTAAGTCAAATATTGAAAGAAATTGTACTCGCTCTTCATGCAAGGCTTTGAGAACGGATATTAGGATGCGATCTCACGGTCTTACCTGTGCACATTACACAAACTAAATACCTAAGTAGGTATTTAGTTGTTTGGTTATGTCTTCTGCAGCAGGAGTTTTATTGGTTTACAAATAGGTACGCTGAACAAAAATAATAATGATTATTTCAAAAAGCAAATTTTCTCCATGTGTATCAGGAAGATAACTTCAGTCAGCTGTCAATACCATTATTTTCTCTTTGATTTAACTTCAACCCGATACTGAGAAAATTTTAAATTCAGTTACAATTTTCTATAATTTGTTGTATTCAACAAAAACAAATTGTATTTATCTGTTTTATCTAAAAAAATGCTTTTTTTTTTTTCAGAAAAACTCATTGCGTTAGTAAATGATCAGTTTTAATAATCTGTGCAAAAAAACAGTCTAATTTCGAAGTTGCCATTTCATAATAATCAACATACTGTCCACAATTTAACAATCGTAAGCCATCGATAACAGTTATCGACGACAGGTACCATACTAGCAATAGGTGATACGATTCGTTAAATTTATCGATCATAGCGATTCGATAATTTAACAAGCCATACTATGGTGCTTGCACTGTTGGGGTCAAAAGGCGAAATTTGTGGATGACTGCCTGAGATCTGTGGTTCCAACTATGTGTTTGTATAATTTATAATGTTGAAATAAGTTATATGTTTTCGCTTAGCACGCGAACTAAAACTCTTTAAATTAACATCAAATTATTAGAATATTACATTTTAGGAATTAACCACTATGGCCTTGAAAGATTTTTTCAGCTACAACTAAACCCGCAACCCTGGGATACCGTCCTGATGACTTTGTGTGTTTTCATTACACATTTGCTAGTGAAGTTTTGAATTAGTATTATTTATTTGAGTAATTTTCAACAGGTATCTTGTACAGCGCTCAAGACCTCTTGCTGTACTATCCCAATGATCCCCCAGATTCGCGAGTGTTTGTGCTCCAACCAAGCAATTACAAGTTGCCATATGAGAGCATCAAGATTCAAAACAAAGATGGCTTGAAGATCCACATGTTCCTTATAAAGCAGACTTCTAACAGTAAACACATCCCTACCATGATTTTCTTTCATGGGAATGCTGGAAATATGGGTCAAAGGTCACATAAATATTTTTGTTGCTTGCATTTTTTGCTTTTGTACTTGCCAATTTTATAGTTACAAATAGTATACTTAGTAGCCTTTAGCTACTATGTGGCATGTTTGTAATGTAAGTGATGATATAATTTAAGGTTACAAGAGTATTCTTGCCCTAGAGTTCGTACTAGCCACTCAAGCCTGCTTTAAAATTCACATTTATATTCTGGAATAAGACAGTGTTTTCTTATGCACTTCATATTTGGAAATTAATGATAGTTTTATTTACAGGTTATCAAATGTATCGGGTTTCTTTCACAAGTTGAATATAAATATACTGATGGTAGAATATCGAGGATATGGGCTGTCTGAAGGCTCTCCTTCAGAACGAGGCTTGTATGTGGACGCACAGTCGGCCTTGGAGTACATCATGCAGCGGACTGATGTAGACCCCACCAAACTCATAGTCTTTGGCAGATCTCTTGGTAAGTTTTTTGTATAATGTCATAACCCCAGATGTTGAATGAATGGCGCTTCAAGGATAGTGCCATTTCAATTCGCAGTATAGTCAAGTGCTAAGTGCAAAGGGATATGAAAGGGAGTAAATATATTGATAGAACAAGGAGGATGGTATGTTGATAGGGGATAAATTAAGGGTACGATATAAATCAAGAATGAAAATTTAATGTTTATTACTCTAAGTACACAGAAGTACATTTAGAGACGGCAAAACATATTGTTTCAAACCTGTATAAGCATTGGAAGATATTAATGGCGATGTATTTCTCTTCTAGGTGGAGCAGTAGCTATAGATGTAACATCAAGATTAGAAAATAGGAACAAGATTTGGGCTCTTGTTGTTGAGAACACGTTTACAAGTATACCAGACATGGCACAAATCATACTAAAATGGAAATGTTTGGATTGGCTACCAGAGATTTGTCATAAAAACAAAGTAAGATATATCTTTATTATAATTTTCCTGGTCTAATTTAGCACTACACTACCGTGCCGCGCAGAGAACGGTGTGGCATGCTACAGAGTTTTTTTTTAGCGTGCTGAAGAAGCAACCTAACAACTATGCAACGCGTTGCGTTATTGCAGTGCCCAGTGAAGCATTGCCTTATTTTCCTATGTACTCGTAGGGTGCCGCAGAAACGCCACAGTAAAGCTGCATTGCTAGTACTACGTGTAGCATGCCTCAATATTTTATAATGTATAGTATTAATTAAATATCAATGAAGATGGGTGCCACTGGACTACCGCAGCAGCGCCAAGATGTTTCGGGTGGCATAACACGGTTTTTTCTGTACTCGGATGTTATTGAATGTCATTTATGTATGGTGCCGCAGGAGTAACTCAATAACGCCGCCATGCTTCATGTGGCATAGGGCGGACTTTTCTATGTAGGTTATTTATTATAATTGAATGTCATTGATATAGGGTGCTGCAGGAGTACCGTGATGCTTCGTTGTGGGATACCACAGATTTTTCTCTGTAGGATGTTAATGTAGGGTATATTAATCTAATGTCACTGATGTAGGGTCCCGCTGGAGTACCGCAGCAACGCTTAAATGCTGCGTGTGGCGTATCAGTTTTTTTATATAGAGTATTATTTAAGTTTCATTGATGAAGGGTGCCGCAAGCAGCAACGCCGCGATGCTTCGTCGTGGCATACCACGGATTTTTCCATGCAGGAGCAATAAAATGTTATTGATGTAGGGTGCCACAAGAGTACTGTTAAATGGCGCGAGGCTATGATGCCAATGATTTTTAAGGTACCGTTTAAGAAAACAGTACCCTATTTTAGTGAAAGGGTACCGTTTCAGTTCAGTTCCAAATTCTAAGGTCTTATAATTTTCCATATAACTCATTAAAACTTAAAATTGGATATATATATTATGGTCCGTTTTAAGTTTAAATGAGTTATGGGATCAATATTTACATAATATATTATCTAAGGGAGATATATCTACCAACCAGATTCCAATTCTTATCTCGTAAGTAAAATAACCGGACCGGAAAACATAAGCTTACACTTAGACGTCGTTGGTCACGGTTGTTGCTTTAAGATGGCATTCGTTATAGCAGGTGGTAAGGCTTTTTAGGAATGCCCACCTCACTACCTACCACCTTTAAGTAGAAAATCTGTCGCCAAGCACGTAAACGGCGAGTTAGGAAATTGTCCTTAAGAGCCAGTTCCCATTCTAGATGCCTGATGCCTGTTTTCTGCCTTCCCTCACATCATCAGTTGAAATGCGTTGTGCCCTATAAGCAATAAAAGAAATACAAAAGAATCCGCTCCATATATAAATTTTCTGGGTTTACGTTTGTTAAAACAAAGTAAACTAAAGAGTGAACTGGTATCTCTCTTAGTAAGCGAGTACTATTTTCGAATGTGTATACAATATACATTAAAATCAGGCAAGAGAGTGGTCAGATGTGAGCCTATAATGTTTAAAGGACCAGGCAAGCATAATAAGGTTGCTTGAAAGATATCACTTTTAGTGATAAGAACGACAATTGTGGCACATGTTGTATGTTATCTTTCATATTTCCAGTACATGTCGCTAAGCAAGATCGGGCACGTGTCAACACCAACGTTGGTGATGTGCGGATCCAATGACGCTCTCGTGCCGCCAGCGATGGCCCAAGAGCTGTTCGTGCGGTGCGGTGCTGTTTGCAAGAAACTCGTCGTTATGCCCGGCGGTGGACATGATGACACTTGGACTTGCCGGGACTATTATTCATCTATACAGGTATCAACATGCTGTACAATAATAAAAATGTATTAATTCTTCCCCAATTACAAAGATACATCCCATTAATTGAAAACTTAGTCAGTACTAACACTAGTAGGGTCGTTGGTAAATGCGCTAGAATTACTTGTGTTTCAACTACCAGTAATTCTAGGTTAGCCTGAACAACATCTTCGACCTCATCATCACTTACCATCAGGTGAGATAGTGGTCAAAGGCTAACCTATAAAGCATAAAAAAAAAACAAAAAAAAAATCCTATCCTGGAATTGGCCTAGTTACCAGTGTTCGTTATATCTTCTTCTTTATATATAAAACATTACGTGTCACGTTGTTTGTCCGCGATGGACTCCTAAACTACTGAACCGATTTTAAATTTGATTTGCACACCGTGTTCAATTTGAATCGAAAGATAGGATAGCTTTCATCTCAATTCATAGTCGCTGTTACCCGTGCGAAGCTGGGGCGCGCCGCTAGTATATGTATAGGTATACACGAAACGGCTAGGACCCGCGTTTTATTTACCGGAAAGATTCCGACCAGTTTCGGACTGTTTTGAAGTCCTTCGTCTGGGAGTCACATTTGCGCGAAGCGACGAACACGGGCCTCAGCGCGTAACCTGTCTTAAAAAGTCCATGGAACGTAAAAGTAATTTTAAAATTAGTAATCTAAATAATCACAATCTCTTAAAATTTTAATTCGATTAGTCGTTTTATACGTTTAATCTAGTTTCGGGGACCCCCTTCAGGTAAACGGGTATCTGCTGCCGGAACACTGGTCGGTGCTTGGCGACAGCTTTTCTACTTGTAGCTAGCCAGACGATCATTCATAAAATGACTTCCAGCGTGCAAAGGCCCTGCGAATCTGTAGTCTGTAGCTATTACCACTCGGCTATAATTGCTTCATAGCAAAAACTATATATACATATTAGGCAAAAACATATTTTATGTGAACTTCTCATAAAGATGCTTTTTGAAATGAAATGAAAATGAAATGAAATAGATTTATTCATAGCAATACAAGGTGATACATAAAATATTATGTGTTATACTTATTTCTAATTACATATATCAAAATTGTATTGCCACGAACCAGCCCCAACTCAGCATAATGCTGGTTGCGGACAACCAGCGCTGGTCTTCCGTTGAGACTGGCGGTGACATCACGGACGTAACAGTATATAAAAGTGCAATAAAAAAAGAACAAAAAGTAATTATATAAAATATGATCCGCTAATAATATATAACAAGAAAATTAAAATCAATTTAACTGAGGATAATATGAAGTTTATATTCTATACTATGAAGTTATTCTGTGGTACGAATTAAAATAAAAATTATAAATTTAATCAATTAAGTATTTATATATACATATATATTCACTAAATTGCACTGGTGTCATTTATATGAAAGGCTTCACTTTTTTGGTGCTGAAATATGAAACTCTTTAATTTATTTCTAAAACTAAACAAACTTTGCAAGTTCCTAATTGGCGGTGGAATGTTATTCCAGCACTTAGTAGCAGCATAGCGAAAGCTACCCCGAAATGCAGCTGTTTTATGTTTCTCAATACTGAGTGCCAACGAGCAAATACGTGACAAGTGAGGGTTGCGAGCTGACGTCCATGATAACTTGTCGTATAAGTAAGACGGCTCTTTGAAATTTACGACACCAAACATGAGACAAGCAAGGTGTATTTTACGCCGGTGCATCATCTTAAGAATCACATGTTTATTCAGAAACGGAGTCACGTGAGTTCTCGGGGGGATCGGAAAACAAAAACGAGCGCAGGCGTTTTGAACCCTTTGAATTACTTTTTTCGTCCTAGCAAACATCCGCGAGTGAGTGACTGTATCCATGTAATTTAATTTCGATAAAATCAACGATTCAGTGAGCTGTATCCAAAGCGTTGTCCCTAGGAATGGCCTCATTCGATATAATATTTTTAACTTATAAATTTTTTTGTGATATTTGTTAATCTAATAAGTATTACACCATAAAGAACTTATGTATGGAAAACTAAAACATCTCTAAATAGTGCCTATTTAATTCATTATGTGTAATTGAACACTTATTAAAATGTTTGATGTATATATATCTTCATTTCAGAATTTCCTAATGAACGTTCCGCCGTTGCCCACCGAAATTGGACCATATTACGATGAAAATAAGGACCCTCCGAGACTTAGTGCTGTGCACACTGTTTAAACAGACTGTTAATGTAATGATGGTTTACACGTAACTGCATACTTAGTATATATAGATTAAAACACTGCTCTCTATTCTGCCTCATAAAAAAGTTATCATGATTTTTCAAATACTTTATTCTTATGCTGTCCGCTGAATGTTAGGAACAAAAACGTTTCTGTAAAAAAAAAATACGAGATTATCGTAATCTGAAGTAGTCCTGATTCACTCAGTACTTTAGGTACATAGGCGTATCCGTCCGGACGATTATTTTTCGGTCCGTGCAGCGTCAGGAGAGATCAGAGATATGCGTGGCTATGCGATAGAAAGAGAGCCTTGTAGGTGAATATAAATATTAGTAACTCCGTGCTTTGCGAGCTGAAGTACACATTAATGCTTCGTATCTAGAATCGCTTATTTACTGGAATATGGCGCATGGCGTACCGGACTGATTCTTCTGTTCCTTTTTATTCTGTGCCTTAAGAAAGGGTAGTGCTGTGACCCAATTGATAATATCGATTATTTCTTTTTGTAGACGAACTGTTTTAAGATAATAAGACAGGTCTGCTCTATGAGAGTACTTCACAGTAGTAATTTTAGGGTGGAGGAGGATAATATGCGTCTGATGATTACTGGATGATAATATGATTACTGGATTTTATTTTATACATATATTTTAGTACAGTTCACATGTAAGTATGCAGTTACGTTTTCAGCTGTAAGTCAGGGTCGCGTTATGCAGATTGCAGTCGTTATATAGAGCTATTTACAATTAATAATGCTCTTTTTACGTAGATCAATACAAAATGGAAGATTCGACGCGGTCGTACAACGTTTAAATGGTAGACTATAAACGTTCGGCAAGTGACTGCCTAGTTGTAATCAAAGGGTACCATTAATTAACAACTAAAATGTCAATTTCACGATCATCGTCATCCTTTTGGCGATAAATTTATATTCTTTGCTTATAATTTATGTGTTCCACGTATCGGAAGCAATTGCCGAATCTCCCGTTGTCGGTTTGTTCTATGAATTTTAAGCTTATGATTTCCTTTTTAGATGTATACTTTACATTTTGAATATTTTAGAGTATATTTGATTTTATCATTTCTCTGCTGACTGATTCCTGAATACCGCGACTCAGTTCCTCACGATAAATTAAAATATTTTAGACTTATTTATTCCATAGCATAATATTGTTTAATTACTACATATTAAATACTAAACATTCGTATTAAATTATTTAAGTACAAAATTGTAACGTAAGGCATTTCTATGGAAGTGTTAGATAGAAAACTTTTTCGTTGCGTAAAACAAACGGAAGTATGTACTAGAAAGTGTTTATTTTCCCGGAAAATAGTTTCCGTTACTTTGTTTCAAAGTCAGACGGAGGAAGTAATGGTGTTTATACATTGAATTAACACCAAGTTCAATGAATAATTGATTAAAAAATAAATTATTAATTGTAATTATTTTGTATTGTATGAAATGTAACGTTAGCTCTATTTTTTATTAATATGTACTGCGTACAAAATAATATATGTATTATAGCACTTGGAAATAAAATTCACTTAACAATTTTTAAATAAACCACCAATGCTCCACATTGTCTCGGATACTCGTCACTTATGTGTGAAAATTGTCTAGTGCTCGATATACATATATATTTTATGCGTCGTATGATTTAAGTTGATTAATTATTAAAACCAGTCATACTCAATGAATTTTTGGTACACGTGGTCTTCAGACTATTTCCCAAGAACTATTCAGGTTTCCGTTAAATCCACCTTATTAGTTTCAATAAATTCTATGTCCGTTTTGAAAGGGGTTTATTATTTTAAAATGCGCAGCTCAGAAATGTATTTTTGATTGATAAGTTACCGAATGTGTCACGTGATTTACAAAAATAAACCTGATAAATTAGATTTGTCATCCAGCTTTGATACTCGTACAAATTTTTATTCAGTGTCTTAGATGTATTACTTAGCTTATGAAATGTACACCATGTTTTGTAGAAACGTGGCTATGAGACCTTATTCTAAATTAGATAATAATATGTATTTGCCAGTATTAGAAGGCCTGAATGATAACTTGATAAGATATGTATAATCAAACCTTAAATAACTTTAAATAATCACAAATATTTTTATAAGCCTGTAAAGCAATGTACCTATCTAACTATTTACTATTATTCTATGCCAATACATGTCATATATGCACAGCACTTGGAGAGGGTAACATGGTTAAAGTTCTACTATTTTTTGAGCATTTTATCTATTATTAAACAATTTTTCAAAACCAATTATTAAATTTCTGCAAATAAATTACACAAATATCATAAAATAATAATTATTAATTGTTACTTTGGCATTCTACATAACCATTAACAATATAAAATATATTAATATATATATGAAGGACAGGACGTTAGTAGCGGTTAGGTTATATCATTTTTTCAACGACACAAGAAAATTTGTATTTACTTAGCTAAAAATGTTTACAAAATAAATTGCTCCATACAACTCAAAGATTAACCCGTGCGACAACTACCCAGCAGTGCTGAGTAGAAGCGAGCTTGTAAGAGTGATTCTTTCACCCTTACATTGGCTTTGTGTGTGTTCGTCATCCACAATCTACCGTGATTCACTGCAGTGTACACACCATGTGACCCTACTATGGTGACAGTAAACGTATATTTTTCACTATATAATCAGGTTATTTGACGAATTAACAGGCAAAGTAGTGCCAAATTACGAATAGATCTTATAGCCTACGGAATATCTTCATTCTTGTGTATTCCTCACATTTGTCTTTAATTTTCAAAGCATTTTGGTGGATTATACGTATTATGTCACATTTAAGTAGCATGACCTTAAGATTGTAGAATATAATGTGCGTCCAGATAAATAAAAAGTTGTACATTTATGAAAGTAGGTAACTAAATGTATTTGTTCTATGAATTATACAAACGAAGTGGTGGCTTGAAAAACAGAAATTCACAGCTATTTAGTCATCTATGCTGCTCCAGTGCTAGATGAAGGCTAAATGATATTGTACCTAATGTTAAATTATTTCCCATTTTAAAATATTTAAATGTATGTTTCATTTATATCTAATTTGATAATTGCATGTTTATTAGTAGAAAAAATGTCGTAAATTAACGCTATTACGTTAGATAGCGTACAGTATAAATAAGAAAAATCTAAAGCAATAATATTTCCCATATCAAAGTTGTAAGTGTACATATAGCTAGAAATTAATATCTGAAATGTCATACCATCCAATGCTATGAACCAGCCCTGCGTTGTTGCACCTTGCATACGCAATCCTCGTCCTGCAGTAGAGCCTATTGAGGGCCTACTCAAACTGAAGTAAGAATAGGCGCCGCCAATAAACCTTTAAGCCAAGAGTAGCTTGGGTTGGCATAGAGTCGCTTGCAATGTCTTACGTATTACAGCGAATATAAATGCATATGTATTTGTGTTTATTACCCACACTTTCTACGCGTTTATGTATAGATCTATAGTGTTTTCATGTAAGATGCGCGTTTCAATTAGACCAAAGAAAAAACGACTTAGTCCTGGTATAAGTTGTTAGTCACGTACAAGCAAAAAATGTTCTTCGTACTGAAACAGGTAATGTGTAAGGAGTTTTTGTTTTTCATATATTACCAGTTATGTACAAGGAAACATTATAAATTGTACAGAACCGGGTAATGTATGAGGAATCATTTGTTCTTCATACGTTACCATTGTACAGGGATTATTTATTTGTGTTCGGCTTATGTGCGATGACGTGGTATGGCTGTCGTAATAATTCCCAGTTGTCAACAACCTGTATAGGAATCTGTTGTGACAGCTGACAAAGTGACTTTGTCGTATTTTGTTGGTTTCTTATTAGGGCGATAATACCCTCGATGTAGGGAATGTCCCGACTTTGTCATGCACGTTACATGTATGAATTTATAGGTTAATGTATTACTATTTAATTAATAAATATATAATTAAATAACGTCCGTTATCTTCGAAAAAACTGGCATCGAGGTTGGAACATAGAATGTTTTAGTTGATAAACAAATTAATTTGTAGTTGTTCAACTAATATTAAGAAGGTATATGAATTATGGTTCAAGTCTCAATTGTATAATTGTAAAACAATTTTTCTGCAATTTTAATTGCAAGATTATATTTTTATGTACATATAATTTAGCATTTTTATTTTATACACAATCAGTAATTAAATTCAGAGTAGTTACTTACTTTCGTACCTATGTCTTTTGTTTTGATTCTTATTTCGGCCCGACTAACTTGCACATTCTTTCTTCTCAAACTATTCGGCACACATCATGGTAGCAATACTAAGCTATATTGATCTGGGTTAAGGTGAAGTGGTCTTTGAAAAATTACAGACTGAGGGCATAGGACGGAGACTTCGCTTCGCATGCGAGTGAGCGAAACAGAACTACGTTTTTTTTATTAATTCGTATAAAAATGAGCTTTTTAAACAGGGATAAAATATTTTGTTAAGTACATACTGTATTAAATACCTGCAATAATAGTAGTTTATGCAACTGTCATATAATAGAGGGTATTAAAACATGAGTGTAGTTTTACGAAACGAGCCGCAGGCGAGTTTCAGAATAAGATTACACGAGTGTTTTTTAATAAGTACCTAATTTGAGGAAATGAAAAAAAACTTCGAATCACTACTTTTTCTACTTTAACTCTTACAGTTCCGAATAGAAAAAAATGATTTTTTCTTATACTCGTAGCTTACAGAAATGAGCACTACCTGCATGACCCGACCACAAAGTTTGCGAATCACTGCGCATATGTGCATGAGCACGAGAGAGACGAGCAAGAGAGTGAAATAGATGCAAATCATAAACGTGCGACAGTTATGGCGATAATTGTCAAAATGGTGTAGCCATAGCAAGACAACTTTTTTCATACCATTTTCTTTGACGAACATTGATTCATGTGTTACTTTTAATTAGGCGGTAATAATTTATTCTTATTTTACAACTAAACATTCAAAAGAAAAAGAATAATAATGTTGTATTTTGCCATAATCGTTTTATAATGAAGTGCTTATTCGATTGTGGCGTAGCTCGTGTTTCTGTCGGAGTAGAAGACCTTGTTTTAATTGATCATGGTATATACGAAATAGCGCCAAAATGGAAAAGTCTGTTATTAGACTATTGGCTTGGAACCAGCGCGTTGCGCGCGCAGCGCGCTCACCACAGATAATGTGTACTTGAATTGAAACCTCCTTGGTCGGGACACATTGTACTTTAATACATACATAACATCACGCCTCTTTCCCGTAGGGGTAGGCAGAGACCACAGAGTTCCACTTGCTAGGATCCTTGCAAATCTCTTTCGCTTCATCTACATTCATCAATCCTTTGATACATGCGCGTCGGTTTAGGGTATTCCTGACCTGTCCTTTTTTCAAAACGTCTTCAATTTGATTTCGGAAGGTCTTCCCCTTCCAACAATTCCGTTCACTTGTCCCATGTATACCTGTTTAGTCAGTCTCATCTCGTTCATTCTCTCTACATCTCAAAACCATCTTACCATTCCTTTCTCAATTTTTGTCACTACATCCTCATTCAAACCACATCGTTCCCTTAACACACTATTCCTTATCCTGTCACTCCGTTTGACTCACTTTAATAATTAAAAAAATATTTAAAGCATTGTTTTGTTAGGAGAATAATGCTTTAAAGTTCGGCCGTTCAGAGAATGCGTTCCTGACACCTATCATGCAGTTAGTCATGACTAGTGATGGGCACAACATAACACTGAGTTTGTTACCGTTCCTCCAAAATGAACCGCCGCATTATTTTTAAGATTATTTTCGTTTTAAATTGCCGGAATCATTTAAAATATATATTTTAGTTAAGTGGAAACCAAAAAAAGGTAATATTAATATAATAAAATTGTTTTATTTATTCTTTGTTACAAAGTTACAATCTGTATTTCTATGCAATAAAGTACCTACATTGAATTGAATGTGCGTACAGAATATTAATCAGACTCCTATTCGCTTGAGGAGGTGGTTTCTTCATCATCATCTTTGCCTACATGTATAATTAGGTATATTATTATCAATAACAGAATCAATCCTGATATCTCGGTCAATATTGTCAGTTCGGCAGAGAGATAATAATAATTAATAAAACTAGTCCAAACTCGATACTTATAACTCCACCTATATACAGGAGTTCCAGTAGTGGCCTCTAAAGTCCACCATCCGATCATTTTAGAAAATCCGGAAGAAAGATCTAATGCTAACTAGTAAAACGAGCCCAAACTCTGCATTTCCAGCTCTACCTATATGGGAGTTCCAGTAGCGGTCTCCAAACTATCATCAGGTCAGTTCAGTTAATCTAGCAGAAGGTTCTAATGATAACTAATAAAAAAGCTCTTGGCAGTGGCATTGGCTATGGACTGCATGGACCGCGCAGCAGGTCCATGGTTCGAATCCCGCCGCAGGATTGACCTTCACCGCACCGGAAGGGCATTTTACAAAGTCCATCATCGAGTCAGTTCAGTCAGTCGAGCAGAAAATCTAATTATAACTTTTAGAACGAGACCAAGCATAGCACTTCTAGAACTACCTATACTGGGGTTACCAACTCCATATGTACGGAGCTCCTGAAAAAACTACCTGTTTAGATAAGCATTGATATGCATGTTTCGTTAAAATTACTAAAAATAAAAAACAAGTTCAATTAGCTTGTCTTCCTCCAACCTCATATGCTGCTCACCAACATCTTCTTCGAGTATATTACCAAGTTCAAGTGTGGCTTGGTTATCAGCTAGACCCTACAGACTGGGGTTGGAAGTTGGTCAACAATATATTAGAGCCAGTTCAAACTTTACTTCCACCTGCGCCGGAAAAACTGCTGAACACTATTTTTTGCAACTGCAAAAAGGGATGCAGTGCTAAATGTGGTTGCAAAAAATTCGGACTGTCTTGTTCTTTGGCATGCACAAATTGTCAAGGCCGGTCGTGCTCTAATATTGAATCACAAACAATGAAGGATTAGTTTGACTCCGACGAAGTATCATGCGATACATCGCTATTGACGCAATTTACTTGCATCCAAAATGAAGATGAAGAAGAAGCAGGAGAAGAAGAACAAGAATTTGAAACTTACGAATAAGACGAATAAACTTCAACACTTTTTTTTCATTTACATCGCTTTTATCTTTCCCAATCTTTGAAAATTTCCGTTATTTTGCAATAGTTTTACATTAAACAGGATCACAACTGACCCGTGGAGTAGGCCTACTGGGGAAACCACGTTAAAAAAAACGCGCTAAGTACACTACCTCATAGGTGGCGTGGAAACGTGTGCATATTATGACGATAACAACTTTTATAACTTTTAGAATCGTTACATCTCAGAAACGGTGGCTCGTAAGAAAAAAGTATTGATACATTTTTTATAGATAATTTTATGATCTACAATTTTTGTCTGGGGTACTTTTATGATAAAACTTACCGTTTTGCTGAAAATCGCGAATAACTCATTTTTTTGACCTTTGACCTTGAATTAAATTTTTTCCTTACAGGGGAATGATGGGGAACTTCTAGACATTGTTTGTAATTATATTTTGAACAACTTCACAGAAATTCAGCTTGTTGGGACTTTATGTAACTTCGAATGTCTAAATTGACCGGACTACATAGGTACCTTCTTTGTATTTTGGCCACGACAAAATACACTCACTGCATCAGCACGTTTTTCAGAGTTAATGGGACGGTGCGACCATAAAACAGATTACTAAATTTCATACGACTGAATTAAGTGCTTTTTGTTGATACGTTATGTAATTTCAAATCCATATAAGTCCCTTCTCAAAGCTGTTGTCCAATGCTTTAGCAATGTAGGTTAAACTAAAGAGATTTGGTTAAGAAAAGTTATGCAACATTATAAGCGGTAAGTTCTTCCGATAGTTCTTCATTTCGTCAAGTGACGAACTGCACTGCGCCCGTCATCCCTGAGACACAGTTGTTGAGTTTCATGTGCCTGTAATTTAACTGGCTCTTACTGCTGCACACACTGTTAGGTGCTTGGCGACAGATTTTCTAGTTGAGGGTGATAGCTAGCCAGGCGGGCATTTGCAAAATGCCCTCCCACCATGCGATGGCCGATGCTAAGCAATAACTAATAAATTCAATTTATTATCATCGCATCTGTGGTTGCACATCAGTACGCGCTGTTGCCAGATGACGTACGTCTCGTCTTGATGGAATACACAGATAATGTTTCTATTACATAAACAAAAGTTCCATTTTGCTGTTAAATAAACATTCTTCGTCCGTGTGGGAATTAGTTTTATCGCGCTACACGGGAACTACTTAAAAAGTACCCTATTTTATATTGAGAAAATGGAGAAGCGTATAGTTAGTAGGAAATCTGTCAACAAGTACCAACTGTCAAATTACAGGAACATGAGACTTAACGACAGTGTGTCTCTGGATGACGAGCGCAGTTCGTCACTGGTGACGAAATGAATCTGTTTTAGGCTTATAACAGGTGGGCCTCATGCTTGTTCCGTCACAATAATATAACAAAAAGGTAGATGGTCGTAGTTCACTGGGTGGATTACGGACACTTTTTCTTGCCGGTGGAGATCACCTAAATGATGAGGATTATACAAATCAAAAATGTGCATAGGCTATGGTGGGTATACATTTAAAAAGAAGTTCAATTTTCAGTTACCAAGGCGCGCCGGTAATTATTTTTGGGTTTACCTAATTGTAACTTAGCAAACCAACATATTTCATTGTTTTACTGTGTGAACATATAGATACTTTCAGAATTTACACCCACACTTAGATTATAGAACATAATAATAATAGTGTAAATTGTTTAGCGTTCACTGTTCCAGTAATAGCAATATTATGATGTGGTATAACACGGTAATATAAAGAAATTAATTTAAAATGGCGCCGAAAATCATACCCTCTCACTTGCACACAAGAAAAAGCTTCGATGTAGAGTATGCATAAGTGCTACCCGTACAAATGGCGCATCAATAATTATTGATGAAAGTGGTTGCTCTCGTGAGTGAACAAGTGTGAAACGGTATATTATGTTTTACTACCGCAAAACGTTCAATTGATATGATTCATCTCTTCTCTAAATAATTTTAAACCCTTTGACACCTTCTACTCAACACAAATTGACATTTAAATAACAGCCAAAAACACGCGAAAAAACGATTTTTAGGGAAATCTTTAATTACTTCGGAAATACTATGCCGTTTTTCTTGAAATAAGAAGTAACATACACTAAAAACTACGTTTTATTTCTTTATGTTGCATGTAAAGTGGTTTTGTATATAAAACAAGCACCTTGGTTACAACTGTAACCAACAGATTATATCATCATTTTTCTTTGCTTATGATTTTGACCCTGACATACTCTTTGCAGAAATACTACCTTTTATCTTGTGCATTCTATGGGTATTGAATAATCTTTGCATGAATAGCCCTGCCTAAACTAAAATAAACAAAGAAAAAAAAAAGTCAATTTTCGACACAAAAATACTTGTTCCATGGTTCGATCCATGAAGGGTCTCTTACATTTATAGCATAAAAATATATTAGAGTCACTTTGTCTTTAACATTATAACGACGAAAAACCTGCGGAAAAGCTTTAATACGAAAAAAACTAAAGTACGGAAGCACGGTAGCCATTACAGGACAAATATGTCCGTATAATGAGTTTGCGGAAAATGGCGCCGAGGACAATATTGTCCGCTTGTTAAAAAGTGCACAAGTTAAAACGTTCAAACTGCATTTCATTCTTATGTACGGCCTAGTGCTTTATAGATTAATAAAAATAAACAAAATAGTTTCTTAAATATTTATTTTACTATTTTCGAAACATACCACGAACCAAGATGTCCACAAATAAGTACGCAATATGATACTATATAACTAGGTTTTTAAAACAAAAAATGTATAAAGAAAACAATCGTTGACACTGTAGAAATACAAAATATACAAGTGTAATACACAGAGCAATTTTACTCCATAATTTATAAACTGAATAAATTAAAGTTTATAAAAAAAAAACAAAATATAGATCTACATTTATACTTAATATTTTAAAGTGTAAATATTATGTATCAACATTATGTTAAAGTAGGTAAATGTTTAAATACATATATGTTGTAGCCAATAATTCTTAATTATCAAATGAGTCGAATTGACTAATAACTATATTATGTTTCAATAATAATAGTTACATAAAATCGAAGTTCTTATTGACTGACGATCAGATAAGTTAAAAGGTCTGTTGAAGTTAGTAAAACTACGAGTATGAGCGGGGTGCGTTCGGGGGCACCAGAGTCAACTGCGCACTAAATCACTGCACTGCACTGGAATGGATGGGAGCGGGAGAGTACAGTGAGTGAGTACGGAGCGGAGGGACGTAGGGGGAATATGGGAGGAGGAGGGGGAAGAGGGACGTGTCGTAGATCTAACGACGAGCGCCGAATTCGACTGCGTCGTCGTCAGTAATGTCTCCGTGCCGCCATAGTGCGAGCCGCGAGCTCTTCGCGTGATCCTGCGCAGCGCGGTACTCAGCTACCAGTCCCGCCAGCCGATGGTCGCGCACAAACTCCATCAGGGCCACGCCTTCTTTGATCAGGTTCTATGGACAATTTAACATACTATTATTATACATGCGACACTTGAAAATTTGTGTATTTGTTATACCTTCACGCTAAAATGGCTCAACCGATTTAGATGAAGCTTTGTATAAAGATAGTTTATATTCCTGGATTGACACAGGATACTGGCATCGTCGTCATCACTTTTCATCATTCGGATGAACCGCTAGATATTTAATAATAATTTTGTATGAGCTTTCCCACATAACAGTCCGAATATTCTACCATAGCAAAACCAATACAAATCTACCGTTTTTTTTTTTTTTAGTTTTAAATCTACACTCCATAGACTCCAGGGTCCGTGACTTTTTTTAACTATGACATAATTTATTAGTAAACAAGAAATATGAAATAGGAAACATGCAACATTCCAAGGGGATCAGTGTTAAAAGTTTTTTTTTCCGTTAATGTCATTAGCACCTGCATCCAGAGCAGACCAGTATCCTCTAGCAGTACCCGTTCACGAGTTGACGCATGTGCCAGCCATCGCCTTCCTCAACCATTTTTGAGGGAAGATGGCGACCCGACACACAACACCGCCGCTAGACAACACCTTTCCGTGAGCATGACCGCTCCGGATACCCGTGCCAACGATTACAATTACAAAAATAATTGGGGACTACAATAAAATAATATACCTACAGAAATTTACATATTTTGTTATTCTCTTTATAGAAAATAT
The DNA here is from genome assembly GCA_963854805.1 of Plagodis dolabraria. Lineage (NCBI taxonomy): Eukaryota > Metazoa > Arthropoda > Insecta > Lepidoptera > Geometridae > Plagodis > Plagodis dolabraria. The sequence continues at coordinate 16,333,108 of OY978440.1, read as the reverse complement.
ATCAACAACAATTTTAGCACCATTCTATGAATTACCTTTCCGATATCGGTGTTGGTCGCGGGGTCAACCAGCGTAACGGCAGGCGGGGAGCCACGTTGTTCAACATTCAAGAATAGCTTCTTGTTTAATGTATCGAGACAGAAGGCAGAGATGGCCTCGCTGCGATCGTCGGCATCTGAAGGGAACTTGACGCAGACCAGAGTGTATTCCGAAGCATATGGTGGGTCAGTCTCTGTACCAGCTGGTAGGGCGGCTAGCTTGCTCACGTGGACGGCCTATACAAAATACAGATTATTATTAATCTCATACACAGTCATTTTAAAACTACCGGAGGGATAGGCTCATCAAATCACATCATTATTGGATTATGCAATGAAACTATGACGTATTACAAAATAGAACTTAATAAAAATATGCCCGCATATGGTCTTATATGAGGATTGTGATAAAAAAATAGTGTAAGTTATCCATACCTCTCGGTTTCCATAATCGATGAAAAGAATATGTACGGTTTTATCAGTGATCTTTTCAATTTTCCCCCTGTACCAATTGTTATCGGCCGAGAAACGAGCAGCGCAGATTGCGCCGCGCCGTGGGACGTATGAGCCGGGCAGAGGAGCATTCGCGGTGAATTCTTCGTGAATCCTGTCCATCAAGCCTTCCAGTCTCGAACCTTGGTCGATGTTCTGAGCGTAAAAGTGGCCCTCAGGGGTCACCTCAGTCACAATAACCTTCTCGTATTTAACAACGCGATCCTGTACCGGAGCATTTTTTTCCTTTTCGGCCTCCTTTTCGACTTCGACGTAGTCCTTCCAGATACCGATGCGTTTCTTTATCGCGTTCTCTTCGGCGGTTTTGATGGCGCGCGCGTACTCTGAAGTCTCCGCGGTGTGGTGCATAGAAGCGAGGCCGTGCTCGACCAAAGATATGGACAAGTTCTCGTTGTCCACCCAAAGCCAACCAATGAAGTTGCCAGCCTTGTCCATCTCCTCGATGGTGACAATGACGTCGTGTTGCAACACTTTTTCCTTAGTGAAGTGAAGTGCTTCTTCCCCGAACGGCTCCGCTTGTTGGATACCACCGCCGCCTCCGATGGCCGGCCGCTGGCCGCGCGGGCAGCTAATGCCAGCGAGCAAGAAAGTCACCAGTACAGATTCTTTCGGAATGTACAACCTCATGCGTGAACCGCTGGCTACAAATTCTACGGTGGCTTCCGTCTTCTGGGCTCTCTTCAAAAATGGGAAGAATTTCTTCGATTTAGCGGAATCGCCGCTTGTGTCTTGAATGCGGTGAGTAGGGATGTCTTTCTTAGCGTGAACACCAATGCCGGCCTTTTGGGCCTTTAATTCTGCTTCGAGCAGCTTGTCGTAGTGCGAGCTGCGTTGGTCGTTGTCGTTTCTGTACCTTACCACTGTCGCGTATCCTTTCGCGACCAAAGCTTCCGCAAGGTTACTACAGAAAAGAAATTGATTAGTGAAGGAAGAAAGTTTAACTAACAAATGGTATTATTTTAACTATACTTACACGCCACCGATCTGGACAGTGCAGCACGTCTTTTCGGGGAAATTATCCTTAGCAGGTTGAATGTAGTCAACGGTAACGGTAACTTTTTTGCCAACTAGTTTCTTTCTTAGAAATTCACGGGCTTCGTACAACCATGGAATGTCGTACAGAGGTTTGAATCCCTTCGGCCTGGGCGACTGTTTGGGCTCTTCGTCGGTGCTGTTTCTGGAAGAAAAGATATAATGTTATTATAAAATCATACTTGCAAGTGCCAATATACAAATATTACAAAACAATGTACGATCGTTCTATGCACTACACTGCGTTCGCCATCCTAGATCACATTGTTTGATTTCCTTGTAACTGCACTAGCTATCCTTTTCTTCAAAGGCGGCCGAATGAATGGTCTAGGCGTGGGTGATACCCATTCAGACGTCTTTCTCATAAGGTGTCCTTTATAACCTAGTGCAGAGCTTAACGACACGGGAATAGTCGACAGTTTCCATCTCAAAAATACAACATCATGAACTATTTTATCAGAACGCATTGAAATAACTAGTTTTAATTAAAAGCACTAACTTTTCACGCGGCGGCCTGATGCTAGCAAGGAAGATCTTCTTCTGAACGTTATTATTGATCTTAACGACGAGCGCGTCTCCATTGACGACTTCTAGCACAGTGGCAGTGAACTCCTTGTCTTTAGCGGGGATGATGGGTGCATTGCTCACGTAGTTGGCCCAGATGCGGAGTCTAGCTTCCTTTGCTGCTTTTTCGGCTTGTCTTAGAGCTGGTGCACCTGCACACAAACATACGGTTCTAAAGGAGGATTATATTTTTTCCTGTAACAGGTAAGAAATAAATCCAATAAAGATGGAGGGATCCTTGATTCTAATACCATCTGTCTCTGTGTGTATAAAAATACTAGCGGCCCGCCCCGGTGTCGCAAGGGTATTTAAGAAAAATTTCAAAAGTTTTAAATTTAAACACAAAAGTAGTTATTGTGACATAAGTGTAATAGTTGGACTTATAGTATTCTGGACATTTTTATAAATATTCATTTCCTCAATAAAATTGTAGTACATCACTTTGCTCTATTTTCAGTAATTTCCGCAGCGTATGTGATATAACTTTTATTTTTGGTATATTTTTCGCACCTTGGATCAAATGTTAGGGATCCGTATGAAAACTTCGAAATACATTTTCGAAGTTTTCATACGGATCCCTAACTTTTTTGATGATCTTCTATAGCCTATGTTCATCAGGAATAATATAGGGTTCTAAGGGTGAAATAATTTTTCAAATCGATCCAGTAGTTTCAGATCCTATTCGATGCAAACAAACAATCAAATCTCCTTTTCTTTATTATATTAGTTTAGACAACATACATAATATAATGCTAGTTTAAAACTCTGACACTGTTCTTGTAAATGCGTAAGCCACGCGTGATTTTGATTTCTACGGTTAACTGTGTGAATTAAGAGTATGAAACAAAATCAGCAGTGTGATTTTAAAATATATGGTAAAGAAAAATAGTTATTCTATTAAAGTATGTACCAAAACGCAGGGCATGAAAATTATATTGTACGATTCCGCCACTACAGTATTTTTTTTGGAATCTAACGCATCTAAATATGTTATAACTACTACACAACATCAATAGTTTTAGACTATTTTTGGAAAACTACCTCAAATTATCAAATATAATACAATTGTCAATAAATAGTACAAAAACGTTTTAAGTTTACAAAAACCATGTTATTGAGTAAGAAATGTTTTTAACCTTCATGATTTTCAAAATTAATAACCCCCTCTCACAAATTCTATATACTCATAATACTCACCCGAAAACTTGGAATCCTCTTTGCAAAGTTTGTTTTGAAAAGCCTACTTATTTATTTTTAACTGTGAGAGGGCGTTCCACCAAAGATTCTGCGTAAACAACCTTTGTCTGTGGACCACGTGATGCCAACAACATCACAACGTCCCCTCAGCACGTGTAAGTATAGAACTCGTGGGTGTGTATTAAGCACAAACTTATTGATTTGTAGAAATTAATAAAAATAGACTATAGTTTTTTTCTCGTTGTAATTTTGCAAGTTGGTTGTTTCTGTTTATAGTCAACACTACATTGAAAAGATCTCAAAAAGATTTAGTGTTTGGAACACCAATCAAAAGCAAATATATTTATATAGTTTGGTGTAGACCAAACTATGTAATTTAATTTGCTCTGCCGATATTCAAATCCTGGTTATCCAGGTCATCCAAGCTTAGCAGGGTCTAATGCCACCCACCTCCCAACTCCACAATGTTGTACACAAAACCCCATTCGACACAATGATGCCGAGATCACTATAGATCTAGGTTCCTCTAAGCCCACAAACAGATACTTTCTATTAATAGAACTAACGAACAATATGACCGCGCTTTATCAGGCTTGGGGCAAACACACCTGATGGTGGTATTCTAGGAGACGAAAATCGATGACCTACATAATGAAATAGATATTCTCCGATATAACTTAGTCTTTGTAGGATAACATGCACCGATCTGAGAGCGCCAGCACTTCGAGCAAAAATAGCCGGGCGTAATATTGGTTTCGTCTTCCAGACCAGACATATTTCTATACTCAAAAAATCTAAAACGCATAGTACTTATAGAACTTACTGTGCCGTGGAAAAAACATACCCAAAGACCACACAATAAAAACAAACAAATATTATGACCGTAGAAAGTGTAGAAGTTGGAGCAAGAGGTTAACAGCAAAATCTCTATATAGCCTACTTAAAGACTTTGGGCTGTCGAGAACAATCGTAACTTCCATCCTAGAACGTGTATCTACGGCACAATTAGCAGGATCTTACCAAATTTGGTTAGGCAGGAGAGGAGGGGAGGGGAGCTCGAGCGGTGAAGGGACCGATGGATGGCATCGTAAAGGGGTCCCTTAACCCTACTCCTGGGTTTCAAGTCCCAGGCCCCTCTAGCCTCTTCCTCTGCAACGCTATGGACACGGCACACACGGTGAATCCATGAAATGCTAAGTAATTCGTCTCAACATTTTCGGTTAAGGCTAAGTATTTCAGATACATGGTTAACATTTTTGATAGAGGAAATTAATATATCAACTTACCAGATTTCATAACAGCCAGCGACCAATCAACACACTTCGCGAACCCGTTCCTGACGAGCAACTCCGCAATGTTTCCAAACGGGTGGACGATGGTGCCTACGAAGTTATTGTTGTTAACCGACTCTAGTATAACCTCCACGTCCTGCTGCAGGAGTTTGGACTCGACGAAGAAACGGGCTTCCTGCGCGAACGGTTCTGATTCGCCATCTGTTCTTATGGCTGGACACTGGAACAATAATCATTCTTACTCGTAGTTCCATACCGAAATGGGGAAATAAATCATCTATCTCATCACTTCTTTGTCTGTCTGTAAGTCAGGGATCGTTAGCTCGTAAAGGGCCTTAAAGTACCTTCAAAGGTGATAGATTCTTTGTGGCATATCGCTCAGCCGCGCCGCCATTCAGACTGTTTTTCAAAGTTTCCGCGCACGTTTAAGGTCGTAGAGGACACTTTGAGGAATTAAACATGTTAATTACCATGATACCCTAAAGTGTCACATTTCGAAAATATTTGGTGGTAAAGATCGCCATACAAGAACAATGACAATGATTAAAATGCAGTATTTACGTGTGTACCTATACGAATTATATTGCGTACAAATTATAGATTTTAGGTTGATTAGACTTTTTATTAGAGGGAAATACTAATATCTACAAGCATAAACTATTTTTATTGAATATTTACGTTAGCAGTGGATAATTCGCCTGATCCAGTACTGTATACTAAAATATACTAATCGTTTCGTACTGTCCCTACGAAACAAAAAAGAAACTACCTGTGCTTCTGATTACATCGGCTGAAGAAATAAATTGTAGTACACAAGAGCAAAAAATAATAATTATATACATACATCTACTTGTTATTACCTATTTTATATCGTTAAGTAGATTTTAAGTTGAAGCTAGCAAAGGAAAACATACTGAGAACGTTCTGTTACACAATAGAAGTGAATATAATATATATAAGTAAGTTTTTCTTTAGACCTAGTTCGAATGGCTGCTTTTCATTTTGTCCATTTGTCAATTAGACTGGCGTGTTAACGTAAAAGAATATTCTTTCTTAATTCGTCTGACGTACTATCAGTTTGGCAGATCAAACGCAAAGTCAAAGTTAGCAGTTAGTCTGGAAGGCCAACTGCGAAGTTAGCAGTCTGTCTGGCTGAACAAATCGGTGTAGATCTTTTTTGTATAAACTTATGACTTATATCATCATCAACCATAATGTGCACCGATGAACAAAGCTATCCCTAGTCAAAGTCCCAATCTTGCAAACTTCGTTGTTGGTCTTGTTCTCAATTCGTGTTGAACTAAAGACCAGACAAATTGCTAAAAGTATTACACGCCCGACCAATTGCAGAAATCTGTTAAATTGAGAGCCGGGCAAATCGAGAAGCAGCAGTTTGAATAAAAACAAATTATAAAGCATATTTATGCTTAGTAGGTACCAGTAACTATAGAATTTAACATGACAGTACGAGTATATATACTCGTATAGCGTTTCTTTTCAGGTGACTGACTTTCCCAGATCGTCTATTTCCCTAACTATGTAGGATTAAATTCCATTAAAATAATCATACAGATCTCTTTGTAGTTACGCGCACCGATATAATTTTTTCAGCTGGTAACGCCACCTTTGCTTCTATTTTCGTCACTATATGGCCTCCAAAGAGTTAGGTATATCTATCTAACTATTGCCTTCAATAACCCCATTTCGAATTTTTTTATGAACTACAAACATAACCATAACCGTACAAATAAATAGTCCATTTATATGATCAAATAAATTAATTCTGCCCGGGACACACTACTATATTTTATTTATTTATAGCTGATAGACTAATTTTAATCACTATCTTATCTGTTGGTTTGTGATGATGTGGTCGAAGATGTTGTTCAGGCTAACCTAGAATTACTGGCTCTCGTGGACAGCCGCCGGAAAACATCGTTAGGTGCTTGGAGACAGAATTAGTTCTTGAGGGTGGGCCAGGCAGGCGGGCATTCGAAAAATGCCCTACCACCATGTTGTAGTCCTGATACAACAACCGTGAAAGACGGCTGTTGTTACGTGCCCTCCGAAGCACGAAAGCGCTTCGATGTTACTAGCGGTGACCCATCCAACCCATGACCGCGGCGGACGTTGCTTAACTTAACTGATCTGTTAAGAAAGGCTAAGCAAACTTCGCTAAGAGTTTTTAAATGTCAAATTCAAAATCATTTATTCAATTTAGGCGTCTATGACGCTCTTATGAAGGTCAATTACAAATTTCAATATTAAAATATTCTAAATAGTACTGCCACGTTCAGCAAAAAAATTTATAGAGCTACTGCTAAATTTTCTCCAGTAGTCTTTTATGGAGTAAAAATGGAGTACCATCACAGACAGACGTTATAATTTTCCAATGCCGAAGTAACAACACAAAAAGAAACTCAACACAGGGTCTAGCAGAATCAGTTGCATCGGAATCGATACATAAAACAATAAAAGTATCGCTGAAAGCGTCAACAGCACAATGTCACTGGAAATCAATTCTGATACAATTATTTATGAGAACTTGCTACCAGGTATGTTGAACAATAATTATTATGTGCGTCCCACTTAATGTATCGATTCAGTCGGCTGCGAGAAGTGGGTGTTTTAACTGCTTACGTGCTAATGTTGACGCGTAGGCGACCATTTCCACGGTATGAGAAAATATCTACTTAGTAACATCCTCAGACAAGATTCATTTCATTCTGAGGACGAGTTTCTACCCACGACCCACGTGAACTACAGAAATAATTTAATCAATAATTCCTTTTCACATGATTACACCTTAGTTGAGACTTTGAGACGCTATTCTCCTTTATCAACTGATGCCTAATTTATTACTTGTAAGCAAACAGGCTTTAGTTCTTGAAATGGCAAAATATTATTTATCACAGTATGTTTATATAGACAAGGCATGTATACAAGACGAACGCGAATAAGGCAGTTCATTAAAAAAAGCAAGTTCAAGTGATATGTCATTTTTATAGTTAGTTTGAAAAGTAAAAAAAGGCTTACCCTAATGCCGGAGAGCATCATTGTTATCGGTATGAAGCCTTGTAGTAAGCACACGCGTACAGTGGAACCATCTCGAACGTACTCGATGATTGCTGGAATGGGCTGTCCATTATGCTTGTTGACGAACTGTTTGGGATTATCCACTACCCATTTGATATCTCTCACTTGTTCCTGTGTACAAAAAAGTATCTAATGAATACCTCCAGTAATAATCTAATATTGAAGCATAATAACTAATTAACCTGTTGCTTAAGGGGTCCGTATAGGATTCCGTCTGTCCCATCCACAAAAAATTGTTATCTTTTGTCCGTTACCTACAACATTTACGTTATCTATAGCCGTTTGAAATTTGATTCCATTATCCCTATTTCATCTCCAGGTAACCCGACAGACGGCAATGTAACCGTTATGTAGGTTATTTCGAAGAAAGCAGCATGCTCCTTCTTATCAAAAGTTAAGCCAATGAGGGGAAATCCATGCCAGAATCTGTTTCCTGACATAAAATCTGAGTGTGTTTAAGGCAAGATTAAATAGGTGTGCGTGAGTGTACCATGGTCGACTGACACTACCTCTTAGTATCAGATGAGATTGTGGTCAAACTAAAGCCTTAGAATAAAAAAATTCCACCAGAGTCGCAGAACAGGTGTTCAGTTTTAATTCTGCTAATACTCAATTACACTTTCAAAGTTATGTCACAATTTTGCCAGACTTGTCTGGACCACTGACATATTCGACAACAAGGATAATAACGTCATAATAAGTAAATATTCTAAAATAGCGTAAGATAAACTTACATGGGCGTTTTCGCTCCAAATGCCCTTGCCTTGACTCTTGGCGACATCTTCGATCTCGATGAACTTCTTCAGCGCGGGGATATTCCGGCCTCCGTCGCGGACTTTCACCAAGCCTTCCGCAAGTAGAGCTTCGGTGACGTTTTCATCTACTTTAGGATCTTTTCCCGCCCAAACGTTCCCGTATTCCCTGGTAATACGAGAAGATTGACAACAAAGAAACAACGCTACACACAGAGAGATTGATATCTGTCCAACAGCTCTAAAACTGTAATAGTGTAAAATTGTAGGTTATCTATACAGGTAAATAACAGATATCTTCTAAGCATGGGTGTACTCGAATATGAGCTATCAAGCGAGTTTATCGAGGAAATTACTTTACATATAGTAAACGTTTCAATTCAGTCCTTACCTCGTTGCAGAGTTTGCTGGTTTTTCGGCAGTGAAGATCACTTCTTTACCAACCAATTTCTTACGCAGGAACTCGCGAGCTTCCCAAGCATATGCCTCGTCTTTCGTCTCCAAATCACTGTCAACACGGAATAATTTATATTAGTGAAAATACATCGTTTTATTAAGACATTAAAACTCTGGCGAGACTAGAAGGAAGGTTAGAAGGTAAAATAATGTGCACGATTATATATTTTTGTTCGTAATGCACGCAGAGACTATAACAATTATTACTATAGATCCCTATAATATGTCACTAGAACGTATTCTTGTATTTGCTAATTAATATTAGCTGAGAAAATATGTGACATATACTTTGAGTGACATTTGATATGATAGCTCGGTAACAGTAAGGCAATCTACATCATATTATTATGTCAATGAGAGTATGTCATATTTCGATTACTAGATACAAGCGACTAGAGCCGAATGTGTCCTCTTACAGATCCTACTTTCGTAATCTGCCCTTCGTTCTAGTTACGCCAATGACACATAATAAAACACTCAGGTAATTAAAGCACTGGGGAACATTTGGAACCAATCGTACTCTTCTTAAAATTTAAGAATTTGGCAGAATTGCAACACTAGTAGGTACGAGAAAATAGATCAAAGAACGTGCGCCAAATTCTATACTCAAAAAGAAGCGATTGGTGACTACTAATACTACTGTTTTGGGATTTAACTAGAAGTTTTCAATTTTGAGAAAGAGGTTGATGTGAAAAGGTGCAATCAAAATCTGACTAACATACAGTTTTTGACGCAAGTAGGCATAACTAGGCTAAGAATGTTAGTTCAAGACCATTGACAGTAACTAATCTATCTCTTTATCAAAATCAAAAGCCAAATTGACATAGATGCGACATAGATATATACTGTTATGTTGCGTGTCATCTAGAGCCGAGATAAAGGAAAGCAAAACAAATAAAAAATTAAAAAACGTAAGCTTTATTTTCCTGCTTTCGCAGATGTGACTCGCGAATAATTGGTTCGCTCTATTACTTATCCTTTGCTCATTTCTAGATGACCGCCAACATTAAATAAAATATTTCATCGCACAGCCTGATAATGCGGAGATATAGATAATACGACGGTAGCTCCATTCCATTTGTTAGCACACAGGTGCGGGTTCTCATGCAACTACCTACAACTCTTCAAAAACGGTGCACCACTTATGTCATTCATCAAGAAGCTGTTACATTTGTAATAAATAGGTACATATATATTTATTATAGTGAATCTTTATAGACAAAAAAATGCAAAAGGCATTCCTTAGAATGAGAATTTATTATATCGAATAACATAACGAATCATACTATTTTATATAATACAGGATGGAAATTTATATTGGTGGAAGGAAACAAAAGGAAGTTCCTAAATCAGTAGATTTTGTACGAAAATTCAATCGCTTTCAATTTAAATCCATCACCAAATTAGCTGAGGTTTCTCCAGGCTTCAAAGTATTACCTACTTCAAAGGAATAATCTATATTTAATCGAAGATGACCTACCTTAAAACTGCAAACTCACTTTTGCGTTAATTAAAAATATAGGTAGGTAAGCGAGTGCTTCGATACGGAGTAGAATATTAAATAATCTTTAATATTAAGAAACTCAAAAGGAGTTGCAGAGATTCGAAGTCAAAAACATGTCTAGCTAACTAATTGAAAGGCATAAAAGCAAAGGCAGGAAATTAGCAATGGAAGCTCCGAGATCGCCTTTGACGAGTATAATCGGGTGGGAATCTGGATCTGATCGGTTATATATCTAAAAAATAGACACTTAGTCATGTAGTTAATAGAAAAATTAATTTTAATTTGCGTGGTAATATTAAATTTGTTTTCTTCTACTTCTTTAACTCCCTGGATGTTTGAAGAATAAAAACAGGAATCGGCATAAAAGCGCTAAGCGCGTTCGGTAAAATGTGTTTTATTCTTCCACTTTCGTTAAATGGATGTCATTCCTATATGACATTTCTAAAAGCATGCTAGCCTACTGCTCTTAAGCTTTTTTTACACTGGTGCTACATTCAAGTTTTCTCTGATATATTAAAGTCATATCGTACATTCAACTCCTTATCCTTAACATACTCATCTATGTTGGTCTTATGATAGCTTAAACATTTTTGTCTTTTACCATCATGAGTAATTTTGGATTATATTTGTTTAACAAAGATTTGTCTCCGTTTCGGTCACTCTGCAGGCATACTGGTCACAATAACTCCCTAGCCACTCGAATATTCTATTAATAACGTGTATTTGAGTATTGATGCTCATGAACAGTTTTTTTTTAATTCGCTTTTGTAAATTTACTTGGTGGTCGATGTAAAGGAATATTTTCGTTCACATTTCACAAAATGCGGGAGTAATAATAAAATAATCTAGTATCTAGGGTAATATTCGTCGCAACATGACTATTACTGCAAACGTTATTTCATTTCCATCCTGTATTAGTACATATAAACATTTTAAGATCTGACTGCAATATTCTTGAGATAAAATACATATAAAAAATGTATAACAACAATAAAAACATGAAACTAAATCCAAAATAACTTTGATTTAATATATTTTTATTCTTTGTATGGAATATGTAGGATATAGAAATTGCGAAGCATATACTTACAATAAATTACTGACAGAAAATATGGGGACCAGTAGTACAATCACTACAATACATATATACAAGATACTTATTTCTAGTCTAGTATATTTTGTACTTTTATGATTTCCGAGGTCACTGACGATAAATTGATAAGCTCTATTAATATTATTTATCTTCTTGGTCAATGTCTAAGAAACGACAAAAGTATTATGAATACACATGTACATATATCGTAATTTAACAAGTGCAAGACAGATGCGGCACGATGCAAGTTTTTAACAAACAGCTAACCATATCATATACCGTGCTTACATAATACAAACAAATAAATTGGTATAACAATAATTCCTACAAGTTCTAAAATACACAGTCATCGAAAATGCTCACACGACAAGGTTTTATTATTGGGTTCTCATCTTACCCACTTAACCTAACGTGGACACTATTAGAAAAAAAATGTGGATTAATATGGATGTAATATGTGTATGTGTATGAAGGCTTTGGAGTACAAATCTGCGTTGTATGCTGCGTACTATAATGTACCTACATGATAGCCGATATAACATACAAATATCGCGTTAAAACATGTCCAGCCAGTTAGTAAAATGCTGCATACAACGCTTATTGTAGAGCAAGGCCTTTTATTGCATTTCTTTGAGTATTTAGTAAAAATCAGAAGCTTGAAATTAGCTTAAATTCTCACTATTTCTTTATGAAAGTAGGAAGTAAGTGTTTTAGCACTAGAATATTTAGCTTATAAATATGAGCTACAATGGAAGGCAAGTTCTTACAATATTAAATTACAAGTTAACAACGTGTTACTTCAAAGTTCAGGTTGCAATCAAATAATCCATCATTAAACCTAAATAGTTAAAGATAGGGTTCTAAAGTGTGCATTTTATCCAAAAAAAATATGTACAATATTAATTATTTTATTTTTTGTCATTTCACCGAATATATTGTACGTTTTTATTATAATTCCGTAAAACAAACCACTGAAACAACTTTACATTAACGTTTTGTCCTTTCTATTTTACAATTTAATTATGAATTATTATTTATTCCTATGTGGAACTGTTACTTAGCTTAGTATTAATATATTAGGAGTAAGTATGAACAGATCAATTCGTTAAACTGTACATCGATGCATATCACTATCCGTATCAGATCGCAAAACGAACTGCTAAGCAAAATGACTAAGAAGGCAAATCGACCAAGTAGTGTAATGTCAACATGGCAATATGTCAATTTACTAACTAGCAGAATATCAGATTCGTAATATTCCTATAAAGCTAAGTAACAGAATATCAGAATCGTAGATTTCGTTATAATTATGAAGATAAATTATTAGTAATCAACATCTGCACCTACACAATGGTTTATCTTAAGGGACTGATTGACTAATGTTGGTAAAATAGTAAATCCATTTGAAGGTAAGAGATTAAGAGAGTATGTAGTATCATCTGATTATTATGCTTGTGGCCGTTGGCATAATTTGAGCCTATGTCATTATGATATTATGACACAGTATTGTATTGTAGTAAAGCGAATCGCCTGCTCAATGGTTTTGATTTGTAGACGTTATGCGTCTTTGACATTATGCTACTTGGGTGAATTGCCATTTAGATGTTTGACATAGTGCTACATAAATTTTACTAAGCAGTCCTGTCGATATGGATTGGAATATCAATTTATAACACACTACAAAGCCGTCTACAGTTTTTGGTGAATATAATGACACTTTACAACCCATTTAGAATCATTATAAATGAGATATTTTTAAATTTATTTTTGAACATATTAAGAGATATCAGACTTTCCATTCATTTCGCAATTATCCTTTATAGATTGGTCCGCACAGTGAACCAAATAAAGTACCTACCAAAGTGATTCTTAAGAGCTGACCAACGAGCAGCCATGGATACTTTCACTTCGGCGCAAGTACGTACTCGTAATACCACTTAAAATATCTGGGCCGTCACATATTATCATCAATATTCTACTCTTATAAAATTGTGCCCGAGCGTTAACTGAAGTCTGTTATGAAAATATTTTAAAATTCAAACAGATTACAATGGGTATCTATAGTTAAATAGTGTTCGCGTAACAAGTGAAAAAAAACAAAAATTATTTGCGTGATAGAAGTTCCATCACAGAACAACGAGACGTGCTTTGCAGTTTCAACCGCCTTTACAGGTCTACGTGGCACAATAGGTACTCATTGCACTATTTTTACGAAACCAATACAATAGCGAGACAAAACTTTTTACTTTGAAATATTTTTGTTTTTTTTCAAATAAAGAGTTGATATAAAGGTATCAGAGGAAAGATTCAGTATCGGTTATTCTAGTAGATTTCGTAGTTGCACTTTCCCCTTTCACTTTGTCATGCTAGTTTTTGGACGGCGCTTGCCTGGCGTATGGCTCCGACAGTAGTACGAATGATATGTGTAACGGTCAGGAAATAACTGTCAGATATCACTATTTATAATCCTACGATAAGCCTGAAATACCTACGATAAGTTAATAGAAATACGATGTAAGATTCAATTATCATCTGTTTAGTAGTGGAGATCTGTTTTCATTAACTTACGCGGTTAGCGGTGTAAGATTCAACGAAATAAATGAAAAATCTTTTTGTAAAGATTGACTGATCAAAGATATTTGGAGTCCTATCAAGGTTACAAAGAATAATACTTTTAAAGTTTCTTACCCGTTGAGATGAAATGGGAGAAAGCTATGAAAAAAAAGGAAATTATGAAAAGCATAATGTATGGCAAATAGATAGATAAAATTGCCAAGCTGTGAGGTTACTATTACAATGTTAGTTACAAGATACTAATTGATGCTGCCATTTGGCATCTTTGGACCAAACTCTGAAGATGTGAAAAGAACACTGGTGGATGAGACCATAAGTTAAGTGCCAGCATTGTTTTAGCAATGCTAATTGCTAAAGATCAGACTAAAAGGAAGCTAATTAGGGCAAGCTTAGTTAGCATACTAGTTGTGTGATATATCATTTCTATCAAAGTAAAAAGAACGTCACGAGGTGAAGTTAAGAGGCAGGAATGTGTCGTGTGACTCTTTAATCACTAAAGATTCTACTGAAATGAATATTAATGCGACAGGAATATGCTGTATAAATTAATACTAATAAAATAATAATTGCCAAAGATCCAGTTGGGCTGGCCCAACAACAATAATTACTGAAGGAACATTGCTGATACCAAGTGACAGCATTCGTTCTATAAACTCATTTGCTATTAAAGAAAACTTTATATCAAATGTATTGATTACGAGTGAATTCAGAAGGCGTGGCTTATAACCTGCTATAAAAAGAGTATCTAATGTTTTTTACTGTGTAAAATGAGTATATAATGTTATTTTTTGTAATGTGAATGAGTATCTAATGTTTTTTTTTGTAATGTAACCTCACCTGAGCCAAATCTATCTACTAGCCACAATGAAACATCACAGTACACTTTTCTAGAGATATGTGAGTGTATTTACAACTGTAAAGGAAATCCAACGCTTTAAAGCAACTACTTCTTAGCGAGTGGTGTATGTCTTGGCACTATTTTATATAATAAATGCATGTATACAATTTTTGAGTGGTTTTTGTTTGTTTAGAGTACAGTGCTGATTATGTGATGAGAATGTTAAGATATCAAAAACCAACTAAGAAGTTGAGACGATATAGGTGCATTTATTTATAAAAATCATGCTCTCCGCTAGTTTGTATCTACAAAGATGGCACATACCATGTTTACTAGTGCTGCGGATGGTATTCATGAATAGAATTACTAAGCTCATAAGTGTTTGTACTTATAGCAGGATGATGTTTATTTTGGTTTCACAAAAATCAGTACTTTCAACAAATAGACTTACGATATTGAAGATCGGCTTTTTTAGAATAGTAGGTACAAAGTAAACTAGCGCAGTTATGAGTGATTTAAAAATGATCATTGCAGTCGCGTGGAGTACAAGTAATTAAGTAAGTTAATGTTATTAAAATAGTAATTGTAGTAGTTACTAGCGGTAGATCTCCTTTAAACCCTAGCTGCTTTTTGGACGTTCTAGGCGTAAATCAACTTAAGCCAATCTAATATAAAACTTATGAATAATTTTGACAAAGCCTTTTCTTCGCAAAAAGCAGTACTTACACAAGCAAAAAATAGTCCAGCGCGAGATTTTCGAACATTGTCACCAAAATTGTATGGACGAAAAACTCCCGACGGATTTCGTAAAGAGTACCTACCCACTATAATAAAGTAAGTTCTTTTTTCATACCATTTTTAACATGTTGTTTGTTTTTAAAACAAAATCCACAAGAATTGCATTTACATATACTTGTATGGCAGTTTATCAGGAGATATATAATATTTTATAAGGTTCATTCTTATTTTTGACTAATCATCAATTAATTGAATGAGCTACAATTGCTAGGTTTCAGTAAATAGGTACTGGATGTTACAATTTTTCATGAGATTTTCAAAAATTCGCTAATGTATAAACATATAAAAAATACTATGAAAATTCGCACTTTTATCGTACAAACTATAACTTTTACCCAACTACAAAAAAAAACAGATTTTAGTTAAGCATGAAAACCCAATTAATACGGCAACATTTTCTCAATTTCGCTATCGGCAGGTACTGATAATGATGTGTTTATCGTTAAGCTGAGATAATAGCATGGGTAATCATCTCTGCCTTCTTTTTGTTGCTGATATAACACGTAGCATTAACACGAATCATTGCAGAAGTTAATATACGACAAGAAACTATTAGTGACGGTAATATTATCGTATATAGTCAAGATGTATCGAAGAGGTCGAATGGTCCAGTCTAAACGAGTATATTTTTATATTTTACTGTACAATTTTAAAGCTTCGTAAAAAGAAATTCGGAATTATTTATACTTGTGTATAACCACTATATGAACCCCTAGACGCCTGCATAGCGCGGAAATAATGGCAACCCTTCCCCCCTTGCCTTTACTTGACGGTGAACGGTATGGCTGTTGATATGATAACCACTATAGCAAGCCCCCGGACTTTGTTTTTCTATACGTATGTGGAACGTAATCGTAATGGGCACATTAGCCCATTACGATTACGTTCCCAGAATGTGCGACATCATCAGCTTCCTACTTTTTTCCCAGGTATGTGGGGTTGCCATTACATAATCTCTTCTGGCATCGCCGAGAACATAATTTTGTTAAAATTTTGATTCGGTCTTGGTTAGTACGTTCGGCCACCATCAGAGATAACCCTCCTTGGGAACGCTCTCAATGGTAATATAACTGTTACCTTTCTAAGATTTATAAAATTTGAAGCTCTATTCGTTACAAAATAGTTTTTGTTTGAATATTCATCTACGTTACGCTGGTGGCACTAAAGCATTAAGTTAGAAGCCTCAACATGTGTCTGAATATCACCGCTTCTATTGAAGCACTATTTTTGGTTTTTGATTTTTAGTACACTATTTTTACGAATAAATAATTGAGATCCATATAGTATTCCTAGGCGAGGCTTCAAACTAGACGTCTGGTAAAAAGCAACCTAGATATGTCCAACGGTGGCACTATAGAATGGCCTAGATGAAACCGCCGAAATGTTTAGTGATGCTACTTTAAGGACACTTTTCTTTACAAACATTGAATGATGCAAGGATTCCTTGATCGTCATTTGGTTAAGTGATGCCATTTATTATAGTACCCACATGGCGAAACGGAGACCTACTAATGAGACTTCGCTGTCTGTAAGTCTTTCTGTCTATATATCACGGGTATCTAGTTCAAAAACGAAAGGAGTTAGTGATTATAGACCTCAAATAGGACATTTTGTGGAGAGCCTTGACCCAAAGATGAATAATAGACTAAGAATTCAATAAGATCTATGTTATAGGAGTTTAATATAGTAGAGGGTAGGGAAAAAAGGTTTTTTGCTGTATCATTTGGGGTGTAGTCCGCCTAGAACTCGTTGAGTAGAATACAAATAAAATTTTTATTATTTTATTATACCCGCCAAAGAAGTCAATTTGAGACCATTTTTGTTACGGGTCTCAAACACGAAAGTAGTAAAAATGTGATATTTCGGTATATATACGAACCATATTCTCTATTTCACTTCACCAACAAATAAAAAAGAAGTTTGAAGCTGTGGTCAAGACCCAGGCTCGACTCGCCTTTGGCCAGTTTTTTTATTCGTAGAAGATGGTCTTCGCAAGAAAATATACCGAGACCTGCCTTTAAATTTGAAAACGTTTTGCTTGTGAGATTTGAGACATATTACGTTACCGTTTTTCCTACGATGACATATTGGTCTAAGAACCACCTGCTATGAATTGATTTATTGGCATGTACACACAACTTATCGTTTTAACTACATTGTATAAAGTTATTGCTATCACTTACAATATATTTACGACAAAGTTGATAATAATTGTAAGTACAGATTGTGCTGTTTCTAAGCAACTATTTATATATTGAAGAACCTTGAAATGACTTAGTTTCTGTATCATAAGAACTAAAGAGAAACCGTAAGAGTTTCACCCTATTCTATAGTCACTGTGAAAAGTAATAATTATTATTGTGATTTTTTTCCCTGGAGTAAAACAGTTTAAAAAAAAATCGGCCAAGTGCGAGTCGGACTCGCACACGAAGGGTTCCGTATCATTAGACTTCATATTTTAACCTTTTTTGTTTTAACGTGACTCGCACTTGGCGAACTTTTTATATTTGTTGTTATAGCGGAAACAGAAATACATGATCTGTGAAAATTTCAACTGTCTAGCTATCACCATTCTTGAGATACAGCTTGGTTGAGAGACGGACGGACGGACGGACGGACGGACAGACAGACAGCGAAGTCTCAGTAATAGGGTCCCGTATTTACCTTGGGTACGGAACCCTAAAGAGCAAAATACATACATATTAATAGTTCAGTTTATTGAGTTCATTAATGGTATCGGTTCATAATCAACAGTTTTAGCTACTTGTTGAACTTGCACAGATACCGTCCTGTGAATCAGGACTGATCCATATCCTCTCACAGGACTGTTATAAAGGCGTATTTGGCATGCAACAGGGCTCATTACTTAGCAATCAAGTGGTAGCCTATAGCCGGTATAAAACCAACATGAATTCATAGGAGGAATTCAAGTTTCCATGGAATGTCTTGGTTTAGTAAGAAAAATAATTAAATAATAGCCATCTGACATAAGTCGAATAAGGGAAAGATGCATTATCAATCATATCTTCATATGATCTGAACAAATAAGGCCGACTTCTGGATTCATATGAAATTGGAAAGGACTAAGCGGTCTATTTGTCCTACAAAACCAATATATGTCGGCAAGCTCATCATGTTCTGTTCTGGCAGCTGTTCTTGAGGGTCAGTTTCCATTCCAGGTCAGCCTGATATTATCTTAAACTAAAATATTGAATTACTTTTGGCAGAATCAGCTATGGGCAAGATATCATATGGTATGATGGAAACTATAACAGTACAGCTCAGGGAAGAATCTAAAGCAGCTGCTACTCAATCTCAACAAGACACTCATGAACTTGAAATGTGATGATGTATTGAGGTAGATCCAGATTAGAAATATCAAGGAACCAAGGAGGAGGAAGACCAGAGCCAGAAATGTGTCAAAACCTATCAATTGCTTGATAGGTTTTGATAAATTTTTGGCTGGTACTTAATGATACTTGATTGCCCATGAGGCTTATGAAAATAATTGAATGCATATTACAAGAGAAATATTATGCAGAATGAGCAGCATGTAAGCACTCACGTCCACTTGATTAAAGTGTTGCTATACATTAGGTGCTCAACAGGGCTCGTCCTCATTTAAACAGATTAATTAACTGATATATAGACTCCCAAGAGGAGGGCTCACATCAGGCAGTTGGCTTGCCATAAAACTAAACCAAAACACTTTACAACATATTATGACTAATTAATCTTTAATTAATTAGCTAATTATTATAACACATCTTTGCCCTTATAAGAGACATACGAGTATACCAACTCAATATCAGATAGGGGACAATGATAAGTAGATAAAACAAATTAGACTAATTTAACTTCCTGTGAATATGCACACAAAATGAAGTCAGAAGATCATGAATACTGAGTATTGCAATAAATGACTACATAAAAATATATAATTTTAGACCACCGGGATTGCAATGAAATCACTTCAATTGGTATGACCTTATCGTAAGTTCAGTCAGTGTTCAATAACTAATTGGTTACAAAGAGGGTAGCAACAACATTTTAAATCCCTATTAGGATAATATTCTGTATCAGCTGGATGGTTTGCCTCTGGACACTATAGTTGGGGATAACAGTATATGTATTAACAGTTTTATAGAAGATGCTGATGCCCAAAGTCGGGAATTTATACTTTTATCCACTTTAATTTTCTCCTTTTTACAAGTGATATATGACGCAGTGGCGAGGCGTAGCAACAAAATTAAGGATATGCCGATCTCTTTTGTTTATTCGGTGTTGTTTGTTTTTTTACTGTGGATACTTTCTAAAAATAAGTCTTATTTTAGATATAAAAAGTTTATGTACATTCATTTGTATAACAACTCGCGATTGAGTGTGGTTATTTTAAAATGGCTTTAATACTATTTTTAGGTTTCATATAAAAAGGCGAATGTATAAGCCACTTCTGCACAACTCTGTCTCCAACTTGCAATTGGGAAACATTTTAATTTTAAGCGGTCTACCCTCTTACAAAATATGCATGATGATAGAATTATTACCTCCAATTTTTCTTGATCTGCATTCAAGCAGTACAGTTTGCACAACACTGTGCTTATTATCAAAGGATAAAATATGCTGCATATGAATAGTACTGAGAAGAAAGAATACTTGTCTTATAAACAGTAGTCTGGGTAAATTATATTTTTCCAACAATCTAAGTGCGAATTTATCATTTTGTGAGTATTATGATAAAGTACCCCCATTAAAATATCATACAAGATTTTCGACTTTTATTACAAACAAGAATTGCAAATGCACTGTTAATACACTCACATCATTTACTAATCTACTTTCACTTCATTCTCAATAACAAGTTTACAAATAGCTTCACCGTTATGCAAATATTTGATGATCTAGGCACTTTTATTATTTTATGTAATGGAGATCTGGTAATAAGTCTGACTACTTTAAATTGAATCTATTGGATACTGATGCCAAATTGTTTAATTCATATTGCATATTAGCAATATACATAATTACCCTTACATGGAAAATGCAAGCATAACTATAACCCTGTGCTGGCCCATGCATTCTCGTGGTAATGGGCAGTTCTCACCACATGCATAGGGAAGATGGAAGAAGTTTGATGTTGCTGCTACAAGAAACAACACACTACTGTTAGATAAGGTCTTTTAGACTATCAGGTCAAGGTATTGATAAAACAAGGTATTGAGAATTATACAACATTATACTTAATTCAAATATCTGGCTTACCCATTATATTTAATATAATTATGGTAGCTATGGAAGAAAATGAAAATGTGATGTTAATATTGTATGTTATTGTTAGTTTTACACAAGAAAAAATATGAGAATGGTCAGCATGAATAGTTAATTAATTATTTATGATACACCTTTAAAGCAATGACTTACTTGTTTGGAGTTCTTTGCCGCGCGAGTTTTGGAGCAGTTATTCCAGATAGCGCAATCACCTTCTCTGGCGGTGGGCCACCCTGGGGTTGCTTTCTTATAACGATGGTGTCACCGGATAATACCTGCGCCATAACATAGTAACTTAATCTTCAAAATCTATTTCACTTCCAAGGCGCATACCAGAACAACATTCCAAGCAGATTTGACCTCATATATACCTACCTACATATAACAATCAAAATCACAAGAACCTATGTCTGTTGCATTTGCAGGATTATATTAGCTGTTGCATAGACACCAACGGTAAGCATTTTATATATAAAGTACTTGTCATAGCTTTGGAAACCCATAGCACGCTTTGTAGTGCCAACGAGGCATCCGAATCGGGAGCCACACGAGGCTTCGCAAATAGCGACCCATACTGTTCATGATTTTTTAATGAAAAACAATAATTTACTGTATTACCTGCTTAACAATTCCGATTTTATACGCAGGACTCGGTGCTGGTGCACTCATTTTGGATGATTTTCGTCTGTTATTCTGAAGGATGCAGTTTATCTAATGTGTATCAATGACGACTCACTACACCGAGAAAGACTGCCAGGCGAAACGTGGCGACTGGCAGGCGGAAGGAAAGTAAAGTGCTGCCAGAATAGAAAATTATAACGTTCACACAACTCTTATTCGCTCCATAGATTAATAAAGATTCACTCCCTGTCAGTGCTGTCAACTCTAAAAACATAAAAGTGCCGATAAATAATATGAATATGCATCGATGAGTATACCTACACCTTATACCTCGTCAACACACATTCTTGCATGCGCGTGGTACCGTGTTCCCCCTTTTCACACAATGCAAGTAAGCTCGCACGAAAACCTATACAAAAACTCAATAGATTATACTTTGAGTGCGCTTCATTTTTTTTTAACCGAGAATTAAACAATTTAATTTAATAAATAATTCACTCATTAGAAGAATGTAATTTAATGCTCATTTTCGTGTACATATTATTATTAAATACTTTCAAGGGTTTCAGTACGCAAAAATATTCAAATAAAAACGTATAGGGAGATTCAAATATTTCGAAGTTATATGTTACGTGTATAATAATTTTAATGGATTGAAGTGCGGCCTATACTTCAACGAGATTAGAGCATGTATAACATATAACATGTTTTTGATAATATCGAAAAACCGGAGCATATATCCGATACAGTCGACTCTCGTTAATTCAAACCTGTGATAATTCGAACCTCTCTGTAATTTGAAGTTATCACAAGTTCCCTAGAAAATCTCTTTATATTTCGAACTAAATCAAAACATTTTCATGCACTTAGTAATTCGAACGAAAAAATCAACGCTACGCAACAAAATCACGCGTTAATCCGAACTTATCGGCGTCAAACACTCGACAATTCTGTCAATAGATCGACGACGTTTTTTTTTTTTTTTTTACTGCTGATATGTAAGCCTTTGACCACAATCTCACGTGATGGTAAGTGATGATATGGTCGAAGGTGTTAACAGGCTTAACCTAGAATGACTGGCTCTCAAGGACAGCTGCCGGAACACACTGTTAGGTGCTTGGCGACAGATTTTCAGCTTGAGGGTGGTCGCTAGCCAGGCGGGCATTCACAAAAATGCCCTTCCACCATGCGGTGAAGCTCAAGCCCGTGGCGGGATTCGAACCATGGACCTGCTGCGCGGCAGTCCATAGCTAAAGCCACTGAGCTATCACTGCTTCAAATAATCAAATATACGTAACCAAATATATTCGGATATGTGTAGTAATGGTTGCTTTAAATTTAAATTTTCGATACAATGTATATACGTCCAACAATCAGTTTTCCTGGATCTAAAGTGAATGATTGATTTGTAAAATAACCATAAAACAATTGAATTTCACGTGTTTTTCTTGATTTTATGCCCTTAAAACTTGACATTGCAAATTTATGATCACACACTTCTGCATACTTCAGCACTAAATGTGCAAATATACTGCATAGGTGAAAAATATGTAAATTGCTATATGCAGTTAATAAAAAGTTGTTTTTCTTAAATCTCAAATTGTTTGTTAATTTTCTGGTTATAAATGAATATCAGGCATACCTAGCTTGGTTTGATGCTCGTAAGCATAAGGCAAAGGACATTCCCCTAAAGAAGAGGGCTTTTAACAAAGCTGCCAAATCCAGCAAAAAGGTCTTACAGAAGGCTCGTTTTGACCACATTGGCCGAATAGGGAACAAACTTGCTTCGTACCCTACGGGTAGTACCTAAAGCGTTTTGGTCCCTAGCTAAATCGGTTGAATCGAACTTCTGCCACCCCTCACTGCCTCCACTGCGAAAACCTGATGGAACGCTGGCTCACAACGCTGAAGAGAAAGCAAACTTGTTTGCGGAGTCTTCACGTCTTGATGCTGATACTGCGACTCCTCCAATTCTACCACGAAGCTAAAATGTCATGAACGACATACAAATTTGCCAAATGGAAGTTCGTAAGACACTACGCAATCGTGACGTGAATAAAGTCAGTGGTCCTGACGGTATATCTGCAATAGTTTTAAAAACTTGTGCGCCTAAGTTGTCTCCCGTACTAACACGTCTCTTTCGGCTATCTCTTGAGACTGGTGCAGTGCCCAAATCATGGATGCTTGCAAACGTGCAACCCGTGCCTAAAAAAGGTAGTCGCGCCGACCCTGCCAACTACAGACCCATCTCTGTCACGTCCATACCCTGTAATAGTATGGAACGCGTTCTCAACAGTCGGCTCCTGGCATACCTAGAAGCAAATGATCTCCTCAGTGACCATCAATACGGGTTCCGCCGAAATCGGTCAACTGGGGATCTTCTAGCGTATGCCACATATATCTGGAGTGAGGCCATTGAGAAACAAGGGGAAGCGCTTGCCGTCTCCCTGGACATCTCTAAGGCCTTTGACAGGGTCTGACATGACGGCCTTAACAGCAAGCTTCCTACATACGGCCTGCCTACAGGTTTTTGTGCGTGGATATCTGACTTCCTGAGGAATCGTTCATTACGAGTAGTCGTTGACGGCTGCTCGTCTGATCTAATTGGTATCAATGCCGATGTTCCCCAGGGATCATTGCTCTCTGAAACGCTCTTCCTGCTGCATATCAATGAACTGCTGAAGCCCGGAACCTTTGGGTATGCAGAAGACAGCACGGTTGTAGAGAGCTACACATCTACCACACGAGCCAGTGAGCCGGAAAACCAGAAACTCAGAGAAGCTATGGTCGAACGCTTGAACTTGTCCCTTAAGGCAGTGTCTGATTGGGGCGATGCCAACCTGGTCAAGTTCAATGCCAACAAGACCCAGGCCTGTCTGTTTTCCGCTAAAAGGAGACCATTCAAACTGTCTCCTACATTCCGAGATGTATCCGTGCCGGTCACAGACCACCTAGACCTCCTTGGTATCACTCTTTCGTCGACTCTAAATTTTGGCTCGTATATAGAGTCAAAGGCTCAGTTAGCCCCTAAAAAACTTGGCATCCTCTCAAAGGTGAAACGGTACTTTACTCCGAAACAGATGCTTACTTTGTACAAAGCTCAAGTAAGGTCTTGTGTTGAGTACTGCTCTCACCTCTGGGACGGTTCTGCCAAATACCAGCTTGAGGCACTTGAGTCGATTGAGAGGCGCGCCAAGAGGTTAATAGGCAGTGACTTTCTGGGTGAGTCTCGGCTACAAAGCCTTGAGCACCGCCCGTTAAGTCACCTCCCTATCGGTCTTTTACCGGATACATTTCGGTGAATGTGCACAAGAACTACACGACCTAGTTCCGCCCTCCCCCTTTTTCCATCGGACGTCCAGACAGACGGAGAGGCGCCATCTGTACATGGTTGATGTTCCCAGGACTCGTACGAAGCGCTACGCTTCCACTTTTCTCGTGCGTACTGCGAAAGAGTGGAACTCCTTACCGTTGTCAGTTTTTCCCGATGAATACAACATGGGTGTCTTCAAATCGAGAGTAATAACAGGTTTCTTCTAGGTAAGCGTGCTCCATCTTAGACCACACCAATGCTTAACACCAGGCAGTGTGTAGTCAAACGCGAACCTATAAAGTATAAAAAAGAAAAAACTAATATAAATATGTCCTGTATTGTTATCACATCGCATATCAAGCATCGCTCGAACGCTAATAGAATTACAAACATCGGATTATACTAAATTTGGATTTGATTTTATTTAAAAAAATCAAATTTATGTAGTAATTGTACCAGCTTTACTCTGCGTACACGGTACAACATACATGAACGTAATCAATGTATTAAATTTAGGTCCTTATTACTCCTTGCAACTCGTCACTTTATCTTTCAATTCAAGTTCGCCACACGTTTCTTTCTTCGAATGCCGCTCTTACAAAGTCATGCCGTTTGTTGGTGGATACCTGGGTTTTGTTCTGAAGTGGATACAAACCATAGAGAAAAGTAATACACATACCCACCTTCCCTACGGTTGACACGCGGCACACTTCATGATTGTTTATTAAACAAGAAGAGTATACATTATTATTGTGATTGTAATTATTGATTACTTGAATAAAATCTAAACTTGGAATGATACGTTTTGTATACTTAGTCTAGTGTAGGTATCTATTATTGTAATAATGGATAATGGAGTGAAATGTGAAGTAATGTTACTCGTTTGGGAGTTGGATATTCCTGCGTTCTACGTGGAGTTCGATAGTTGTACTTGTAAATGTCCCTGCAGGTAAGGACGCATAATAAAATCTAATACGACTAATTAATATCCCTCGGATACAGTAACAAAACATGGGCCCGTTTCAGAATGTCCTAATAAAGTTTCGGGTTGCTATGCAACACATAAAATAACTAAATCATAAAAATTACAGTTGACGTGCAGCGCGTTTCAAGCTTTAACCGATGGATAGGCTAAATCGATGACTGTGAAACGCAAAGATAGTGTTTTATTTATTAAATATGTTCTGGGTAGTAAAACCGGAACTTACTCGAACATTCTGAAACAGGCCCTTTAGAAATTAGCAATTTTAGGATAATGAGGTTTGTAACGGCAAAAAAATGGATTTTTGTAACGGCTTGTTAAGAAATAATTAATTACAACATGTATTTAACAGAGTATTTTTATTACTTTAAATCAACATATATTTGACTGTGTATCACATAATTTTAGGTATTTATTCTAGTTTTCGAAGTATTATAAATTTTATGAGATGTTCTAGTAATGACTCGGAAATATTATGCGAACTGGCTAAGAAAATAGAACATTTTGTTATAGAATGATTTTTTGCTGCCGCTATTAATTTTTTTGGGAACAATGACGAATTTTGTTATAAAAATATAATTTAATTAAAGTAAAAATGTAATTCAATGAATTTCAATCAATTCCACTGATGATGCTTGAAAATTAAAAAAAAAATAGATTTTAACATTGACTAACAAAATTTCATTTTCAAAAATTAAAACAAAATTACATTTTACTAAGTTGCAATGTAGAATCGTTAACACATATTTTTATTTATTCTACTTTTAAATAGTAATCTGCGTCATCTTTAACTGTTATCATTATGAAGTGGTGACTATTTTGCTTTATGGTGCTCCATGAACCTATAAACGTAGTCTCGTATGAGTCTCGTTGCCTTAATACTTTATTCAATGTCTAGTAACTAGAAGAATGCCCAATCTCTGGTTCTCATTATTTTTTTTAATATATCTTAAGTGACATTTATCGCCACAGAGCGGTTATACTGCTTTACCAGGGACTAGTAGAGCTGCCTGCAGTTTTTAAATATTTTTTTTTCCTTTCTTCACAATTTTACGCTTGTTAGACTTCTTTTCAGGAGATTCTTCTCTTGTCCTAACAGTGATTCTATATTGTGGTACAATACAACATAAGGCACATTACTGTTATTTTCTTCCTGGAAAATTTTGCTTTTCGATTTCAATCTCATCACCTTGAAAGCACAAAAAAAGTTTAGTTAGATGGGTTAGTTTTCTTGAGAATAACATAATAATAACTAACAAAATTGCTACCTAGGCTTGATAAAGACTAGGCCTGATTCCCATATAAACTAGGCGCAGTGATAGGCTCAGTAAGCTCAGGAACAGGTATATCGGCTATGCAATTAGCTGCAGTCTTTAATTATTTCTAGATCAAGAGGGTTGTACTCAGCACCCATCAAAGAATAGACATGCAATTAAAAATAATATTCAAAGGTAAACGTAGCACGAAATAATATGAATGGCCGAAGGATACGTACTCTGACTAGTTTCAGAATGATCCTGATTACCAAAAAGAAGCTCATCATTGATTTGACAAAGCTCAGGCATTGGCTGTAGAATTATATACTCATTACCTGCTAATAAACCAGTAAATTACAATAATATGTAAGTTAAACAAAAAATAATTGATTACCTACTTACTGAATGGTATTTAACCCTGAAACAAGAGATCCTGGTTTTCATTAAATGTATACGTAGCACTGAGTTCGTTATTCTTGAATCATTGAAGGACACTGCTCATGACCTAAATAAATAAATGGATCGAATAAATAGCACAGAATCAGTGTTGTACTGTGTACTACGAACAGAAAATCTGAAAGTATGTACCTACTCGTACTAGGTTCCCAAATTGCTGTAATGAGGCATTGGTTCGACATAACAGATGGCACTTCGTCAAGCTCAATAAAAAGATTTTTTAAACTTATTAGAGTAGATATATTTTATTTTCTAGAAATCATACTGTTTATTTACTATCGCTAGCTATTATTATGAACAGTAATACCTAATAGGTAAATAAATATCTTTAAATTAAATGTTTAACATTGAACTAAAATTTTAAAGTAGAAATATACATAATAGCACTTACCACTGCTTGCCTTGTCTCTGTTTTTTTATGATTTTCTTTGCTCTGTCAAACTTGTTAGATATTTCACAAAATCCAAATAACGCCATACAAAAACAATAACCACGCGCGAAGTAGTTGCAAGCCCAAGTGGAACAAACATGTATATTATTACAGTTCATTTCTGTAATTTCTGAAACTTACTGGAATATTTCGAAATGTTTTGGTATTGAACTAGCTATATTCCAATGTTTTACTGAGTTCGTTACTGGGTTTTAGTGATTTATTTGAAAATGGATAGTAATCTGACTTATTTTGAAATAGCGTCAGAAAGATGTTTCACTTTTACGTTGTTTCCATTAAATAACTCAAAACGTTATATTTTGGAGATGTTCCGGCACTGTCTCTGATAGACGAATAATAGTATCAAAAGATTATTAGGTAGGTAAGTACAATAATTACACACAATTACGCGTGTACAAAAACAACATTTGTGTGTATTTGTAACGCGGCTTTTGTATAGAGAATGAGTCCAGTGTCCGGGGTGTGATAAAAGTTTCCCATATCAGGTTAGCTTTTAAAAAAAATGGACCAATACGATACGATAACTCTTTCTTGCATACCAATAAAATTACAGATAAAAGCACACAAGTGCGCTAACTTAAAAATAAAATTTAAACAATGGCAACACATTCGGCGGTCTTATCGCTAATGCAATCTCTTACAGACAACCTTTGGATGGACAGGATTAATGTGAAAGAGTGCAGACGGTGGTGTGCAAAAAAGAAAATAAATAAAAACAAAATTAAATACATATTTGAATTACAATAGATAAACATACATATAATACATAAACTATAAATTAAAGTAGTCTTACACATAATACATATTATAATATTAAAAAACATAAATCTATATTCTCATATATAATATAATACATAATATTATGATAAATATAGCAAGTACTACCATAATGAAGCAGTTTCAGTAGTTTAAGGATACGCTGGACAAGTAATGTTTTTTTAACATTTTTTTGAATATATCTAGGGATTTAGCTTGTCTAACTTAAGGCATAGCATTCCATAAACGAGTAGCTTGTACTGTAAAAGATTTTTCAGAAAACTGTTCAGACATTAACGAAAACTTCAAAATAAGGGTTTGGGTGGAGCGCATGGGTCTAGAAGAGGCATCAGCTATAAATTGAAAACGTTTTTTGAGATATAAAGGGGTGTTTGGAAAGAAAAGTATGGTGTATAATGTGGAAAGTATATGCATGTTCCGGCGAAGGCGAATAGGTAACCACTTAAGCTTATTACGGAATTCAGAGACATGGTCAAACTTTCGTAACCCAAAAATGAAACGTATACAGAAGTTTTGTAAACGTTCTAATTTATTAAGCTGTACTTCGGTAAGATACAGATAGCTAACGTCAGCATAATCGAGTATTGGGAGTAAAAGTGATTGTACAAGCGCAGTTTTTGTGGTAATAGGAAGAAAATTACGTAATCTACGGAGGGAGCCTGCTGAGGCAAAGAGTTTTCGACTGGTTTCAGCCACTTGGGGTTCCCATGAAAGTTCTCTGTCAATCAGTATCCCCAGATTTTTAACACAATCATGAATTTTTATATCATTCGTGAGCTTCCAATAACTATGACTTGAGTCTTTGTAGGGTTTACGGTAAGTCCATAGGATTTACTCCACTCTAGAATATGATGCAAGTCTGAGTTCGTTGAATGAATCGCCTCATGTAGTTGATCAATATGTGAATGTCTGTAAATTTGAAGGTCATCTGCATATAGGTTTTATAAAAATGGAGTTTATAAAAATCGCAAAGAGAAGAGGGGATAGAACGCCACCCTGAGGAACACCAGCAGTAGTAGTCTCACATGACGAGAAAGTATTTTCAATTCGAACACGCTGCTGGCGTCCGTACAGGTAACTATGAAACCATTCAATTACTGTAGGAGATATATTAAGAGAGTGAAGAATTCCTAGCAGCAAATCGAAGTCAACATTGTTGAAGGCATTTCTGAAGTCAAGTAGCGATAGCACAGTAACATGTCTGTCAGTCATGCTGAATCGAATGTCATCTGTTATTTTTATTAGAGCTGTTACTGTGCTGTGCCCAGGGCGAAAACCAGATTGATAGGGGTTTAGAAGATTATTTTTGTTAAGAAAGGAATTAAGTTGCTGGTGTATGAGGCGCTCTAAAACTTTGGAAAGAAATGGTTAAATTGAAATTGGACGATAATCGAATAAAGAAGAGGGCAGGGACTTTTTGGGCAGAGGATTAATTTCTGCCTCTTTCCATATGGAAGGAAAGATGCAGCTAGTGATGGACTCATTAAGGATTTGTTGAATTATGGGAAGGATTTCGTCAAGTATGAGAACAATCATATTACGACTGATACTATCGCTACCAACTGCATTTGATGAAATGGATGAAATACTCTTCTTAATATCACTATCAGTAAACTGACGAAAGACAAATGATGAATAAATGGGAGTTGGAATAGCGGAGAGACGGCTTAATGTAGATTCTTTCATAACTACATCTAAAGGAGATGATTTTGAAAAATGTTGATTGAGTGAATTAATATCAATATTGTGAGGGCTAATATCTTGGCGTTGTTTTCCAACTCCCAAAGTTTTTAGAAATTTCCATACTTTAGTTGGCTCTCGTTTTCAACTGACTTTTGAATGTGCTGGCGTAGTGCGTTCCTACACGACCTAATGCAGAGATTTCGGACATTTACGTACCTTTCTTTATTGAGTTCAGTAGCCCTCATTTTATATCTTGACTTAGCTAGAACCTTATTTTGCATCAACGCTTTAATATCTTTCGTAAGCCAGGGTGCAGGAAGATGCTTGATTTTGACTGGTCGAAGGGGAGCATGGATATCATAAAGTTTTAGTAAAATATTATTAAAAATATTAACTTTGTCGTCTAACGTAGATGCGTTGAATACGCCAGACCAATCAATGTTAAGGGCATCGTTACGTAAACTATTTAGTTCAATATTACCAAAACTACGCTGTAGAAGAATTTTGGGCTTAGATTTGGGCGGATGGATTTTGTAAGAGAGGTATAACATATCATGATAAGAAAAAGCATCCGCACTACAATGACCATGCTTGCTGACATGGTCCGAAGAAGAGACAATGATCAAGTCCAATACCAATATGTATATTTCAAGATTTTAAGCCGCGGTTTGACCATAGTGTTCCCTGTGTGTCCCGAGTAAGTGAGTATTGTATAAAGTACTATGTCTGCTCATACATATTATATCATGTACTGATATGGCTGATTGACTTAAAAATTACTTCGAATGGACAGGCCAGACAATGCCTATAACAGATGCGGTTCGTCACAACACAAGTGATGATATAACTGCACTGCGCCAATCACCCTGAGACGTGAGCTTGTTAAGTCTCGTGTGCCTGTAATTTCTCCGGAGCGGTGCCTTTTTTTATACAAAATGTGACCAACAAGCAGACGGTCCACCTGATGGTAAGTGGTCACCGCCACCTATGAACATCCGTAATATCCGCAGCACTACTGGTGCGTTGCCTACCATTAAGAGAAAGGACTCTATTCACGCCTCTTTTGAAGCGGTTTAGGTTGTACACCTGAGGAAAAACCTCGGGGGGAAGAGCATTCCACAACTTACAGGTACGTGGCAGAAACAGACGATTAAATCGAGTAGTGCGAGACACCTCAGATATAGGAGCATTTGCACGGCCTAAATAATGGGCATCGCCAGTGCTATCATCCGCATAGCAATGAATATTACTTATTTGCAATAAGTCATTGATATGCAGGATGAATAGTGTGGGCGATAGCACAGACCCTTGTGGAACTCCAGCATTAATTGACATGGTCTCTGAACAAGCTCCATCAACGACGGATCTTATGCAGCGACCATGCAAAAAATTGCCAATCCACGTGCAAAGTCTCTCTGGTACGCCGTAGGAAGGTAAGTTTGCTAGAAGCGCCCTATGCCAGACCCGATCAAAGGCTTTTGCGATATCAAGGCTGACTGCAAGAGCTTCGCCTCTACTCTCAATGGCCTCTCCCCAGCGGTGAGTGAGGCACACAAGGAGATCACCAGCAGATCGACCGTGACGAAAGCCGTACTGGCGGTCAAATCAGCTGATGTTCCTCTAGGTACCTCAAGAGCTGGGAATTAATCACTCGCTCCATCACTTTGGAGAGCAAAGAGGTAATCGCTATAGGCCTGTAATTTGTTGGGTCGGAAAGGTCACCCTTTTTCGGAATAGGGTGGACATGGGCAATTTTCCAGCTAGACGGCACGATACCAGAATTGTAAGAAAGAGGGAACAGACGTGATAGGACGTGAGACAGTTCCGGTGCGCATTTCTTCAATACGATGGCCAGAATGCCATCCGGCCCGCTCGAATTCCTTTCATCAAGAGTCCACAGTACCTTCCGCACAGCCGCCAGCGTGATGCGAATCTCCTGCATCGAAAATGAACAATTAGGCAGTGAGGGAGGCACTGCGCCCCCGTCATCAAGGGTCGAGTTCGAGGCAAAAAGAGAACCAAGAATATTGGCTTTCTCTTTTGCCCTATGGGCCAAGGAGTCATCCGGTTTGCGTAGAGGTGGTAGCGCAGATCGGCAAAAATTACCTTCTGCAGCCTTTGCTACCGACCAGAAAGCACGACTGCCAGTGGGGTGACTTGCACGCCAATCGGGCTTATGTGGGCGCACCTTGCTCGATTAACAGTTTTCTTAGCTAGTCTGGAAGAGGCATTCAGTTTTTTCTTAAACTCATCAGTTCTTGGATCTTTGTCCTTAGACGCCGCAGCCCAGGCTTTATAAGCTACAGGCTTGGCTTTTGCAGCGTCGGCGCAAGACCTGTTGAACCACGGCTGACTACGGCCGCCTACGCGCACTTTGGAATTAGAAATGAAACATTCCATTCCTTGGAGTACGACGTCAGCAAGAGTCAGAAGGATCAACTAATGCAAAACATAACTGAAGCCATGGATATGAAGAAAAAAACTCACGCAATCCGTCCCAGTCGGCAGATTGATAATGCCACACCTGACGCATTCTGAGAGGTACAGTGTCAGGCAGAGTTGTCAGCACAGTTGTTCGTACCCGGCAGTGGTCTGATGAACCAAGCGGTGCATTTACCGCTACCTGGTAATTGGCTGGACGTGTAGTCATTATCAGGTCGAGTAAGGAGGGTTCGTGGTTGTGAACATCCGGCAATCTAGTAATTCCAGTGACAAGCTGAGAAAGACCATAGGTGAGTGCGAGTTCGTGAGCAGCTATCCCTGCATGATCGGTTTTACGGGATCCTAACCAATCGGCATGGTGACCGTTAAAATCACCTAGTACCACAATTTCAGCATAGGGGAACTTTTCAAGCACTCTGTCCAAACCGTTTGAGATATTCTCATAAAGACGAGTAGTCTCTGCGTCGCCAGAATGCGACCTGTACACACACACGTACACACGAGATTGACCACCATAGCTAACACTTGCCCATAAGGTAGAAAATCTAGCGCTTCAAAACCGCTTAGGCGGCGACAGCAAATATCGTCCCGGACGTACATGCACACCCCGGCGCGAGGAACAAACGCGTGCTCTAGCTTATATCCAGGGTAGTGCAGATATGAAGTGTCGGCCAGGGGAGAAATTTGCGTCTCCGTCAGGAAGAAAAGGGATGGCTTGGCCATTTCTAGGTGGTGATGCACTTCGTTAAGGTTAGAGTGTATACCGCGAATATTACAGAAGTCAACATTGAATGTGGAATTTGAGGTCGCTGATGAAACCAATTTCCTCTTATTTTTATTAGCCATGATTGTGAATTAGAGTACTTAAGGTTAGATGATATACTTCCAACTAATAACTTCAGAACAAGAACAACAGTGTTACAAGAAGCAACTGGAGAAAACAGCTAGGTGACTGGTGGGTGTGGGGTACGGAAGGGCCCACGGCCCCCCTGGAAGCAACTGCCGGGATCCACACCGGTCTCCTACTCCGGCACGACAGTCACTTCGCAGGATTATGCGCGGGATGGCAGGACAGCTTCCCTGGGCGGAGGTAACACGTGATCCCCGGGTTCAGGTCTATCCCGCGGGCGGCCAGCAGTCAACCGTTTCACCAGGTCTCCCTGGACCCCAGGCCCACCCCTCACAACTGCACACAACAGTCGCTCCCTAAAAACACTCGGTCCCAAAGTATTCGCCGGTATAGTACATCATCTGGAGGGACTGGTTCACCCGCAACAGTGGCGGAACACGTTGTCAAGAATGACAACATTTGGCGACACGCTTACACGGGAGGGTGGTAATAAACCAGGCGGGTATCCAAGGATACCCTACCACCACGAATGGTTTCAAGTAGAGTTAAGGCTCTGCTCTACAGCACACAGGCAAAGCTTGTATGACGTCAGGGCCTGCAGGGAATGCGGCGAGCACGCCTCCACGTTTATCCCCCATACCTTTCTATATCTTAGATAATAGTTAATAGCTAAGTCGTACAATTTCCTGTACCACGTGATACTGACGCTGAACTAAGTGACCACGAATTCCAAGAGGCGGCCGCGTTCACTTCTTGTCAAGGAGAATTTGCCTTACAATTTTTAGGTAAGGCGTACCTTTATAAATTATTGTATGGAAATAATTATTGTTTCTTATGGTGCTGGATATGAAATACGAATGTTATATTATTTTAAATCCCAGATAATGAATAGGTATTGTATTTCTACTAATTTGATATTTCGCGGTCAATTTTGGGGTTTCTTGGGCGCTGATTACAAAATATAATAATTCAACAAGATATCATTTCACCATAAAATTGTAGTTTACCTGCTTATATTATATATATAAAAATATCTCAAATCGGAACCGACTTCAACACTCAAAAGATTGAAATAAATGGTTGAAGTCGGTAGCATGATAGTTCAAAAGTACCTATTATCGCAATATTGTGCACATGGTACCGACTTTGACAAGTTTTTTTCACACTATTGAGTGTTGAAGTCTGTTCGATTTGGAGGTAAAAAAACACCTTTTTTAGTGGCCCTTGCTACTTAGGATGTCAATTGTCATTCACTGTCAATGGCTATATCATCAAGATAGAAAAGAACTTTTAAGTTATTGGAGAGTAACTCAAAAACGGTTTGACCGTTTCGAAAGAAATTTATATGGAAATATGGGAAGTACCAGCTCTTAATATAAAAAAAATCATCAAAATCGTAAAGTTCTGAGGTAAGAAACATTTTTAAAAAAACCGTCTAATTGATAACATCCTCCCTTTCTGAAGTAGGTTAAAAACTGAGAAAGTTCTAAACTCTGAAGCCAATATCGCATAAGTTTACGCGATATTTATCAGCTCAAACAACAGTTATTTGTCCTGATAAGTTTCATGACATAGATCTGTATTTTGTTAATACCAAAGCATCGAAGGTTAAAAAAAGATGCGATCTCATACAAGGTAATTTTTAGTTACTTTGGTTTTTGGGCTATCCGTGCTAATGAAATCCTTTTAATAAACCTTCGAAACCCTCCGTTCTTCTGTATATCTGCCACGGGATTATATCGTTCCAACTATAAAAACTATATACCGTGAAAATATAAATCTGAGAGGATATCTGTGCTCGTCGTCTCAGCACCCTTGTAGGACGGCGCCTACGAGTACCTGCCAATTGGTTGCGCGTAGACTGCGATGACCATCCGCGAATCTACGCGTGCCTTTATACACATATCAACGGCAATGCCGAAATAGATCA
This sequence comes from Plagodis dolabraria, assembly GCA_963854805.1. Taxonomy (NCBI): domain Eukaryota; kingdom Metazoa; phylum Arthropoda; class Insecta; order Lepidoptera; family Geometridae; genus Plagodis; species Plagodis dolabraria. The sequence goes on along the minus strand of OY978440.1, from coordinate 16,297,332 downwards.
ATTCGTGGAGCACCTGCAGATGGCTACAGATTCCGTGCTTGAGCAGATCCCCACCGCAGAGATCGTGATAGGTACTTGGTGATTTCAACGCCCACCACGCCGAATGGCTTGGATCGCGCACCACCGATCATGCGGGGAGATCTGTTCACAACTTCGCTTTATCGTATGATCTGACACAACTGGTCACCTCGCCTACGCAAATCCCAGATGTGGATGATCATACACCTACCCTGTTGACTCTTCTGCTGACCTCTCACCCGGACAACTACACAGTATCCGTTAACACTCCCCTCGGATCGTCGGACCACTGCCTGATCCGGAATTCACTGCCGGTTACACGCCCTACTCGACCCCGTTTTGTGGGTTGTCGTCGCGTGTGGCACTATAGGTCAGCAGATTGGGACGGGATGCGGTCCTTTTTTGCATCCAACCCATGGGAGCAAGTTTGATTCTTGCCGGGTGATCCAGATGTCACTGCTGTTGCTGATGTAGTGCTTCAGGGTATGGAGATCTTTATTCCATATTCTGCAGTGCCCATCAGTGGCAGGTCACAGCCCTGGTATGGTCGCTCTTGTAAAATGGCCTCTGGCCATAAACGAGACCGTTACCAAGCTTGGGCTGATTCAGTGGCATCTAAGGATTTAAATATCAGCAATCTCAAAAAGAAATATAACTTTGCCTCCAGGTCTTTCAAAAGAGTAAGCGCAAGAGTGAAGTCGGAGCAAATCGGCAGAATTGGCGAGATATTAGCCCGCCTTCCTTTGGGAACATGTGCGTTCTGGTCTTTTTTCAGGGCTGTCCAGGGGAATTTTAGTCAGTCATGTCTAACGCCCCTGCACAGAGAGAATGACACACTGGCCCACACTGCAAAGGAGAAGGCCGATCTTCTGGGCTCTCTTTGCGTCTAACTCGACTTTGGATGACCAAGGGAACTCACCACCGACTATACAACGGTGTGATACCTCGATGCCGGATATAACTTTCCGGCAATGTGCAGTACGTAAAACACTGTTCTCCTTGGACATTCATAAGTCGAGTGGGCCTGATAGCATCCCTTCGATAGTGCTGCGGACTTGTGCTCCAGGGTTGACACCGGTTTTAACGCGTCTTTTCCGGCTCTGCTACTCATCAGGCGTTGTCCCAAAATCATGGAAGACGGCTTTGGTGCACCCGATCCCTATAAAAGGTGACCGCTCAGGTCCGTCCAATTACCCCCCTATAGCCATAATGTCTCTGTTCTCCAAGATAATGGAATCTATTATCAACAACCAGCTCCTGCAATATCTAGAGGAGCACCAGCTGATTAGCGATCGCCAGTACGGTTTTCGTCGCGGTCGCTCAGCTGGTGATCTTTTAGTATATATTACGCGTCGATGGGCGGAGGTGGTGGATTCCGTGGGTGAGGCGTTGGCGGCTGGTTTGGACATAGCGAAGGCCTTTGATCGGGTGTGGCATAAAGCGCTTCTATCGAAACTTCCTTCCTATGGTCTTCCCGAGAAATTGTGCGAATGGATCTCCAGTTTTTTGGCAGATCGGAGCATCAAGGTCGTTGTCGACGGTTTAAAGCCGATTAATGCTGGCGTTCCGCAAGGCTGTGTGCTATCTCCGACACTCTTTCTCTTGCACATCAATGACATGCTGCAACTCAGTGATATTCATTGTTATGTGGATGACAGTACCGGAGATGCCTCATTCACCGGCCGCGCTAAAATTTCCCGGGAAAACGTCGTAAAATTTGTCGAGAGTCGGAACAAACTTGTATCTTCAGTCGAGACCATGTTGTCAAATGTTTCGAAGTGGGGCCAATTGAACTTAGTCCAATTTAACCCCGAGAAGACACAAGTTTGTGCGTTTACCGCTAATATATCCCCCTTTATCGTAGTTTTGAAGACACTCCCCTTGCTACCTGAACTAGCATCGGAGTACTTGGCGTCGACATATCGAACGTCATTCAATTTCGCTGTCACTTGGAAGATAAGGCTAAGTTAGCCTCTAAGAAGCTTGGTGTGCTCGGAAAGGCGAGGCGGTACTTCACGTCGGCCCATCGCCTGCAACTTTATAAGGCTCAGGTTCGACCTCACATGGAGTACTGCTCTCACCTCTGGGTGGGAGCTCCCCAGTACCAGCCTCTTCAATTTGACCGCATTTGAATGCGGTCAAATTGAAGCAGAGCGACTCGAATCGACGACGATCAAGTTCTCTCCGGTTGGCTCGACCGTTTGGCTTAGCGTAGAGATGTTGGATAACTCTGCATCTTTTACCGTATATAGCACGGGGAGTGTTCTATGAGGAACTGTTCGATTTACTACCTGCAGCTCAATTTCGCCACCGAACTTCCCGACAAAGCAATTTCATGTCGACGTCTGGAAGTCCACAACTTTGCGATTTGAAGTACGAAGTAAGACGAGGTGAAGTATTTCCGAACAGTTACGACTTAGGAACCTTCAAGAAGAGAGCATATTCCCTCCTTAAAGGCCGGCAACGCATCCTCGAGACCTCTGGTGTTGCGGATGTTTGTGGGCGACGGTAATCACTTACCATCAGGTGAGCCGCCTGCACGTTTGCCCTCCTATCCCATAAAAAATACATACGCTAGTATTTACGCTAATACTAGTAATTCAATAAAAAGAACTTTTAGTGTTAAAAAATTAAAAAACTCAATAATGAACATCTCGCGTTTGTACAATATTAGTAGGTTCGCTTACTTGCGTTGCGTACGTGAGACGCACACAAGCGTTTCAAACCTAACTACCTAAAGGCCTCTTGTATTTGTCGCGATTATAGCGCTACACTTCATCTAGACTTGGATTACTATTGGTATACGAAAATCTAGTAAGCGAAAACGACAACTTCGATTTCAATTTTACAAAAATAACACATTCAAAAAAAAATTGAATTACAAAAATATAGTTATCTTCTTAAGAAATGCGTTCAAAGCTCTCAACAGGCCAATAATTATAAACATATAAAAACAGCAAAAAATAAATGTAGAGCTACTTGGCAAAGTGTGAAAAATAAGACTGATTGTGTGCAGACGTATTCGGGTATTGGTTCAATCTTTCTGCCAATAACATTGTGCGTGACCCGTTGAAAATTGCAGAAGCTTTTAATTAGGAAGGAATGTTCAATGATTATTTCTCCAATTATACAGTATTTGATAAATCTTTCCTTCTCCTCTGGTTTGTTCCCGGAGAGACTTAAACAGTCTATTGTTCCTCTTTATAAAAAAGATGATATTTGAAAAAGCCATGCACCATCGTATTAATACCTATTTGGTAAAATTTCATATTACCAAGGAAGAATAAAATGGTTTCCAAAAAGGTAAATCAAAAACTCTAGCGGCTTACAGTCTTATTAGTAAGGTAGTAGAACAACTGTTCTTTCTTCTTGTTTTTGTGGGTTCACATTAAAATATTACACACCAATTCTAGTACAACTTTTAATTCTCCATAACGCCCTGCCTTGACTTACTGCAATGTCTGACCGAAATTGAGTATAAGAGGTCCTTGTACGCAATAGCCTGATGTCCTGCCACTAATGTGACTCCGTGCAACCTTTTTTACGACGTGCGTAACTTGCGTAAGTACCATTCCTGTTGTTTGTCATTATTTCTGTTTGTCACGCCTTTATAGTAAAGCGAACTGGCTCACAAGTTAGCTTATAGGTACATTATATGCACATTTTTTGCCACTTAACATCAACTTCTCATTATTATTATTTAATATGACAAATTAGCTTATTTTATTATATTTGATTTTTGCGAATGCCTACCTGCCTAGCTACCTTCATTATCAAGTAGAAAATCTGTCGCCAAGCATCTAACTGTGTGTTCCGGCAGCTTTCCTTGAGAGCCAGTAATTCTAGGTTAGCCTGAACAACATCTTGGACCACGTCATCACTTATCATCAGGTGAGATAGTGGTCAAAGGCTAACCTACCAGGCATAAAAAAATCCTACAAGGTCTTTCTATTGCGTAGCTTATAGCTCTCTGACGCGGTACCTACTAGGGTTCTGATTTTATGCTCACGTGCTGTGTAAGTACAGCCACGGTATGTTATTATAGATAACATTACCGTGGTATAGCTATGTACGTACCTATGGTACCTAGAACTATTTAAAAGAATTAAATAAACTTCAAATATATAATATGTAATATAATAATATAGATAGATAGATAGATAGATAACTCTTTATTGAATACACCATAATAACAACAATAAACTTATTACTATCAATATAATGTGACTTCAATGTTTGTTCGATCTGTTTGGGTACATGTATATTTATTCTTGATTGACTTTTTAATTATTTATAGGCTAGCCTTTGAACACCATATCGTCACCAGATGGTAAGTGATGTGGTCGAAGATGTTCAGGATAACCTAGAATCACTACCTGGCTCTCAAGGGCAGCTACCGGCACACACCGTTAGGTGACTATAGTAATCAAAGTAGAAACCTATAAGCAGCATCAGCGTTAGCGTCGGTGTCGGCGTTTGCGTCGGCTTGGTATCGTCGTTGACGTCGGCTTTGGCATCGGCGTCATCGTCGGCTGCTTTGGCTTTTCATCGGCAACGGCGTCGGTTTGGCGTCGGCGTGGCGTCGTTCGTCGTAAGTTTAGGCATCGGCGTCAGTGTCGGTGTCGGCGTCGGCTCGGCATCTGTGTCGGCGTGGGCATGGGCATTGCGTTGCGTTGACGTCGGCGACGGCGTCGTCGTCGCGGTAGGTTCAACATCTGCGTCAGCGTCGACTACGACACTGATATTGACTATTAATTCACAGTTGTTGTCGAAAATGTGAAACGTTCAATGTGGCACCCAGGAATCCCACCACACTTTGACTTGGAGATCTTGAATGCGTTCATATAATATATCTGCACCCCCTATTGGCACGAAGGTCTTGGCCAAATACCAGCGCCTAGCTACATTTTTGCAATGTGGCATAATGCTGAGCCGAGTCCTTTTTGTTGACGTAGCACACAAATAGATTCATATACCTAATTTATATTTATTAATAGCTAACCTGACAAACGTTGTTTTACCATATACGCACATAATAATGACAAAAATTTTTATATAGGTACCTATTACAACAGTTTACGTCCTATTCTAAGATTTTTTTATAGCTGATATGCTAGACTATCTAACCTGATGGTAAGTGATGATGTGGTCGAAGATGTTGTACAGGCGGGCTAGCCAGGTGGGCATTCGCAAAGTGCTCTATCACCATGGTGTAACGACTGCCATCGTAAGATAACAACTGGGACCGTGCCCTCCGAAGCACGGAAGCGCTCAGTAGTAATGTCACTAGCGGTCACCCATGCAACTCCTGACCGCGGCTGATCGATTAAGAACGTCTAAGCAAACTTCGCTACGAGTGCTTTACCTACTGAATATATTCACAATTTCATAGGAATCGGTCCAGCCGTTTCGGAGGAGTTTTGTTACAAACACAGTGACACGAGAATTTCATATATTAGACTCAGACCGAATAAAAAGTCTTATTTGGTCTGGGATATTAGATATACTATTTTCAATTCTATATTTAATAGTTTTAGGTACGTACCTAACGGTAGGTAATTGATTATATATACTGAAGGAATCATGATCAGTTTTAGCTAGAGACCAGGACTTGCAAGCCAACGCTCTCCTATTTTTGATACAATAAGAGTGGGTATGAGAACCAATAAATCTATCCTCGAGCAACTACGCATAACTTATAGACGCTCTACAATCGGCTACAAAAAGATTTTGGGGTATTGTGGTCACGTTGCCCGTAGACAACCAGATAATCTCGAAAAGCTATGGTTGTGGTCGGCAAAGTAGAAAGAAAAAGACCTCGAGGCCGATCACCTAGCCGTTGATCGGAACAAGTGACTGCACTCACTGGACTCTCTGTTACGACCGCCTTAAGAGAAGCCGAAAACCGAAGGGAATGGAGAAATATTGTTCATAGAGCCATGAAGGCCTTTCAGGGACACGACCTTCAGTAATGAAGTACACGACCAAGAAGAAGAAGAAGAGTGGGTAACGCCTAGTCTTACATGGCCATCTAGATTCTGCCTCACGAATACCGCCTCTTGGAAAATTATATTATTGATGCTGATGGTGGTGAGGATAGATATATTATGGTCTACGGTGGTATGATACAATGATACAATGATACAATGATACAATACTTTATTGCGGTAATATGGTACAATGATGACATATTAATTAAAAGTCCAACATATTAACCATTTCTGGCATGCAATTTAACACAAATGATAAGTTCAGGATAATGACGAAGTTAACATAATTATTGGTAATGATTATTAATTAATGATTATTGCTAGCATAAATATGTCATAAAATATTTTAGTATAATTTTTTGTAATTGAATGTCAAAGTTAATTAATATTTAAAAGAACATATAAATTTCAAAATATAAATCATCCAATTCAAAATTTACAATTAGTCTATATAATTTTATTAATTAATTTTTATCATTTAGAAACTCTTGTGTGGTGTAATAACACTTATTTACCAGCCAAATTTGTAATTGTTTTTTAAATTGATTTCCATTTAATTTTCTTATGTTTAAAGGCAGGGCATTAAAAATTCTCACACACATGCTGTAGGTATTTCTAGAATACATTTCTGTCTTACTATGTGGAAGTAACAGTTTTTCAGGAAATCGAGTGTTGTAGTGACTCATTACTCCTTTTTTAATAAAAAGTGAAGGTTGATTTTTAACAAAATTACAAATTTCATAAATGTATAAAGAAGGCATTGTTAACAGCTTTAATTCTAAAAATAGAGGCTTGCAGGATGTCAATGGGCCACTGTCACAAATGGCGCGCACGCATTGTTTTTGTGCTATGAAGGCTCTGTTTATACTTACAGAATTACCCCACAACACCACACCATACCTTAAGTTTGTACAAACGTAGCCGTGGTAGGCTTTTAATGCGGTTTCTTTGTTAGATACTTTTGTTAATCTATATAGTGCATATGCGAAGCGATTTATCTTTGTACAAATTTTTTCAACATGGGCTTTCCAAGAACAGTGTTGGTCTAATACTATACCTAAAAATGTAGTTTCATCTGCTTCGGTCACCTGCTGGTTGTTATATTCAACCCTAAGGTGTACATCTTTTGACACGGTGTCGTGTATATTTTTAAATTGAATGAATTTGGTTTTATTGACATTTACTTTTAAATTATTTTCATTTAGCCATTCAATTATATTTTGTACAGACTCATTAATTTTGAAATTGTACATCCCATCCTTGTTATCTGAAACAGCAACAGATATATCATCAGCAAAAAGCGTGCAATGATGATCAGTGACTTGAGGCAGGTCATTTATATAAAGAAGGAATAAGAGTGGGCCTAAGATGCTACCCTGCGGTACCCCTAATCTGTTTACCATTGTTGAAGATTTAGCTATTATTTCTATTGATGTTTTAACATCAATTGCATTTATTTCTACAAATTGTTTTCTCTCACTAAGATAGCTTTTAAGCCAGTTGTGAGCATGACCTCTTATTCCATACAAATTTAGCTTATGTAGAAGCAGACTATGGGACACAAAATCAAAAGCTCGGCTCATATCAAAAAACACTGTCGTTATTCGTTTCTTGTCATTGATATTACTTATAATATTATTTATGAGCTTAAAAGCTGCTAATGTTGTTGACTTGCCTTTTTGAAATCCATTCTGCTCTGGGATCAATGTGTTATGTTTTTCAATAAAGTTACTTATCCGAGAATGCATTAATTTTTCAAAAATCTTTGATAATACCGGTATCAGTGCAATGGGTCTATAGTTTTCAGGATTATGTTTATCACCTTTTTTATAGATTGGTTTTATTACTGTTAACTTAAGCGAGTCCGGAAAGATACCCTGTTGAAATGATAAATTTACTAAGTGGGTAAGAATAGGTGTAAATACGACTAAACAATGTTTGATTATATTAGTAGGAATCTGATCGTAACCAGCGGTTGGAGTATTTTTTAAGGACTTTAAGGATTTCAGCATTTCATTGTCATTTGTAGGATATAAGAACATTGAATTATTATTTTGATTGATGTCATATTTATATTGCGTATTATTATGTATGTCAAGTTGTGTATTCTTTTGGTTTGTCAAATTTATAAAATAATCATTGAATGTGTTAGCTATTGCGATAGGGTCAAGTATAATTTGATTATTGTATGTCAATTTTTGAATTCTCTTAGAATCATTATTATTTCCCCTCGTGTTGGTGTCATATTTAATAATTTTCCATGCCGCCGCACATTTATTTCTAGAGAGTTTGATGAACCGTTCGTTACTTATTTTTTGAGCAGTATGCACACATTTTTTAAAAATTTTGTTGTACTTTAAATATTTTGCCTTGGTTGTTGAATTACTTTGCTTGTAATATAGAAAACGTAATTTTCGTTTCGTAAGGGCAGCTTTCTTAATACCTTTGGATAACCAAGCAAGGCGTTTAGGTTTGCATGACAATGTTTTTTTAAATATTGGGAAACAGAGGTTAAAATAAAGGGTTACTCTTTCGTGGAAAGCATTAAATGCGGAATTAGTATCCTGCATAGCTAGTATGTCCTGCCAAGAGAGTCTCATCATGCAATCATAAAATTTATCCATATATTCAGGACTTAAGTCTCGTTTCATGATGTACCATTTTCGCAAGGGCATTGGGTTACTCTCAGTTTTGATCGTAAGTAATTGAGCAGTGGTATGGTCTGACAGTGCAAGAGGCAGTATTTCAGATGTAGCATTATGAACGTTACTGATAATTTGGTCAAGACAAGATTTTTTCCTTGTAGGTTTTGTAATGTGTATTGTAAGACCATGGTTTTGTACAATTCTTTTGAATTCTGTGAGTGGTTCAGAAGATTTCAATAAGTCAATGTTAAAGTCACCTACTACAATAATATTTTTTTTTGTCTTACGTCTGAGCTTTGTAAGTAAGACCTCAAGATGCGTAAGGAATGTGAAACAATTTCTACATTTTTTGCATATTGGTATTTTGTAAATGCAAATTATAATACATTTTAATTTCGGTATCTCTATTCCACAACACTCAAAAGTTAGATTTGTACAGAGCTGTTGCAGAAGCGGAATTTTTTTGAATTCTATATATTTTTTGATCAGTATGCATACTCCACCTCGTCGTTGTGTGGCTCGAGAATACCAATCTGCTAACTTATAATCATGTAATTTTATGTTTAGTTCATCTCCGGCTTTTATAAATGTTTCGGAAAAACATAAAACATCAATTGTTTTATTTTGATTTGATAGCTGGTTCAGAGTTATGTCAATTGTATCTAGTTTACTAAGAATACCTGCTATGTTTTGATGTAAAATGTTAAAGTCAACGAAGTTATTAGGAACGAAAACATTTTTTTTCATCACTTGCGGTTTGGGGCTGTTTCTTATAATAATCTAAAATTGTTTTTTGAACCGGCTTATTGTTTATCTTTGAATCACCGGGAAAAAAATCCAATAGAGTTGCTTGTCTGCGTTTTGATTCATTATTATTCAGGCCAATCGTGTTAGGAACGTAATGTTCAGTGTCTTTTAACTGAGTATTTTGAAGTTTATTATTATATTTGTAATCAAGAAAGAAATTTTTACTCTGCAAGCGTCTATTATTACATTTTATAAGTCGACTTTGTTTTAAAAAAGTTTCGTCATAATCGATACAGTCTATTAAGTAATTAAGTTTAGAGCATATATCTGTAATTACATTTACTACATTTGCTCTGTTTTTTATAAAGAAACAGTTTTCATTATTTTTTTTACATAATGTTTCAATGTCACGATTTAGTTTCTTCACGCTTAGGTACCTATTATCTAATACATTTAAAATGAAAACTGTGTGTTTATTCAGAATGTTAAGTACTGCACTTAGTTCAGAGCCTAGCATTAAAGGATTACTATCATTTTCGCCTATACAAATTACAATTTTATCCATAACACTGAAGTCAGTATTGAGACAAGTCTTCAGGATTTCTTCAGCGCTAGCAAATGGCTTTATTAAGGCTGTTACATCATATTCCCTATACTGATTCCCATTTCTGGAGTGGGTTAATTTAGATGCCAGGCCAGAGCACTGCTGAGTGCCAAATATCCATATCTTGCCGCGTTGAATTGCATTACTTTTGGCGTTGGTGTTTTGTCTGGTATAAGGGCTTATTTCTTTATGTAATGTTTTATCGGGGTCAGGAACGGTTAATAAAGTTGCAGATTGATCAGTTAAAATATTGTCCAAATGTGATGGTGAAGGAGATTCTTGGCTTATTTTGGCAGATGGAGTGATGAGCTGTCGGTTGTTTCGTCTTCGTTTTGGTGTAGCTAGTGTGTTTTTAAGCTCTGATATAGGAGAGTCAGTACAGATTTTTTTTAACTTATGTATTATGTTTTGTTGCTCTTGTGTCAATTTCTGAAGGGCTGTTTTTTCAAGAAGTAAGTTCTCAATTTCTGTGTGAGCACTTTGAAGTTGGCTTTTTAGGTATTGAACTTCGCATTTCAGCTCCTCATTATCCTCATTGATATTCATCGTCGATAAATCTGGTAAGCTTCTAGCTAAAAAGCCTGATTTAGATGCATCTATTAAACTGTTTGCTCTTAGGTCTGAATCTAGTGATTGAAATGAGTTTTCATTATCGTTATCCTTCTCGCACACTGACACATTTAGTAGATTATGTTTAATGTTTGAATGAGGGTGTAAATTTCCGTCTTGGTCAGTATTAACTAAATTTTTAGTAGATTTAAGTATTGGTACATCTTTTGTAATATTCTTTGACTGCGCCGTAGTTGGGGTACTAGTAACCGTTGTGATATTTTTACGTAGTCTTTTTGTCTTGGAATTGGCGCAAGTATTGCATAACCATGATGTTTTGCTATCTCGTGACATAGTGGTATCGAATTGCTTTGTAGTTATATTTGCACAGTATATATCGTAAAATTTAGCACATAGGCAGCATTTTAGCCGCCTTTCTCGGCGTCCAATAGCTTTGTGGCATTTTCCACAAGTAGTGACAGGATCCATTTTCAGTTAGAAAACAATGACAGAGGACAAAAACAAACAAAATAAAGACGAAATCAAAAGTTTTTAAGTCCAAAAAGTACAATATTGGTTCAGCGGATTCGATCTCCGATCCTTGGCAGCGCAGGTCGCAATCAATTCAAGTGCGCCAACTAAACATTCGGAATCGTAGCTCAAATACGGTTTCCGAACAAAGTCGCCAGCTTATGAATGAGACATATAGAGATATGAGATATGATATGAGAGGTATATTTTTAGGGTTCCGTAACCAAAGGGTAAAAACGGGACCCTATTATTGAGACTTTGCTGTCCGTCCGTCCGTCCATCCGTCCGTCCGTCCGTCTGTCACCAGGCTGTATCTCAAGAACGGTGATAGACAGTTGACATTTTCACAATTTCTATTGCCGCTATAACAACAAATACTAAAAATAAAATGAAATAAATATTTAAGGGGGGCTCCCATACAACAACTTGTTTTTTTTACCGTTTCTTGCTCGATACTAATAACGGTGACCGGTAAACACTATAATATTTAGTTTTATGTTCTCTTTAAATATAATTATTTAAAATAAAATGTAATAAATAATTAAGGGGCTCCCATACAATAAAAGAGGTTTTCGCCATTTATTTGTAATAGTACGGACCATTCGTGCGCGAGTCCCACTCGCACTTGGCCGTTTTTTTTTAATGTTTGCTACCTCAGTACTTTTGACTGGGTTAACCGATGTTGAGAATTATTTTTTGTTTGAATGCTGATGCTTGTCGTTTGTCATGTCATCAGTCAAGCCGTTTTTCAGTTACACTCCAATAACTGAAAAATATTTACCTATCTTGATGATATAGTCGTCGACAATGAATGACCATCGATCCCGTAAATAGCAAGGGTCACTAAAAGAGTGAAATAACTTGTCGTAGACGGTACCATGCGCACAATATTGTGATAATATGTACTTTTGAACTACCATGGTACCGACTTCAACATGTTTATAGTATAATTCCGTTCCACCTTCTTACACAGACTTTGATTAGACTTTGCCTCAAATTAAAATGCATTTGTAGAGAAAATCAGTCAAACTTCTTGTTGGCTATAGATCAAACTGTACAGAAACTGGCACTATATAAATTTGACTAATAAAAACTCCGAATTTCGAATTGGAAACAAACAAGTAATGTCAGTTTTCCAAATGCCATTATTTGATTGCTATCTATCTTGAAGGACTATGTAGCATTTTTCATCGGCTATTGTCGCAGTAGTTCATGATTTTTTTCAAAATAGTGTATTTATATAACCCAGTTTCAAGCTGAAAAAAGTGTTGAAATGGCTAATGCAGATTTTAGAAAGGATGTGACAATGCCTGTGCGGCCCCGAAGTGTCTATACGGCTCACTCGTATAACCAGGTGACATTTCATTTATATTATCTCTCGTAGGCTTAGCGTAGCCTTTCAGTTTAACACATTGGAGTACCTATATAGTCCATTTGACGCCCATGTTCCTACTGCATTACATTCTATTTTGTGCCATCAATGGTCAATGAAAAAAACTAGAACAGTCTAGAACAGTGCTAGGATAAATGCTTTAGAATAGATATGTAGATGGTTGAACTAAAATACAATGGACTTAACGCAATGTGGTTTCTAGGAGGAGTCAAACCTCTCTGCTTTCCAAGACTACAGCAAGTTCCTAGAAGGTGGCTTGGGCCAAGCTGAGCTGGTTGGTGCGACTGGATGGCAACCACCGTGGCGTGCGCCGCTGCAACGCAAGGCACCCTTCTACCCTGGAGATGATATCTTCCATGCAGACACTTGGAGGGAACTGGAGGTATGTTGACCGACTAGTAAAGATGTGCAGTTGAAGTGAAGGTCAGTGATGATCTACACTGTTGTTTTGTTCTAGAGATAACGGGTGCCACAATTTAGTAATTTTTATTTACTTACTGACAGGCTAGCCGTCTTTATCAGACAACTGTCACGTAATCATAGATGTTGAATGTGGCAGCAGTGGTATAACTAGAAATACTGGTTTGTAAATAATGATGAGAAGAGATGAAGAGAAAGATATCTTTGGCGTTGCAATTCAATCGTTTTCACCCGCTTCACTTGCATTCTCCCGTTGTAGTCGTTCAGAATAGTACCTTGAGTGATATAATAGAACAATTCTGAGGAACTGTTTGATTTACTACCTGCAGCTCAATTTCGCCATCGGACTTCCCGACAAAGCATGGTGTTTCATCAATTTCATGTCGACGTCTGGAAGTCTACAACTTTGCGATTTATACGGCATTTTCTACCTCGCATTGCAACATTACGGAACCAGCTGCCAGGTGAAGTATTTCCGAACAGCTACGACAGGAACCTTCAAGAAGAGAGCATATTCCCTCCTTAAAGGCCGGCAACGCAACCTCGAGATCTCTGGTGTTGCGTTTGTGGGCGACGGTGATCAATTACCATCAGGTGAGCCGCATGCTCGGTTGCCCTCCTATCCCATAAAAACGAAATCAACTACTTCCTGGCTAGCTACCACCGCCCTTAGTCAAAAGATGGAAAATTAGTATGGGCGTGATTTGGTTATGCTGCACACATAATAAAATATAATAAAATGCTAAAGTGAACCTCCGTAGCGTCGATAGATTTTACTGAACAGATATATTCGTAACTAGACAGAGCATAGTCGGGAGAAACATATCTATAAGGCCCGGTTAAAAACCGACATCAACCTAAGGAGGAGGTTCTCAATTCATCTGTTTTTTTATGTGTGTTACTCTAGAACTTTTGACTGGGGGAACCGATTTTAATAATTCTTTTTTTGTTTGAAAGCTGATGCTTGTTGTTTGGTTCCATTTGAATTTCATCAAAATCGGACTTGCGGTTTTTAAGTTACACTCCAATAACTGAAAAATATTTTCCTATCTTTATGATATGGTCGTTGACAGTGAATGACAATCATATATAAGTGGCTAAAAAGAGTGAAAAATATTTTTAAACATAAAATGGAACCAATTTCAATCAAACGTATGAAATAACTTGTCGAAGTTTGTACCATGCGCACAATTTTGATAATAGGTACTTTTGAACTATCATGGTACCGACCACAGATTACCTAGTGTACCGACTTCAACAAGTTACTTCATACGTTTGAGTGTTATAGTCGGTTCCATTTTATGGTATTTTTTTTTAAATCATTAAAATTCATAATAATAAAATTCAGTATCAATATTCAAAGTACGTTTATCAGTTTGCAAGAAAAAACATTTGTTTTATATTTGGTTGGTTTGATCAGCCTGATATTTTTTATCTGATAAAACAAAACTTCAAAACTTGAACTAGGCCCGCATTATGCAATCTTTTGACCGATACCACGGCAATGTTATTACCGTGCCACTACAATGCATATTGCATGGTAGTGGCACTGCTGCCACTTTTTGAATAGAGCCTTAGGCCCGGTTTTTCAATTAACAGGATAAAGTATGAGATTTATTAAATATAAACAGACCAATCTAACAAGAATTAACATTTCTCACACATTATCACTCGAGTGGACTAATCGTGCATATACAGCACTTGGTAATGGACCAATCGAGGTGCGAAGCGTGAGATGATCGAATCGGAGCGATGCGTTTCCGTTTCAGCTTCGGCAAAATTGGCAATTTCCAGTCGAGTAGGTATTCGCCTTCGGCTGTTCTCTACATGTTGTCGCATTCCTCGAACGATTCTCGTAAAGGGAGAATGCCCATTTCACTAGGAGACTTAGGTCCCCTGCAAAATGTTATGTGTCCTAATTATTTCTTTTTTAATTTGTTAATAAAACAGTCTAACTTTAGAATCCGTAGCCATTTTTCATATGTATACATATGTTTAAGAGTTATAAAATTGTTATAGTCTGGTTTTTGAAGTAATAAAATATATCAATCATCCAGTTATTATGTACTTAACTGCCTAAGACCATAATTCTTATGAGACTAATTGAATGATACCATAAATAAGTATCAAAATCCGAAACCTGATAGTTACCAAAAACTTTATTCTGGTCCTTACTAAATAATTATTCAGACCTCATATTAATGGCAAATTTCTTTTAATTCATTGGTTACTTGTACACAATATGACAATATATGTATGATACTACAATATGGTACTATTTGCTTGCTCCCCGTTGTAAGATTGTGCCTGTTTACATTGATAAGATCCTAATGCGAATCTTCTTAAATCACTTAGATTTAATCTAGGATATCTATCCAGATTGAGAGCAGTGCTATCAATGTTTAGAAAAATCGCACGTCTTCTATTTATATTTCTCCGCAGAATAACTTCTGATAAGTAGTTAACAGTATTTAATCTCGTCTGAGGAATATCCAGATACTCGGAAGCAACCGGCCTATCTTCTATCATCATTCATCAAACCGAGAATACTCCCAATTGCAACTAAACAATAAAACTAGTTTGAGCCCAATATCTCAGTCACTAATAAACCAAATTGAGGTCCTCATATTATGATATATACGGATATAAATTAAGCAGTGCGGTATATAGGCAATTCAACTCGATGCAATTTATAAATAGTATAGACATTTCAAAAGAAACGATTATTTTCTTTCACTTCCACAATCGTAGTGCATATTATTATCTTTGGTTGGTAGTGTTAAAATAACAGGAAATAAATAATTTATAAAAATAGTACTCTTTAAGACAACTTTCAATACTAGGGTGAAAAGAAATATGCTGTGAATAAAAAAATATGTAACGATTTTAGCATAATGTTTTAATTGGACACTCTGCCATATAGGGGACCTCCAATAACGCCGATGTTTGCCCAAGAATAACAAACTTAGGAATATTTTTTTTTTAATTTTTTTTTTATTGCTGTTAGGTAAGCCTTTGACCACAATCTCACGTGATGGTAAGTGATGATGTGGTCGAAGGTGTTAACAGGCTTAACCTAGAATTAGTCTGGCTCTCAAGGACAGCTGCCGGAACACATCGTTAGGTGCTTGGCGACAGATTTTCTACTTGAAGGTGGTCGCTAGCCAGGCGGGCATTCACCAAATGCCCTTCCACCATGCGGTGAAGTTCAAGCCCGCGGCGGGATTCGAACCATGGACCTGCTGCGTGGCAGTCCATAGCCGAAGCCACTGAGCTATCACAGCTTCAAATATACTCATTCCGATGCTAATCTGAATTTTCCAGTTAACTTTTGGAAGTCCATTGCAAATTTTTAGAACGCTGATTAAGTGCCGAATTTCTACTCGTGATGTGACCTGTCCTTTGTGAATCTGTCGTGTATTTTACTAACGTCTACTCTATGTTCTGTGTAATGGGTAAAGGGGATGTAATGTCTTTTTACCAATCTTTTTGCCACAATACCACGTGCTAGGGACCTACCGGATACAGTTTCAAACAACAAATAGAACGTAATAGTCTGGACGTGAAGATCATGTCACAAACATTTTCATAGGCTACCGCGATGTGGAACCCGAAAAGAGCAAAGACAGACTCACTATTGCCAAGTTCTTCTTGTTAAATTGTTAAAATTATCATACATATTGTGTGTTATATAATAGTGGGGTATTGAGCGTGTTTGCTCTTCTATCAATCGGGCATCAGTTTCATCTTGCTCAAGGTCACGGACAAAACTGATGCCAGACTTTGTGCAAATTCCGACTAATATACATCTTGTATCTCGCTTGCACATCCGTAATACATGTTTCATTCGTTATTTCGCAGCATGGCTGTCATGTGTCATTATTGATGTTTCAGGTGACGGATGTCGTTGGAGGTGCAGGCTACAATGCTTCGGTGACTCCGCATGGTACTGTTTGTCTACGTCTCAGGGACCGCGTGAAGTGAGTATTTTTTATTGCTTAATACATGCTTCCACAGGTCAAGTTAAGCGAGCCCTACATAGTTACGAGTGGCCATAAATAAAATTATACTCGTAATCGATCAATTATCAATTATTATTTATGTCACCGTGGATTTGACCTGTTTACTGAAAATCAGGATACTTTGTTTAGGGTGTATAATAAATGTCTTTATTAAACAAAATACTATGAACTATATACAACACTACAGCTACTACAATAAAAGCATTTAGACAACCTATAAGTCATAGCAGACTCGTCCAAATGCTCCAGCCCACTCCCAGTTGGCAGCGTGCCCAGCATGCTGGCAGCATTGCCCCCGTTGAATTGCAATGCTTATTCGAATTAATTAATTAGGGTGTTGTGTATAAGTCGATGTATAGATAAGTTTTTCGTACATGTGTAAAAATTAAAGAGCAATAATCAAGACGCATTACATGTCATTAGTCATGTTGGCTTAGCGGTCAGAGCATGCCCCGGCTAATAGAGGTGTGTGGCGCGGGTTCGAATCCCGCACATGACTATAATATTTCCTCTCGTAATTTTGTAATTTTTTAATGTATGTATCTAAATAATCCGCGGAGCACTTTTGAAAATTTTTTATGCCCGATAGTTTAGCCTTTGATTACTATCTCACCTGATGCATGGTAACTGATGATGTGGTCGAAGATGTTGTTCAGACTAACCTTGAATTACTGGCTCTCAAGGACAGCTGCCGGAACACTTAGGAACAATTAGGTGCTTGGCTACAGATTTTCTACTTGACGGTGGTAGCTAGCCAGGCGGGCACTTGCTAAATGCCCTGCTACCATGCTATAACTATTGCCATCCTAAGATAATAATCGGGACCGACGCGCGACGGCTTAACGTTAAACGGTCATGACCGAGGCGGACTTTGCTAATCGGTTCAGATCGGCTAAGCAAACTTCGCTACGAGCGCTTCGAAATTATTGCAATCATAAAAACAGTTATAGGATTACGTCATTATAACAAGTTAAAGCTAATTGCAAAGATTAGTGTTGTTTGTAGTAGAACATAAGTTGAACTATAAGTAGGTGTCGCTCCATCCCCATGAGTACAAATTAGAGTTGTGTCATAAATCGTATTGGCTTAGCTGTTAGAGCATGCCCCGGCTATAGGGGTGAATGGCGCGGGTTCGAATCCCGCACATGACTATACCTTTTCATTTCGTAATTTTAAATTCGACCGAGTTGAGCGCCATTACACGAGTTTAATTTTATCAATTCATAATGTCAATTTTACCTTTTAGAGTGGATATGACGATTGATGGTGCCGTCCGTGTAACCAACGCTAAAAACAATATAATACTAGCGCTGTCCCGCTCTGGCGCCGCTGCCGCGCTCATCCACCCCAACGGGAGGGTGTACCACTACGGGTCCCGAGTCGAAATCCAGGCGAGGCACCAACAAGGCAACAATAAGTGAGTCCTAGCCTTAGAGTGGTTAGAAACTAAAACAAGCTGAATATTACACGGCCCATGTCCAGCATTTGCTCATTCATGACACAAAACATAACACGCAAAATTTTTGCCGCACAGAATATTCAACTCGCTAATATTGTTCAACACACAAACGCCAAACGGGTTGGGGCTAGCGTTTCAATACGTAAACTGTTCAACAAGCAAATTGTTCATGACATACGTACTACGTATGTAAGTGAAGCAAGGTAATGTTCACTTCGTGATACGTACAATATGGACGTCGATTAACGTCCAATATTCCGTCAGAAATAAAAATATTAGTTGAAACTATGCTTATGACACATTTTACTTGTAAAGGTGCTTATAAACGGCGCGGGCCAGCGCGAGCCTGTGGTGATAAGCGACGCGTGATAGCGCAGACCGCGCCATCTGCCCGCGCCGCCCGCTGATTCGGTTTTTGTGACCTGCATCTTTAGGATTTCAAATAAACGGTTCCTTTTCATATAGTTTAATAAAGTCCATAATCATTATAATATTCACATCGCATATATGCGTTTCAAATAGAAAATTAAACTCCAAATGGGTGTCTTGATTGCGCTCTGCACAATCTGGAGGCTCGGCTCGTCAGAGGTGATACAAGGCGCGCGGAGGGCCGCGCGCGCGCCTTTGATTCGTATCGAAAAACCGACAAGTGATGGAGCGTCGCGAGCCGCGCCGGGATGCTAAACGACGCGTGATATGGCGGACGATGCGTCGTCCGTCGTCCGGCGCTCGCGCTAGCCCGCGCCGTTTATCACCAGCTTAAGTTGCCAGTGTGCAACGTGTAAAGGCCTAAAGGGTATCCTTCATAATCAATCGACTATCCAAGGTGTATCTCTATATTATCAGAAAAACAACGTGATGATTGAATATAGATACATTCAACACAGGAGCGCGTTCCGAACTTGGTTTGAGCGCACTCGAGTTCACTCGTGAGTGCAACTTTTCACTATAACGTCGTTCACAACCTTCGGGTAGAGCGCAACATTTTAACTATCAAAAGAGGTCGTTAAAATGTTGAATCTTTAACTTTTATGACATTTCTTGATGAGAGAATTATAGGCACTCTTTTATATTACGCAGGTAACATATTGCTTTTAAAACATATAAAAAATCTATAAACTTTGCAAAATTCCCCGCCATTTGAGGTTATAAAACAACCGGTCGTTCGGAACCTTCGAGTAAGTTAAAGTAACCAAACAACGCACTCTGACCCTCGGAACGCGGCCCAGCTATGTATGAAAGACAGGTAGATGTCGTATCCCGTTTTGATTTGATATTTTGGGTAGGTACAAATAACGTTACCTAAGGTACCCAAACAATTTGAACAGCAGCTATCGACATCTGTCTGCTTCATCGCAATTAAACCAAATTAACCTACACATTATTATGGACATTGATAATATTTTAAATTTCTAGGTATTGTTTTGTGATGAAGTTTATTTTACGTATAAAATTTCAACCACAATATCTTCGAATTTTGACAGATTTAGCGATGTGAGCACGATTACGACCGTTCTGAGTTGTTGGTAGCTCTAGACCGCAGTGTATACATATACCTTTATTTAAAAAAAAAGCGCTACGTTGTCGCTAAGTAATGGATAACTAAACAGTTTTTATGTTCAAATATTTCTTACTTAAAAACCCTGCATAGCATGTATTTACCTATTTAAGCAATGCATAATGACGTAAATCGTATTTTAAAATAACAACATTGAACTAAAAGCTGCTCTTTGGCAAATTTTGGGTCTTTCATAGTACTCAATAACGGGTTTATTTATGTCTGTACACACCTGACTTCATTGTAGTTACTGATTTTCGTACTTAGTCTTATGTATAGTAAGTACCTAGTAAAGATTTCTGTAGCGGGTTTTTATTTCGCAATACGGTCAATTTAGTATGCTCAATTATTTTATAAATTCGTTTAACAAGCACCCGCTTTTATGGTTAATTGGAAATGCACCAGGATGGTATTCTGTGGTTGGGGGTTCAAGTCCCGCTGCAAGTTACCTTTTTTCATCCGAAATCATTTCCATGACCTTTTCTTTGTCTTCGCATTTCTGTGACGTTTCGTGAATGTGACGTTTTACGAATGTGATGTTTCTCGATTGTGATGTTTCACGATTGTGACGCTTCGCGATTGTGACGCTTCGTGACTGCGACACTTCGCGATTGTGACGTTTTGGGCGCATCCTGACTGCGACGCTTTTCGATTACGACGCTTTGAGATTATGAAGCCTCGAGATTGCGACGCATCGCTACTGCGACGCTTTTCCATTACGACGCTTTGAGATTATGTAGCCTCGCGATTGCGACGCTTCGCTACTGCAACGCTTTTCGATTACGACGCTTTGAGATTATGTAGCCTCGCGATTGCGACGCTTCGCTACTGCGACGCTTTTCGATTACGACGCTTTGAGATTATGTAGCCTCGCGATTGCGACGGTTCGCTACTGCGACGCTTTTCGGTTGTGACGCATCTAAATAGAGACGCTTCCTAATTGTGACGCATCTTACATTTCTCGACTTTGTGACCATCCTTGGATGTAACGTATCGTGCCTGTGACGTTTCTCGACTACGACATTTCTCGATGGTATCGTTTCTCGACTAAGAGCTCTTAACACACGAACGGCATCTAACGGTGTGTTCCGGTAGCTGTCCTTGAGAGCCAGTAATTCTAGGTAGGCCTGAACAACATCTTCGACCAATCATCAATCATCATCACTTACCATCAGGTGAGATAGTGGTCAAAGGCTAACCTATCAAGAGTAAAAGAAAAGAAAGCCATTTGCCAACGGCAGAGTCAACTGCAGCCGGTCGCCACTTGGCGATGGCAGCCGTCGACGCTTTAGCGGTAGACGCACAGCGTCGACGGCTGCCGCCGACAAGTGGCGACGCATGCAGTTGTGACGTCATATTGTTAGTCAACGGCTAATAGACCAAGAGCACAGATCATATACTTTTATAAAGGGTTATTTCATTTATTGATTCATCCTTCAAATCACTTAATATTACCTCATACCATGCTCTGTTTTGTTGCTACCCATGCTGTGTTTTTTATTGTTACTGTTATGTTTTAGCTGATAATTTCAAAGACAATGCCTTTTTTACTGCCATAATTAGAAATTCAACGTCAACTTCGTCACTGTCAAGTACTTAGAGTAGGCAAGCGTCGCGCGTCCATAAAATGAGCTCCAGTGACTAAATTGATGTTGAATTGCTAATTATTGCAGTGATTTGTAAGAAAGCTTTGTCTTTGGAATTATAAGCTAAAAGATTACGGTAACAACAAAAACAGAACATGGTGTGAGGAAATCGTAAGTGATTTCAAGGATGAATTCATAAATAAAAAAACCGTATATAAAGGTGTATGTTCTGTGCTCTTGGTCTATTTGCCGTCAACTAACAATATGACGGACAAAGAACGTCACAACTGCATGCGTTGACACTCATCGGCGGCAGCGGTCGTCGCTGTGGCGTCTGCGGCGACACCTTCGGCAGCAGCAGTCAACGCGTCTCCGCGGCTGCTGCTGAAGGTGACGATAGCTGCAGTTGCCTCTGCCATTGGCAAATGCCTGCCGTGTGTGAGAGCTCGAAGTCGTTTCTAGTTTGTGACAAGAAGCAACACAAAGCATCGCAGCCGCCAAACGTCGTAATCGAGAAACTTCGTAAATGTGAAATTTGTAGACTGTGACGTTTCTCGACTGACGTTTCTTCGCTTTGTAATTGTGACGCTTCACGATTGCGAAGCTTCTCTACTGCAACTCTTTGCGACTGCGACACTTCGCGATTGTGACGCGTCACGACTATACACTTCACGATTATGATGCTTATTGATTGTGACCCATCTGAAACGTTTCTCGATTGTGATCTTTCTAGATTGTGATGTTTCACGACCGTGACGTTTCTCGACTATGACGTATCTCGATTGTGACGCTTTACAATTGTGGTGCTTCGCGATTGCGACGCTTCAAGACTACGTCACTTCGCGACGGCGACGCTTTACGATTGCGACGCTTTATAAATGAGACACTACGCGATTGTGCCGCTTCACGATTGTGACGCATCTGTGACATTTCTCGATTGTGATGTTTCTAGGATATAACATTTCGCGACTGTGACGTTTCTCGACTTTGACTTAAGTTGATTGTGCGGTTTTTCGATTTTGACGCTTTGCAAATGTGATGCTTCGCGATTGCGACGCTTTTCGACTGCGATACTACGTAATACTGACGCTTCACGACTACGAAACTTCACGATTACGACGCTTATCGATTGTGACGCATCTGTGACGTTTCTCGACTGTAACGTTTCTTGACTGTGACGTTTCTTGACTAAGACGTGACTTGACTGTGACGTGGCTTGACTGTGACGTTTCTCGATTGTGAGGTTTCTCGATGTGACGCTTTGCAGTTGTGAGGTTTCTTGATGTCACGCTTTGCAGTTGTGAGGTTTCTCGATTACGACGCTTCGCAATTGCGCTCCGCAGCTCCAACGCTTTTTGACTGTGGCACTACTCGATTTTGACACTTCCCAACTTCGACACTTAACGATTGTGACGCTTAATTGACGTTGGTCGACAGTGACGTTTCTCGACAGTGACGTTTCTCATCGGTGACATTTATCTTCGGTGACGTTTCTTCTCATCAGTGACGTTTCTCGTCGGTGACGTTTCTCGACGGTGGCGGTTCTCGTCAGTGACGGTTCTTGACATTGACGTTTCTCATCTGTTACGTTTCTCAACTGTGACGTTTCTCGCCTGTGACGTTTCTCATCTGTGACGTTTCAAGAATGTGACTTTTCTCGAGAGTGACGTTACTTGACTGACGTTTCTCGACTTTGATGCATCTCGACTGTGCCATTTCTCACTTACGGTTTTTGGCTGTGACTTCTCTCGACTGTAACGTTTCTAGATTGTGACGTTTTTCGATTGTGAGATTTGTTGATTATGACGCTTTGCAGTTGTGTTTTTTCGATTATGACGCTTTGCAGTTGTGTGGTTTCTCGATTGCAACGCCCGCAATCGATACGCTTCACGATTGCGACGCTTCGCGACTGCAACGCTTTTCGTCTGCGACACTACGCGATACCGACGCTTCAGGACTACACTTAACGGTTGTGATGGATCAGTGACGTTTCTCGACTATGACGATTCTCGTTTGACGTTTCTCGACTGTAACGTATCTCGCTTGTGACGTTTATCGATTGTTAGATTTATTGATTGTAACGCTTTGCAGATGTGAGGTTTCCGATTGCGACGCTTGCAATTCAGACGCTTCAAGATTGAGATACTTCGCGACTGCAACGCTTTTCATCTGCGACACTACGCGATTGTGGATCTTCATGACTACTACACTTCACGATTCTGACGCGTATTGATTGTGACGCATCTGTGACGTTTCTCATCAATAGTGTCGTTTCTCGATTGATTTTTCTCGCCTACGACGTTTCTAGATTGTGAAAAAGCGATAACCCTAAATATACCAAGTTATTTATAATGAAAATTGTATGACCGTTAATTTCTTCAACGTTAATACTTCCGCCATCACCAACATTTGGTAACGTTCTTCCCTCTGTTTTTCGCTGTCTACTAACTTACTACCTACCAACCTAAAGTAGAAAAATCTAACTTTAAGTACCTAACAACGGTGTGTTCCGTGCCGGGACTAATCTTGAAAACCATTAGTTCTAAGTTACACTTTTTTTTGATGTTGGTAAAAATTCATTACGCATGACCACTATCGGGGAACGGAGGGGGTATATGGGACTCCCCGGAAGTTAGCCTGAACAACATTTTCAACTATATCATCCATCACTCAACATCATACGAAATATTGGTCAATTAAAAATAGTGCTAAGTTTAAATTCAAGTTTTGATCCGCACTTACATCCAGATACGCGAAGATGTGGTACAAGGGCGTCTCTTTCACGGCGGAGCAGTGCGCCCTGGTTTACCTCGTGGACGCGGCTGGCACGCGCACCACCACCGACACTTTTCTCGACATGAGCCAGGACTTCACTCTCAACGTTTTCTACAAGTAAGCTCTCTCTTGTTACATTTTCTGTTATCCTAGCTGCTGCACGTGGTTTTGGCCCTGTAAAGTTTTCCTTTTCTGAGCGCTACCTCAACGTCGACAGTTTACCTATTAGAGAACCATGTTTAATCTATAAATCTGTAAAGAGTTTTATCTATGTAGATTGTAGATACCATGCTATAGAGTTCAAACCTTTTAAAGGACACCTACGTAGTTAATATACAATTATATTATATTTTAATAAACTGTGTTTTATAGGATTATTTCAGTGTTTTTAATTGCAAAACTATTATCTATTCGTACCTACATCGAGATTATTATCGAGGTATTAGAGGTTATATGGTCGTCTCTGGGCCCATTTTTACATCTTTGATCAATTTGATCATATACTTATTCATAATCATATCATCACATCTTTGTGTGCATTCTAATTACCTTGTCTTTCAATCCGAAAGAGTGCAATAACAACGCTGATTTTGGTTGCTCAGTGTACAACTCGATTACTGTCAGAAAATTTTGGTACCCAAATATTTTAAATACTGTCTAAATTTACCTTCTATAGGGCGGGGAAAGCAACTTTAGTTAAGGCACC
The DNA here is from genome assembly GCA_963854805.1 of Plagodis dolabraria. Classification (NCBI taxonomy): domain Eukaryota; kingdom Metazoa; phylum Arthropoda; class Insecta; order Lepidoptera; family Geometridae; genus Plagodis; species Plagodis dolabraria. Next base: position 16,272,329 of record OY978440.1, on the reverse strand, counting down.
TCAATCGATTAATTATTTTCTTGTTATTGCGAACATAGATGTTAAAAACATAATAATTGTTGATTTGCAGCGAGTCTCGTCACGGTCCGTCCTACGTAAACGAGGCAGTGTCACTCCTACAGGCGGCTCAATACTGGCTCACGGACGATGGCATCGACAACTGGATCATCAACAACGTGCGCGTCAGTCAAACGGCTGATGGACTCGTCAGGTAACCATTGTAGCAACGCGACGTCACTTACCTTTACGGATTGTCATATAGTTCACAAAGTGCACTTCAGCCATGTCCCTGACGGACTCTTCAGTTTGCCATTGTTGTAAGGTGATATCATTTTGTTGGGTTTTGATTATCAGAAAACTTTATCACCAGTCTAAGAAAATTTTTTAAAATTAATATCTGTGGGTTATAGGAAAACTCTTAAGAACTGAAAAATCCGAACGAGAGCGCAGTAACTGTACCTCTTATCCCTCTCTGGTAACGGTGACAATATTGAAATATGATTTAAGGACAATAATTTTATTATAAAAAAATATTTGTGATCTGACGACTTTGTGTTTCCATTTAGTTTTGTGATTATAAATATACTTTTTTTTATATGAACAAATAATATTCTTTGTGAAATGAACAGGAAGTATTCACTAAAAAAGCGTGTTGTTTTTTGACTAGTAGGTAGATTTAGTTAAAAAACCTATATTTTAATAAAAAATCAGTCCATAAAAATGCTTTATCATTAAATTTTAGAGTATCAAAAAATCCGCATTCTAATATATAGCTTATAACCTATTGCACTCGTGTCAATCACTTTCCTTTACTCTATTCCCTTTTTTATTAATCGAGACATTTTTTTTTCGGGGTATTAAAGGAAATACATGTCCATTAAAAAGACACACATTATGTACCGTCAACTATGTAGACTATCAAATAATGTTACTTACTAGTAAGTAAAATTATTTTATAGTATTACCTTTCAGTTTCCAGGTTATCTAAAAAAGTTATCTCTGGTTGCGTTTTTGACGAATTCATGCAACCAAAAACAGCACAATATATCCTACTCGTCATATCAAATATGTAATATGTACATTGTACATAAACTTATTTTTAGCGAAAATATCGTGCGTTTATTGTTACAAAAATAAGACACCGTCTATTCGTTACCGCGGCATAGACGCGACTGTCTGCGTACTGAGCGCAGGCCGAGATCGAGGCGCGTAGGTATAACTTGCGTTTCGTCCGTTTATATGAAGTTGAAATACTGTATAGATAACATTACCATGCTACTGGTCCTTGTGGTACACGACATGCAGTTGGACTAAGATAAAATTACGATAGACTACCTATTGTGGTTTATTTCATTAATTAGGTAAGAAAAAACAGTTGAGTGTAATTCTAAATCAAATATTATTAAATAAAACAGTCTTGTGAAGTTTCTGCAGCAAACCCAGCTTATTCCTTAAATGTTTCAAATTTTGCATTACGAGTTAAACTGACATTAGGATCTTTAGGAAATCTGAAATTGAAACAAAGTTTTTTTAATTGAGAAAGGAATAAATATACATAGGTATTTAATTAATTTGTTCTTGAACTATAATTAGATAGTCATGCATGGTCACCGTAATTCCTCACTAACAAATTATGTTTAAAGTATTACCTCCACGACACAAATTCTCCCCATTTTTACTAAAATTCTTCAAAAATATCACGAAATCAAAAAACACTCCGTTATTAACGTCCGAGTCCGCAATTTCATGTGGGGTTGTCAAGTAGGAGTCCGTATTTCATACAAATAAAAGAAAACCTATACGCCAATCGCAAAATTGCGTTAGTATGGCTTTACAAGTAGCAACAAATAATATTGCTTTAACATGTTGGTACAAAATTATTAATTATGTTTAGAAACATTTTAGAAGTAAATGTTTTTACTTCATTACATTACATCAATTGCACATTTTTCGACAAACAATGAAAGGATTGAAATCGACTTAGCTTTGGCAACTCTAGGTCACTGTTAGAACGAGACACAGGGTTCAGTGGTAGCCTTCTCACTCGGCTTCATTTTTATTTTGCGCGCAACAAGACTCTTATGACCTTACCATAAGGTGTTATTTTCTTTATTTTAGCTGCATGATGCACAGTACATTACTTCCATGTGGTTAACTCACTCGTACCACAGTACACAACCACACCACTACCACAACCATACCTCAACCATACCACGTGCCAGGCTGGCCGCATATTTCGTATTGAAAATGAATAGGACTATTAACACGTACCTACCACATTTTGCAGTCGTTATCGACCGAGTGGGTGATACCGATCGCAACCACAACGCAACCAACCAGAGTGACACTGAGAAATAGTGGCCACACACATCGCAAACACAACGTTGCGTCGACGAAACGACGACCGTGCGTGCACGCTGCGCCGCCTGCGCTCTAACAAAGTTTCCATTTCAAATTCCATGAGTTTGGTCAGTCAACACGTGTTTCCTCAATGAAAACCGGAGTCGAAACTGTGTCTGCACTCTGCACACCACGTATCCGCATCGCAACTGCTGGCGACAACGCAACCGAATCGACATTTTGTCGTTACCACAACGCAACTACAAAAAGCTGCAGCGACACTATTGACACGTAACCACTGTTTGACAGCATTTTGTCGTTGCGACGTGGTGTGGTTGTGCTTGTGGTACCTGCGTGTGAAGAGTCTCTAAGGACTGAGCAATGACCTTTTTCACTGGAAATATGCTTGTGAGCATTATTCCTAATCAATAATAATAAATGTTTTGCGTTATAGGATCCACCGCTGCAGTCACAAATATCAGCTGCGTACGAGTCCCAGCAACGGTTCAGCTTCTATCACTAGTCCCTTCCTGCACTGCACTGCGTCTCTTGGCCAAACTCAACACCTGTTCGTAAGGTAACAACTACATCCATTTACAGATTATCTGCAATAAGGGATTCACTCTTGCAAGACTAGAACCTTTGATAGATCTCTACTTAAATAAGATTCAGCGTTGCAGAGAGAAAAGATATGGTTAAGGAGCCTTTAAGAAATCATCTAAGTGGGGAGTCACGTTGACTTGGGCATAGTGGACTGTATTCATGGCTATATTTCGAAGAATTACGCAGTCCTGTTTTGAATATTTACACATTAAGTACAGTAGCGAGTTAAGTAGCCGTCCTAGCGAGTTTTTTACTCTTGTTTGAACGATTTGGACGTCTTTTTTGTGTATTCTACATATAAGGCAGTCATAATAGTAGGATGTCAATTCTCTGAATGAGATCCAGGTATAGTCTGTAGAAAAAGTGCTAGGTAAAGAGGAGTAGTATCTAAACATTAAAATAAAAAACTGGGAAGTGCTTGTGGGACTCGCGCACGAAGGGTGCCGTACCATTATCTGTAACACTGCAACCTAATCTTGCAAGTTACAGACACTTTTCGCAGTGTCCGATTGAGCTGGGTAGGTACGTTTGGATACAAAATACCCTGTACTCATCAATTAGTATAGGTCAATTAATGTCAATTGAATAAAGTCAAATTACATATAGGGAATATAAACATCATTCACTGTCGCTAATTTCGGGATTACTCATATTGAGCCATTGGTCTCTCATGCTTTCACAATACGTTAATACTGCAGAAAAGATGGTAGGCCACTTGACAAAAGAAATGTCAAAATCAGTGTTGGCGTCACGGAGTGCGTTGAGATGGAGTAGGGGACGAACTAGAGGAGACATCGCTCGCGCCGTCGTCGTGTGACCTGTGGCAGGAGGGAAAAGGTTGTGTTGCCTACAGTGACCTCCTAAACTATTTAATTTATTTTAATTTACCTAATTGTTTATTTTTAAAGTAAATATATACAACTAAATATTCGGTATTATTATTATTATTATTAGCAAATAAACGGCGGAAACCTCTTTTATTGTATGAGAGCCCCTTAATTATTTATTTTATTTTAATTAATTATATTTAACGAGAACATAAATATTCTGTGTATAGTTACAGCGGCTACCTGTCACCGTTATTAGTATCGAGCAAGAAACTGTAAAAAAATCAAGTTTGTTGTATAGGAGCCCCCGCTTAAATATTTATTTTAATATATTTTTAGTGTTTCTTGTTATAGCGGCAATAGAAATAAATCATCTGTGAAAGTTTCAACTGTCTAGCTATCACTGTTCTTGAGATACAACCTACAGGGCTACAGGTGACAGACGGACGGACGGTGAAGTCTCGGTAATAGGGTCCCGTTTTTACCCTTTGGGTACGGAACCCTTTAACTTTTCACAGAATATTTAGTTTTATTTTCTCTTTCTATTTAATTAATTAAAATAAAATAAATAATTAAGAGGGCTCCCACACAATAAAAGAGTTTTTAAGGAAGGGTAACAGGTGAATGTTTTTGTTCCATAGACGCGGCGAGAGGCGGATGCATTTCGACGGCAACTCGTTCATAGTGCGCAACGCGGGCCACTCGGCCGGCTTTGACGACAAGAATCAGCTCAAAGTGTACTGAACACTCGCCGCTGCAAACCATGCGACCATGCCTTAAAAAACACTATTCTTTGTTCTATCTATTCTAGACTTAAACGAAACTATGGGGAGAGTCGTTTCTTGAACGTTACCGTATCCGCTTACCAACAGTGTGTAAAGCTTAAGTTTTTGATATGTTTTTATTTATATCTAGGATTGTATTACCCGAGTGCCGAGGTACCGGAGATCGACTAGACAGCGCGGTAGTGATTAAGGTTACAGTTACAGGACCAGTGTTAGATCATCGACTTATCATTTTATTGTGATTGCTGGGTCCGATATCTTGGATAAAAGTAGAGAATTTATTTTATTTAATCATATATCTATTTGTTTTTATAATTATTATATACTTAGTACTTATGGACAGTGAAAGTAGGGACATACTTCAATAATCTTTTCTTATCCTAATGAAGTAAAATAATAACTCAATCTTGGGATTTTCTGTGATCATAGCCTTCTCTTCAAGCTTTGAAGTTCAAACCGTGAAACAGTATTATGTACATTCTTTTTTAAGCCTAATGCGAATTGGAAGAAAATAGTGTCGTCCACCCATATCCCTCTTCTTTACATCTCCTTTGGTTCTATCTTGCCGTACATAGTTACGTATCAATGTGACTTCAGTGGAATAACTTGTTTATATTATATTTTTAAAAGTAAAGCAGGCAAGAAATGTTATCGGTCAGTCGAATCCCTCGGCGGCAACTTCAAGTACCTATACTCTGTGCGAATCATAGATGTTTATAATCACTTTTGCGACTCTACCCATTAGTTTCTAGTAACTAAATATTCCACGTGTTATATTTTGGAATAAAGCAATATATGCTATTCAATATTGTTTATATTTGTGGGGTTGAAGTATCCACTAAAGGGGAAAAATACATAAGTAATTTTACATAATTAAAATTTACTTAATAGCTTTCCAGTGTAACAACTACGATACGTACACGCCGCTCAGTAGGTGGGAAATATAATATATTATAAAACTACATTTTAGTATGTACGTGGTATACCATAAGACAGTTCCTTTGGTTAAAAATATCGTTCCTTTGCGTAGTACCATTAGATAGTTCCTTTGATGGTACCACGGCAAATTAAATTTGCCATCTCATCATTGACTCAATGGTACTACGAAAATGCTGATTTCTATTAACCGTGGTACTATTGAATCGTTATACTAAAAATACCCTTGGTACATATTGCTTGATTGAACATAAAAAAAATATAGAACTATAATATAAGCAAATAGGTACATATTAGATGTGTCGGATGTCTAAGTGATACCTGCCTGATGTAAAGCTCGATTTTGATTTCATATTTTGGTTAGTTTTTCTAAAAATGACTAGGAAATTAATTTTGTGTCAGCTGTTAATGTGACAGTTTATGTCAGATAGACAGGGCTGATTTGTGGCAGGTGTCAAAGTGACAGTTGGTGTCGTATATTTTCATAAGACCTGCTCAATTGCTTCCCGTTTCTATGACATGTCAATATTTTATAGATCTCATATAGATCTTAAATTCAGATGACAGCTGTCAAAATAAAATCGGGTTATCTTGGAAACTTGTGATACTAGACAACTAGTTTCCTCAGTTGTGATAGATCTCGATGAGATCTTCATCTCAAATGACAGCTGTCAAATTAAAAATGATATATGCTTTTAACAATTTTGAATGTCTCGAACCAATGAGGAAATTGATAACAGGTATGTGCATTATTTGTTTATTCATTGAAAGTTACATCAATAACTTACATATCCACAATAGAAATTAAATGTTTTAAAATTAATGTGGTCCACATTAATCAATTTTTGTTAAAATTTTGATGTCAAAACTGTTGGAGATAAAGCCGTTTTAATTTGACAGCTGTCGTCTGAAAGAAAGATCTCAATCATGGTTTAAGAAAACAATATTATTGTATCATGATCTCAATAAGATCTATCATAACTGTGAAGAAATTGGTCTAGAGTTGTCTAGACGGCTCATGAAAAGTTGTGTGCGTGTGCATTGAGTGAGCACCCTCAGAAAAAAATAATAAAATAGGATAATTTAGTAAAATCGTGAGTTTACAAAAAATAATTGTATACTAGTTTTTAGTAAAACTTGTGAAGAGTACAAGCACATGAATAAATAACCGTACAGAAGGAAAGCTTCCAAATTCAAAAATTTTCACCTTTTTCATAGGGCTGTCACTGAGTTATTGAAAATGGAAAACCGGACAACATGTGAGTTGGAATTTGGCAATGAGCATAGACAAGCGAACGGACGGACGGACTAATGGACACATGACACATGTCGAAGTGACAGGTAACGACGAATTCCTCGATTTTAATTTCATATTTTGGTACCAAATGTTTTAAAATTTTGTACAGGACAGGTCATAGATCTTAGATGTGACAGGTGTCAAATTGATACTTTTTAAAATTTTAGTTAAAGGGAAATTTAATCTGACGATTCAATGTTACCACGGTTAGTAGAAAACAGCACGGTACCTTCAACGGAACCATGTAATGGTTCCACGACAAATGAACGAAAGATCGGACAGACGGACAGAGCGATGGTCAAGGATTAGTTAAAGGTCTCGTTTTCCGTTACAAAACCCTAATAGAGAAATCTCTTTCGCTTCCCTACTAAAGGGTTTTGCAACAAGAACTTTGTTTTCTAAAACAAAATAAAACAAAAATGTAGATGAAGATGATACAAATTATTATTGTATTACGAAGAGAATTGGCAATTATGAATGAAAAATGATATCTGGAAAATGTCCACCACGAGCACGCTGACAGAGGTCAATTCTTTCATCAAAGTTTTGAATCACTTTTTGGACCACGCTATCAAGAGATGTTAACAACTAAATTTTGGCCTAGTATTGATTACGCGGATGGATATCACTGACGGAAAATCAATCCGACCCCACTGCATCCGTAGCACTTTGTATGGCGGCCATCTTGAATGCCGCCATTTTGGATTTTTAACACTTATCATTCGAATGATTTTCCGAAAAATACATATTCAGAATAAACACGTCCATTATAAAACCTAGATATCGATTTTCAGACAAATAGGAGTAACTTTTTTCACTTGGCAGACGTCATCGAAAAATAAATTCCAAATTCGGAATAAGGACATCCAGAATAACCTATAGATATCGATTTTCATCCAAATTGGAGTAACTTTCTTACATGGCAGACGAAAGTTACAAAGAAAAAAATAATTTTTATTGACATCCAGAACAACTTAGATATCGATTTCAGCCAAATCGGAGTAAGGTGCATTGGGGCAATTCCGATAGAAATTTCTGCGAGATGACTAGAGGTGAACATTTTATTTGATTATTCGGGAATGTTCTGTTTTACGAGTCTTACTGTTTCTAAACTAACTACCTCAACTATTTTGTTGTCTGTGTATTTGATATTTGACATTGTAACGATTTTGGTTATCACGAAAATAAATTTTATTTATTTTTTTTTATTTATTTTTCTTCATTCCTTTATTAAAACGCATACCTCGGGGTGCAAGAATTTCTGTTGCCCAATCTTTATCTTGTTCCATTAAAAACGTCTTGGCTACTAATACTACGCAAGCCTGGGAGCATCTTCTAGCATTCCCGTACCACGTGTTTCACGTGAATTTTGATACGTCTAACAAAAAATCACTTACTACTAGAGTAAAGGAAAACTGCGTGAAATACAGGGCACGGGAAGAGCAATCTTTTGGCACAACTATAATCATTCCGCCTTTGCGGCGGAATACAAAAACAAATAATTTCGATTCAGCTACTATTAAAATAGTAGAAAACAAAATTACTGATGGTGATATTAAAAACGCGGCACGCATCTTGTTTTCGAGTGATACAATCGCTCCTTTTACATCTGATACGTTGAATTCCCTAATTGAAAAGCATCCGCCTGCAACTGCAGGTATCCACCTTCCCGAATCTCCTATACAAGACATTGTTGAGGTGACCCCACAGGATGTTTCTGCAGCCGTGGCATCTTTTTTAAGTGGCTCAGCCGGTGGCCTTGATGGCCTCACGCCTCAGCACTTAAAAGATATTTTATCTTTTAGTTCTGGTGAGGTAGGCGAGACACTTTTAAGGGATGTGACGGCTTTGGTTAATTTGATGTTGTCGGGTCAGGTCAACAATGAAATTACCGAAATTCTGTACGGTGCGAATTTATGTGCCCTAAATAAAAAAGATGGTGGTATTAGGCCTATAGCAGTAGGCACCACTTATCGTCGCCTCACAGCCAAATGCGGTTGTAGGAAAAAGGTTGCTTTTTTAAGTAATCTTTTTCAACCACTGCAACTCGGTTTTGGTTCACAGGGTGGCTGTGAGGCTGCTGTACATTCACTTCGCACATTTCTTGATCAAAATTGTGGAGATGTGCTTTTGAAGGTGGATGTTAAAAATGCATTCAACTCTTTAGATAGAGACACTCTTTTGACTGAAGTGAAAGATAAAATTCCGGAATTATACCCTTTTCTTTGGCAATGCTACGGCAAACCGTCAAAATTAACATACCAAAATAACGTTATTTTATCTTCCGTAGGATGTCAACAGGGTGATCCTCTGGGACCAGCCATTTTTAGCCTTGCGATCCACTCAATAATTCAACGTCTTCAATCAAAACTTAACGTTTGGTATTTGGATGACGGAACCTTAGGAGGCGATGCGAACACGGTTTTGGATGACTTGCGAGTACTTATAGACGATTTTCGTGTTATTGGCCTTGAACTAAATTTTTCTAAATGTGAACTTTTTGTTTGTGATACTTGTCCGGATAAAGTTTCGATTATTGAAAAATTCAACTTACTTGCGCCTAATATAAAATTAGTAGAAAAAAGTTCGCTTCGTCTTTTGGGTTCACCGATTCTTAACGAATCTTTATCACCATTTGTCGAAGAACAAATTCAAAAGTTTAGAAATGCTTCTAGCAGATTATCCAAAATTAACGCCCATATGGCTTTTACAATTATAAGATTTTGCCTTTTTGTTCCTAAATTTACATACTATTTAAGATGTTGTCAGCTGTGGCAACACAGTGAGCTTTTGTTAAGCTTAGACAACTTAGTAAAAGATACGTTAGTGTCGGTTTTGAATGTTGAGATGGATGATAGGGCTTGGGTGCAAGCTTCCCTCCCTGTGAGGTTGGGGGGCATAGGGATACGCAAAATTTCTAGTGTGGCATTACCAGCTTTTTTGTCTTCTGTACACAGTACACACAAATTAGTAGAAAAAATTCTTGCACGATCTTTAGGCTCTTTCGATGTAGCATATCTGGCTGAGGCCAAAAACACATGGAGACTGGCTTGTCCAAATACTGAATTCCCAAAAATGTTGTCATCTCAGAAACAGTGGGATCGGCCCCTATGCGAGCTAACACGGAAAGATCTTTTAAATACGTGTTCTAGCATCGCAGATCGTGCTCGTATTCTCGCTGTTTCTGTGTGGGAATCCGGTCTTTGGTTACAGGCCATTCCTTCTTACAAAACTGGTAGCCTTATAGATCCATCCGCTTTTCGTCTAGCTATTAGCTTACGCTTGGGTGCAAGGTGTTGTGTTGCACATCACTGCCAGTGTGGTACTGCAGTTGATCAACTCGGTCACCATGGCCTCTCCTGCTCTCGAAGTGCTGGTCGAATTTCCCGCCACGCCAGCCTTAACGATATCATTCGCCGGGCTTTTACCAGCGCCAATGTTCCAGCTATTCTCGAACCGAATGGTCTGATGCGTGACGATGGTAAAAGACCTGACGGCATGACTCTGGTTCCGTGGAAGTTAGGACGGCCCTTAGTGTGGGACGCTACGTGCGTGGACACTTTAGCGCCGTCACATCTTTCTGAAACCAACGTGAGGGCTGGCGCTGCGGCTACTTCGGCGGAGCAACTCAAGCGGCGCAAATATGCTAACCTCGGTATGGGTTACATATTTGAGCCGTTTGGTGTAGAGACGTTGGGTCCGTGGGGACCGGGAGCTCATCGTATTTTCCAAAACCTATCTGAGCGCTTGGTCGATGCGACGCGTGATCAAAATGCTGGCACATATTTGGCTCAACGAATAAGCATTGCAATTCAACGGGGCAATGCTGCCAGCATGCTGGGCACGCTGCCAACTGGGAGTGGGCTGGAGCATTTGGACTGCCTATGAGTCTGCTATGACTTATAGGTGTCTAAATGCTTTTATTGTAGTAGCTGTAGTGTTGTATATAGTTCATAGTATTTTGTTTAATAAAGGCATACCGCCGGTAAAAAAAAAAAAATTTTTCCAATAAATATAAGATCTGCATAGATATTGGAAAAGCGTTTGAAAATCATAAATTATATTTTTAAGTAAATATATCGTTGGATTTGCTAAAGAAAGTGTTTTAAATAAAGAACTATATTTTTGGGTCATAGGGATAATTGCGTCCTATCGCATGGTAATTCCGGAAGAACTCAAAAGTCGCATTTCAGCCAGAGTTTACATTTCATTTTCCATCCTAATTACCCCATAGAATTCGATATTGTAAGTTTTTTAAATAATAACCGTTAATTTGAATTCCTATAACTTAGTATTACGGAAGTACCCCAGAAAAACCTTGATGTTCAGACATAAGTGACAGTGGTTCTCAACATATCATTTGATATTTCAGGAAGTTCAAAAATGCACGATGGATAAACAAAGTTATTTTTAGGTAATTACTTATTTTCTTAATGTATTTTATAGAATGTCAATACTAAAATAAAACAATAATTCAGTGAGATCAACTTTTATTTTTATTAGTAAGTACGTAATTATGTAGGTACTTCACTTTGGGTAACAATTAGAATTATTTAAGAATCAACAAATTATAGTAACAATCCTAAAACATAATTATTAAGTCACATAAGAATCACAGACTTTTTGATAATTTTTGGCTACTATTCAGAATCAAGGTACTAAAATAAAAACTTAAATCATACTAAAATAATAAAAAAACACACAAATATTCATAACAACAAAATGTACGTAATATTAATAAAAATAAGTAACTAGGTACAGTACGGCCGTCGGATCTTGGCGAGTCTGAAGTTAGGCTCTGCGAATTTTAGCGCTTGGAAACTCTTAAAAAAATAAATTAATTAAACAAATAAATGCAATTTGCAGTTGTAAACTGTTAAAAACTGTTATACGCATTTATTTTTTTAAAACTGAACCCAAAAAAATAACAAGGTTAGTCGACATTATGGTACAAAACAAAGTGAATAATTTTAACTAACCCCAACCGAACTTTCATCAAATATATCTAAGAACACACACAACTAATTCACCTTTCAAAGAAAAAAAATAAAAATCGGTTCATCCGTTGGGCAGCTACGATGCCACAGACACACACCACACACACACACCAACCGTCTACATAACATTCCGTAATTTTTGCCTCGAGGGTCAAAAAAACGATACACTTTGAGAACTACTGACAATTACAGTAGGAAAACGTAAGTGGGGCTATTGCGAAACAATCATATCGCAATAAACCCGGAGGGGTAAACAAGAAAAAAATTAAAAAACACAGTTGTAACCTTATATTCCTAATATTATTAAGCACAAAACAAAAACCAATCATAAAAACAAACAAACATTAAAATAACTTACCAGGATTTTAAGAAAACTAACTTGGGGTTTTTACGAATCACCGAAATTTGGCGCGAAATCACTTCTCTTGAATAATTTGACGACATTCGCGTGATGTAAGCGCGAGCGACTCGCGACGTCTGTAGCGAAGCGACAAGTAAATCTAACATGGCGCTTTGCCTAATGTTGCCAGCAGCGCTCATATTGCTGCGTTTGGTAGATTTCTTGCACTTTCGGAATATATCCATTTTCGAAATAGCCCCAATGCACCTTAACTTTTTTCACTTGGCAGACGTCATCGAAAAATAAACAATTCGGAATGAGGACGTCCAGAAAAACCTAGATTTTTATTTTCAGCCAAATCACAGCAACTTTCTTAGGGGGAAACCGACATAGTTATGCAGTATTAACCTTTATCAAAATACCTAATAGTACATTTATCACAAAAAGTTCAAAACTCGGTGGCGTGCGCAGTGCAATTCGTGACTTGTGACGAAATGCATCTTTTATAGGCAGAGGTTAGTCCGCTTAACATCAGGTGGGCCTCGAGTTTATGTTTGGGCCTTTTTTATGTTATTGTTCCGTCACAATAACATAAAAAAGTAGGTAACAAAAACTACTTGTCTAATTCTATTATGGTTTTACAAAACAATATTAATACTGTGATAAAACTAATGAACTATAAAATTAAACTTCGTTATATTACTCATGTTTCGTTATTGTGAATGGGCCGGCACGACCGGGGAAGTACCACTCTCCCACATGATATCGACGTGAAGTAGTGGCTTTGCCATTGCGTTTCGATCGATTTGTGGGAGATCCGGAGGCCCAATCCCCCCCCCTAAAGGAATATGGCAGCACAGTTTCACGAGACATTACTCCAGAAGGGTACCAGCCGCGTAAGCGCTGGAGAATCCCTCTCCGAGCATCCACCTCCAGGACCTGAACCTGAAGGTGGATGCTCGGGCTGCCCTGCGTATTCTGGAGGGGGCAAAACCATGCTCAACCCTATTTCTGCTGCTCGAGGTCAACGAAGCAGGAGGCTTAAGTCACCCCACACCACGCTAACCGTGGACTTTTGCAACATACGGGGTCTCCGTTCTAACCTGAACGATGTCCATTACCATCTGGAGACTGCTAAGCCGGCCTTGCTCTTTTTGACTGAAACACAGATATGCTCTCCGACAGACACCTCATTCCTCACATACCCTGGGTACAAACTGGAACATTCCTTTTTGCCGCGGGCGGGGGTGTGTCTTTACGTCAGAGAGGATATCTGTGCTCGTCGTCTCAGCAGCCTTGAAGGACGGGGCCTATCTGACATTTGGTTGCGCGTAGACTGCGATGACCATCCGCGAATCTACGCGTGCCTTTATAGGTCCCATATGAACGGTAATGCCGAAATAGATCAATTCGTGGAGCACTCTAGAATCTCTACAGATGGCTACAGATTCCGTGCTTGAGCAGATCCCCACCGCAGAGATCGTGATACTTGGCGATTTCAACGCCCATCATGCCGAATGGCTTGGTTCGCGCACCACCGATCATGCGGGGAGATCTGTTCACGACTTCGCTTTAGCGTATGATCTAACACAACTGGTCACCTCGCCTACGCGAATCCCAGATGTGGTTGATACTATTACACCTTCCCTGTTGGACCTTCTGCTGACCTCTCACCCGGAAAACTACACAGTATCCGTTAACGCTCCTCTCGGATCGTCGGACCACTGCCTGATCCGGAGTTCAGTGCCGGTTACACGCCCAACTCGACCCCGTTTTGTGGGTTGTCGTCGCGTGTGGCACAATAGGTCTGCAGATTGGGACGGGATGCGGTCCTTTTTTGCATCCTACCCATGGGGGCAAGTTTGCTTCTTGCCGGATGATCCAGATGTCACTGCTAACTATGTTGCTGATGTAGTGCTTCAGGGTATGGAACTCTTTATTCCATATTCTGCAGTGCCCATCGGTGGCAGGTCACAGCCCTGGTTTAGTCGCTCTTGTAAAATGGCCTCTGGCCACAAACGAGAGCGTTACCAAGCTTGGGCTGATTCAGTGGCATCTAAGGATTCAAATACCAGCAATCTCAAAAAGAAATATAACTTTGCCTCCAGGTCCTTCAAAAGAGTAATCGCAAGAGCGAAGTCGGAGCATATCGGCAGAATTGGCGAGAGATTAGCCCGCCTTCCTTCGGGAACACGTGCGTTCTGGTCTCTTGCTAGGGCTGTCCAGGGAAATTTTTGTCAGTCATCCCTACCGCCCCTGCACAGAGAGAAAGACACACTGGCCCACACCGCAAAGGAGAAGGCCGATCTTCTGGGCTCTCTCTTTGCGTCTAACTCGACTTTGGATGACCAAGGGAACTCACCACCGACTATACAACAGTGTGATACCTCGATGCCGGATATAATTTTCCGGCAATGTGCAGTACGTAAAGCACTGTTCTCCTTGGACATTCATAAGTCGAGTGGGCCTGATGGCATCCCTCCGATAGTGCTGCGGACTTGTGCTCCAGAGTTGACACCGGTTCTAACGCGTCTTTTCCGGCTCTGTTACTCATCAGGCGTTGTCCCAAAAATATGGAAGACGGCTTTGGTGCACCCGATCTCTAAAAAAGGTGATCGCTCAGATCCGTCCAATTACCGCCCTATAGCTATAACGTCTCTGTTCTCCAAGATAATGGAATCCATTATCAACAACCAGCTCCTGCAATATCTAGAGGAGCACCAGCTGATTAGCGATCGCCAGTACGGTTTTCGTCGCGGTCGCTCAGCTGGTGATCTTTTAGTATATCTTACGCATCGATGGGCGGAGGTGGTGGATTCCTAGGGTGAGGCGTTGGCGGCTAGTTTGGACATAGCGAAGGCCTTTGATCGGGTGTGGCATAAAGCGCTTCTTTCGAAGCTTCCTTCCTATGGGCTTCCCGAGAAATTGTGCGAATGGATCTCCAGTTTTTTGGCAGATCGGAGCATCAAGGTCGTTGTCGACGGTGCATGCTCCGACTTAAAGCCGATTAATGCTGGCGTTCCGCAAGGCTGTGTGCTATCTCCGAGTCTATTTCTCTTGCACATCAATGACATGCTGCAACTCAGCGATATTCATTGTTATGCAGATGACAGCACCGGAGATGCCTCATACACCGGCCGCGCTAATATTTCTCGGGAAAGCGTTGTCGAGAGTCGGAACAAACTTGTGACTTCAGTCGAGACCATGCTGTCAAATGTTTCGAAGTGGGGCCAAATGAACTTAGTCCAATTTAACCCCAAGAAGACACAAGTTTGTGCGTTTACCGCTAAGATATCCCCCTTTGTCGTATCCCTCCGTTTTGAAGACACTCCCCTTGCCACCTCTACTAGCATCTTGAGTTGGAGTACTTGGCGTCGACATATCGAACGTCGTCCAATTTCGCTGTCACTTGGAAGATAAGGCTAAGTTAGCCTCTAAGAAGCTCGGTGTGCTCGGTAAGGCGAGGCGGTACTTCACGTCGGCCCATCGCCTGCAACTTTATAAGGCTCAGGTTCGACCTCACATGGAGTACTGCTCTCACCTCTGGGCGGGAGCTCCCCAGTACCAGCTTCTTCCATTTGACCGCGTTCAACGCAGAGCGATTCGAATCGTTGACGATCAAGTTCTCTCCGGTCGGCTCGACCCTTTGGCTTTGCGTAGAGATGTTGGATCACTCTGCATCTTTTACCGTATATATCACGGGGAGTGTTCTGAGGAACTGTTCGATTTACTACCTGCAGCTCAATTTCGCCACCGGACTTCCCGACAAAGCGTGATGTTTCATCAATTTCATGTCGACGTCTGGAAGTCCACAACCTTGCGATTTTCACGGCATTTTCTACCTCGCACTGCCACATTATGGAACCAGCTGCCAGGTGAAGTATTTCCGAACAGTTACGACTTAGGAACCTTCAAGAAAAGAGCATATTCCCTCCTTAAAGGCCGGCAACGCATCCTCGAGACCTCTGGTGTTGCGGATGTTTGTGGGCGACGGTGATCACTTACCATCAGGTGAGCCGCATATATCACGGGGAGTGTTCTGAGGAACTGTTCGATTTACTACCTGCAGCTCAATTTCGCCACCGGACTTCCCGACAAAGCGTGATGTTTCATCAATTTCATGTCGACGTCTGGAAGTCCACAACCTTGCGATTTTCACGGCATTTTCTACCTCGCACTGCCACATTATGGAACCAGCTGCCAGGTGAAGTATTTCCGAACAGTTACGACTTAGGAACCTTCAAGAAAAGAGCATATTCCCTCCTTAAAGGCCGGCAACGCATCCTCGAGACCTCTGGTGTTGCGGATGTTTGTGGGCGACGGTGATCACTTACCATCAGGTGAGCCGCCTGCTCGTTTGCCCTCCTATCCCATAAAAAAAAAAAAAAAAAAAAAAAAAAACCGAACAAGGTTTTTTCTTTTATACATGGCTTCACATATATTTGTTTACAACCATTGTAGTTCTAGAAATATTATGAGTCAATAAGCTATCCTAGTAAAATTATTTATTCGAAAGTTGGTATGTGTATGTTAGTTTGTTACCACTCGCCTCCAAAACGAATTAAAGGGTTGCGATGATATTTGAAACATAATACAAACCTGCTTCAAACATAATCATAATAATTTATTCCAGAAAAACATTTAAAATCTAATCTAATAACTACTAACATAATAATATGGTGGAGGCCTATATCTTAAAAGCTATGCAATGTTCTCAATAAACCCCAAACTAAGCAAAGCCTGTATCTTGGGCGCTCATTCTTCAAGAGATTTTTGATTATTACTTTTATAGCAAGAAGAAGGTATGGAAAAAACTGTACTTTTAAATTTTGACTAAAATAGGATGAAACTCATTTAAATATGCCTGATTGTATAAATTACCAATTGGGTTTCGTATACTACCTTTAAATTGCTAACTTTACAAAAAGAAAAAACAAATTAACACCAGAAAATAATTCATATAAATAATTCTTCTTTAGATATTCATAATGCGATCATTCACGTATAGATACTCTGTTCGGGATGATACGAGGTTGCAGAGGTTGAAAATAAATGTTTAATGCGTCATTGTGCGAATCAGAATGTATTGGTCATTTTTAAATCCTTCTAAATAATGATGTGTCAATTTGCGAATTGGTTAATATGCTGATGTAGGTACCTATCATTTTAAAAATGCATCGTAATACGATATAGGTATAACCAGATTATATTGGTCATTATGCGTCAGAAGGATTTCACCTCGAATGTAAAATATCCTATCTGTAGGTATTTCATAATACCAACCATCATGAAAGACTCTTTTCAAAATGCATACAAAATGTGACGTCAATCCGCTTTATTCATTTACACACGGACACTACACAGCCATATTGTGTCTTTGTTGTTTGTGTCGGCTTTACCTGTAGCAAATAAAAATGCAATAACACCTTGCTCGCTCTTCCTGGCGTCGAATGAGAAGAGGAAAAGAGACAGTTATATACAGTACTTCGTCAAGCACCGTCAGGCACAGGCTACGAATAAATAATGTCAAGTCACAGGTGTCTATTCCTGTATCATGCATGTTTGCGTTAGCGTTACCCCTATCTCAATAGTGTAGGGATCTTATTGAAATGAATAATTATCGAAGTATCGATACGAAAAATAAGATTAGTAATTCGGTCGGCAATCTTATTACTCCTGCTTATTCGTGGTATTTAGAGTTTAGGAAATGCATTTTCCTACTTCTACTTCTGCACTGAACTCACTGTCCCGAGATATAAACCCTATAATTTCAGGCAGAATAAGTGTTGCTTATATAATGAATAGATTCGGTCGTTACTTTGTGGAAATCCATATTTAATAATTATTTAAAGAATATTTTAAGAAAACATTAATTTAATAATTTAATAAAACACTTGAAAAATATAAAAATATATCTAGTGACAATTCCGCCTATTTTCTGAAATTCACTCTCGATCGTGCGCTCGTAAAGTCAAGACCTCCTGAGGATGCTTCGTGTAGAACCGAAACGCGTCGACAATTCTTCCGATTTGGCTGCGTGGCTTACTATATACTTTTTTTAGCGCTAGACTTTTTATCTATTATTCTTTTTATGTATTAGTATCGATGAAGCAGTTTATTTGATTCCAACTGTAGTGCAGTTGGTGGAGGGGGAAATTGAATTCCCTGTCCACCACAGAAATCTAAATAAATAGGTACTAGAAGTCACATATCCGTAGTGACCTTGTCGCCGCACAGGTGACTAATAAGCCACCAGCGCGCTGACTTGCCGCCGTGAGTATTCGTTTAGTATTGCTTGGAACCAACAAGGTGGACGGACGACATAACTAAGGTCGCAGGAAGGCGCTGGATGCAGGCCGCTACCAACCGCTCTATTTGGAAATCGATGGGGGAGGCCATATATCCAGCAGTGGTTCTTGAGGCTGAGATAATGATGATTATTGCTTGGAACGGCGTACGTGAAGCAATGTGTAAAAATGGTGTTTTGCAGTATATCTAATTGCGGAAACTCTTCCACAACCTGTAATTATACCAAAAAGAGGATAACCTTTCACCGGTCAGCCGTATTTAACTTAAAATACTGTGTTTTTTAAAATATACACGTCGGTCACTCAATATCGACGACAATCACACTTTATATGTTTTACAGTCATTTTTACTACCATTACTGTATAAGTTTTACAATATTCGGAGCGTTACTAGCGAATGAAGCAATGTAATGTGGAACTTACGATGTTGTCATGCGCGCAAATACGCATGGTACGACCGCAGCCGGCCGCTGGCAGCACTCGTGAATTTGTTGTGACGGCACGGTTCGGCGCATGAACATATTTTATCGATGGGTTGATAAAAGGTTTGCTGTATTTAAAAAACTGACTCCAAGATCATGAATATTAATTGTTATCAATATTTGCGATATATACTGGCTTAATTCAAGGCATAATTATTACGTTATTTGGACGAATTTCGAATTTGGAATATCGGTAATGTCGACAATTTTTAAATTTTGTCAAGCGCTAGCGTAAATGTAAATTTATCGGTGTAGTGGTAAGTTCTCGGACAAGCTATTGTGCGTGTTAAGAACTAATCACGGTGCAAGGATTCTTTGTGTGCGCTGTATTTGTGTGCGTGACTC
Organism: Plagodis dolabraria; assembly: GCA_963854805.1. NCBI lineage: Eukaryota > Metazoa > Arthropoda > Insecta > Lepidoptera > Geometridae > Plagodis > Plagodis dolabraria. Next base: position 16,253,069 of record OY978440.1, on the reverse strand, counting down.
TGCGTTTGGATATATTTGTGTACGTAGTGGTGACACAGCGGTGGGGGAACAGTGGCGACAGCCGTCTCGAAAGAAACTGTGGTTAATACCATTTCTAGTGCACTATTATTTAGATTTATATGCCGTCCACCCACCATTGGGAAAGTCCCGTGGGTGGACAGGGCATCCAATCTTGATTATTTAACAATTTCGATTAAAATGTCACTGTAGTAGCGAGACACCTTCAAAGTACATTATAAATACCTACGAAAAGATACCTTTACCCACATGGTTTTCCACATTTAAAATTGCTACAAAAAACGAGCACAATGTTTATTATAAATGTACGTATTTTTGACACTGATGAAAAGGTAAAAGTGTGCACTTACCATTCAAGTACTGAGATAAATACATACATCGAACGATTACTGAAAATTATTCCATTAAAACAATTTACACGCGGACAAAGCCGCTGGAGGTAGCTATAATAGAACATTGCATCGATACTTTTATTTATTCTGTTTTAAGTGAATGTGAACTCTAATCACTTCATATTAAACTTTTGTATGTACTAGTAGACAGAAAAGCCACTTTCAATTTTACCCACACAAACAAACTGATGCAGAAATTCATTTCGACGCACTATTTTGATCAACATTCTCGTCAGTCACTTCTCAATACACAGTTGCATCTCTTTCCTATCAATATATGACCCCTCACGAGTTATGATTGCCTAGTACCGTTGTTGGAAAATGTGAATAAATGTGCCGTTAAAGCGCCGCATAACAGCCACAAGTACCAGGCAATCATGACTCATGAAGAGTCAAATATTGATAGGAAAGAGATGCAACTATGTTTGTCAGTCGTTTCATCAATCCTCATCAGTCTATTTATGACCTATAGCCATCTCTGTTTTACAGTATGCCTCACACATTGAAATTAATTCGGTATACGATGACGACGATATTATGGAGCTTAAATCAATGTGTGTAATTTAAAGGTGCACTTACATGGCCAATTTTTCAAGTATTTGCTTTGCAATGGCACAAAAGACAATAAAAAAAAAAGGTAATTGTTTATTTTTAGTATTTCTTTTAATAGCTCCATTTATTTCATATTACCTAGAGTAATATGATTTGCTAAATATACAGTCGCTAGTCGGTTGGAAAACTACTGATATATTTTTTTTTCAGATATCTTTCGTACCTTTATAGCTACTTACGTCTCACTTTCACAAAAGATTACAGAATATTTTGAATTTTTTTCTAGTTGTTTAATGTCCGATTATTTTTTTAAAGCTTTAACCCCCTCCGTCATTTTGAAAAAAAATACAAATACTGAATCTACAAAAAAAAACTATGACATCAGACCACAAAGTTTTTTCTGCTGACAAAGTTTCACGAAAATCGGTTGAGAAATGCGTCATTTAGTGGAGGGAGAGCCATCGGACATACTAAAGCTTTTTTATTTTGTGTAAGCTAAAGCAGAGACGCTTCACTTGAACTTTGTTCTGCCTCGGTCAATTATCCATAAGAATGCTTTCGTTTTTTTAGAAACTTTCGCAATAAAAACTATCTATTCCGCTTCTTTCTTTTCGTTTTAACTTATTATTATAAAATCACTGTAAGCCGCTGCCACTAAAACCTTGCCCATTGCTAGTGTTGAACAGCAGAATTGCTTGATGGTGGTCGCGACGACTTAACTAACGAATACTGCCTAAAATTTAAGAATTTTAGTTGCCCGTGTAAATGCACCTGAATGAGGGTGCAGCCCCTTCCAGTACTAAATGCATAAGCACATGTTGAAACACCCACACAAACACATACACACACAAGCACACCCTCGCACACAGAGAGGGAAAACGCTTGCTTCAAACTGAAATCGTAATATTTGCGCAGATACAATTGGAATGGAATCGACGTAATGGCTATATGTGTATGTATTTATAGGACTGTCTGTGTAATAAGACTTTTTTGAAATTATTTCTAGTTTAGCTACTATCAATAAATCTTTCTGTATTTAACCCTAGTAACATGGCATATCAAAACATTTTGCCTGCAAATAAAACGTAAGAAGACTATTAAATGTCTTTTTGTTGTCAAACATTATGTGTTACAGTAAGTAAAAACTACCACGCCATTTATTGTTTGTCATCGCTACTCGCATCGATTTCTGAACAACACAAATGTTGGTTATGTTAATCCTTTAAACATAAGCCGACAAAATTAAAAGTTCAAGATAGACTTAAATATACTATGGCGGAAATTATGCACTATTATTGCTAGTATTAAAGTCTCCTATTATAGAATATAGAAGCTCGGCGAGCGCTGGCTACCTAGGACTGCCATTTAAAAACCAAAAAAAAATAAGTTGAGAGTACAGTTCTGTACTGTATCAGTCGGATGGTCCACTGCTGAACACAGTCAGCCTCATTTAAGGGGGGTTTTGCCATTCTATTGACATTTGATAACATATTTATATGATTTACGCAAAAAGAACTGCATGAAGTGTTTTCTATATAAAATAATAATATTTTATCCCATAGGTACATCTTGCTCCAGTGCATCCGTGTGAGCAAATATTATTTGCTAAGTTGTGTTGTGTTGTGTGAGTAACTATTGATAAGGTGGTAGTCTGGCATCACAACACATACGCAACAACATTAGTGTGGAGTTTCTGTGAATGTGTGAGAGCATGGCACGAATTGGTTTGATGTGACTGACGTCCATCCTACACGTTATTGGGAAAAGAGTCGTTTGTCACCTTCGCGCATGCATGGGCAGTTAATTGATCTATGGGATTGGACATTTTGAGCGGAGCGGGACGATGAGGAATATTAGATTTAGGTAAAGATGTAACCGTAGCATTTACTGGGGACTTTTTGAAGTGGCCGGGAAGTGGCACTAAACTTATGAGTGTGCCTTTTACTAACTATATGTTTCAATAAATCTGCATCATGCATCTTTTTATAAAATAATTAAAATTTGAATTATACAATCATATAAAAAAATATGCCTGAAAAATTACCTGTGTCAAGGTTATTTTTCCAGGAAACAAAAATATACATCATCGCAGCGATTTTTGCGTTGATGTGTTGTGTTGTCGCACTTCTCTCAGAGAAATTTATTAAAAACATACTTTATTACTAATTTGCGTCTCTGGAAGTAATTCTCTTATAATTTCCCTCTTGTTTTTTCATGCATGTCTTCCAAGATACAAGGAAATTTGTTAATTAGTTATTTATACTGTTATTTGTTATATTTAAAAAAAAATATATAGGTAGGTACTTAGTTTACAGCGGTTAATTCTCAATGTCAGTTTTAAAATATTCTAGTTCTTATATGTACAATCTTATATTGATGTTTTGCCGGGTTTGACAGTGAGCGGTGGCTGTAGGTACTCATTTTTTTTTAATTATAATCAATGGTGTCAATAATCAATCAGTGCATGCGTAAAGTGAAGTCAAAACATTATTTTGTGCTCTCTTTTTTCAAAGCACCTTGCGTAATTATGCCGTCTCACTCGCTTCGATTAAATTATAGGTGTGCAGTGTCGTAGGGGCATAGAGAAAATTCGTTTATGTTTGGTAGGTGTTAGCTCGTTTGTTTGTGTGCGACAACTGTAGATGTGTGTTTATTTCATGCGCAGCAGCGTACGGTTACGTATACATACAAAGATGATTATTCTGTATCACTAGCACACTCTTGATGTCTGTGCACTTGCATGAATCTGTGAAGGTTGTGTGCGTAGATTAGCGATGGGGTCGAATCACAGATTTATTGGTCTCAATTCAATAGTGCACGCTTTTTGCAGTGGGTGTTGTATGTTTGTACCTATTTCATTTCATAATTAGAATATTACCGAATGAGATTATATAAATGTGTATATATAACTTGCAGCATAATTGAATTGGAACGATAAAACTTTTAACGAACAATAATCTGCTGTCGGGTTTTTTACTTTTTTAATTAATTTATACTTTTTTACTGGAAGTTTGCCTTTATTTCACAAAATACTAAGAACTCTATACCTACAACACTACAGCTACTACCTACAATAAAAGCAGGACAACCTATAAGTCATAACAGTCTCACAGACAGTCTAATTGCTCCAGACCACTACCAGTTCATCCAGTTACATACCAGTCCATTTTGACCATAAATTTCATCCACTTATCTGTAGCAAAACACAAAATTATTTATTTGTTTAAGAAAGTCCGAGAGTTATTTATTTCCCAGCAAATATGTTATAAAGAGTCGTATGACATACCTACGTGCGCTTTAGTAAATACAGCCTCTGCTTTCTTTTCTAGCAATATCGCCTAGACTGTAATTTTCAACTTACCGCACTTACATCATAATGTAGGTACTAAGTATTAGCACTCTACGAGATCAAACATTTTATTCGAAAATACTGTACGAAAAACTTACTGGCTACTTCGAACACTGCACTGACATCGATGTGTGTAAAAAACAGATGAAATGCGCTAATACCGAATACCTACCTATTTCAAAGAAATAAACGTCACGGAACTTTCGTTCATTATAACGACAAAGAAAATAGAACCGGATGAGACTCACAAAATTTTATAATGTTTTGAAACTGATAAAATGAAATATGGTATAAAATATAAAAATAACCGGCTTCTAATTCTGAAAAGCGTGAAATTACTCGTGAAAGTCGGTAGGTACAATATTCTGCTCTTGGGAGGTACAAGTCCGTCCGTATTCCAAAAGATGCTGAACCGATTGCAATGATAGTTGGACTGTTCCCTTAAAGATAATGCCAGTAAAAATCCTCACAAACCGACCAATAGGCAGTTGTGGAAAAATGCGTGGACTAGCATACGTACAAAAATTAATACACCTATAAATTCTTGTAGACAGGTAGGTATTTAGGGTATTTTTTTCAGGGTATTTATATTCGTTTGGAGGCCCTAATGGATCACAATAATAATGTAAACATGTAGTTTCTATAATTTTACATAAATAAGTGTCTAACTATTACCCTAATTATTGAAGTCTGTTGAAAATATAAAGAGGGAAAATAAAAGCAAATATTGTACTATGACAGTAAGGTCACGAAGACTACAGACAGAAAATGCGAAAAAATAATTACCTGCCTCAAATTTGGCGCAATTTAAATACGAATACGATTAATAAATGCTAATGGCATTGATTTTACACATTAAAAATTACATCAAAATAATATCACGGGTTGGGAAAAGCACCAATTGCAAAAGCACCAAATCAATTGCATAGTAAAACAAAAAAAATATTGTGCAAAGAGCAATCTTTGTGCTGCAATGGATTTGTTATTCGTTTTACGTTATTCCAATTGTTTATATAGTAGGAGCCGTTTAAATTCAACTCTATATTTAATAAACGCTAAGTACGAGGTGGCCCGCGCAAAGAGGCGCGAGGATTCTGTGCCAATAAAAACGTTTACTTCGAAATTATTAGCACAGATCTAACGAGCGACCCAATTTTTTTTTTAATTTGATCCAAATTGGCGATTATTATATAATACACGTTGCACTGTAAGCATTACTGTTACGTCATCATAACATAACTAATATAAAAAATAGATACTATAAGACCCATAATTCATGTGACTTTCATTGTGTGGTCACACTACTACATAAGTACATTTTATAGGACATATTGAATAGAAATTATCATGTCTTAAGAGTAATCAATATATGATAAAAACACACATCCTTGTAGTACTGAAATATACTACCTACCTATAATTCATTAACTTTGAATTAATTATGTAAATTAATTCAAAGTTAATGAATTATCACAAGGCTAAGTGACCACAATTAAATATTAATTTAACTAACGTATCCAAAAACGGTGCTCTGTTTTACTTTTATCTTGTTCTAATTTTTACTAACATTAGCAGTTAAAATAAATAGTTTTTGTGGCATAGTTAAAAAATTATGTTTTTTACAAGTGGTCTCTCTCAGTGACATCAAGAATAATTTTGTAATTTTTAATTTCAGTGTCCACGTTGTGGTTTGTTATCTTCTAAACACTTTAAAATTTGTTTTCTAAATATCTGTACCTATACAATATGTGCCTATGAGTTATTTATTTACCCAGATTTGGAATATTGAGCGTGAGAACTGTGAGACCATAGTTTACGAATCATAACTTCATTTCAACTTTTACTAAATCTGTGAGGTTACTAATTCGACATAAATAAACCAAAAAAATATGTGGTTACTCAGTTCACACACACACATATCGTATAAATTGTGTATTATTTACTTATAGGTTTGGAAACATAGCTTCAAAGCATAATCATTTTGATTGCACGCTGGTAGTTAGTTTTATATTACATATTATGTATAATATTTATTGAGAACAAAATTATCTAAAACCTGGAATTCTTTAAAATACCTATATTAAATATGTTATTACATGTTTAAATTACTACCATCTGCCGGATATTGCAAAAACTACTTTCATTATCAGCTATGTGGTGTGTTTGAACAAACTGTACAGACCTGAGACGAGAGACAAGAGGTTAACAAAACCGTGCTGTTCTTGCACATTGTCGCCGCAGTACGTGCACAGAAATCGCTCCGTGCGCGCCGTCAGCGGCGCTGACAGATGGCACTGCAATGCAAGTTAGCCGAGCCGCTAACTTTTAGCACACGTGTCGTTGTCGTTATGTTTACGTCCAAACGTCCAAATGACAAAAAACCTAATTTTGTGTCTAGAGTGCTCGTGGCGCTTACCATATTATAAAGGTACGTAGTTTCGTCTTATTTTTTACACTAATTGTTCAAACTCGATGAAACTTTGAGCCTAATATCTATACTTCTAGTTTGCCAAATTTCCGTAAAATTAAGTTTTTTCAAATATATTTGAAAAATCGTATAGGAATTGTTACATTGACTTTAGGGATAAAATAAAACTACGTTTGCATAGAAAGCGCTACGTGCGCTCTAGGTGTACTGCCTCCCCTCTTAAGGGGTATTTGCCATAATCCCCACGCTTGGCAGACGTCTTAGGGATCGCAGTATAAGTTGGCAGTTCTTTAAGAGGCACTGCTGCCCACCTTTCAGTATTTTCCCTTTAGTCGCCTCTTACGACACCCACGGGATGATATGGGGAGGTGCAATTCTAACCAGGCACCCCACTCTAGGTGTAGTGGCATTAAAAGGTCTGATGTGACAATGTACAAAAGCACCAACAGCTTTTATGTCACAGTGTATAATGACACATTTTGAATTTTTGATCCAATAATGTACAGATGCCAAAACGGCAATGTGATAATTGGACGAGTTATGCTACATTATAAAAATATATTATTATTATAGCACTGAAACGATTTTGTGAGCACGTGAGTAGGAATGACTTTTTTGTATTAGCAAACTTCTGAGCTTATATAAATAAAGTCCATATTATTTTTCTGTAATGTTACTTATATATAAATAAAATTCTTACTCTAAGATGGAATTTGGTAGTAGGTACCACCCATATCATTAAATGTCACTCCAAATATTACTGCACTCGAACTCGGCGTAGGTAATTTCGCGGCTCCTTGAAAACGACACCCAGATCGATATTTTTAAGATAAATTTTCGAGGTACGCGATATAACTCGATAAAGGATGATTGGAGGGCAAGTCGAGGTTCTACGCCATAAATATATCATCGGTTAGAGGAAAATAATACGCCAAGCAAGTAACTACTTCAATTTTTCAAAGCTGTAGGTTTTACATGTAGCATGTTTTACAAATTATTGGAGCACCTAATATTATGCCACGGGGAATCGAACCTGCGTCTTCCGATAACGCTTGATGTTATCTTCACTTGAATGTAGCTGTATCTGTATAACAAGTATCTGTATGTATTCTTTATTTTCAGTTTGTTTATTAACTGTAGTCTATGGAAATGTTAAAGTCTTATCATATGCTTTATCGAACATCTGATCTAAAAAAATAATAACAATAATATATCTCCTATTTCTTCTGATTTAATAATTCGGGTTAAAGTATGAAATTGTCGTTTTATTGTAATAGATAATTCGAATTGACATAGAACCTACATAGTTTGTTGTGATGTGTTCTACGTTTTGATGTGTTCTTCACAGGTGTTCACCACTGAGCAAGTAATATGTGTTCGCAATACTTATGAGTGTTAATTAGGTATGTATTATGAACGGACGTAGATTATAGAGGCCGTGGAAGAGACACATCTCCCATGGGACAGCATACGAGAAAAATTAATTATGATATGCGTAAGTTTTGTCTATGGTGTAGGTATAATAAAAAATCATGGAAGTAATAAGTACTAGTTGTACGTAGTACTTATTACTTCCATGTAAAAAATATATATTATACAGGGCATCCCACGGCGATGCCACATGGAGGGAAAGTAGGCACCTTGAATATTGTCGATGGAACATTTTACTGAAAGAAGACATTATTCGAATTTAAAAAACAATTTAAACTGCATTCATGGATATTTAAATAATTACATGGTTGAACCCGGAATCGAACTAAGGATTATTATTTGCTATGAATATTCATTCATCATTCGATGAATTAAAAATCAAAGTCTCCTTTCTATTACACTTTACTTACACATTTGATGTGAAATTTTGAATTATTTCTTTATAATCAGTCAGCCGCTCAAAATTCTAATATTTTATTTTTTATTCTCTGATGTTACTTACATATTTAATAGAAAAAAATGGGCTTTAAGGTCCCGTACTCGTACCGTATATTAAGTTATATACAAAGTTATTTTAGGCTCGTACCCAAGGTCAAAACGGGGCCCTAATATTATGAGGGTGAATCCTTGATATTTATTTTTTATTTTATTTTTATTTATTTATTCAAAAAACAATGTGGCTGACAGACTACGAGTATAATGTCCAAAACGCCAACATGTCTAAAACATAAGTTGCAAACACAAAACATGATTACTTAGAAATACATTATACATATATCAGTTATTATTCAATTCTATACACTTATTATTATTAATATTTACTAACATTCAATGTCATACTAAGTAAATTAAAATACAGTCACGAGAAAAATAATACAAAGAAAAGAAATACATGTCAATAAAATCAATAAATGTCAATTTATCATATAATATTTAAATTAAGCGATGATTACATTAAATTTTATGATAATTCAAATTTAAGTACAAATATGCATGTCTTATTAGGGTTCCTATGTCGTCGTCAGCAAACTTTCGCTGTATCTTTTCGATCATAAGTGAGTATTTGTCCTCGTATGGATCCCAGAACATTGCACCAAACTCCAGAGTGCTACGGACATACGCATTATATTGTTTTTCATATTGTTACTTTGAAGCTTAACTTTTCTTCAGGATCATTGTTTTGACTCCGAAAAAAAAAATATGAACCTTAGACCGAATAATATACACAGTATACGCTCATGATGGGTCTAACATTTCGTTCTATCCCACTATAGTTCCATAGAGTTGTCCCATGATGACACTATTTCATCCCAGTACCTAGTGCACTATTTCTCACACGAAATAGCCTTAGTTACGTCCTCTGCCGCTAGTTCTGGTACCAATGGCACATAATCGAAACAACCCTTCGTCTAGTGCCACTATTGCAATCAGTATACTATGAGGTGGAAAAAAACAGAAACGCTCTTCCTTGTAGTACTATTATTATGCTTCCGTCTTCGTCATTCGCGTCGTGACCATTGCTTTTCTGCAGAGTGGTTCACAGACGGGAATTTTGCAAATGCCCCTTTAAATAAAAAACTCTGGAAAGAGAGAATGGAATGAAAAAAACCGGCTTTTGCTCAGCAGTGGGACGGACGGGGTCAGTAACGATGATATTGTATTTAGACTAGTACAGATTTTTTTCTGGTTTTGAATCGTATTATGATTTATGTTAGACAGTCATATGTTTGCACCTTAAATTATATCGTCGAGGTAGATCTTTTATCTTTTTGATTACTTACTACAAACAGCAGAACTTAAAATCAGCTAAATGGGCGCATACGTTCTCGAGTTTTAGCGAGACAAACAACCGCAATTGATTTTTATTGAATTTATTAGAGATAAGAGATAGGTACTTACAAAGTTTTACATCAAATGTTCAAATTCATAGTCTTCCTTTTATTTTTGACACTATGTCATTTAGCAAAAAAATATCCTTATGATGAAATCTTTCAATCGGTAAGATAAAACTACAGGCTGTTTTTTTTCTCGTGTAATGGGTTCCATTCCCGATTCAACCACGTAATTATTTAAATATCCATGAATGCAGTTTAAATTGTTTTTAAATTAAAATAATGTATTCTTTCAGTAAAACGTTCCATCTACAATATTCAAGGTATGGCATGTGGCATCGCCGTGGGACGTCCTGTATACTCCCTAGTATACAAATTTACATGATTAAGTTGAATTTATACAATAAATAAATTAAAATAAAATTTTAATCATTCAACACTTAATTAAAATTGTTCGTAATTTACGTTTCACGATATTAATAATTAAAATGGTAAAAAAATCTTTTAAATTATTCGTGTGTGATGTGTTGTGAGGGGACCAGGGGACGTTTATTTGTATTGTGAGGTAAGTTGGGGAAAATCGCATGATGACACTCACGAAGATATCTCATGTCATCTCATGTTTACCAAGTGTAGTTATGTAAACGAACTCAACATGTAACACTCAAAAACCTTTAAAAATGTTATTACTTAGAACGATTAATATTTTTTTAATAGAATTCCACCAATTAAATCTTCTTTGGTAGAAAAACCAAACTGTAGAACTGAATTGTGTCTAATGAAAAAAAACATAGATATAATAAAAAAAATATTATTATATGTATATGTTCATATTATTATATGTTCTATGTCTGAACTTAGGATATATTAGAAAACTTTATATTTTACACACCTTTTCTATACCTGTCTACAAACATTTAGCGCCATCAGGGTGAAACTAACTTGATTTCAAGGCTACAACCACCTACATCTTAATTTTACTTACATTTGGTCTAAGCTAGTGACAACTCCTATCAAGAGATGGCACTTTCGAAAACTAAAAATTTAAATAATTAAATTTATCCACAAAACAAGTAGAGAAAAAAAATATTTTATGTTGAATAATTGAAGTTATTAAATCATAATAAATGGCTTACCCACAAATTTTGATAGTTGTTTATATTTAAGTCCAAAAAGACGAAATTAGGGGACTGTTCTGAAACACGCAAGAGAGATGTTCCTTTGGTTTTTACTTAATATACGATAAACCACGTAAAACCAGTCTGGAGAGATCGTTGGCTACCGGTGGTCCTAGCTACATCTTGTTTGGGGTTACCTAAGCAACTGTTGCTAGTGTGAGATCTTTACAACCAGTGTTTGTCCGAAGTGTTCAATCATGAGACGTTATCGTTTCAGCAGTCCATAACAAATCCTGGGACAATATACTGGTCTCTACCCTTGTGTAGGTAAACCATCAATCGTTCTTCTTGCTGTTTTTTAAATTTTTTTATTTTGAAAACGTACGCTTTTTTGTCTACTACCACTGTTCTGGGATAACGTGTACCTTCCTATGTTGACATGTCGTATCGTAGAAATGGTAAATATATCTTGGTGTATAAAATGAGTTACTGCATCAAATTAACTTTTGATATCGCAAATTTTGAATTGCTTTGCAATAAATTCAGTAAGGCCGCAGATGTTTTCAATGTTTTCGAGTGTGTATCACGTATTAGTTAAGAAAAGAATAGGAGTGCTCTCTACAGCAATGAGCACTGGACACTTTTTTTCTCACCAGAGTGATTGCGGCACTAGTAACGTGCATGAATATCTAACACGTATTAAGGAAGGGAAACCAGTTTTTTTAGTTATAACGCGTTTGGCCTTGTTAAAACTAGATATCACGAACGGCCCTTGTTAAAACTAAAATTTCCTAGTTAACACTAGCATTTACTACTAAGTTGTAGTAATTGTGCGAATGGATCTCCAGTTTTTTGGCAGATCGGAGCATTAAGGTCGTTGTCGACGGTGCATGCTCCGACTTTAAGCCGAAAATGCTGGCGTTCCGCAAGGCTGTGTGCTATCTCCGACTCTATTTCTCTTGCACATCAATGACGTGCTGCAACTCAGCGATATTCATTGTTATGCAGATGACAGTACCGAATATGCCTCATACACCGGCCGCGCTAAAATTTCTCGGGAAAACGTTGTCGAGAGTCGGAACAAACTTGTGTCTTCAGTCGAGACCATGTTGTCAAATGTTTCGAAATGGGGCCAATCGAACTTAGTCCAATTTAACTCCAAGAAGACACAAGTTTGTGCGTTTACCGCCAAGATATCCCCCTTTGTCGTATCCCTCCGTTTTGAAGACACTCCCCTTGCTACCTCAGACAGCATCGGAGTACTTGGCGTCGACATATCGAACGTCGTTCAATTTCGTGGTCACTTGGAAGATAAGGCTAAGTTAGCCTCTAAGAAGCTTGGTGTGCTCGGAAAGGCGAGGCGGTACTTCACGTCGGCCCATCGCCTGCAACTTTATAAGGCTCAGGTTCGACCTCACATGGAGTACTGCTCTCACCTCTGGGCGGGAGCTCCCCAGTACCAGCTTCTTCCATTTGACCGCATTCAACGCAGAGCAACTCGAATCGTCGACGATCAAGTTCTCTCCGGTCGGCTCGACCTTTTGGCTTTGCGTAGAGATGTTGGATCACTCTGCATCTTTTACCGTATATATCATGGGGAGTGTTCTGAGGAACTGTTTGATTTATTACCTGCAGCTCAATTTCGCCACCGGACTTCCCGACAAAGCATGATGTTTCATCAATTTCATGTCGACGTCTGGAAGTCCACAACCTTGCGATTTTCACGGCATTTTTTACCTCGCACTGCCATATTATGGAACCAGCTGCCTGGTGAAGTATTTCCTAACAGTTACGACTTAGGAACCTTCAAGAAGAGAGCATATTCCCTCCTTAAAGGCCGGCAACGCATCCTCGAGACCTCTGGTGTTGCGGATGTTTGGGGGGCGACGGTGATCACTTACCATCAGGTGAGCCGCCAGCTCGTTTGCCCTCCTATCCCATAAAAAAAAGTACCTACTTTAAATTTTAGATAAAACTAGTTTTCACATCATATTGATTTAACTAAGATATGTGAGAATTAGAGAAACTTATTGGGGATTGAATATACAGATATTAGGGTAAAGGTTGGCTAATCGGTGGTAGGTATACGTATGTATAGGTAATATAGTGATCATTTTTTCGCTGTCCCTACAATGCCCAGCAAGCGTTGCGTATTTTCTTTTGAAACTGATGTACCCCGGACACTTCCCCTCCGTTTAATGCTAGCTACGAAACAGAGAGTGCTTTATGTCGAGCTCAGGACCTAAAACAACGGAAAGTCCAGAGCAATACAAGGAAGTAAATACCACTATATTATCAACTACTTGTCATTGTTCTTTATTATTATTATTTCTACATACTTTACATGAGCTTACGTTGTAATAAAATACAATAAACGTACTTGTTTATTTAAGATTACAAGCACTATCGCGTTCTAAGCGAAAATCATATTTTACAAATTATTTCCTAAACCACTGCCTAGTGGCATCCGGCGCGAAATCGGAGGATGCGGGTTCGATTCCGGCCTGAGGCATAAAATTTTGTGCTCCAATAATTTGTAAAACGTCGTATATATTCATCAAAAATGTTACATGTACTAAGTACGAGCATTGTTTTAGAACACTACGTTTTTCACCATTTTTGAATAAACAGAACCAATGGGGCACAACACAAGGTACGTCAAATGAAAGGGGAACATAGTCGAAATAGTGAAATTTCTTTGCTTATCTATTCACTTCTTGTAATGTGATTTAAAATAAAAGTATAACTCCTTCATTCATCATACCCGCAGCTTGCTGAGTCCTGCTGTGAGTGATGAATTCACTGAAAAAGCAGCCAACTTTTCAGTTACTGGCGATAGTGATAACGAGATCGTAGCTGATCCGCTTTCATTGCCACAAGTCACAGCTCCGTCTGCCAACCCTCAAGCATCGAAAATAAATCCATGAGCACGCTGTTTGACTCCTATTTCTGAATGATGATAACCTTGAGCCTCGTGGAGTGCCGGGCTGGAATGTCAACCCCATTATGTGTCGAAAGAGGTGACTAAGGGTAAAGTATCGGAAGGTGGGCAGCAGCACCCTCTGAGGAACAGCTGAATTATACTGCGATCCCCAAGGCTTAATTACTATGTGGACAATCCGGCTGATACATTACTTGTTTGGTTGATAGCACCATGTAGGTACCGTCCTAAATGACAGTTTCATACGACAATGATGATGATTAGGCTCCGGAATGGAGTATCACAACATAATCTCTAAGATATCACAATATTACCTATTGTCACATTTACAGGAGTAGTCATGTGTGATTTAATATTATTTGTTTCCTATTAATTTTAATAGTAGAACTCCCAAAATGTAAATAACAAAACATTGATTATATTGCCTTCAAAAAAAACACTTATTATCACTGTAAAGCTAACCATTACCCTATTTATTAAAATTTTATTCATATTTTTTTGGTTAATGTTGAGCAAAAATAATCATCTTACTTAAAAAAAATGTTAAGGAACATTAAAATATAACAGCAGTACCATGAGAACGACATTAATTACAAGTAATTTAAAATTAAAATTAAAGTCAAAAACTGATTCATAAAAACAGATTTACAAAGAAATAAGTTTTATTACTTCCGTACTTATATATAAAGTATCGTGGCATTTTGAGTTATAAATGTTACCAATTTTCTTACAATGACACACCTTTTCTTGGCAAGAAATCCTTGGCCTGTGATGAAATCAGAATAGTGCACGATGAACTTTGACATTGGTTGAAACAGTCATAACTGAATCATTTCGAGAAAACGCGTTTGGTCTAGTTAGAAGAACTAGTTTTTCACTTATGTTAATTTTAAACAGCAGTTAATTCTTATTGTGACAGAGGTATTTAGTGAAAACTTTTATATACTTGAAAATACGCGTTGTAACTACTAACGGGTTTTAAGTTTTAACTGTAACATTTTATTTATACTTTTTATTGCTGATAGGTAAGCCTTTGACCACAATCTTACCTGATGGTAAGTGATGATGTAGTCGAAGGTGTTAACAGGCTTAACCTAGAAATACTGGCTCTCAAGGACAGCTGCCGGAACACACCGTTAGGTGCTTGGCGGCAGATTTTCTACTTGAGGGTGGTCGCTAGCCAGGCGGGCATTCGCAAAATGCCCTTCCACCATGTAGTGAAGCTCAAGTCTGCGGCGGGATTCGAACCATGGACCTGCTGCGCGGCAGTCCATAGCCAAAGCCACTGAGCTATCACTGCTTCAAAACATATACGAGTATATATGTTTGCATTTAACTAATAATTTATTAGTATTATCTTTCAATACTTCTATAATCCTGGACTATATGAGGTATTTCATATGACATACCTATTGATTGTACCTAGCATAAATGCCACGTTATCCACATGGAGAGCAAAATTATTGAGCATGAACCACGGACCCATGAACTGCAGGCGTACAACAGTACTTCAACGCTCTCAAAACTTAGCTTACAGTATTTGTTTGGTGAATAGCTTCAAAAACAAGATGTAGAGTGTAGAGGCATTAATCTATTCGTTTGCTTGTTTTTATTACAATGTTTAATGGGTAAATTTGGAGAAGGATTTTGAGGAAAACTTTTTTGGTGATTAATAAAACCTCAAACTGCAAATTTGCAATAAAATATATTATTGATGTGATTCAAGCTCTGTGTTAATGAGCATTCTTCTGCAAAGATTTA
The DNA here is from genome assembly GCA_963854805.1 of Plagodis dolabraria. Lineage (NCBI taxonomy): Eukaryota > Metazoa > Arthropoda > Insecta > Lepidoptera > Geometridae > Plagodis > Plagodis dolabraria. Next base: position 16,237,247 of record OY978440.1, on the reverse strand, counting down.
AAAGCAACACTAATTGCAGCTTGATATTTTATTAAATATTATTTATTTAATCAAAATAAGAAAATAATGTACTAAACTATTTCTATGACCTAAAAATGTTATACATAAAAATTGTGAGCTCTGTTTTCTACCAAGAGGCAATCATAAGCAGAAAACAGAGCTCAGGTCACTGTCCACGTTTGTCTTTTCTATCAGCAGCTCTGGCAAATCTTTATATCGGAACCATGCCCCCTTCAAAATCACTCGATGTAACCCTCCTATTTCTACTCCCACTGTAGGAACAAACTACAGACAAAATTCATTTCTATGGCGAGCTAGCAACCAATTCAATAAAATCTACAGGCATAATGATCTGGATCTATTTTGTACGAACGTAAACTCAGCCAGACAACGGTTGAGTACTAATTTCTGCAGAGGCGATATTTAAACTCTATTGTAAGTTAATTTTGACATTATTAGTTTATTATGTAATTATCTTTCCATTGTTTTTTTTGTTTTCAAGGTCTTTCTTAAAAATTAAACTTTTTTTTCACATAAATGTGTTTCATAAGCGATATTGTTATTGCTCACACTTTGTAATTATGTTGTCACTATACGTGAAAACCTATAATTAGCTTTCTGTTACTATTAGTGTTATATATTTAAGTTACTTTAGCTGTTGGTTTTTCCTGAAATAAATAAATAAATAAACTCCATGGACCTAATGTTTCTACTCCAAAAAGCAGAAATATGTAACCATCGCCGAAACTATCGTATTTCCGCCTTTTGGTGCCTTCTGCTGCCACTGCCGTCTTGGAGGTGGAGGGTAAATGAGACGCCGCAAGCGGGTCGACGCAAGTTGAGACGCAAGCGGGTCTACGCAAGTGGCATACTAACGGCCTTCCACGACTCCAGGGAGTGAAGGTCATTCCGTCTCTTGCCATCATCACGTGCGATACCGTTCGGCTCAAGAATAGCTGGCATGTTTACGGTGGCAAGGGCCCTGCGGATAACATCATATAAAGAGGCGTGGTGAGAAAGGCGGCAGGAGAGGCCGTGGTGTCCTTGGCGATCTACATGGACTCGGCAAAAGGTTTTTAAATTTGAGGTTTTATTAATCTCCAAAACGAGGTTTTCCTCAAACTCCTTCTCCAAATTTACCCATCATCCGTTTACGTAACTGACTTGTGAACTGACTGAATGCAAAAGTGTCACTTTTTATGAACAGAAAATGGAATACATAAAAGTATTCATGTCTGACTACAGCAACATCCCCCCGGCGTTACAAACAACCCCTCAGCGTTATTATTGTGCAATTCTTTGAGATGGCCCATCATGGGTCTCTATAGGACTAGTGGGATAGACCGTATTTCTCAGGGGAGCTCCAATACAAGAGAAGGTAGCCGACAACAAACTTCTGTACCCTATTTTGTAGGGTGTCGCCAAGATTTTTTAACCTGTAGATGAGTTGTGTGCCCTCCATATTTACTAGATGAATTCAGGGTAATTACCAGAGTCACTAACAGTCTTGCACTTCCGAGCGTCCGGTGAATAATCTGTGGACAATATGCCTTCCTGTGTCTTTAGACTCTGCACCAATTATACAGGCACTGTGAGAGATAAGAAACTGTTTTATTTCACGCGTAATTATTGCTTTTACTGTTTAAATAGAAAATATCGTCATTTTGTTTTATCTTAGGAACTAATCTCAATGAAATGAATGAGCGAGATATCTGTATCGTTTGGTGTGAGAGAGTGAAAGAGATCGCATTGTAATGGTGATCGGAACGTCTCGTGGCGGTTCGGTGGTTACACGAATTGCTTATTTATATCTCTTTCTTACAACAGATATGACGCATAATATTTGAACGTTCTTTCCTTGTCATTACAAACTGCATATACATGTGCGTAGGTATATAGGTAAATTCTAGTAAGCTTTTAGAGCACTGGTGTTCGGATATAACTACTCTAGTATTTCAACTCAATGGGGTGTCGTCATCAGTTAAAAAATAAATTTAATATTTTAAATTTACCATACCTACCAAAAATATACCATCTTTGTTACTTTCAAAAACACAAATTAAAATTAGTTGGGAATTTGAAATTTCGGTAAATTATGTGGATATCCGTTATCCTCTTATTAACCCAAAAAATCTGAAAACGTCGGTTGATAAACTTATTATCTTGTTTTGAAGCTGTGATTAAAACTAACAATCATTATTTTTAATACACTCGAGAGCAATGAATCCGGGTCACTTAAAGAATGTTAAAAATCTCGGAAACTAAAAATGATAGGTTAATGCAATAAATTGTATTTAATAGACAATGTAATACTCCTTAAATGAAAGTAAAAAAAATATGAGTCACCATAAATTTTATTAACACAAAATTACATAAAGAAAAAACTGCTGATCTCTCCTTAAAACAAAAATAGGAAACATGAAATTTTTGAACTTTATTACGATTTTCTTGAATTTTAATACTTCGTATTGCCTCCTCGTGCTTCCATTACTGCGTTTACGCGGTTTGGCATGCTGTACACCAAGTTCCTTATACGATTTTGGGGAATATTCTCCCATTCCTCTGTGAGAGCAATTTTGAGCTCACGAAGCGTGATTGGGGGAGGGTTTCGTTGTTTTACGCATCTGCCTAGCTCGTCCCAAGCATGCTCGATCGGGTTGATATCCGGGCTGCGCGCTGGCCACTCCATACGAGTAATGTTCATCTCTTGAAGGTAGTCATTCACAATCCTACCTGTATGAGGTCGGGCATTGTCATGCATAAATATAGCATCCTCACCTAAATTGACCATAAATGGACCAACGTGATCATTGAGGATTTCTTCCACATATCTTACGCTAGTTAAAGAGCCGTTTTCTATGATCACCAGCTCTGTGCGACTTTCAGAAGAAATTCCGGCCCACACAAGTACAGACCCACCACCGTAGGCTACTTTTTCTTCGATGCATGCTTGCTTGAATCTTTCCCCTGGTCTTCGATACACTCTGTGTCTTCCATCGTGCTTGTAGAGCATACATTTTGATTCGTCGGAGAACATAACTTTTGACCAATCTTCAATACTCCAATTTACGTGGCTCTGGGCATATCTTAGTCTCGAAATACGATGCCCACGCTCCAGTTTAGGGCCGTTTGCAGGTCTAAGGGGTTTTAAGTTAGATTCAGCAAGCCGACGTCTTAATGTCCATGCACTTGGGTTACTTCCTCCGAGGCGTCGAAACTGATTGGTGAGTTCAGTTCCTGTGAAAAAGCGATTTCGAAGCATGGTGTTCACCAAGTATCGGTCTTCTCGTGCTGTGGTACACCTGGTTCTGCCCGTTCCTGGTCTGCGTAGGTTAGAACCAGTTTCTTCGTAACGTCGGAGAACTCTTTGTACTGTTGACAGCGACACACCGACAGTCCTGGCTGTATCGCGCTGACTCCGGCAGGTTTCCAGCATTGTAAGTATTCTGGTGCATTCTTCAGGCGTAAGCGACATAATTTCAGCTTGAATAATGAATATAGAGCACTATCAACATGGTTTATGTACCCACATAAATGACAGATTACAAACAAAAGCAAAACCAAATGCTGTAATTTCGTAGTTCCATCTTCGAAAGTGGCCCTTTTTCAAATTTGATTTTTTCATGATATAACTTTACAATAACTAAGAAGTTTTAATACCTTCATTTAAGGAGTATTACATTGTCTATTAAATACAATTTATTGCATTAACCTAGCATTTTTAGTTTCCGAGATTTTTAGGATTCTTTAAGTGACCCGGATTCATTGCTCTCGAGTGTATTTTCATTTTTGCAATAACGCAGGCTCATCGGATTAAATTAAACATTTTAGAGAGGAAAAATTATAGTCATGTGTGGTATGTATTCGAACCTGCGCCATCCATCCCTATAACCGGGGCATGCTCTGACCATTTAAGCTAACATGACATAATATGACTCACAACTTTAACTTTGCTCTCAGCTCTTCTAGAGCCTGTCTCGCATATGATTTTTTATTATTACTGATAGTATATCCCTTGCCTGATGCTAAGTAAATGTGTAATATGGTCGAAGGCGATGCCAGGCTTCATCTAGATTTACTGGCTCTTAAGGACAGCGGTCGGAACACACCGTTAAGTGCCAACAACAGATTTTCTACTGGAGGGTGGTAGCTAGCCAGGCGGGCATTCCAAAAATACCCTACCACGACTCAAACGAAGCTCAAGCACGCGAAGTAACTGTATCATAAACCTTCTGCGCAGCAGCCCATAGCTAATGCCACTGAGTTAACAGTTCCTCAAAAATTCTATAGTGTAGTACTCACCATTATAATAATTAATCATAGCAACCTCTACAATTCATGATAAATATATTTTTCTCTGTTAAGAGTATAGTTTTTAACAAAATAACTACCTAACATATAGACAAAATGGAAGGTCAACCCATCTGCATTAAACCATTCCAGCTGCTCTCTACATAGTAATTCAACCTCCTCTTGGCGAGTTATGTTAAAATGTGAGGTGCATACTCTCCGCACCAGCCGCGGCGACGACGCCGAAAGCGCGGCGCGGCGGCTGCGGCGGCGGTACCAGGTGAGACGGAACAGGAGCGCGGCGTGGCTGTAGCGGCCGTAGCTGCGATGCGCAGCGTCCGGTGCGCAGCGTATTGATCGCGTCGGAGGCGGCGCGGCGGCGGTGGCGCCACGCAGCGGCCGCCGGCTGCGCACTCTCGCCGGCTAGGCTGTCAAACACGTGACGTAACGCTAGGGCGGCGAACACACCGCCGTCGGCAGCCGCCTGTTCAGTACGTCCGTGTGTCCGCTCCGCCCGGTCGCGCCTCCTCCGTGTCCGTGGTGCACTAGTCGCCATCGCCGCGGCTCGCTGCACGTTCACAGCAGCCAGCGCCGCGACAGGTGAGCTAGCATCGTCGCCCGCCGCCGGCTCCGACCGCCTGATCGCGCGCTTCCCGATGTGCCACTCGAATATTTCAATGTTTATAAACAGCCGGTCGCATCCACTCGGTCTCTCTTGTTATTAGCGTGTCCCTGACAGCGGCTTCCCTCCACGCGCGCTCTAAGCCCTCGCTGCGCGCTGCTCGCTGATCGTATGTATCTACACTTGCACTTATACATTATCCCTTACACCCGAATTCATTTTGTGACATACCAACATGCTGTTTTAGAGGTAATGTATACATAGACGTGCATTACTATAAATAATAGGACATCCATTGTTTTCATAATGCGCAAATCAATTAAGTACTATAATGGGTACACCTATAGGTACTTATTGTATATTTTAGAGGCAGGTCTAAAGATTTTGATATCTATCTTAACTAACAACGTGTCTAGGTCCCTTTTACCTAGTTGTGTTGTGTTGCTCTACTATTTAAGCTTTTACGAATTAAATAATAACTACCTGGGTATTTAAACTTTGATGTAGAGAATGTTAAAATTTATTAAATCGAAAGTAAAACAGGCTCATCATTTTAAATGCGCTGCGTTTGCGTATGTTATTGGTGGATTGCAAAATTGCTGACTCTACCAATGCAACGCAACGTTTTTAGGTGCAATTTCCTCAAAGGCTGTGATCAATTGCGCAACAATTAACTTGTTTCGACCACTATTCGTACCTACTCGTGACATTTTCGCCTTATGAACTGAATCAGGTAGGTTACCCATTCCGCGTCTGCTTACTACTGAATCTGTGCATTATAGGTACTGGCGTATGTTATGGAAAATGCTTTCGGAAGCCTATACGTACCTACATATACATACGTATATATCTGGGAGTTGAATGGAACCATATGTTCGAATTAGATCAATTATTGACGGGTGAGATCTGTTGGTAACATTATCTGTGTGTTGTTTACAATGCCGGCTTCAATTATCCGCATACCCGCGCAACTACGGCAACTACCTCCGCCGCTGACTGCCGCCGCCGCGTCGGGAGGCGCGCTAACCTACTTACCATTGTTTTTACTTGGACTGCAAAACATCGGCATCGTCTGAATACTAACGACGACAAAGAGCAGCTAATCTATCACTTTTGTCTCTGATCTCTGTACTCTATAATCTGCGTAGTTCAGGCTAAGGTCGCAAGTGAATTATTTATGAGATTGGTTCTTATCTGTACCTCCTACTTAGTTATATCGTTACGAACTGTATTAAAGGTCGAACCGTGTTTTAGGTAACGGTGATTTTCACACTTAGATTCACGATTTAGATTGAATGAGTCACTAAATTATGGACATATCTAAAGAAAGTTATAGTAGAGTAGGTAGCGTCGTGAGACTGATACCTATCTTAGTAGTTTTCAATGCTTGAATACTATTTAGATACAATTTCGAGGTACCTAGGCTATTTATAGACTACTGACGACTGACCTGGGTGACTAGATATATTTTCATTTTTAGATAAGGGTATACCTATTATAATTTTGAGCACAGTATTGAACATTTTGTCATTTCAACGGAATGTACTATAAGCCATTTTTATGGCGCTCGTTTTCTGTGGTTGGAACTTCTAAATTTTCTGGAAAACCTAATCGAGGTCTGCGAAGGTAATGCCATTAGTTGATGCCAAATAGGTGCTTACCTAATACACACCGCGACCTACTTTTCGTCGTTGATTTGGTGAGGTCATGTCCAATTTCTAAGTCTGACTGATGACAGGAAACGTGCATTTTCTTACGCTTCTACAGGTTGATCTAAACATAGGACATCCTGTATTTGCACATTTGCCTGTCATGTTGAGTAATAGACGAAAGTAGGGCGACAAGGACATTATTTTATTATAATATGTTGTTACAAAGAAAAATTCTCTTGTATAAAGAGTTTGAGGAATTTGCACTATCATTTAGAAAATGTTGTTGGATGGACTTGAGCCATGTTGGGATAATCCAAACATGGTAAGCTCATTGCGGGCAATGAACCATCTTTTCGGTTTAGAACCGGTAACTATTCTCTGTGATGAGATGATAGGTGCCTCGTTCTTCATTGTTTTCATCGTTATCTTCATACTTAACATAAAAAAAATTAAGTATTGTTGGTACATATCTGCTAGTAGATCTTGTATATTGTAATGCCGGTAGAGCATTGACTGATTCCAAATGGAGGCAAAAATGTTTCGTAATTTATTTTACCTATTGATAAACTAGATCCAAATTTTTGCTCGATTTATTAACAAGAAAGGCAGCTCTTCTTTGCTAAATATAATGTTCGGCGCCTAATAAAAGACCGACCTCGTTTATGTTACTGATCGAAAATAGAAAGAGTCACGAGTCTCAAGTTCAATGGTACCCGGTGCTTTGTTATATTCATAATGGAAGCGGCTTCAATATTGCACGGTGACATTTCAAGCTAATCACAACATCTGCGCGTACAAAAGAAGTACCTACTCTGGCTCTATCTATAGAGATCATATCGTGCAGTCCGAGTAGAGCAAACGCAACCATACTGGAAGCGTTGAATGGCAAGTTTTCGACACCACTGATTTTAATAACAACGAACGCCGGCCGGTGTTTACTTAAATGGAAACATTTGTGGTTTCGACGGAAGTGGCTGTTCAAGTCATTACTTTGTGGTTTTATTGCTCTGGGATTGAATCGTCGTCGCCGATGGGAATACGGCATGCCAACAAAGGTTAGAGCGCACTTACATTGTATCGCTGTGAACTATCACACGATATCACATTGCAACTGGCAGTCTAGAGCAGTCTCACTCGCAGATCAGATTCTACTTGATTCACACGAGACACTATATCCACATGCTGTATAAACGTAAATGTGCTAATTGCGAATTCGCGCAAAATTTAAATACATACAAGTAACCGTGTTTAAATTTGTAGTCGCATATATCACATCGTAACATAATTCACAAAAAGTTTAAACTGGTCTGGTCAGGGGTAAGCAACAAAAGAATCACAGTACTCTCTATGGACTTTACCGTAACTTTTGATCATCTATTGTAGACCACAAAAGTTGTATTATTAAATTTATGGTATAAATTTGACTTTTCTTGGAAATCGCATGTTTAGCTTGTATACTAACATACAAACAGAAACCAATTTACATATGCATTACATTAAATATGTTACGCAGCGCATATCTTACTTATGTTAGCTCTACACTGAAAAATGGAGATCTTGTATGGGGGAATCCCACCAAAAAACAATCTGCCTTTATAGCCAAAAAAATTGCATTCGAGCAATGTGCCCGCACATTGCTCGAATCATGAAGCATGGCGATCTGAAACGATTTATTACTATCAATTTATTATATACTGTCTACCCAAGTTTTGCAAATCAAATACGCTGATATTTAATTTTAATTTGGATTATTTTTCCGTCTATTTTACCCATCATAATTGTCTGCAGAAAACGGTAACGTTTTAACGGTTCCGTTGTTCTGTAGGCCGAATAAGGTGAAACTTCTTCTTTTATTTGCTTCTTTTATTGTTGCTCATATATCTTTGATCCACCTGATGATAAGTGAAAATGCGGTCGAAAATTTTGTTCAGTCCTATTCAATGACAGTTCAGTGTCCAGTGTCCTTTGTTTGACAACTATAATTTTAGTGTTAGGGAATCCATCCGAGAAAACTCTCATGTCATTCTTGGCCTATGGGTTGATGCCAATGGGTGAGAGTTTCCTGCAGGTAGGCTTTGCAAGCCACCTACTGGACAAATACGTGCCGGTGTGTTCCGGCAGGTGTGCTTGCAACCCAGTAATTGTAGGTTAGACTGCACAAAATCTTCACTTACCATCAGGTGGGACAATGATAAATGAGCACTAATAAAAGAAGCTCGTAATACTTAAGGGCATATACCCGCCAGCCAAAGCGTAAACTTATTTATAAATTTCACTTGTTATTTTAAAAAAACTCGCATGTAAATATAGCTTATTATTAGACCTATTGTTTCCGATTTGAATCCATTTTTTTGGACTATTATTAACAAAGTTTAGTTTATAGCGTTTATATAGCACTTGTTTTTAGGAGTTTGAGCGCGTTATTCAAGCGCATTTCCTAGTTCCAGTGTGTACAATATTTTTATTAAAACAATATAGTACAGATGTATAAATAACTTCCCATTATAGAAAGTGCATTATATTCCCCATATTTGTAGTACAATAGAAATTTTAAAACATGTTTATTTTTCTTGAAAGAGGTGCTTAAAGTTAGGTCTTTCTTTTATCTAAAATTACGAGTTTTTGAGCTAGTGTAATTTCAAAACTGTATAATTTAATGAAAATCTGATGTACAACAAACATAGGTATTAGGATACTTAGGTAAAAATTTATTAAGTTTTATTCGCTATCATTAAAATGAGATTAGAACTGCGTTTGTATGAAGGCGTTCGTCTAAAATATACCCTTAAATATTTTCACCTTACTTCTTGCTGCTACAATACTCTAATGCTTCCAAATTAAGTACGAACCAAAATTGAGCGTAAAACTGCTGTACTTACGACAGACAACAGAAGCAGTAAGAGGTTTTCAGTATACACATAATATGTACCTACCTAGCTATGAAGTTGTAAGTAAACAGACTGACGACCTTGTACTCACCTAAACGTTTTGATTCATAACCTTGATCATATACTTAATGCAAGTAGTAGGGGACCTCGCAAATGCATCATCGGCTTGCGTTGATGTCCCCGAAGTCCGACAATAGCGCCCTACCCAGCACGTGGGCACATGACAAAGCTAGGCGCGGCCTGTCCATTTCCACATGCGTTTATTGTGCCTTTATTATTTGTTGGCCGATCACTGTTGCTCTACAAACTGAGTATGTGTACATATGGACCATTAATGGTGAATAGCGTTCAATTTAAACGCGACTACAAATTTATTTGTAAGCTCTCGTCGACATGCGTTAAGCCACAGAGTCTCGAAATGCTAACAGGCTTGTTGGAAGGGTATCGTGTTTGAGCCAAGTATAGCCCAACCTTTGTGAAGTCACTTTGGGACATAACGAATTCTTGTGAGTGGGTTAGAGGTAAGATCGTTTGCTCGTCAAGAACTTAGGTATACCTACTCAAATTTCATTTTATATAAAAAAAACATCGTAAAGTTCAATTATGAAGTTCTTCAAAGTTAGATTCTCATTGAACATTTTGAATTGTTCAATTGAACATATTGAATATTCCCATTGAATCTGGTGTGTAAGTTAACCTATTGATTGCCTTCGAGTACTTAACTATGATATACATACTCGGAAAGTAGTGTTTGTTTGATCCGAGTAGCGTGAGTTATTTTGTTCTGTTTATTATCATGAATTAAAAAAAAACCTTTTAAGTGGGATATTACGGCTCCCGGACAAGACGCATTATTTAAAATTTAAAAAGATTATATAAATTGGCAGGGTAGCAAGTATATATACTCGCATATAATTATAAGTAAATTATAAAAAAAAAATAACAAAAACTTTAGGTACTTAATTAATTTCACATATTGTTTTAACTCCTCAACAAATTTTATAGTATGTATTTTCTACTAATGTTATCATTTTCAGAAAATATCTTAGAAAACTACTGTTTTTTTACTTTCCTCATATTATAATGAAATGTAGAGTGTTTGACACGGATGTAAGTCTTTGATCCCTACTTGGACTAGCCGCATTAATTTTAAATAGGTACTAAGTACTCATGTTATTACACCTATTAGCAATAAATATTATAGAAAAACTATTTTTATTTTCCTCATATTCGTAGTGAAAAGAAGAGTCTTTAACACGAATGAAAGTCATCTATTCCTATTTACGAGTATAAATTGAACTTTAATTTGTTTTTCATATTTCAACGTCCCAATTAACGCACATGACTATAGTTTTTCCTCTCGTAAATTTGTAATTTTGTAATCTCAGTAATTTTAAACAGCTACTCTTGTTATTATATATAATAAAATTTATAAAAACTACTAATTAAAATATTGTTATGTTTGCAATAACGCCTACTCTGCGGATTACATTACATAATTACAAATTTATGAGATAAATATTTAGTCCCGCACATGACTACAACTTTTTCTCTCGAAAATTTGTATTTTTATGAAACTAGTACTATTTTATTTCCTAATATTCGAAATGTAAAATAGAATGTTTATCACGGGTTAAAGTAATCAATTCCTACTCGAACTATAGCCGCCCTCCCTGCGCTCGGGCGTCTAAATACTTCGTATAGCCCACTCAACGAAGGAAAAATAGGGGAATTAATTTGTGTAAAAGCGAATTATGGTATACATAGTTGTAGGGAAAGGTGTCTAAAAGTACTGATGAGTAGGGGCGGAGCTAACGGGTGGAGGGGAGTCAAGGTCCCTGTTTTGGTTTTTCACTAATAAGTATGGGAATTAATTCATTTCGACTCTTGTATAATAAATAATCTAATGTTCCACAGGCGGAGTTTTCAAAGCCTTTTTTAAAAAAATCAGCAATTGTTTTCGTGCAAAATTTCTTACATTTTCGTAAAGCTTCTATCTATCACTATTATAACAATTTAACACGATTAAAAAAGATAATGGTTCTCACCTCTCCTTATTTTGGGTCATAATTGAAGGGAAGGCAATGTAATCTAGTTTCTGGCTAAACGTCGACAGCTGCGCAGGCAGGGCAGGGCAGACCAGGAAAGCTGTCCTATTTGTAATCTTTGGCAACCCGCGAAGTTTACGTTGTCGTCAGTCCACCCAGTGCGGGGGCCTTCCTACTCGAAACTAATATATAATCATAAAACTTAATAAAAAATTTGTTGCATTTCTGTAAACCAAAGCACCAGGGGCTAGAAATAACGATTAAATGTAAAGTATTTGTAGATATAAACTCCCAACTTACCAGAAGATATTTCGATCATAAATCGAGTATTTCATTCTTGCCCACTTTGTTCTACAGTTTAAAGAAATACGCCGTTCCAACGGTTTCTAATATTCGTTGCGTTTACCATTACAATAATCCGGGCTAGCCTGACCTAGACCTACTATTATTTAATCTGTACTATAGTTAGCAGGGCTATAAAAATGGGACGGGGCTTTAATGGAACTGCATTTCTTATCTGAATATTACCAGTGTAGTTGATATAATATGATATGAACAGATATTTGAGTAGGTTATATATACAACCTCGCCGTCTTGTCAACCATAATAATTATCGTTTTATATACTCGTAAGGTAACTTTATGGTTTAAGTAACTTCTTGACCGACAATATGCTTCACAATGCTAACATTTGCCAATAATTCTGGCTGTAATTGATTTACTTAGAATGGACTTACATGCTGATTGTTGCTGTGAAAATAACCTTGGGGAGTGAGTACTTACAGCACTTCATGATAGGTGCAGAAGTCGTGAAGGGCTCAAGGGTACCGCTGTGGTACGGACCTAGGTGCAGTCGTTGCCGAGACTATTTTGGGAGATTGAAACTACTTGCCCCGGTATAAAAATGTTGAACCATTGGGAGTCAGCCCTGCTTTTAGACCTCTTTGCCATGTGATTATTTCGAGAGACACTAATCAGGACAGCGTTTGCCTCGAGCTCGGCGTTTGATTGTGTAACCTCTGATTACCGCTGACCTTGAAACCTTCTCAATATTACATCGACCGGGGTAGACGGTCGGATGACGCCAAAACTGCCACCGTAATGAATGCGGTGGGGTCATCCGGGTCGTCTGATACATGCCTTGAGTGGGACAAGGAATTTGAAGTGTTGAACGGAAAAACGGTCGAATAGTTCTCAGCCTGGACTAGTGATTCGTGTGTTGGGGAGCCTTGTTGAAATATCGACGAGCATAGCTTTCAGTGAATTGTCCTATAGTGGGGAGGTTGAAATCTCAGTTTCATACGTACCACAGTGCCCCGGCGCATTGCAAAGGAAGAGATTCTGAATCACTTGCAGTTAATGAAGGTGGTTCACTAGTATGACCGCACACTACTGAGGCGTAAGCCATGATAAGATGAATGCAGATAATGTAAAGGGTCTTCTCATTTCTATGAGAATTTACTCTCTTTACGGACTAAAGGACCAAAACGACTCATGATAAAGGCTGCCCTTTAGGTGCTCAGGAGGTCAATCTTCATTGGTCTGCAATGAATTTCGGCCCATTAGGTACCTAGATACTGCACGCAGCCTGTGCTAGATATTATGGGGGTTGCCATTACTCCTCCACTTGCCAGGCATCTTGGGGGATCTATGGAATCTACACAATACCAGAAAAAAACCCGACAAAATAGCGTCCGTAATCTGCTTGATGATCAAAATAGAAGTAATTAGAGTCCATTTATCCAGTGATAAGTTACAGTAGAAACACCTGGAATCAAAAAACACGGGTTTATTTTTTATCCCAATCAGAAATTAGTTACAAGAAATAATTCGAAAACTCATATTTCCTTTTTCAAATAACGCGGTAGAGTCAGTCACGGGTAAAACAGTTCTTGCAAATCAGTAACGCGCGTGCACCGGTAAACTAACATTATACTTTCGAATTTTCTTGGCCGAATTTCAATTCACCGAAAACGGTTGAAATATTTTTGTAGTGCCAGAGATTCTTGTCATCACTTTTTTTAGTCCTTAAAGACACTGTACCTCTATAGCCGCCTGCAATAACAATTATACAATTAACTTTCAACATAACGTAATTTTCAAAATAATGTGAAGTAAAAAAACATATACCAATACTAAAACAAATACTAGAATTAAATAAACGCACATTGAGTAAATTTTAAATTTAAGTGACTAAAAAAGGCCTCTCCTCTCCTAAGGACTAGTCGAATTTCCCACCAAGTCAGCCTTAACGATATAATTCACCGGGCTTTTACCAGAGCCAATGTTGCAGTTATAATTGAACCGAATGGTCTGATACGTGAAGATGGTAAGAGACCTGACGGCATGACTCTGGTTCCGTGGAAGTTAGGGTGGCCCTTAGTGTGGGACGCTTTGACACTTTAACACTGTCATATTATTTTTCTGAAACCAAGGTGCGGGCTGGCGCCATGGCTACTTCGCCGGAGCAACTCAAGCGGCGCGGCGCAACAATGCTTACCTCGGTAGTCGTTACATATTTGAACCAGGCATACCGCCGGCAAAAAAGGGAATAAAAATAATATCAATGCATTTGACTATACGGCTACTTAACGGCAAAATAAAATAAAAACATGAGGTTTTCTGTAAAAGTATATTCGAAAATAAAAAATTCGACGGTGTGATTGATGACCGCATGCACAATACTCTCTTGTAGCTTATTGTGTTTAATGATTTACGTGCCTGCCGAACTTTTTGTCTATGAAGTATAAGTAAATTGATTGAAAGTGTTCAGTTTTTGTACTGGACTGTAGCTTCTCTTCTACTTTATATAAGGCTGAATGAACATTGCCTGGCATATACCTGTCCACGGAAACAAAAGAACAACAAACACATCGTTCAAAATGGAAATAAAGAAAATTGAATTGAAATGAAGCCGTAGCGAACGAAGCCGGCCGCTTCACAGAATGGAATATTTGATTTGATTATTATGAGCACAGAATAGCTATATAGTATGAAGTGGTATTGTATATGCACTTTATTGAAGAAGTCAGTTGTGGTGCTGAAATAAAAAGAGAGTTTATTCTGGAATTTGATATCGAACAAAATGAAACAATAAGTCCTTACGCATCGTCCGAAACTAACGGTACCGGTTCATTTTAGTATAATCGTTAGGCTACGTCAGAGGCATTGACATAACATCCGTTATATGTCCACCTTAGAAGAAAAGGCTATCCCATTGGTTGGAGGGTTAGGCTCTTACGTTACGACTGCCATATTTATCGAAGCTGCCATAGGAAGATATAGCGGGCCAACTATAGCCCAGCGTCACATATTCAGGCGTTCTGATATCTTAGACATTATAGGGCTTATCATGTAATCTATCCAACAAGCAGTGCTGAGTCCACCTAGTAGACTGAGGCCTGTTAGCAACCCATACTTGTCTCTTACTTAACAAAATTCTGTATACTGTCTCTATATAAAAATATATGACAAGTGATAATTGATGGAAGACTTATGTGACTTATGTCGCAGAATAAAAAGGTTTATGGTTATGTTTGAAATAATATGCCAGGCATTTTTGTTTGGCTGCAGAAGCTCGAGAACGTAGACTCCACCACCAGGGCGTTGAGGGCCTTTTGGCTTAGTGTAGGTAATTGAGTGACAGTGATAAGTAGTGAAGTGAGTCCTACATTATACAGAACACAAGAACCCATAGTTTCTTCCCCATAATAGAGACAAAAAGATAGGTGTTCATGGACACATCCTTAACTTTACTCTATTTAGCAGTTTAAGACAAGCTAAAATTACTCATTAGTCCGTACTGTTGGCTAGATTGTAATATAATGACGTACTAAGTATATAATTAGAAAAGAAAAAAAAAATTGTTTGGTACGTAGTCATTTGTAAGAAAAGCTTTTTCATTCTTGATAGGAGTAAAACAGTCTAGATGATGAGTAAGAAAATTAGACGTAGCAGCCCGTGACC
The DNA here is from genome assembly GCA_963854805.1 of Plagodis dolabraria. Taxonomy (NCBI): domain Eukaryota; kingdom Metazoa; phylum Arthropoda; class Insecta; order Lepidoptera; family Geometridae; genus Plagodis; species Plagodis dolabraria. Next base: position 16,221,782 of record OY978440.1, on the reverse strand, counting down.
TAAAATAAATGCTAGCTTATATATTGCAGTGCGAGTAAGCATTGCCATGCAACGTGGCAATGCGGCCAGCATTCTGGGAACCTTGCCAACTGGGATCGGATTAATGTATTTGAATTTTATGTTATTATGATGGTGTGTTATATTCTAGTATATTTTTTTATGTAGAAATAATACAGGCTTAGCGCCTTGCATATATAAAATATGTATTATAAAATATTGTGTATAATTTTCGTACACGTTTTTAACACAATATGTACTACTTCCCTCTGTCTCCCTTTTCAATCTGTTAGCCTGACATTGCGAATGCGAGGGGTCCTCCTGATTGTTAGTGCGCCACATGTCTAATCTGTAGGGTAGCAAAATTTGAACAAATATTACGACGGTATCCTATTGATTATCTTAAAACGAATTCTCTATTAATGCGACTCCTAATAAGATTTTTTTTAAATTATATCTTAGGTCTTGTTTACCATCTCTCCTGATAAATAAGTTTGTCTTGGTTCGCAAGACGTGTTTTTTTTAATATTATTTTTTTAGACCCTCTCGTCCGTAATCATAGGTATATATACATACATAGGTATATAATACGCGATTACATTTGCTTTCGATGTTTGAAGATTGAATCTTGAAGACTCCAGTTCTTGGATACGGCGCCGGCTCCGTGTTCTCTGGATACGGCGCAGAGTGAAATCCTTTAGGCTGTCGTACGATTGCACACCAACGACCAGGACGTTACCGATCTCATCTAAGTGTGACGGAGGATATAGCTCAACAAAGGTATTCGTCTGCCCAACTCGTGTTACTGGGGGACTTAAATGTTTATTATCATAAGTGGTTCTTTCAAACCAGGACATCAATCACGCTAGGAAAAAGGCGAATAAGTTAGCCTTGTTTTAAGCCTTTTTATTTTGAGGGGGAAATGCCTTCGCACTACCCCTCCACCATGGGGGCGGTGGAAGGGGATGTGTGGGACTTGAACCCACTAAAACCCCCCCGTGAGCAGTCCTCCGCCGAGGTGGGGCAAGATAAGGTCGCGTTAGCAGTCACTATCTTGCCCCAGCGGTAGGCCCGAATTCGATCGGGCCTCTGCGCCAGTGAAGGGGCGACCCGGCTCACCAAGGCCACCCCTCAAACGTGTGGGGCCGTACTAGCTGGTGGAGAGTCCCCCAACTCTCCCCCAGTGACACCACTACGGAAAAGGGAGGAGGCGGGCGAACTGCCGCCTCCTCGCTCCCGTTCGTCTGCGCCAGAGCGGGGCAGCATGGACATTATCCTCCCTGACCCGCTCCGCGGCCTCCTTCTGCGCCATTACCGCTTCGCAGAAGGAGACCACCACCTGCCACGATCTCTCTCCGCCGAGCATAGCGTTTACAACCCTCGGCAGTGAGAGATCCCCTCCTATGAGAGCTGAAAGCGTGTGCCGCTGCGAACCCCATGCGGCACACACCACCAGTCCCAACCGGGACCCAGACCCCCTCTAGTGATATCCGCGTGCCAGGAGGGGGTCTCCCCCGAGGTCCATGAAACAAAAGGGCCTCGGTTTTGGAGAGGGCAACCTCCAGACCCAGGGCGCGTATGCGACTGACCACGAGAGTTGTGCCCACCGTGGCCAACCGCACTGCCTCACTAAGGTCCCTCCCTTTGGCCACGACTAGGGTGTCATCCGCGTAGCACGCGACCCGCATACTTGTGGGGAGCGTACCATGCAGCACCCAATCATAGCCCACGTTCCAGAGGAGCGGTCCCAACACCAACCCCTGTGGAACACCGCAGGCGACGCGACGGCGCCTCAGACCGTCGCGTCCTCCCACCAGGACCTCGCGGTCCTGGAGGTAGTCAGCCAGCAGCCTTCGCAAGTACAGGGGAACTCCCTGATACCGGAGCGCCTCCTGTATTGTCCCATGTGGAAGGCTGTTGAAAGCATTTGGCTATGTCAAGCGAGACCGCCAATGCCTTTTCGCCCCCGCTGACCGCGTCCTGCGTCCATCCCTTTAGCCAGAGCAGGGCGTCTATTGTAGACCGCCCCGCTCTGAACCCATACTGGGCCTCCGATAGCTGAGGCCCAGTTCTCTCCAGGTGCCGGATGACACGACTAATATTATAAATGCGAAAGTTACTTTCTCTGTCTATCTGTCTCTATCTCGCTGTCAAGCCAAAACTACTGGACTGATTTGTATGAAATTTGGTATGGAAATAGTTTGAGACTCGGGGAAGGACATAGGTATAGAACATATACACCAGACATAGGATAGTCTTTATCCAACTGCGCAAAAAGATATTAATGTTTACGCGCGACAACCGAAGTAGGTACGCGCGGGCGAAGCCACGGCTGGAAAGCTATTACTATATTTATTTAGATTACAGAGGCACGGTAATATTATCCATACATTATTTTAACTCGGCTCTGTCCTTGAAATAAATACCTACAGCTGCGCTGTACTTAAATATGCAATAGGGCTCGCCTCCAGCATTACATTTGCCTACTTTGTGTTTCCATTTAGTTTTGTGATTGTAAATATACATTTTTTAAATAAACAAATAATATACTATTATGTGAATTGAACAGGAAGTGTTCACTAAATATGCGTGTTGTTTTTACACTAGTAGGTACATTTAATTAAAAAACCATGTTTATATTTGAATGAAAATCGGTCATAAAAATTTGTGACCGAAAAATATTTGTGAGACGTACGAAATGCTTTATTTTAAAATATTAAAAATCCGAATTATTATATATAGCTTATAATTACCTACTTCACTTGTGTCAATCACTTTCCTTTACTCTATTCACTTTTTTATTAATCGAGACATTTTTTTCGGGGAATAAAAGGAAATACTTATCCATTAAAAAGACTCATATTATGGACCGTCAACTATATGTATATCATAAAATAATTTTACTTACTAGTAAGTAAAATTATTTTCAGTTTCGTAGTTTAAAAAAAGTTATCTCTGGATGCGTTTTTGACGAATTCATGCAACCAAAAACAGCACTACATCCTACTCGTCATATTAAGTATGTGAATATGTACTTGAACTTATTTTTGGTGCAAAAATCGCGCGGTTATTGTTAAAAAAACAAACCATTCGCTCGTCACTGCGGCACAGTCGCGACACTTGAGACTGTCTGCGTGCCGAGCGCATGCCAAGATCGAGGCGCGTAGGTATAGCTCTCGTTTCGTCTGAAGTCGAAATGCTGTATAGATAATATTACCGTGACAGAGGTGACCAACGGACGCTTGTAGTAACTGAGTTATTGTCATGGGTCTATACACTAATCAATTTGGCTGGACCCAACCGCCTGCTGCGGGACTAGTTTGTGGGCCCAGTCAAAGTAGATAATCTGTTACTTCCACTGAATACAGAGAGTACATAATATACTAATTCTATTTTTTATGACTAAGTCTCGGCTGCCCGACCGTCTGTCCATCCATCCTGCCTGAGGGCTATTTCTTAGGGGCCGTTACAGGTTGCCGGTTGAGAGTTGCTTGGTACAGCAGATTGTCAACAAACAATAAGTGTAAAACAAAAGGGGTCCCTCATCGAGAAACTAACCCCGCGACGCGAAGTATTATACTATTAAGTAATTATTATTTATTATTATTAAGTATTATTACCTTATGTTCTATGCCCGCAGGTAAAATGGTAAATTACCGTTTTAATTGATTGGTGAGTAACCAATCAATCTTACCTCATGGTAAGTGATGTTGAGGCCAAAAGTGTGAACACTCTTAACCTAGACTTACTGAATATAAAGGCTAGCTGATGGAACACACCGATATGTATTGGGCTATAGATTGTCAACTTGAAGGTGGTAGCTAGCCAGGGCGGCATTTGTATTTGGCACCATTCGGTGAAAGTCAAACCCGCAGAGATTCGAGCAATGAAATTTCTGAGCGGTAACCTACAGCCATTGCCACTGGGCTGTCACTGCTCTTGTTATTGTGTCGGAACAAGCTCGAAGCTCAGGACTAACCTCTACCTATAACAGATGCATTCGTAACAAGCCGCAAGATTTGCACTGCGCCCATCACTTTGAGACATAGTTATTAAGTCTCATGTCATGTGCCTGTATTTTCAATGGCTCTCAAGGACTACACCCGGAACACACCGTTAAGTGCTTGGCGACAAATTTTCTACTTGAGGGTGGTCGCTAGTCAGGCGGGCATTCGCAAAATGCCCTTCCACCATGCAGTGAAGCTCAAGCTCGGGATTCGAACCGTGGATCTGCTGCCCGGCAGTCCGTAGCCAATGCCACTGTGCCATCACTGCTTCGTATATAAACAGATATTGTATAACTTATCCTCACATTTCAACATAAAGTTTTGCCTTTAATGCTTATTAAAATACCTATTTTATACCGACATGTTTAACATTGAGCTATTATACAGAATGTCCCAAGAAGTAGTGATATACTGAAGCTGGGAGGTAGAGGACCTAGAGGGCTATCTGGATCACCCCCATGTATATGTTCCGCGATTTTTCGTATTTTCTGAGTTATGACTTTTTTTTAATTTTTCACCTATCGCCGAGTACCATGAGATTTTTATTTATGGTGACGTGAATTATTGCGTATATTATATATTATTTATTTAAAATACATGGGGGTGATCCAGATAGCCCTCTAGGTCCTCTACCTCCCAGCTTCAGTATATCACTACTTCTTGGGACACCCTGTATAATAAACTATAAGTATTGCACAAACTGAAATAACAGCGTGAAGTCTCCGTTTCAGCTACGGCAAAAATGTTTTTGTGTGTCCGGTTTCCGGTTTTTGGTTGTTCTCAATAAAGGTCGCATTTCACATCCGGTTTTATAAAATTTTGTCATATGCATATGGAATTTTTTGTCGTTTCAGATTTTGGATTTATTTATAGGCAGGAATATAGGAGTTGAAATGGTTAAAACAATATTTCAGTTCGAGGCGCTACTAATATAATATTTTACGATGTTTATACTTTTTTACTCTTTCTCACAACTATAACTTAAACTAAAATGTATCTTACATTATGTGGCGTCTATAAAACTGCGTTGATTGCTAAAAAATGGCTGAAAACGGTGAATTGCTCATGCTATTTTAATAGTGTAATTAAAATACTTATAGTCTATGAAATATCAGATGGTGAAATTTTGAAAGTTGTAATTAATGAATCGAGAGTATTTGCATAGAATTTGTAAATCATTCCCCACCCCAGCTCGTAAATATTTATCAGGTATAATAGATTATTGGATTGTCATGGTGAAAGAATTTTTCGAATTGGTCTAGTAGTTTGAGAGCCTATTCAATGCAAACAAACAAACAATCAAATCTTTCCTCTTTATTAGATTAGTTTAGATATGTATTATGTAATGTTTGTTTGTTTGTTTAGGGAGGACATAGATGCTGGCTACCGCCTGTGCGGTCGTCCAGCTCCACCGGGTTTTGGGCGAGGGCCTGGCCCTACAATAGCCCGGGAGGGAGAAGTGCCGAAGGCACTTCTCCCGAGACGGGCGTAGAAGGCGAAAAGCGCTTTCTACCTCCGTCTCCTGCGGACGCCGAAAACGTACCGCTATTATAGGAGGGGTTGACAGCGAGCTCAAGGGCACCACTGTGGTTCGGACCTCGGCTTGTCTCGCTGTCGAGAGACATGGGGGGGATCGGAGCAAAATGCCTCTGTGCAACTGCAGTGTTGCACAATTGGGCCCTACTGAATAATACTCTTTGACTATTTGGAGAGCAATTTATCGTGACCTTGTTTTTGCCTCGAGCTCGCCGGCGAGCTCGGTGTTTGATTGTGTGACCTCTGATTACCTCACACCTGGGGATTTTACCTCGACGACTTGCGGATAACGCTAAAGCTGCCAATGTAATGGCTGCGATGGGGTCATCCGGGTCGTCTAATACCTGCCGTGGTCGGCGACGGGGGGGTTTGAAAAATGGGATAGAAGAGGCAGTCGAGTAGTTCGATGCCTGGACAACCAATGGGTTCGGGTGGTGGGGCGCTCGATCAAAGTATCGGCGGGCGCAGTCCTTATTGAACTGCGCTAGAGAGGGAAGGTTTAAGTCGCAATGCAACTCGGTGTTCCGGATATACCACGGGGCGCCGGTTGCATTACGAAGAAAACGGTTTTGGATGACTTGAAGTTTATGAAGGTGGGCCTCACTAGCATGACTAAACACTACTGATGCGTAAGTCATGATGGGGCGGATGCAGGCAGTGTAAAGTGTCTTCTTATTACTAAGAGACATTTTACTCTCTTTGCGAAGTAGGGGACCAAGGCGACCCATTACGAAGGCCGCTCTGTTACGGACGGTTGTTATGTGATCGTTAAAGGTGAGATGACGATCAAGGGTGATTCCGAGGTATTTTGTTCTAGGAACCCAGGGAATGGGTTCGTCGAACAAAATAAGCGGTTTCGGGTAAGGGGAGCGTGTCTTCTCAGTAAAGCACATAGCTGTGCTTTTGGCTGGGTTGACCGCGATGCGCCATTTTCGGAACCAGTCACCGATCTCGGTGACGGCCCGTTGAATGACGAAATAGGACTGTCTGTTGATATGCCACCCAGTGGTGTAAATGGCGGTATCGTCCGCATATTGGGCTAGGAATACTTTGGGCTGAGAGCGTGGGATGTCACTGGTATACAGTGCAAAGAGAATAGGTGATAGCACGGAGCCCTGAGGGACTCCGGCTCTGACTGGGTGGGGGGAGGAGAGGGTGCCTTCCACGCGATAGCGAAAGCTTCTGGCTTTAAGGAAGTCTTGTAGGATGAGCACAAGACGTTCTGGCACGCCAAATTGGTATAGCTTGTAGATCAAGCCATTGTGCCAGACTTTGTCAAAAGCTTTCGCTACGTCGAGGAAGACTGCTAGCGTAGTCTGGGGTTTGGGGTACTTATTGAAGCCCTCAATGATTTGCTCCGTGAGGCGGTGCACCTGTTGGACGCATGAGTGTCCGGGTCTGAAGCCAAACTGCTCATCTGGGATAAGGTGGTGTTCCTTAGCATGGGACTGGAGACGGTTTGCAAGTAACCGCTCGTAAAGTTTGCCTAAGGCACTGAGGAGGCTGATGGGGCGGTAACTGGTGGGGTCAGATGAGCTTTTGCCTGGTTTGTGAATGCCAATGACATTTGCACATTTCCAGGTGTCTGGGAATAAGCAGTGGCTCATAGCAGCATTGAAGATGCTGACTAAGAGATGGATGAGAGGAGGAGAGAGGGTTTTAAGAACCCTGTTGGAGATGCCATCGGCACCGGGGGATTTGCGCGGTCGGAGGGCCTTGATCAGTCTCTCCACCTCAGCGTAAGTCGCTAAGGTGATTGGTGGGAGTTCAGAGGTGACCACAGAGCTTTTACGTTCGACTTCAGCATCCACCGAATCGAGGTGAGCTTGGTCAACGTGATCTACGTTAGGGGAACACTGAGCCTCTAGGCTATCAGCTAGGCACTCAGCTTTGTCTTCGTCAAAGAACGCTGGGACTAGTGGGACTGGTCTGTATAAGGGAGGCATGTCGTTATGGTTACTTCCTTTCAAGCCTCGCGCCAAGTCCCAGTAAGCATGGTGGCTTGGCACGAGGTTTGAAAGTTTATCGCCCCATTGTTGATCACGCAACTCAGACATGCGACTTTGAACCATGCGTTCAAAGTGGCGTTTCTTAGTTTTGTTCTCTTTACTGGGGTAAGAGTCGTAATGTCGGGTCACTGCTTTACTCTCCGTCACCAATCGTCTCACATCCGCTGGAATGACAAGGCGCCGGTCGTCCGGCACTATGACCTCCTTTGCGGATGCACCTACTACGGTTGAGAGGTGATTGGTGAACGAATCGATCGCAAGGGTTACGTCATCTTTTGTCAGGATGTCGTCAGGGATCTTGTCAAGGTCCGGTGAACTGATAGCCTTTAGGGCATCGCCTACTTGCTTCCAGTTCACTATCGTCTTAGTGGGGCGGGGGAGGTCAGTCGTTGGGTCGGGACCTAGTCGCAGTATAATGGGTCGGTGGTCAGAGTGAAGCTCGTGAACCACTTCTATGGAGCGTACCCGGAGTGTTACGCCTCTGAGTAGTGCCATGTCAAGCAAGTCAGATCGATGGTCTTCCATATAAGGGTAGTGAGTGGGCTCAGTGGGCGCAATTATGTCAAAGTTAAGTTCTGCGATTAGGTTTTCAAGTGCAATACCTTTGGGATTGTTGACGTTACAATTCCATAGGATGTGCTTACTGTTGAAGTCGCCAATCAGAAGGACGGCGCTTCCTAATGAGAACAAGGCTTCTAAGTCAGCTCGGACGATCGGCTTGGAGCAAGCTTGGTAACAGGACGCTATGACTATAGGTTGATGACCAGTCATAGCTAGGAGGCAACAAGATGCTTCCATATTAACAAGAGTCGGGGTAGGTAGAGGAATGCAGTGCAGGGACCTTTTGTAAAAGATAAGAGTGCCTCCCCCACGGGAGTTCACTCTATCATTACGTACCGTTCTGTAATTGGCAAACCTAGGGTTCGCCTTCCCCGGTTTTAGAAAGGTTTCCTGCACGCATAAGATATCGATAAGGTGGGTACAACAAAAGTCGTGGACGAGGTCACGTTGTTTGAAGAGGCCGTCAGCGTTAAATGACGCTAACGAAACTGAGTACGGTTTCGTGCGTTCGGTTGTACTACCCATAGTGGTTGTACTGGGGAGGGGCCTGGGGGACGAAGCGCTTAAGGGCGCTTAGTAAGTTTGCGTGTTCCAATGTGTATTGGATCACGTCCGCTGGGGATTGAGCGTATTGCATCTTGTGGAATAGCTCTTGTACCTCATTGATGTCAACCGACATAGCCAGATCGCTGACTAGGTTGATTGCCTCTTGAAGAGGGGCAGCCATCAACGGCATAGGGGGAGCTTGTGGCCGGGAAGCGGCGCGGGGAGGGGCGCGAACGGTGTTGGCAGCGGGTGCCGGGAGCGCGGGGCGAGCCGGGGCCGGTGCGCGGGCAGGGGCCGCGGCGCGGGCGGGTGCGGGTGCGGGCGCGGGTGCGGGCGCGCGGGCCGGGGCGCGGGCGGTAGCGACGGTCTTAACCATACTGGGTGGTTTAGACCATGCGTTACGGGCTGGGAGCGGCGCGGGTATTACCTGTGAGGCAGGTACTACCGTGAGTTTAGGGCTTACCCGTTGGTAGCAGTCATAAGAGGGACGGGTCGGCCTATGCCTTGCCACCCTGTGGTTCACTCGTGGTGCTTTAGGGCAACCACGGTAATTCGCGGTATGCCCTTGAGCACCGCATAGAACGCAACTGGGTGGGTCCGGCGAGTCCCGGGTGCGAGTGCACGCTGCTGTCGCGTGATCGCCTAGGCACTTAACGCACCTAGCGCGAGCGAAGCAGAAACGGGAGGCGTGCCCGTATAGTTGGCAGTTATGGCACTGCGAGGGACTCCCATTCTTGTATGGGGCTTGGACATCGAGTCCTGAGAGGCCACAGACCTTTTTTAAGTTAAAAATGGCCTTGCCTTCAGGAGTACGATCTAGTACTACGAGTACTAGATCGTAGGGACTGCGGTCCTTCCCGCTGTACATGCGGTGAACTGCATGTACGGGGAAGTCTTGTGCCTTCAGGTCGGCACATACCGAATCGGTATGTACCTCCTTGGGTACACCGCGGATGACCACTCGGAGGACTTTCTCCTCTTCGAGCGCATAAGTGTGGAAGCTTATGCTCTCATTGCGGAGGAGTTTCGTTAGCGCTCTGTGGTCGCTAATGGTGGACACTTGAACTTTAATGCCCTGCTGCGTGGAGCGGGCATTAGTATAGTGGATCCCACGATCCGAAACTAAACGGGACAGCATGTCCCATTTGGTTTTGTCCTGAATGAACAGGGGCGGAGGTGGTTTTTCGCGGCGCGCGCTCGCGTCCTGAGGGGACGCGGCAGTGGTGGCCGGAGCGGAGGGAGGAGACGCGGGGCGCGGGGCGGGGGTCGGCTTCTTGCCAGAGGCGGGGGCCTTAGCGGGTGCCTTGGCGGGAGGGGCGGAGGTTGCGCAACTAGCGGCTTTAGGAGCACGCTTGCGTTTCCTATCTACGACGGTATAGCCGTCGTTGTCTGAGTCCGAGTCGGTGCGTAAGGCGCGACTCGGATCTACCTCCATCTCCGCTTCGGAGTCCGAAGTGGGCTCGACAACGGCGAAGGAGGGACGGGTGCTCGCTGGCCTCCCGATCGGTGAGCGCGAGCGAGACCTCTCACGGGGAGGGGCTGCCACCGTGCGTCTGTTGTCTGGGCCCGGAGCGGGCGAAGCCGGACTGTCCTCTGAGAAGGACCGGGTCAGAGGAGGGACGTTGGCCTCCGGGATTGAAGTCCCGGAGGGAGCAATAAGAGTGTCCGTGAGGCGGGCACTCGCTTCCTCTTCGAGGAGTTGCATATGAGCAACATACAGATCGGGGTGGCGGAGGGCGAAGGTCTGAAGGACCTCCACCTCACCGTTAGAGGGACGTTGCATCCTGAGGGGAATACTCAGGATGGCCTAACGGGTTCTGTCTCCCTCTCGCAACTCGTGAGCTCACTTGTGTGAGAGGGAGTGAGTACCTATGGTGTGCCCTAGTTGTGTACCCTCTCCGAGCTTTTTTCTCGGCGGAGAGGGGTGCTCCTAATGCTGCTCCGGGGTTGACTAGGGGCGACCCCAAGGCCAGTTGTCCCGGAGCCCAGCTTGCTTCGGCTGACCCGTGAAGCGGGAAAGGCCACGGTGCAAGGTTAAACCAAAACAACAACAGTGGCCGTTGTCACCGTAGGGTGTCACACTGCGACCGCAGCAAATGGCGGATTTGATCGTTCAGACGGGTTTGGCTGACGCTACCCCACGCCTGAACGACGTCGCTTAACAGCACAAAGTGTGTTGTTACGCGCACTGTTACAATGTTGTGTTGAGTAGTAAAGTTGTGAAATGCGCACCGAAAAGTGCGGTCAAAACAAGACCACCAGCCCGATAATATGTTGTTCCGAAACAAGGGACTTGGGTAGGTGGTAATGCCTGACGTCTTAGAGCGCCTCTGCGCGACGGCACGGCGAGCTCGTAGCTCACGTTGCACGGCGTTCGGCGGCTGCTCAGCTTCTGCACACAAAACAAAACTTCGTCAGGACTGCGTATTCCAAGGCACTGGTCTGCAACTAGCGTCGGAACGATGACCCGAGTGAGACGGCAATAGTGCGGGGACTATTGCGGTCTCACTGGGAGATACTGGCGGAGCTGTAGACAGGTGTGCACGGCGTGGCGGCACAGGTCGGAATGAATTACCTAGTCAGTGTATTATGTAATGTATTTCAACAAAATATTTATAGTATCGATATCGATTAATTTTTGCACATTTATTACATCCCCATAAACCACGTAGTGGTGGCTAAGCCTATTAGATCACATTTTTAATAAGAGATACAATGAATAAAATTATTTCGTACAAACCAAATAGCATTATTGCTTCTCGTGGGGTTATAGTTTCTTTATGGGGATCCCCATACAAGTAGCATGCTTTTTTAACGTTTTGTGGTTTTTGCTCCATAGTAAAAACGGTAATACCAATGACGAAGCGTCAAACTTGATATGATTATAATCTAATTTCAGCTGTCCGGTTTTATCTATAAGGTTATATTTTTTTTTTTATGTCTGATAGGTTAGCCTTTGACCACTATCTCACCTGATGGTAAGTGATGATGTGGTCGATGATGTTGTTCAGACTAACCTAGAGTTACTGGCTCTCAAGGACAGCTGCCGGAACACACCGTTAGGTGCTTGGCGACAGATTTTCAACTTGAGGGTGGTAGCTAGCCAGGCGGGCATTTGCAAAGTGCCCTACCACCATGCTGTAACGACTGCTATCCTAAGACAACAACCGGGACCGACGGCTTAACGTGCCCTCCGAAGCACGGAAGCGCTCTGTAGTAATGTCACCAGCGGTCACCCATCCAAGTCATGACCGTGGTGGACGTTGCTTAACTTTGCTGATCGATTCAGAATGGTTAAGCAAACTTCGCTACGAGCGCTTCATAGTTTCTTTATGGGGATCCCCATACAAGTAGCATGCTTTTTTAACGTTTTGTGGTTTTTGCTCCATTGTAAAAACGGTAATACCTATGACGAAGCGTCAAACTTGATATGATTATAATCTAATTTCAGCTGTCCGGTTTTATCTATAAGGTTAATTGCATCATTTCATTATGTCTGTCCTTATCTCACTCATGGGCAGATATTTACGTTCAATATGTTCTCTAACAATACAAAAGACAATCAAGAACAGTTTTCATACATGTTATGCTTTAGTACAACCCAAATGACAATACATAGAAATAACTGAAATAATTTTTCGCTCGTTAGGAATTTTTTGTTGGTATTATACCCGCTACCTTTCGGTTAATCAAGGCGTAAAGATGGAGCCCTATGCGCCTTATGCGCAGCAACAGTCAGAATGAGCCATGGCGTGCAGGGCTTCTTCTTCCTCAGTCAGCTTTTACGACATCCAACAGGAGTACAATCTAGATATAATAAGAACCGTCTTTGGTTATAGAAAAGAGAAGATGTAATAGAAAAGAGTTGGTAGATAGGACATTAATTCTATGTTCAAACATAATTCAATTAAAAACGGACGGCCCTTATGCAACATATTGAGTTCTATTAATGCAATAAACATATAGTATACAGGGGTCAAGCGAAGTGACATTGAATTAAGAAAATAGATTGTTGTGATGCATGTCGGCATACGTTTGCTACGGGCTGGTTAGATAACTCTTAGCAAGTATGGATTATACATTGTATAGAGTTCAAACGACATATAACATCCTAGTATATGCACTTACAAGCTCTAAGTATCAATACAAAAATCTCAATCCTCTATCTTAGTGCTTCTGAAACTTTTTGAAGTCACGGACCACTTTCAGAATTTCAAAATTTCCACGGACCCCTCTTGATGAATATTTTAGGAAGAGAAAACAAAGCCTACTATTAATTAATCTTTACTATAACTTTTAATGGTACTTTGCTTATTTTTTTTTATACCTATTTATATTTAAACTTAATTAATGAGAAGGATGTTGTTGCTTAGACCAGTGAGCACATTAAACTGTGGAACTGTCTTCGAGTGGTCAAACAAGCAACGCGTGAATGTACTAAAGTTTCCTAATATAAATATGCTAAGGGTTAACTGAGCTGCATGCGGACCCCTGTCACACATGCTACGGCCCCTAAGGGGTCCATGGACCCCACTTTCAGAAACCGTGCTCTATCTTTTAGGACTCAGCATCGCAATAGCCCGTGAAAGATTCAATATCTTATAAATGTGCATATATGTAAATAATAGAGAATTCCGATGAGCCTGTATACGGTGACACTGTGTCCTTCCTAACTATGAAAGGCCATACATGTGTCTTTTGAACAGTGTGACATGCTGCTCTCTTCCCAGGCAATTCAAAACGCAAGTGAACAGGTATCTTCTGGGTAAGCGCGCTCCATCATCAAACGCATCAACACTTAAAGACATATACCCGCCAGCCAAAGCGTAAACCTATTTATAAACTCAACTTGTTATTTAAAAAAAACTCGCATGTAAATATAGTAATATATTAGACCTATCGATTCCGACTTAAATCCTTTTTTTTTGGACTAAGAATTACAAATGTTAGTACATAGCGTTTAGTATATAGCACTCGTTTTTAGGAGTTTGAGCGAGTTATTCCTAGCTCCAGATTTTTTCCAAAAATATAGTACACATATATAAATAACTTCCCATTATAGAAAGTTCATTATATTCCCCATGTTTGTAGTGCAATAGAAATATTAAAACATACTTATTTTTCTTGGAAGAGGTGCTTAAAGTTGGGTCTTTCTTTTATCTAAAATTACGAGTTTTTTGAACTAGTGTAATTTTAAAACTATAATTTAATGAAAATCTGATGTACCACAAACCTAGATTAGGATAGTAATTACGTAGGTAAAAAATCATTGAGTTTTATTGCTTATTATTAAAATGAGATTGGAGCTGCGTTTTGTATGGGGGAGTTCGTCAAAAATATACCCTTAACATCAGGTGAGATAGTGGCCAAGCTCGTTTCTCGGTATAAAAAGGCATTTTGACGTCGTTTCGTCCCTAGTGGTCATTCTAGACGTATCTGCCGTAGGAAGTGACGTCGATACGAGATACGACGTACAAATGACGTTATAAGTTCACACCCGTAAACGACGTAAGAAAAAGACGTCATTACTATGTCTTCTTAAGACATTTGAAAGACTGAAAATGTAATCTATTTCGAATACTAAGCGTATTACATTTTTTCAATATTATTATTTTTATTCAAAAGGAGGAAAAGCGTGAACTATTTGTTTAATTATTCATGATATTAAATAGCAATTAAACAGCCATGAATACCTTAACACAATTATATTGAAATTTCAGTGCTTATTTCTTTAATTTCTCCGGAAACTCTTATTTTCTGGTCTTAAAATCATAATTTCCATCATTGTTTTCATCATCATCAACGTGTTCTTATGAATGCTCATCGTCATCAATTGGTACGTCTGCGTTGGTAATTTGGGGCGAAATTTTCGAAGTTTTAAATTTTTGTAAGAAAAATGTTTCTTTATTTATAGGTGTTAGATGTGAGATCCGCCCATAGATGTGTTAGGTATACTAGAAGATCACACAGCTGAGCAACTGCAAAAAAGCTGTAACTGACGATCCCTAATCGCTAATTTAAGGGTATATTTTAGACGAACGCCCCCATACAAAACGCAGCTCCAATCTCATTTTAATAATAGCGAATAAAACTCAATGATTTTTTACCTACGTAATCACTACCCTAATATCTAGGTTTGTGGTGCATCAGATTTTCATAAAATTATACAGTTTTGAAATTACACTAGCTCAAAAACTCGTAAATTTAGATAAAAGAAAGACCCAACTTTAAGCATCTCTTTCAAGAAAAATAAGCATGTTTTTAATATTTCTATTGCACCACAAACATGGGGACCATAATGAACTTTCTATAATGGGAAGTATAATTAATACATGTGTACTATACTTTTTAAATAAATCTGGAGCTACGAATAACTGGCTCAAACTCCTAAAAACGAGTGCTATATACTTAACGCTATATAATAAAAATTTTAATTATTAGTCCAAAAGAAAAAAGATTTAAGCCAGAAACGATAGGTCTAATAATACACTATATTTACATGCGAGTTTTTTTTTAATAACAAGTTGAGTTTATTTAACAGTTCACGCTTTGGCTGGCGGGTATATGTCCTTAACATGGTCACAGAATAAAAAGGGGTTATTCCTTTTGTCCCCCACTTCTTCGCCCCCATAAAAGGACCATGGTTGCCAATATCTCGCAGAACAAAGATGTTATGGCTGTGGGGCGGTAGTTGGACGGATATGAGCATTCACTTTTGATTTCATTGAGCACCAAACCAATACCATCTTTTAAATGTTTGGGATCACGCTTGATGTGTAGAAGAGACGCATTAGAAACCTAGTTGAAATCAACCTTCGCTACAAGCGCAAATAAACAATGATGATCATGACAGTAGTGTATTTTGTGATCTTTCCAATAAATAGAGCACGCTGATTCGCAATTGTATGCTATAGTCTATCAATTCGTGCTACATCTCTGAATTTTAAGTTACAAGTGAATTTTTAGGAACTATAATCAAATTTTGTTTGACCTTCGAGAATCGTGTAAACAAAAATTAATTGGGTCATATTTTACTACGTTGCAACATACCTAAACAACGCGTCTTTATAAATGGCAGTTACGACAGTCACTTCAACAGCCTAACGTCCACCGTTCCACAAAGTTCTATTAGGCAGTGTTTGCCATTGGGTATTATACCCACGCTTGGCAGGCGTCTTGATGATCGCAGTAGAAGATACAGAAGGCGCCTTTTCGACGGAATAACCACGAGGACCACTTGATGTTAAAAGTGACTTTTGTCTGTAATTTATTATTTCATATTTTGTATTACTTTGCATCATGTAAATATTCAAAACACTATTCATAGGGAGCGCGGTTCGGCTACGGTCCAGTGTTGCCGCGGCGGGCGCTCTTGGCTCGGAGATAGGCATTGTCTTTTACTACGTGGGCTTCACATTCGTGATGTCACGGCACGGAGGTGAACATTTCATTCAGGGATGCTAATTGGGGACAATAAATACATAGACTTTAGACATACGGATATGCTTAATATACACTACATAAGTAATACAAAATAACATAACATATGCCCAGCCGCCTGCCAAGCGTGGATATTATGGCAAACAACCCTTAAATGGGAAAGGCTGTGTTCAGCAGTGGAAGATCCAGCTCATAAAGTACAGTGACGTATTCTGATATACAGTCTTACGATAATCACGGTGTTAACGACACTAGCACCTTTTAATTGCATCAAAATGTATAAATGAACACTTAATGCGTTAAAAGCTTCCATGCTTAACAGCGCCGGAAAATGATAGGCGTGGAAACATTATACATGTCTACAGCCAGAAGACGTAGGTAATCATAATTGCTTCAAGATACAATAGGAGTATATGTAGGACATATTATTGCCAATAAGTAAGCCTTTGACCACTATCCCACTTGTTGTTCAGTGCGACGATGCGGTCAAATTGGTATAATACAATCATAACTATAATGAAAACTGGCTCTAAAGGCCTGCTTTCTTTTATTTATGCCTGATAGGTTAACCTTTCACCACTTAACCTGATGGTAAGTGATGATGTGTTCGAAGATATTGTTCAGGCTAACGTAGAATTATGACCCTATCAAGGGTAGGTGCCGGAATACACCGTCAGGTGCTTGGCGACAGATTTTCTACTTAAGGGTGGTAGCTAGCCAGGCTGGCATTCGAAAAATTACCTACCACCGTGCTGTAACGTATCGTATGACAACAGCCGGGAACGACAGCTTAACTTGTCCTCCGAAGCACGGGAGCGCTCAGTAGTAGTCACTAGCGGTCACCCATCCTCATGGCGGAGGCGTTGACGTTGCTTTACTTTCCTGATTGGGCAAACTTCGCTACCAGCGTCTCGATGCTAACGAAACACACCGTTAATATCTTTTTGTTATGAAAATTTACAATAAAGTTATCAATGCATGATAATGAGTAATAATATAATGCCTTGAGTTCTAATAGGCTTGTCAATTACACATTTACAGTCAAAATTATTAATAATACTAAGAAATTTTCTAACATTACTGTTATGGGTTAACAAATTTTATTTAAAATCTCCAGCCACTACTATTTGCTTACCTTCGTGAGTAAGTTTTTGAAGAAGTTTTGTCAATGTATCAAAGAATATATAAATATCTGGACCTGTTCTATACAAACAGACAATTACAATTTTTGCTGTCCGTATTTCTATGGCAGCAAGTTCACAATTCATTTCAAATGATAAGTTGTTTAGATCTTTTCTAATCCTATAATCTACACGAAACACACCGTTAGGTGCTTGGTGACAGATTTTCTACTTATTATAATTCCCGTAAAATTTTAAATCACATAAAAGCGTATGTATAGCTGGTATATCTCCCATTCTTTGAATGCACCAATTCATTTGAATTAGAGTACATAATCTACAAGTATATAGTAATTGATGTATTTCCTAATAATAAATACTTTTAAAAGTATCCTAAAAAACATTAAATAATATCGAGAATTCATCAATCATTCTCGATCGTGCGCTCGGTGAGTCGAGTGTTTTATTTAAATATTATTTAATGTTTTTTAGGATACTTTTAAAAGTATTTATTATTAAATATGGATTTCCGCAAAGTAACGCCTGAATCTATTCATTGATGTATTTCCTTTTAGTAGCTTTGAATCGAGTTCTCTTCTCTTTAACTACTTGCTGCGATTAATTACATTTTACTATGCATTTATGATCTGCAAGTCTACGATACCGTTAATCGATTATACGATCGCTTAGAGACTGCAATTGTATACTTAGTGCTGTATTTTCTGGTCTGTGGCACTGCCTCGTATTTCAGAATGGTCCTATTATCCCACAGATTAGATATATAACTATAGTTGAAGCTGGATATGATAAGAATGGTAATCACACGCTTAATATAAATAAACTCTGGATTCTGAAAGATGGGACATGGACCCATACTTGACCTAAGTTTCCCATCTAGGTGGTGCATTTGATACTCCTCGGAATGGGAACCCTGTTCTTTTTCTCTTTTTCTTACTGATAGGCTTGCTATTGACCACAAATACAACTGATGGTATTACTGATGATGCAGTCGAAAATGTTGTTCAGACTAATCCAGAATTACTGGCTCTCGAAGATACCTGCTGGAACACACTGTTGTTCATTTTATTTCGTTTCATCCATGTCATTTAATTCCTAAACAGTTCTTTAAAAGACATAAAAAATTAAACTCATTAAAGAGGAAGTATAACTGTACCAAATCAAGGCAGTAAGTATATTGGCCCACAAGTTAAACTGTGGTACAGACCAGGATGTCTTTTTCATCGCTGAGTGCGAGGGTGAGTTATCATCTTGTTGCTCGCAGCAATGCACACTTCTGGCTAGCATTTCACAGTGTCGTATAGGATTTGTAATTTGTTTTTCTTGGATTCCGTAAAGGATCCGTCATATAAACCATAAATGTAAAAAATAAACAAAAGATCAAAATTTTCCCTTTATTCCACTTTGAGCCTTTAGTGAGTTGTTTCTAGGTCGTATTGATAAATATATTATAAGATGGACCTGTCCTCAACAATTACATCTTTTCATGGCACTAATCCACGCAGGCCTGCTTCTGATCATCGTTAAATTCTACCGGATTTCAGACGTCTGCATTCCAAACAGAGTGATCCCTAGGCATCCTGCTAAGCACATTCCTTACATAGGCTACACTGAATGCTTAATAGCTTCACGGACATCTGCATTGATTCTCGGCCTGGTTTATTGGCCGACATTACCTAAGCGAAATTTATAGTGAAAATTTGGCTTTAGGTACCTTTTGTATGCTGCGTCGAGCGGCACATGATCCTAATATGTTGTCATAAAAGTATTATTTTGGACAGACATCAGATTAGAACTGAATTTTATAATATTTGAAACATTAAGTATGGCAAAGGACGCACTCTGCATTAAAATTGTAGGTAGGTATCTAGGGCCACAATAAACTTTTGTTTTGAATAATACCGGGGAGACGCCTCTTACGTAAAGCATTGATATTGAAATTAAAGCATTGATTGATTTTGAAGCAGTGATAGCTCAGTGGCTTTGGCTATGGACTGCCGCGCAGCAGGTCCATGGTTCGAATCCCGCCGCGGGCTTGAGCTTCACCGCATGGTGGAAGGGCATTTTTGCGAATGCCCGCCTGGCTAGCGACCACCCTCAAGTTGAAAATCTGTCGCCAAGCACCTAACGTTGTGTTCCGGCAGCTGTCCTTGAGAGCCAGTCATTCTAGGTTAAGCCTGTTAACACCTTAGACCACATCATCACTTACCATCACGTGAGATTGTGGTCAAAGGCTAACCTATCACCTACAAAAAAAAAATAAAAAAAAAAGTAATGGAAGAACCATAGTTCAGCAAATAGTTTCAATTTTCTGTTGCAACTAACCAGCTTTCGATTGCATGAAAAATAATACAAAGACTAAGAATTAAATCTATAATAGTATATACATGCATATGAATGTACTTACGAACTTGCTACTCCGACCGAGCCATACGATATGATAAAAACATCTGTCTAATATGCCAGACTATTATTTAAGCAGTCTTCTCTGGAAGCCAGTGAAACTATAAATACATAAAAAGTTGTCAACACGCACATTTACAGTACATACGAAGACACCTTTAGCTATCTAGTGTAAGGCTGTGCTCTTTTCTCATGTAATGCGCAGAGGCAATAGTTGAACAGGATGCCATTTTATATACTCGTATATCACTTATGTTTCGCTTACTGAATAAAATAATTCTAAGTATCTATAAAAATAAAAACGCAATAACTCATTGCTTTTACGAGCTATAGTCCCGTGATATATGGACGGACAGACAACAAAGTCTTATTTATAGGCTTATTAAGGTATATTTTAGCAATCTGCACCGCATCCAAACTCTTTATTGTGACTAGATACTTATTATTATTCAGATTATTGAGAATAAGTCTTTGACTCAGTTACGTAGAGAGCTTTAGTTTTGGTTTGCTTTATCTTTATGCTAGCGACCCGCCCCGGCTATATATAATATAAGGATAGCTATAATATAAAATATTTAATAAAAATTAAAAAGAAAAAAACATATTTATGATTTTTTATAGCTTATGTTCATCAGGGATAATGTAAGATTCTAATGGTGAAAGAATTATCTTTGAAATCGATCCAGCATTTTTAAGGTTATTCGTTATATAAAAATGCAAATGTTTCGTCTTTTTAGTATTTGAAATATGAATATTATATTATATATTGATATTATTATATTTTATGTAGATTAGTGTAGATGTAGTTTATGTAATCCGTATCAAATTCTCCATAAATACTATCGGATGAAAACAATAAATAGATAGTGGCAATAGGTTGCTCCTGGAGTATTTATCTTGCACCTTCCTAAAGTTCTGGTCTACAGCTTACTGGCGAGACAAAAGATATTTCTAGTAAAGGGCTCTTTTTACAAAATATGCAACATGCTCAGTCAAGCGGCGCGAAGCTTGACAAGGCGCCCCGCTTCTGCAACCTCGCACCTAGGTACTGAGAATATTTGTTCTAGTCTGTTGCGCTCACGCCCTGTAGTAGATTAAACAATAGTATTCTAATACTGGCGCCAGAGCCCGTGTTTTAAACTTTTGGAAGTCAATGGTCATGTGGGCTATATTTCTACATAAAGTAGTAGTATCATTTTGCCATACAAATTTGGACGATGGTAATTTTTTTTATGTAATTGTGACGGAACAAGCTTGATGCCCACCTGATGTTAAGCGGACTAACCTCTGCCTATAACAGATGCATTTTGTCACAAGTCATGAATTGCACTGGGCCCGTCACCTTGAGACATAGTCGTTGTCTCATGTGCCTGCAGTTTCACTGGCTCTCAAGAACTGCTGCCGGAACACACCGTTAGGTGCTTGGCGACAGATTTTCTACTTGAGGGTGGTCGCTAGCCAGGCGGGCATTCCAAAATGCCCTTCCACCATGCAAATTATTATCTTACAACTCCGACTAAGTTTAAGATAATATAATACTACTTACACAAACTTCTGCATGTAAAAGCTTGAAAGTATATTATAAAACACAAACAGAATATATTATGTAGCAGATATAAGTAGTAGATTGTAGACTCTTTACTAGTTTAGTTTTTGAGGAAGACGTGTTAACAAAAATAGTACACCCTTTTTATTATAATTTTTGAGAAATAAATGTACACCTTTCTCGAAAAGCTCTAGACGATGATGGCAACCTAAATGCTCGGCTACGAAAACAATATTTTTAGCGCAACGTTTCCATGTATTTATAAAATTTAATAGGCTAAATAATTTAATTTCTTCTAAATTGAATAAGCTAAATATTTTGTTTTTGTCAGCGTTTTTTGCCGACTACCTAAGGTGTGTAATTCTTTCTGTTTATGAGTTAGAGGCATAGATAAACAGACATACATTTAGAAGACTGAAGTTAAATGGCTCTTTTATGCCGTTGGACGTTGAACGCTAAAAAGATAAAAATTTAAAGGAAAATATTGCTTTACGAAGTAATTTGACTGCGTAACTAAGACGAAGAGGATTTTTCATTCGTCGATGATAAATTACATTATCTCCATTTCCAATCACATGAGTACGGAACGGGGCGGTCTCTGATCGGGTTACTATGAAATAACTGCTGGATTCTGATATAACCAGGAATGCAAATATACTATTTTATTTATTTAAATTAAATAAGATTACTCCTATTTAAAAGTGTTTTATCCAAAAATTATTTAAAGAGCATTGACGCGTGCTGAGCGAGAGCAAATAAATAATTTCGGATGGAAAAAGATCATTGGAAATGCACCAAGAGATATTCTGTTTTTTTATTGCTGATAGGTTAGCCTTTGACCACTATCTCACCTGACGGTAAGTGATGATGATCGAAGATGTTGTGAACAACATCTTCGACCACAGAGGGTGGTAGATAGCCAGGCGGGCATTCACAAAATTCCCTACCACCATGCTGTAACGACTGCCATCGTAAGACAACAACCGGGACCGACGGCTTAACGTGCCCTCCGAAGCACGGAAGCGCTCAGTATTAATGTCACTAGCGGTCACCCATCAAACTCCCGACCGCGACGAACGTTGCTTAACTTAGCTGATCGATTAAGAACGAAAGATTGCGGGTTCAGGTACCTCTGGAAATTATTTTGTTATTTTTTTATATAGCTGATAGGCTTGCCATTTTTTTTTCATGATAGGTTCGCGTTTGACCACACCCTGCTTGATGTTAAGCGATGGCGTGGACTAAGATGGAGCACGCTTACCTTGAAGAAACCTATTTGCTCTCGATTTGAAGCCTTTGACCATTATGTCACATGATTGTACCTAATTGATGGCGTGTGGTCGAAGATATTGTTCAGACTAACCCAAATTGCTGGACAGCTAAAAACAGCTGCCGGAACACACCGTTAGGTGCTTGGTGAAAGGTTTTCTACTTGAATTCCCATAATACATACCACCGTGCTTTAACGACTGCCATGCTAAGACAAGCCGAAGCACAGAAACGCTCACAGTACCTAAAGCCACTAGTCTAATAATTAAATAATTTCTATTTTTATCTAGTTTGCTCTGGTGCCTAAGTATATCACGGGTTCTCGGGGCTTACCTGATATATTCAAACGTATAGTTTCGTTCAAACTCGGTGACACTTTGAATGCGAACCTAGTGTCTTTGCTGGTTTCTAGTTGGTTCGCCAATTTTACGTAGAACTATGTATGTTTCTATTCCGTTTTCTACATATTAATAATGCATGCAGTAAGGGGTTAATTTTTTTTTATTCCGAACTGGGTAGCACTTGACCATTATCTCACCTGATGTTAAGTGATGATGATCGAAGATGTTGTGAACAACATCTTCGACCACAGAGGGTGGTAGATAGCCAGGCGGGCATTCACAAAATTCCCTACCACCATGCTGTAACGACTGCCATCGTAAGACAACAACCGGGACCGACGGCTTAACGTGCCCTCCGAAGCACGAAAGCGCTCAGTATTAATGTCACTAGCGGTCACCCATCAAACTCCCGACCGCGACGAACGTTGCTTAACTTAGCTGATCGATTAAGAACGAAAGATTGCGGGTTCAGGTACCTCTGGAAATTATTTTGTTATTTTTTTATATAGCTGATAGGCTTGCCATTTTTTTTTCATGATAGGTTCGCGTTTGACCACACCCTGCTTGATGTTAAGCGATGGCGTGGACTAAGATGGAGCACGCTTACCTTGAAGAAACCTATTTGCTCTCGATTTGAAGCCTTTGACCATTATGTCACATGATTATACCTAATTGATGGCGTGTGGTCGAAGATATTGTTCAGACTAACCCAAATTGCTGGACAGCTAAAAACAGCTGCCGGAACACACCGTTAGGTGCTTGGTGAAAGGTTTTCTACTTGAATTCCCATAATACATACCACCGTGCTTTAACGACTGCCATGCTAAGACAAGCCGAAGCACAGAAACGCTCACAGTACCTAAAGCCACTAGTCTAATAATTAAATAATTTCTATTTTTATCTAGTTTGCTCTGGTGCCTAAGTATATCACGGGTTCTCGGGGCTTACCTGATATATTCAAACGTATAGTTTCGTTCAAACTCGGTGACACTTTGAATGCGAACCTAGTGTCTTTGCTGGTTTCTAGTTGGTTCGCCAATTTTACGTAGAACTATGTATGTTTCTATTCCGTTTTCTACATATTAATAATTCATGCAGTAAGGGGTTAAATTTTTTTTATTCCGAACTGGGTAGCACTTGACCATTATCTCACCTGATGTTAAGTGATGATGCGATCGATGATGGAGCGCGCTTACCCAGAAGATACCTATTAAAAAAAAACATTGAACTTATTAAAAGCGGGAGAAACAGCACCCGTACCTCGAACATGGCAATATCAAATCAGGCGAGTTCTCCGGATTGAATTTCAGTATTATGCGTAAGCGTCTACTGCATGCTTTTCTTCCTATCTTTATCATTCATTAAAATGTATTATATACAATGGAAGTGTAGCCGTGTGCTTGTATTAAATATTTTCCGCGCTATATTGTCGTTATATTAGAGCGTTATTTCCCTTTTTATTTAAATCAATGTTTAAAACCGTTTAAATTCGTTCTTAAAAATAATTTCAGAGTGGTTATTGGCGGCAAAATATCTTAGTTAATAGGTTTTATATATGCACTCATAAATATTACAACAAATCGCGTTACATTGGTGCTGGGCACTACTCAGTTTCCCAGTCACTTTGTCATTACACAAAGGAATACTCAGAAGCTAGACGCGTACTACTTGATGTTCAGAGTCAGACCACTTAGGTAACTACTTGTATATCCTTTAGTTAGGTTGTCTAAGCCAGCCCTCGCATGTGTCCTCAGTAAGCACTTTCCAACAGCACCGTTAGTAAAACCAACACTTCACAAAAGCGTTTCAAGGCTGAGGTTAAGCTTTTTAGAGTATTTTTGCGATGAGGGTAACGCATATTTTTCAAAGTAGAGTTTTGGCCAAAAGTGTTCAAGTTTCGGTGCTTCCAAGCCCCGATGTTGGTTATTTGACAACACCCGCAACACGCCAGTTAACGTGATAATTTAACTTGTTTTACGATTTACTATAATCGTAAATGTATGTTAGTCTTTAAGAGATCTATGTTAATTGGTCTGTATTACATGTACTTAGTGTTGCCTTAAATTAATTAATTATATACATATATAATTAATAATTTATATACATATATTTTAAGGTTTATTCAATATAATTATAATAGATGAAACTTTACTGAATTTTTTTTTGAATTTAGAACGAAGCGCTCGTAGCGAAGTTTGCTTAGCCATTCTGAATCGATCAGCAAAGTTAAGCAACGTCCGCCGCGGTCAGGAGTTGGATGGGTGACCGCTGGTGACATTACTACTGAGCGCTTCCGTGCTTCGGAGTGCACGTTAAGCCGTCGGTCCCGGTTTTTGTCTTAGGATGGCAGTCGTTACAGTATGGTGGTAGAGCACTTTGCGAATGCCCGCCTGGCTAGCTACCACCCTCAAGTTGAAAATCTGTCGCCAAGCACCTAACGGTGTGTTCCGGCAGCTGTCCTTGAGAGCCAGTAATTCTAGGTTAGCCTGTACAACATCTTCGACCACATCATCACTTACCATCAGGTGAGATAGTGGTCAAAGGCTAACCTATCAGGCATATAAAAAAAAAGTTTTGCTTTATAGCGGATCTCCTCATTTTAAGGGTTCACTAAACTTCGGCTGTACCTCTTTCCGACCATTAAAGGGCTATATCTTTGGAACTGTAAAAGGAAGCAGTTTGAAACTTAGGTAAATGTAAGGCGGGTTGCCTAGCAAATAATAATAATATAAGTATATTATTATTTAATGTATATATATAACAAAACGTTAAAAATTAAAGAGAAAACCTAGTTCCCCGAACAGGAAACATGCCCTTATATATTATACTAGCTTTCCGCTGACGCGTATGTCGGTTGGATAAAAACTATCCTATGTTTTTTCCCGGGTCTATTTCCATACCAAATTTCATTCAAATCGGTCCAGTAGTTTTGGCGTGAAAGCGTAACAGACAGACAGACAGAGTTACTTTCGCATTTATAATATTACTAGCTTTCCGGGCGTGGCTCCGCCCGCGTGTATATCGTGCAAAAACATTAACCTCTTTTTGCACAGTTGGATAAAAACTATCCTATGTTTTTTCCCGGGTCTCAAACTATTTCCATACCAAATTTCATTCAAATCGGTCCAGTAGTATTGGCGTGAAAGCGGAACAGACAGACAGAGTTACTTTCGCATTTATAATATTAGTACTGATTAAGTACTGATTATATATTAATATAGGTATAGTAGGTAGTTACAAGCCCATTGCATCATTATCGTTTTACTAGTGCCCATTTAAATTTCTTCAACTTGGAGGCTTAGTGCAACACGGACTTATGCCTCATGAATAAAGAGAAGAACAGAATGAAAGCTACGAAAAGTTTGCTTACTGACCTGATTCAAACCGGTTTAACACGCAAGCGGGCGCCACAGCAACCCCCGCCACCCCCACGCGTCTTATCAGTGACTAGTTACTCACAAATAGCTGTAGCAGTGAAGCTTTCATTCTGGTCCGTTCTTTATTCATGTGCTTCTGCCGTCCATGCTGCGTCAAGCAGCGATGTATACTCTACCCGCGAAAAATAATTATGATGATTGGATAATCCAGTCAAAAGTTATGCGTGGGCATAGAGAATATAATAAATAAAAAACTGCACGTCGAAATGAGAACTTTCCTCCTTTTTAGGGTTACGTAGAAATATACATACTATATATACTATCCCACCAACTCGTACTGAAAAAACAGAGTTCTTATGTATTTTTGAATATGTGATCTAAACCAACAATTTTTTATTTCTTAAACGGGCTGTTGTTACCTGCACTACTAGTTTTTTAAAAATGAAAGTTAGGAAGCTTTAATTGGATCAGCCATTGAACTTAAAAAATGGGAGAAACGTCACCTGCACCTCGAAAATAGCAATGTCAAATCAGGCGACGTGACCTGATTGACTCTCAGTAGTGTGTGTATTTGCGTCTACTTCATGCTTGTCTTCCTATGCTTTGTCATTCAACGTATCATATACAATGCATGTGTAGCTGTGTGTATTATGTGCTTTGTGTTTATTTCTTTTCTCCACATTTGCATTATATTGTCGCGACATTTAGAGCGTACCCTATCTTCCTTTTCGCACGAAAGGGGTAAAATCTACGAATCAATATGTAAAAAAAGTGTACTCATACAGTCACCGTTTCGATTTCGGACTCTTCAAATCCGCAATAACAAAACACGCCCAATCTTCCAAATTCAATGGTATTCGTTAATTGATTTGGCGCTTAGAAATGACATCACGTCAAGGTAATGTTCTTGCGCAGCAAGGTACACCCCCGCCGCGGTAAAGTATTGCATTCTGCTGTTTTTGATCTTGAATTTAATTTCTTTACATATACAGAGTTATTGGAAAATGCTAAGAACCTTTTAGGTTGCTACTCGTAGTCCTAACAAACATTTTGAAACTATTTTTTTATGTGTTTTTGATGGAATTAGGACTAGAACCAACTGATGTTAAAAGTATCTTGTGCCTGTAATTTATTATTTCATATTTATTATTTTTGCTCAATGTAAATATTCAAAACTGTATACAAAGGGAGCGCGGTGCCGTCCAGTGTTACCGCGGCGGACGCTCTTAGCTCGGAGTAGGCATTGTCTTTTACTACGAGACACAGAACTTAAAAGTGACAGACAGTTCTAGAAAAACTTATTGTTTTAAGTTTGAGTAAAAAGAAAGAAAATATTTTTTCAAAACAACCATTGAACTCAAAATGTTTGTTAGGACTAGCAGAAGTCAACCCTAAGAGATTGTTAGCATTTTTTTCAATAACCCTGTATATTCGTAGGGTAAAATAGATAATGTTCATACCAACATAGCAGTTAGTAATATACGGAATAGAAACAGCAGTTCTTAAGTACTAGTATGACGAGTATTTCCGCGTATACTCCTTGACGTCGCCCTAAGCATTACCCTCGAGACCAGACAAGCAGCACAGCAGCTAATTATCTGACTTGCAAAAATGCGCGGCAGTCATCAGCGTGAGCTCTCTGAGGCACTTCATGCAGTATAGGTAGTTTCGTGCGGTTGTCACGACTGCACTTAAAGCAACTACTTCTTAACGGTGCCGTGTGTTTTATCACTCAACTCTGTTTTGACTGAAGAATTTGAAAATAACTTTGGTAGAGAGTTAAAAGACTAGAATAATACAAGTGAAACTGTTTATCCAATTTACTATGTATGGAATTTCCACTTATGGTCGTTTTTATAAATGAAAACATACGTGATCCAGCGAATCTGTAAGAGTAGGGTCAACTAAAAAATGTACTACCAAGTCTAACACCATCTTAAGTACAGTTTTTGATTAGACGCTTTTGACTATTACATGTGTGAAGTGCGATGTACTTACTCCAAAGCATTGATAGCCAAACGGTAATAGCTATGGAATGCTATGCCGCAGGACCATGGTTCGGCTTAAGCTTCACCGCTCGGTGGAAGGGCATTTAGCGAATACTAGTCTGGCTAGCTACCATGAAAAACAAATAACAATTATACCCATGTGCCTCCGACAGGACTAATCTTGGGATCCCTAACTTTTCCACGAGCTCAGCAATGGTTACGTATTATAGCTTGAGCAAGCCTTCAACATCTTTCTTACCTGGTGGTCTGTAATGACTCATTTCTAAGTTGCGCCTAGCACTTTCTTTCATCACATCACTGACCATCACATGAACTTGTGGCTAGCTTAAAGTATCAGTAGGTATACTTCCTAAAAATTATTAAAGGAAACAGCGCTTCAAAAATATGGTTCTGGTAGCAATGCCTCACTACAGAAAAATAATAAAATATCTATAAGTAAGTACTATACTATAATATAACACATCGTCTGGGGTCTCCGCTCAGCTGTTGGCGGCGCTAACCGCGTCGTTCCCCTTCCCTACTGCCCCATTTTAATAGCACTCGGGGTCAGAAGGGGAACGCCCGAGTCCGTTTGTATGACAAACACATTTTGGCGTTCGCAATGGCAGTGCTAAAAATTATTAAGTTACTTGAATCATTTGTGAAACATACGTTTAGTTGCACAATGGGATTTTTTTATGAGAAACATGTGTAAAGCCGATTTTTCTAAAAATAAAATGCGAGTCAGGCCTTAGTGTATTTATGTTCTGCATCGCAACAACCCGCAAAAATTAATGATGGGGTTAATCACAGCTTAAAACTATATAATGACTAACTATTCAATTTCAGTATCTGTTGTTAAGGATATATATCGATAGTACCTATCCAGGCAACTGAGCTTAGTCTGACGTTTTTATAGCGTTATATCACAAAGTTTTGGGGCAACTCGAAGGGGGCAACTGCAGCTGTTAACATCCGTGCAAAAGCAACAGAGATGCCTATTTAGATAAATATAAAAAACAAACCGTATCTAAATACAACGTTTGATCCAAATCGTTACAGCGATTTCGGAGATATACGAGTATATGTATGCAACATTTACATATAGGGGAATGCTCATAAATAGAAAATGAATATAGAAGAGAATTATCAAAAAACAGTTAATTGCGAGTCAGTTCTCAATCAGTTAAGTTTCAGCATTGAATATAAATTTAAAAAACAATTGATCATCACAGTCCGTATACAAACTAATAAATTAATCACATAATGTTGAATTCAGTGCTTGTTGTAATAGATGAAATATTCAGGCGACTGAACTTCACTTGTCTTTTTATTATTATTATATTTAGCCCCCTCGTACAAAGTTTTGTGGTAAGTATTAGTAGGGTAACATTCAAAAATACAGTACTTTAAACATTTACGAGATGGCGCTATATGATATTATGATAATTATATCGATTCGTAATAAAGTGTTTATAACATCGAGATATACGTTACACAGAGGTCAATGGTTTATAATTGCTTTTTATTTTTCAGAGCAAAACCTTATCTTTATACAAAACCTAACCAAAATCGTTACAGCTGTTGCCGAGATACGAAATATATATTAATTATACAATATATTAGAGTTGCTCAATTAAAAGTATTTAGATACAGTTTATACGTAACATATTATGTTAAATCTCTATTGCAAATTTTGGCGCTTCTACTCGTTTTTTTGTATCACCATTTTGACAACAGAGCATAAAAAAAATTGTACAAAGACAGTAATTGTTGTATGGCCCCCAAAGAAGAAAGGAGCGAGTGGAGCTGAAGCATATAAGTCGGCCTTGCTTGTTTCTTTCAAGTCAGCCATGACGTCACGGTAGTCAGGCTGACATTCACAGACGAGATCGAGTTCAAACTCAAACTTTTTTATGTCAAAATTAGAGTCTAGACTCAAACTCCGGTGAGATCGTTCGAAGTAAACTCGACCCACTGTTTCTGAATGTCAGCCTTAGTTAAGTCTTCTTTAGGCGATTTCTGTGGACGAAGATTGAAATTTTTGTATACAATATATTTTTGTAGAATTCACGCCACATAGATGAACTTCATTTCGTTTATCTTGGAGTTCTGGTTGAGTTTTAAAGGTGACTACCGGTATTACAGTTCACCTGTAGGGGTTTATTATGCTTTTTTTTCATAAATTTACCTTACTAGCTAATAGTATATCAACAATCTCGCTACCTACTTATATACATTTAACTACACTAATAAATACTTTCGTTAGATTTTGCATGGTATTCATACTTAAACTATCGTTCATGAAATTTGAACAACTTTTAACTGTCAACTTTCCAAATGTTCTATTTTATGAGGTTTTTTTTGAACGTTCATGACTTAAAAAACACTGGTTAATAGATTAAAACAATATTCTCAAAGTCCGCTATTTATCGCTGAGTGCTTACTCGATTCGCACAAATCAGGGCCGCAGCCATCGCATCCATGGGCGTACTCCGGCTTCACCACAAGCGTGATATTTATATACTACTTACTAGCTTTCCGGGCGCGGCTCCGCCCGCGCGTATGTCGGTTATCGCCCAAAAACATTAACCTCTTTTTGCGCAGTTGGATAAAAACTATCCTATGTTTTTTTCCCGGGTCTCAAACTATTTCCATACCAAATTTCATTCAAATCGGTCCAGTAGTTTCAGCCTAACAGACAGACAGATGAACATACAGGGTGTCCGGTAATTAATGGATAACCCCGCGGGTACTCGTGGGGGGCACCGGGGTATGTAGAGGCTTCCACGATCGTACAAAATAATTACAAACTTACGGTTTTTCATCTATCGTCTTTAGCTACAAAAATACTAAGGTGTGATATCACTGTTGTCTGTAATTGAAGTTACACTACTTAATTTGTGAGCAAATTCAGTGAAACACGATAATTACATTTAAACCGTACGTGTGGTGTTTCATTTGAATTTTGAACTTCTGTATGTTTTCTCTTAAATTATCTTATTTTTTTAAATTGAAGCACATAGAAGTATAATCGGCCAATGTTCCATACATAAAACTTTTTTTGCATAATATTCAGAGTGACCTGGTACCTCCTGGTACATTGAAAACTGCTACGAATAGTAAGCATTGCTGAGGGTTATTCAATCAGTCATTCTATAGATCCATCGGTGTGATTGGCCATATTGTTATGATACATTTTGTTTATGTGACAAAATTAAACAGTTTTTGAGGACACTGAACTTTCCCCGCTTGTAGGAATGTCTATTATATTTTCATAGCCGTTCTCAGACTTGATTTCCTAAAAACGCGTCGCGGAGTTGAAATGCCGCCATAAAGTTGCCAAATGTTTCGGTATTTTGACCGTGGAAGATGTGTTTGATTGTAGCAGAGATAAACATGTTTCCGAGTATGGATGATATTAACGGGTTCAAATCTCAGATTGTTATCCGTAACGATCATGCGGTGCCAACTTGTTGACAAATAAAAAATAGATTGGACTAATATTCATCTGAACAGATACATTTTCATATTAAGATTGGCTGTATTTTTTTAAATAGTAAAGCTATCCCTTATTTTCGCAAGTAGCGAAATACTCGGGATGTTTCGCAAGTCATTTCGGTTAATGTAAAATACTTTATATTACCTATTTGTGTAAGATCTTTCATGTAACACAGTTTTGCAATAAATAAGTATATCTGAATTTGAATCTATTTCCACAAAAAAAATTGTAGGTACATTTCGTAAAATATTTTAATTCAAACATGGTTGGGATCAAAAGTTACCAATTTTTATTTGGGTGTAGATTGTAGAAACGTATTTTGTTTTGTGGAGACACAGATTTAAATATGGTCTTTTTTATATGACTGTATAAGAAATTCACGACTCCGTTAATAGGGTGTTGTTGCACACTGGTGCACAATTACAGGACTCTTTTAGGGGGGAAGACGTTAGACACACGGCCTGCGTCAAATTAACGAAACCAAGCCAAAACCTACAATACCTTTCACTGTAGTATTTTGTGAGATCATATTTTTACAATAATTATTACAGGTAGACACAAGAAACAAATGTCGATCATAGTTAAGTAATTAGCTAATTAGATATATTATTTCACGGTACCTACACATTCATTAATACGTGACGTACCCACCTACCTACAGAGTTCCAAAGTGAAGGGAAGTTACTCGGACTTAGCTGCAAGCGAGTGCAGTTTATCCCTTCCCAGTGGATTTTCATTACATCACACATTCCGACCTGTGCCGCCACGCCGAGCACACCTGTCTACAGCTCCGCCAGTATCTCCCAGTGAGACCGCAATAGTCCCCGCACTATTGCCGTCTCACTCGGGTCATCGTTCCGACGATAGTTGCAGACCAGTGCCTTGGAATACGCAGTCCTGACGAAGTTTTTGTTTTGTGTGCAGAAGCTGAGCAGCCGCCGAACGCCGAGCAACGCGAGCTACGAGC
The DNA here is from genome assembly GCA_963854805.1 of Plagodis dolabraria. Taxonomy (NCBI): domain Eukaryota; kingdom Metazoa; phylum Arthropoda; class Insecta; order Lepidoptera; family Geometridae; genus Plagodis; species Plagodis dolabraria. The sequence continues at coordinate 16,189,154 of OY978440.1, read as the reverse complement.
TCGCCGTGCCGTCGCGCAGAGGCGCTCTAAGACGTCTGGCATTACCACCTACCCAGTCCCTTGTTTCGGACGAACAACATCATATCGGGCTGGTGGTCTTGCTTCGACCGCACTTTTCGGTGCGCATTTCACCACTTTACTATCCGACACAACATAGTAACAGTCGCGTAACAACACACTTTGTGCTGTTAAGCGACGTCGTTCAGGCGTGGGGTAGCGTCAGCCAAACCCGTCTGAACGATCAAATCCGCCATTTGCTGCGGTCGCAGTGTGACACCCTACGGTGACAACGGCCACTGTTGTTGTTTTGGTTTAACCTTGCACCGTGGCCTTTCCCGCTTCACGGGTCAGCCGAAGCAAGCTGGGCTCCGGGATTCTGGCCTTGGGGTCACCCCTAGTCAAACCCGGAGTAGCGCTTAGGAGCACCCCTCTCCGCCGAGAAAAAAGCTCGGAGAGGGTACACAACTAGGGCACACCATAGGTACTCACTCCCTCTCACACAAGTGAGCTCACGAGTTGCGAGAGGGAGACAGAACCCGTTAGGCCATCCTGAGTATTCCCCTCAGGATGCAACGTCCCTCTAACGGTGAGGTGGAGGTCCTTCAGACCTTCGCCCTCCGCTACCCCGAACTCTACGCTGATCATCAGCAATCGCTTAACGATGCAGAGAGTGCCCGCCTCACGGACACTCTCATCGCTCCCTCCGGAATTCCAATTCCGGAGGCCATCGTCCCTCCTCTGACCCGGTCCTTCTCAGAGGACAGCCCGACTTCGCCCGCTCCGGGCCCTGACAACAGACGCACGGTGGCAGCCCCTCCCCGTGAGAGGTCTCGCTCGCGCTCACCGATCGGGAGGCCAGCGAGCACCCGTCCCTCCATCGCCGTTGTCGAGCCCACTTCGGACTCCGAAGCGGAGATGGAGGTAGATCCGAGTCGCGCCTTACGCACTGACTCGGACTCAGATAACGACGGCTATACCGTCGTAGATAGAAAGCGCAAGCGTGCTCCTAAAGCCGCTAGTTGCGCAACTTCCGCCCCTCCCGCCAAGGCACCCGCTAAGGCCCCCGCCTCCGGCAAGAAGCCGACCCCCGCCCCGCGCCCCGCGTCTCCTCCCTCCGCTCCGGCCACCACTGCCGCGTCCCCTCAGGACGCGAGCGCGCGCCGCGAAAAACCGCCTCCGCCCCTGTTCATTCAGGACAAAACCAAATGGGACATGCTGTCCCGTTTAGTTTCGGATCGTGGGATCCACTATACTAATGCCCGCTCCACGCAGCAGGGCATTAAAGTCCAAGTTTCCACCATTAGCGACCACAGAGCGCTAACTAAACTCCTCCGCCACGAGAGCATAAGTTTTCACACTTATGCGCTCGAAGAGGAGAAAGTCCTCCGAGTGGTCATCCGCGGTGTGCCCAAGGAGGTACATACCGATTCGGTATGTGCCGACCTGAAGGCACAAGACTTCCCCGTACATGCAGTTCACCGCATGTACAGCGGGAAGGACCGCAGCCCCTACGATCTAGTACTCGTAGTACTAGATCGTACTCCTGAAGGCAAGGCCATTTTTAATTTAAAAAAGGTCTGTGGCCTCTCAGGACTCGATGTCCAAGCCCCATACAAGAATGGGAGTCCCTCGCAGTGCCATAACTGCCAACTATACGGGCACGCCTCCCGTTTCTGCTTCGCTCGCGCTAGGTGCGTTAAGTGCCTAGGCGATCACGCGACAGCAGCGTGCACTCGCACCCGTGATTCGCCGGACCCACCCAGCTGTGTTTTATGCGGTGCTCAAGGGCATACCGCGAATTACCGTGGCTGCCCTAAAGCACCACGAGTGAACCACAGGGTGGCAAGGCATAGGCCGACCCGTCCCTCTTACGACCGTTACCAACGGGTAAGCCCTAAATTAACGGTAGTACCTGCCTCACAGGTAATACCCGCGCCGCTCCCAGCCCGTAACGCATGGTCTAAACCACCCAGTATGGTTAAGACCGTCGCTACCGCCCGCGCCCCGGCCCGCGCGCCCGCACCCGCGCCCGCACCCGCACCCGCCCGCGCCGCGGCCCCTGCCCGCGCACCGGCCCCGGCTCGCCCCGCGCTCCCGGCACCCGTCGCCAACACCATTCGCGCGCCTCCCCGCGCCGCTTCCCGGCCACAAGCTCCACCTATGCCATTGATGGCTGCCCCTCTTCAAGAGGCAATCAACCTAGTCAGCGATCTGGCTATGTCGGTTGACATCAATGAGGTACAAGAGCTATTCCACAAGATGCAATACGCTCAATCCCCAGCGGACGTGATCCAATACACATTGGAACACGCGAATTTACTTAGCGCCCTTAAGCGCTTCGTTCCCCAGGCCCCTCCCCAGTACAACCACTATGGGTAGTACAACCGCACGCACGAAACCGCGCTCAGTTTCGTTAGCGTCATTCAACGCTAACGGTTTCTTTAGACAACGTGACCTTGTCCACGACTTTTGTTGCACCCACCTTATCGACATTATATGCGTGCAGGAAACCCTTCTAAAACCGGGGAAGGCGAACCCTAGGTTTGCCAATTACAGAACGGTACGTGATGATAGAGTGAACTCCCGTGGGGGAGGCACTCTTATCTATTACAAAAGGTCCCTGCACTGCATTCCCCTACCTACCCCAACTCTTGTTAATATGGAAGCATCTTGTTGCCTCCTAGCTATGACTGGTCATCAACCTATAGTCATAGCATCCTGTTACCAAGCTTGCAAAAAGCCGATCGTCCGAGCTGACTTAGAAGCCCTATTCTCATTAGGAAGCGCCGTCATTCTGATTGGCGACTTCAACAGTAAGCACATCCTATGGAATTGTAACGTCAACAATCCCAGAGGTATTGCACTTGAAAACCTAATCGCAGAACTTAACTTTGACATAATTGCGCCCACTGAGCCCACTCACTACCCTTATATGGAAGACCACCGATCTGACTTGCTTGACATGGCACTATTCAGAGGCGTAACACTCCGGTTACGCTCCATAGAAGTGGTTCACGAGCTTCACTCTGACCACCGACCCATTATACTGCGACTAGGTCCCGACCCAACGACTGACCTCCCCCGCCCCACTAAGACGATAGTGAACTGGAAGCAAGTAGGCGATGCCCTAAAGGCTATCAGTTCACCGGATCTAGACAAGATCCCTGACGACATCCTGACAAAAGATGACGTAACCCTTGCGATCGATTCGTTCACCAATCACCTCTCCACCGTAGTAGGTGCATCCGCAAAGGAGGTCATAGTGCCGGACGACCGGCGCCTTGTCATTCCAGCGGATGTGAGACGATTGGTGACGGAGAGTAAAGCAGTGACCCGACATTACGACTCTTACCCCAGTAAAGAAAACAAAACTAAGAGACGCCACTTTGAACGCATGGTTCAAAGTCGCATGTCTGAGTTGCGTGATCAACAATGGGGCGATAAACTTTCAAACCTCGTGCCAAGCCACCATGCTTATTGGAACTTGGCGCGAAGTATGAAAGGTAGTAACCATAACGACATGCCTCCCTTATACAGACCAGTCCCACTAGTCCCAGCGTTCTTTGACGAAGACAAAGCTGAGTGCCTAGCTGATAGCCTAGAGGCTCAGTGTTCCCCTAACGTAGATCACGTTGACCAAGCTCACCTCGATTCGGTGGATGCTGAAGTCGAACGTAAAAGCTCTGTGGTCACCTCTGAACTCCCACCTGCCACCTTAGCGACTTACGCTGAGGTGGCGAGACTGATCAAGGCCCTCCGACCGCGCAAATCCCCCGGTGCCGATGGCATCTCCAACAGGGTTCTTAAAACCCTCTCTCCTCCTCTCATCCATCTCCTAGTCAGCATCTTCAATGCTGCTATGAGCCACTGCTTATTCCCAGACACCTGGAAATGTGCAACTGTCATTGGCATTCACAAACCAGGCAAAAGCTCTTCTGACCCCACCAGTTACCGCCCAATCAGCCTCCTCAGTGCCTTAGGCAAACTTTACGAGCGGTTACTTGCAAACCGCCTCCAGTCCCATGCTAAGGAACACCACCTTATCCCAGATGAGCAGTTTGGCTTCAGACCCGGACACTCATGCGTCCAACAGGTGCACCGCCTCACGGAGCACATCATTGAGGGCTTTAACAAGTACCCCAAACCCCAGACCACGCTAGCAGTCTTCCTCGACGTGGCGAAAGCTTTTGACAAAGTCTGGCACAATGGCTTGATTTACAAGCTATACCAACTTGGCGTGCCAGAACGTCTTGTGCTCATCCTACAAGACTTCCTTAAAGCCAGAAGCTTTCGCTATCGCGTGGAAGGCACCCTCTCCTCCCCCCACCCAGTCAGAGCCGGAGTCCCTCAGGGCTCCGTGCTATCACCCATTCTCTTCGCGCTGTATACCAGCGACATCCCACGCTCTCAGCCAGACGTCCTATTGGCCCAATACGCGGATGATACCGCTATTTATACCACTGGGTGGCGTATCAGCAGAAAGTCCATTTTCGCCCTCCAACGGGCAATCACCGAGATCGGTGACTGGTTCCGTAAATGGCGCATCGCGGTCAACCCAGTTAAAAGTGCAGCTATGTACTTTACTGAGAAGACTCGCCCCCGTTACCCGCAACCTTTAACTTTGTTTGACCAACCCATCCCCTGGGTTAGTAAAACAAAATATCTCGGAGTCACCCTTGATCGGAATCTCACCTTTAGCGATCATATAACAACCGTCCGAAACAGAGCGGCCTTTGTAATGGGTCGCCTTGGTCCCCTGATTCGCAAAGAGAGTAAAATGTCTCTTAGTAATAAGAAGACACTTTACACTGCCTGCATCCGCCCCATCATGACTTACGCATCAGTAGTGTTTAGTCATGCTAGTGAGGCCCATCTCCATAAGCTTCAAGTCATTCAAAATCGTTTTCTTCGTAGTGCAACCGGCGCTCCGTGGTATGTCCGGAACACCGAGTTGCACTGCGACCTAAACCTTCCCTCTTTAGCGCAGTTCAATAAGGACTGCGCTCGCCGATACTTTGATCGAGCGCCCCACCACTCGAACCCATTGGTTGTCCAGGCATCGAACTACTCGACCGCCTCTTCTATCCCATTTTTCAAACCCCCCCGTCGCCGACCACGGCAGGTATTAGACGACCCGGATGACCCCATCGCAGTCATTACATTGGCAGCTTTAGCGTTATCCGCAAGTCGTCGAGGTAAAATCCCCAGGTGTGAGGTAATTAGAGGTCACACAATCAAACACCGAGCTCGCCGGCGAGCTCGAGGCAAAAACAAGGTCACGATAAATTGCTCTCCAAATAGTCAAAGAGTTTTATTCAGTAGGGCCCAATTGTGCAACACTGCAGTTGCACAGAGGCATTTTGCTCCGATCCCCCCCATGTCTCTCGACAGTGAGACAAGCCGAGGTCCGAACCACAGTGGTGCCCTTGAGCTCGCTGTCAACCCCTCCTATAATAGCGGTACGTTTTCGGCGTCCGCAGGAGACGGAGGTAGAAGGCGCTTTTCGCCTTCTACGCCCGTCTCGGGAGAAGTGCCTTCGGCACTTCTCCCTCCCGGGCTATTGTAGGGCCAGGCCCTCGCCCAAAACCCGGTGGAGCTGGACGACCGCACAGGCGGTAGCCAGCATCTATGTCCTCCCTAAAAAAAAAAAAAAAGTTTATCCCTGTTGCATAAGAGATGCAGCATGTGAATTTAGTTCCTATACATACAGCACAGTGAATACTCCAGTACGGTTCGCAGCATAGCGCATTCAAAATAACTCGAGGAAATGGTTTCGCACGAAGCTAAATTGTGAGACAATATTACTGTCATCGCGTGGCAGTGACATAGTTTGATGAGCATAGATTGTACCAGTATACATAAGTCTAGATGGTTTCCGTTTTCATAGAAGTAGTGATTAGATTGTCTGCTCTACCTGACTGGTTATAAATTACAGTGCCCAACTAGCAATTTCACGAACGTTTTACATGTCAATTTTTAAATACATACAATTTTATTATCTGTTATTGAAATAATTGACACAAAAAATTCAGGCAGGAGCTAACTTAAAATAAATCAAGGACCATATAATTTTGAGATAGGTTATTATATTTTCCTAAATTATGTTTTAAATATATTGTAATAAGACGCTAGACTGACTCTGACCATAAATTATCTATTGAGAGCACAGAAAGGCTTGGAAAATAATCACAAGTAATTACTAACACTTGAAGGCAGAATCAATAGTACATAGGTATCTATTTGTGAAGGAAGTAACTAATTTGTACCGAAGTCCCGAAGCCGAATTAACGGATCTGTCTCAATTATTATCTTTGTACTCTGTGTATTTTTTTCCATCATCAAATCTCCATTAAATCAGAAAACGAGATATGTCTTCACATATATTATTTCTTCGAGTTTAAATAACCAACGTTTATTATTTTGAAAGAATTTTGCTAGTAATCTCTAGAAGGGCCTTCAAGCTATCTTTCAACCCAACTCAATAGGTACCTACATAGTTTGCGAAGAAATGCAGAGTCATCAAATTCACACGCATGTCGCCTCAGGGTAGCTAGTATCTAAATAAAATGTACTTAATTTAAAATAGATCAATACCGATGACGCAATATTTACTCCGCATCTGGGCCACGCAATGTTTTGGTGGGTCGTCATAAACCTCGTTAAAGCAATAAGTATATTTAGCTTTTCTTGCTAACGGCACTGGCAAGGTCATAAAGTGACGTAACAACGGCGGCGCCAACTGGATAGGTATATGCGAATTTATACATCGTGATATAAAAATGAGATGAATATAAATTTTGATTTAGATTAACGCATTACCGATGGTAAAAGTTGGACCTACGCGTTTAAGTTCTATAGTACCTAAATAATGTTTTAAATGTGTCGTACTATAGGTATATGTATTGGGTACCTAAAAACGTAAGTCCAACTTTTACAAATTTTCGTCGAAAGTTTTCGAGATCATTTCATTCATTTCCGTTAACTTTCTAGAGGTAGAAATCTAACAATGTCTACAGGGTTTGGCTATTGATTAAAATCACTGCAGTGTTAATCTTACATACATACTCCTCTGTCAAGAAAATACCGGGAAAATATCAATAATACATAAAATGTTAGTTATTCATACAAATTTATTTTATCACCTTCAAAATATGCTAATTCAGAAACGATATAGGTACTTACGCCAACGAATAATCCAATCATCACAACATGTTTCAACGCTTTTTCCGGAATTGAGTTCAGTTCTCAAGGAATTTTCAAGAAAGTGCTGTAAAATAATTATATTCCCCGAAAGAATTAATATCATCACAATTTACAAAAAAATATCTTAGTAAGGGTACCTTTGACGAGTTCTACACATCTCCAGCCATACAAAAGTATACGCTGTCCAAATGAAGCACAAATTACATTAACTGGTTCCAATTGAGTCAATTTTGCTATCTAAATTGAATTTTAATAGCTAAAAGAATCATAATGACTCACAAGTTGCCTAATACTTAGGCAGCATTCTACATAAAAAGTATGAGATATTTCAAGTTGAATCAAAATTATGACCTATTATTAAATTATAATATAAAGGTTGTTAAGTAGGTATACATAACAATAAAAAATAACCCATTGTTTTTTTTTGTTGCAGGTTTTAAGCAAAAAGAAGTCTCGCTGGTATTTGATCTGCAAGGATGATGTTTTAAGATTAAAACATATTGGTAAGTGGTAATGGTAATTTGTTTGCTATTTTTTCGTGAACAAATTATTTTTCACTTCTGTAGCTCAAACATGTAGGTTTTGCTGCCTGAAATCAGAGAGATTGAGAGAAAAATGCGATATTGCTCCACTCAGTGAGCAATATCGCATTTTTCAATTTTTTAATTATTTTTTCAGATAGTCGCGAATATCTTATTCAGCCTTGGGTTAATCATACAATTTGAAACATTCACACTCTATCTCTTTCCCGCCATTATAAAGAGAGAGAGAGAGAGAAAAAAAGACCAACCCTTTCTAATTCCGATTTTGAATTCACAAACACAAACACGTTCGAAATTTCGTATTAACTAAAGAAATTTTGCAAAAAAGATAATTATGTCTTTTAATGTAATTTATTGAATTTTAACCCTTTGTTGTATATAAACGAAAATAAGTATTTACTGCAAATAAAACTGATATTTTATCTCCTAAAGTGTTCTCGCTGCTGAAGTGAAAAGTTATGTGTATTACACGAGAGCTCAAAATCAGCACTCGCAGCAAAAAACGACTTTGCTCTCTTGTTGCACAAATAACTATTTCATCACACTTGCACGTAAAGAGCATCTAAACATACAGGTTAACTTGGCCGTAGTGCCCCATATAAACCTCGAACTTTCTTTTTGTCATGAATCTCAAGGTCGGTAAGTATATTTTTTTATTCATAGCGCTGCACACAGATCTTGCAAGTTCAAGCAAGGAATTAACTCGCAATAGTCGCAATTGAACAATTGTCTTAAAATATTGTCTCAACAGGAATTTCTTTGCAATCTCGCTACATTTTACTTAAATACACAACTAAAGTTCATAATAATCTATTTTAATAGTTTTTTTCTTATCAAAACGTCAAAATTACTTAAATTTTTTTCACTCCGTCATGGCTATATGCCTACGTAAGCATTTGCCCTTAACGTTTCTGAACGAAACATGTGTATAATCTGCGGTGTGGGAAAAAAGCTTAGAGCATTCAGAACTGAATTCAGTTCTGCATTCTCTAAAGCAAAAACCCGCCATCCGCTTAAAAAAGTTCACGTATTTCGTAATACCTAATAGTTGTGTATTAAAGATATAATTCATAATTAATTATTGACTTGCAAATGGTATGAAAAAGATTTATGTTTCACGGGCGGTACGGGAATTACGAACCTCACTCAGAAAGTAACGTAATAGAGCTTCGATCGTAATTCTTTACATACGAGTACCACCCTTAACACAGGCTTAAAAATTTTAAATAAGGGACATAATGCGTCTCCCTCGGGGGCCATCCCGCTTTAGTTGTTTTTTTTTAATTTACACTGCTCATAAACAGAATTAGTGACAAAAATTTTCATATAAAATACGCTAAGTTCACAAAGTCACATTAATTTTCTTATAAACTAGGTTTTTAGCCTTTACGTAAACACAATCGTAGTTGTAATTATTTGTTTCATAACAACAGAGTATTTTACAACGAAAAATTACGACATTTAATTTTGTTTACACCATATAAGTCATTCCGGTACTTGAGAAAGAAGCATTTATAGAGTTTTCCCACCCTTCGGTGGGAAGCAACGTCTTCCACCCGCTACTCGAACCAAACACACACTACTTTCCGAGTATGAGAAATGAAAATAAGTGTTTACGTGTAGGTAATAAATACAATTGGTTCGTAGAAGCCTATTGTTTAACTTAAAATATATATGTTTATGGAGGAAAATAGATATTTTTTATTAATGAGAGTGATAAACTTCAAAAACTGCAAGTTTTTATTTATCAATCTGCGTAGCTTATAGCCCAGTCATTTGGTCGAAAAAATAGAGGTTACCTGGAAAGTTTTCCGGGAGTTTTGAAAATTGGCAATTTTATAGATTTTGATATTATTATGTTTCAAATTTCAACTTTGCCACCTCGTATGTTTGCCGCTCGCGCCGCCATATTGAAAAAATGGCGCCCAAAAGCAGTTTTTTGATAATAACTCCTTTCCAGTGCACTTTACAGGAAAAACATATCTAAACAAAATAAAAGTAGAAAAAATGTCCTTCAATTGATCTTTTCTTTCTTAAAATCAATAATTTCTGCGTACGAGCGCCGTAAACCATTATACATCCATACCAACGTGTATTATTTACTTTAAACTGCTAATATTGTGATTTGTAAATTATAAAAAATATACGAAGGTTAAGGACATATACCCGCCAGCCAAAGCGTGAACTTTTATATAAACTCAACTTGTTATTAAAAAAAAAACTCGCATGTAAATATAGTGTATTATTAGACCTATCGTTTCTGGCTTAAATCCTTTTTCTTTTGGACTAATAATTATTTTTTTATTATATAGCGTTTAGTATATAGCACTCGTTTTTATACTCGTTGTTATTCGTCTGCAGATTTATTTGAAAAGTATAGTACACATGTGTAAATAACTTCCCATTATAGAAAGTTCATTATATTCCCCATGTTTGTGGTGCAATAGAAATATTAAAAACGTGCTTATTTTTCTTGAATGAGATGCTTAAAGTTGGGTCTTTCTTTTATCTAAAATTACGAGTTTTTGAGCTAGTGTAATTTCAAAACTGTATAATTTAATGAAAATCTGATGCACCACAAACCTAGATATTAGGATAGTGATTACGTAGGTAAAAATCATTGAGTTTTATTCGCTATTATTAAAATGAGATTGGAGCTGCGCTTTGTATGGGGGCGTTCGTCTAAAATATACCCTTAAATATTGTTCCATAGAATGAAAACCCAGCTAACTATAGTCTTTCATGTCTCCGCAGGTATAAAGAAATGCGTCCCTTCTATGTCAAGCCCCAGTACCCAGCTGAGCTGGGCACTCGTAGAGATTATATGCGCTTTACGTTCGAATATTGTGTATTTCACATTTGATAATACATAATATTCGAACGTAAAGCACGTGTAATCTCTACAAGTGCCCAGCTACGTGTGGGAGAGAGTATGCCGGCCAGCATATTTGCACCGGTCGACTATCCTGGTTTGAGATGTCGCGTTTAGTATATATAGATCAATGAATGGTATGGAAAGGAACAAAATGCAGAACAATGGGGATGGAAAAAAGACAAGAACGGGCTCATTCCAGTTACTACATTCGATCTCCCAGCTCCGGAAAGCTAACTGAAACTTATTTCTTGCAAATGCAAAAAAGGTTGTCAAAAAGCTTGCGGATGCAGAAAAGCAGGACTAAAGTGCTCCGTTGTGTGCACGAACTGTGGTGATTCTTGCGATAATTCGCAATTTCCGTCACAAGACGTCATTGAAGAAGAAGAAGAAACGGACCCTATTCTCGAGCAAATAATTCTATGTAAATCGAGAACGAAGAGGACCACGATGAAACTGATGATTCCATCGTCGATGATGCCGAAGAAACTTCCGTCTTCGATATTTCAATCGGTATTGAAGACGATGAAAACCCAACACCTGGTCCGTCAACAAGAATGAAGCGACGGAAATTGATCTAAATATTTTAATAGTGAGTCAGATGTGGATTAGGCCTACTAAATATATAAATATATACCAAAAAAAACACGCCGATTTCTCTACCTCATGGCGTGTGGAAATGAGTGTTTCTGCCGAAACGTGTATTGCATTAGACTTTACGGCGCTCCTACGCCGAAACTATTAATATTAGTGAAAAAAGATCATAACATAAATTATAGAAAATTTTCTCTACTTTTATTTATGCATACTCGTATATGCTTTTCCTGTAAAGTAGCAAGAGTTATTATTAAAAATCTGCTTTTGGGCGCCATCTCTTCAATATGGCGGCGCGAGCGGCAAACATACGAGGTGGCAAAGTTTAAATTTGGAAAGAGCATATCAAAATCTATAAAATTACCAATTTTCAAAACTCCCGGAAAACTTTCCAAGTAAAAATACTAAATGACTGTACTATTATGTAATTATTGAAAAAAATATAAAATTGGCTCACCTATTTTGTGGGCAGTCCTTGAATGAGAGCGCAATTTACTGAACCAATTGGTTATAAGTAAATAAAGTGATATGAGATGGCACTCAGCATTACACCTTATGTACTTACTCGTAACCACAAAAGAAGGATCTATTCAATAATAATATATTATTATTTTTTATAAATCTAATCATGTCATTCCTAGCGTAGCGTTTGAATTCTCACTGGTCATTCCGACTTGACCGCAACGTGAGAACCTTACCTTATACCTAAAATTCTTGTATAGAGCTAAATGTTATGTAAGTAAAATCTGAGAAGAATAATAGTTATATTATGATAAAATAATTTGGGCTGCCTGTGATTCTGCAATGACTTGCAGAGTAGTTGCAGAGTTTATTGTAGTAGCTGTAGTGTTTTGTAGGTATATAGTTCGTAGTATTTTGTTAATATAGGCAAACACTTAAAAATCAACAAAGAAAAATCGATTTTTAATAGTCAATTAACTCGTCTTAGAACATTACTTTTTTTAACGTTTCTAGGTAGTTTCCATTTGTAAACGATTGAAGATTATTATGTACTACAATCATATTATTTTATATGTTTAGAAAAATACAGATGGTATGCTAGTTACAATAGCAAACTTGTATCAAGAGAGCGTTCATAAATAGTTTTAAGGTGAAGGTGTAATACAAGGTCAAGGCGAGATTTTATGAGTCACTGAGCTTTCGTGCAAAAACTCTAACAACTTACAACGAGCACCTATTAACATAAATAATTAAAATTATTAAAAGTATTAAAAATGACCCTTCAATAAATATAATTTCTTAAATTAACAATATGTAAGCAATCACAGTAGGTACTTGGCGGCTGTTTTTATATGTATGTATACTTTACATGTGCTAGAGTGGTCGTGGCGCTTTCCATACAAAAGTAGTTTCGTCATATTTAAAATATTTAGGGTCCGTTTCAGAACGTCCTAATAAAGTTTCGGGTTGCTATGCAACATATAAAATAAAATAAATGATAAAAATGACAGTTAACATGCAGCACGTTTCAAGCTTTAACCGATGGATAGGCTAAATCGATGACTGTGAAACGCAAAGATAGTGTTTTGTTTAATAAATGTTCTGGGTAGTATAACCGGAACTTACTCGAACATTCTGAAACAGGCCCTAAGTGTTTACTCGGTGAATATTTTCAAGTAAGTCCTTGAGCATAATATCTTTCTGGTTTTCGAAAATTCCGTAAAATTAAGTATGTTCAAAAATAATCGTTTAGTGTGGGAATTGTAATTAGACTAACTTTGAACACTTTGCATTTAAATTATGTTGAAACTACGTTTGTATGGAACGCGCCGTGGGCTCTACTCTTAACTTATAGTTATTATATGACATTGAGAAAGTATGGAACGCAGTTTTGTTTTATTTACTTGGATGACATAGGATTACCTTCCAGTTATTATGATTTAAACACAAATCTACGAGACTGATTTTGATGAAATTCCTATATATATGGGACCAGAACGAGGGTTGGTTTCTATGCGTCAAAGTAAAAAAATAACAATTTGAAAATCGTATCCTATTTATAAATATACACTCGAGAGCAATGAATCCGGGTCACTTAAAGAATCCTAAAAATCTCGGAAACTAAAAATGCTAGGTTAATGCAATAAATTGTATTTAATAGACAATGTAATACTCCTTAAATGAAGGTATTAAAACTTCTTAGTTATTGTAAAGTTATATCATAAAAAAATCAAATTTGAAAAAGGGCCACTTTCGAAGATGGAACTACGAAATTACAGCATTTGGTTTTGCTTTTGTTTGTAATCTGTCATTTATGTGGGTACATAAACCATGTTGATAGTGCTCTATATTCATTATTCAAGCTGAAATTATGTCGCTTACGCCTGAAGAATGCACCAGAATACTTACAATGCTGGAAACCGGCCGGAGTCAGCGCGATACAGCCAGGACTGTCGGTGTGTCGCTGTCAACAGTACAAAGAGTTCTCCGACGTTACGAAGAAACTGGTTCTAACCTACGCAGACCAGGAACGGGCAGAACCAGGTGTACCACAGCACGAGAAGACCGATACTTGGTGAACACCATGCTTCGAAATCGCTTTCTCACAGGAACTGAACTCACCAATCAGTTTCGACGCCTCGGAGGAAGTAACCCAAGTGCATGGACAGTAAGACGTCGGCTTGCTGAATCTAACTTAAAACCCCTTAGACCTGCAAACGGCCCTAAACTGGAGCGTGGGCATCGTATTTCGAGACTAAGATATGCCCAGAGCCAAGTAAATTGGAGTATTGAAGATTGGTCAAAAGTTATGTTCTCCGACGAATCAAAATTTATGCTCTACAAGCACGATGGAAGACACAGAGTGTATCGAAGACCAGGGGAAAGATTCAAGCAAGCATGCATCGAAGAAAAAGTAGCCTACGGTGGTGGGTCTGTACTTGTGTGGGCCGGAATTTCTTCTGAAAGTCGCACAGAGCTGGTGATCATAGAAAACGGCTCTTTAACTAGCGTAAGATATGTGGAAGAAATCCTCAATGATCACGTTGGTCCATTTATGGTCAATTTAGGTGAGGATGCTATATTTATGCATGACAATGCCCGACCTCATACAGGTAGGATTGTGAATGACTACCTTCAAGAGATGAACATTACTCGTATGGAGTGGCCAGCGCGCAGCCCGGATATCAACCCGATCGAGCATGCTTGGGACGAGCTAGGCAGATGCGTAAAACAACGAAACCCTCCCCCAATCACGCTTCGTGAGCTCAAAATTGCTCTCACAGAGGAATGGGAGAATATTCCCCAAAATCGTATAAGGAACTTGGTGTACAGCATGCCAAACCGCGTAAACGCAGTAATGGAAGCACGAGGAGGCAATACGAAGTATTAAAATTCAAGAAAATCGTAATAAAGTTCAAAAATTTCATGTTTCCTATTTTTGTTTTAAGGAGAGATCAGCAGTTTTTTTCTTTATGTAATTTTGTGTTAATAAAATGTATGGTGACTCATATTTTTTTTACTTTCATTTAAGGAGTATTACATTGTCTATTAAATACAATTTATTGCATTAACCTATCATTTTTAGTTTCCGAGATTTTTAACATTCTTTAAGTGACCCGGATTCATTGCTCTCGAGTGTAGTTATGAATTTACAAACATGAATATACATGTAAATTGAGAAAATCGTCTAGTTTTTGAAAAAAGTGAAAAAGAAATGAGCTGAAATTAAGTAAAACTAGTGGAAAATGCCGTAACATCGTAAATTTTGCGAGAAAAAGTCGAATGTCAAGCCGATGTGTCACCGAGTCACTTATAAACACAACAACTTCGCAAAAGATCACAAAATGCGGAAAGGTCGTTTATATTAGGTATCTTATCCTCATGTTCTATGATTCATCGCAGAGGCCAGTTTATAATACTTATTAAAACAAACGGGAAATTAAAGATGTTTTTATGTAAATATGAACTGTTTTATAGTTAAATAAGATATAACTTACAGTTTTACAAAATTATCAGTGTGCTTATTATAAGTTAAATTTCTTCATCAAATCAAAATTCAAAATGCGTTTATTTCGGACAACAGAAATCCATATGCATTTTAGTACAGAAAAATAAAAGAAAAAGAAAAGAAGACTTAAAAACTATTGTTAGTAAGCTTTTATTATAAATTACATGCGGACAATGAGTCCGCATGAAATGCCCTCAAAAGGTGCTCTCCGGTCATCTGCCACAGTTCTCAAGATGATGTTGCTGTTCTCCCGTACCCTCCTCATCAATGATGCTACCTTTTTACGAATAACGGCATGAAAGCCATCAGTATGCGCCTGCGCAAACATCGTGGAGGCACTGCAAAAGCGGGGGAGTCGCAACATCATCCTGAAAATATTGTTATACTGTACGCGCAAGGTGTTAAGCGATTTTTGTGAACAGTCAATCCACAAGCCGCCCGTGTAAAGACTCTGGCAGTAAGCCTTGAAAAGTTAACCTAAGGTATATTTATTATTATTATTATACTAATATTCTAATATATATCAACTAATATATACCCACCTAAGGCGTTATTCGTTAGTCCTCACGTCTCGTTCTCCTAGTATATAATTTTAATTGCGACAATGTATTACTACGGTGGTACACTATTAGACGGAGTCTTGCTGTAGTTACCTCATGGACGACGACATTCCGACCTGTGCCGCCACGCCGTGCACACCTGTCTACAGCTCCGCCAGTATCTCCCAGTGAGACCGCAATAGTCCCCGCACTATTGCCGTCTCACTCGGGTCATCGTTCCGACGCTAGTTGCAGACCAGTGCCTTGGAATACGCAGTCCTGACGAAGTTTTGTTTTCTGTGCAGAAGCTGAGCAGCCACCGACCGCCGAGCAACGTGAGCTACGAGCTCGCCGTGCCGGCGCGCAGAGGCGCTCTAAGACGTCAGGCATTACCACCTACCCAAGTCCCTTGTTTCGGACGAACAACATCATATCGGGCTGGTGGTCTTGTTTTGACCGCACTTTTCGGTGCGCATTTCACCACTTTACTACCCGACACAACATAGTAACAGTCGCGTAACAACACACTTTGTGCTGTTAAGCGACGTCGTTCAGGCGTGGGGTAGCGTCAGCCAAACCCGTCTGAACGATCAAATCCGCCATTTGCTGCGGTCGCAGTGTGACACCCTACGGTGACAACGGCCACTGTTGTTGTTTTGGTTTAACCTTGCACCGTGGCCTTTCCCGCTTCACGGGTCAGCCGAAGCAAGCTGGGCTCCGGGATTACTGGCCTTGGGGTCGCCCCTAGTCAACCCCGGAGTAGCGCTTAGGAGCACCCCTCTCCGCCGAGAAAAAAGCTCGGAGAGGGTACACAACTAGGGCACACCCTAGGTACACACTCCCTCTCACACAGTGAGCTCACAAGGTGTGTGAGGGAATTCAAACCCTTGATAGGGCGTCCTGAGTATTCCCCTCAGGATGCAGTCCCGTCCCTCTAACGGTGAGGTGCAGGTCCTTCAGACCTTCGCCCTCCGCCACCCCGATCTATACGTTGCACATATGCAACTGCTTGAAGAGGAAGAGAATGCCCGCCTCACGGACACTCTCATCGCTCCCTCCGGGACTTCAAACCCGGAGGCCAGCGTTCCTCCCTTGACCCGATCCTATTCAGAGGATAGCCCTACTTCGCCCGCTCCCGGGCCCGACAATAGACGCACGGTGGCAGCCCCTCCCCGTGAACGGTCTCGCTCTCGCTCACCGATCGGGAGGTCAGCGAGTACCCGTCCCTCCTTCGCCATTGTCGAGACCGTTTCGGAATCCGAAACGGACATGGAGGTAGATCAGGCCGGCGCCTCACGCACGGACTCTGATTCCGATAACGACGGTTACACCGTCGTAGATCGCAAACGCAAGCGCGCGCCCAAAGCCGCTAGTTGCGCCACTTCCGCCCCTCCCGCCAAGGCACCCGCAAAGGCCCCCGCCTCCGGCAAAAAACCGACCCCCGCCCCGCGCCCCGCGTCTCCTCCCTCCGCTCCGGTTTCAACCGCCGCGTCCCCTCAGGACGCGAGCGCACGTCGCGAAAAACCGCCTCCGCCTTTGTTCATTCAGGACAAAAGCAAATGGGACATGCTGTCCCGCTTAGTCTCGGATCGTGGGATCCATTATACTAATGCCCGCTCCACGCAGCAGGGCATTAAAGTCCAAGTGCCCACCAGTAGCGACCACAGAGCGCTAACAAAGCTCCTCCGTAAAGAGAGCATAAGTTTTCACACTTATGCGCTCGAAGAGGAGAAAGTCCTTCGCGTTGTGATTCGCGGTGTGCCTAAGGAGATACATACCGATGCGGTATGTGACGACCTTAAAGCACAAGACTTCCCAGTGCATGCGGTTCACCGCATGTACAGCGGGAAGGACCGCAGTCCATATGACCTAGTACTCGTAGTACTAGACCGTACACCAGAGGGCAAGGCCATTTTTAATTTAAAAAAGGTCTGCGGCCTCTCTGGGTTAGACGTACAAGCCCCATTTAAAAACGGAAGTCCCTCGCAGTGTCACAACTGCCAATTGTACGGTCACGCCTCCCGCTTCTGTTTCGCTCGCGCTAGGTGCGTCA
This sequence comes from Plagodis dolabraria, assembly GCA_963854805.1. Classification (NCBI taxonomy): domain Eukaryota; kingdom Metazoa; phylum Arthropoda; class Insecta; order Lepidoptera; family Geometridae; genus Plagodis; species Plagodis dolabraria. The sequence continues at coordinate 16,171,381 of OY978440.1, read as the reverse complement.
AGTGCCTAGGCGATCACGCGACAGCGGCGTGCACTCGCACTCGGGACTCGCCGGACCCACCCAGCTGCGTTCTATGCGGTGCTCAAGGACATACCGCGAATTACCGCGGCTGCCCAAAAGCACCACGCATAAACCACAGGGTGGCAAGGCATAGGCCGACCCGTCCCTCACATGACCGTTACCAACGGGTCAGCCCTAAGCTGTCGGTAATACCTGCTTCACAGGTAATACCCGCGCCGCTCCCCGCCCGTAACGCATGGTCTAAACCACCCAGTATGGTAAAGACCATCACTCCCGCCCGCGCCCCGGCCCGCGCGCCCGCACCCGCTCCCGCCCGCGCCCCGGCCCCTGCCCGCGCACCGGCCCCGGCTCGCCCCGCGCTCCCGGCACCCGTTGCCAACTCCGTTCGCGCCCCTCCTCCCCGCGCCATTCCTCGGCCACAAGCCCCACCCATGCCGCTGATGGATGCCTCTCTTCAAGAGGACATCAAACTAGTCAGCGACCTGGCGATGTCTATTGACATCAACGAAGTCCGAGAGCTAGCGCACAAGATGCACTTCGCTCAATCCCCAGCGGACGTGATCCAATATACATTGGAACACGCGAATTTACTTAGCGCCCTTAAGCGCTTCGTTCCCCAGGCCCCTCCCCAGTACAACCACTATGGGTAGTACAACCGCACGCACGAAACCGCGCTCAGTTTCGTTAGCGTCATTTAACGCTGACGGCCTCTTCAAACAACGTGACCTCGTCCACGACTTTTGCTGCACCCACCTTATCGACATTATATGCGTGCAGGAGACCCTTCTAAAACCGGGGAAGGCGAACCCTAGGTTTGCCAATTACAGAACGGTACGTGATGATAGAGTGAACTCCCGTGGGGGAGGCACTCTTATCTATTACAAAAGGTCCCTGCACTGCATCCCCCTACCTACCCCGACTCTTGTTAATATGGAAGCATCTTGTTGCCTCCTAGCTATGACTGGTCATCAACCTATAGTCATAGCGTCCTGTTACCAAGCTTGTCAAAAGCCGATCGTCCGAGCTGACTTAGAAGCATTGTTCTCATTAGGAAGCGCCGTCCTTCTGATTGGCGACTTCAATAGTAAGCACATCCTATGGAATTGTAACGTCAACAATCCCAGAGGCATTGCACTTGAAAAACTAGTCGCAGAACTTAATTTTGACATAATTGCGCCCACTGAGCCCACTCACTACCCTCATACGGAAGACTTTCGACCTGACTTGCTTGACATGGCACTACTCAGAGGCGTAACACTCCAGTTACGCTCCATAGAAGTGGTTCACGAGCTTCACTCTGACCACCGACCCATTATACTGCGACTAGGTCCCGACCCAACAACAGACCTCCCCCGCCCCACTAAGACGATAGTGAACTGGAAGCAATTAGGCGTTGCCCTAAAAGCTATCAGTTCACCGGACCTTGACAATATCCCTGACGACATCCTGACTAAAGATGACGTAACCCTTGCGATCGATTCGTTCACTAATCACCTCTCCACCGTAGTAGGTGCATCCGCAAGGAGGTCATGGTGCCGGACGACCGGCGCCTTGTCATTCCAGCGGATGTGAGACGATTAGTGACGGAAAGTAAAGCAGTGACCCGACATTACGACTCTTACCCCAGTAAAGAGAACAAAACTAAGAAACGCCACTTTGAACGCATGGTTCAAAGTCGCATGTCTGAGTTGCGTGATCAACAATGGGGTGACAAACTTTCAAACCTCGTGCCAAGCCACCAGGCTTATTGGGACTTGGCGCGAGGTATGAAAGGAAGTAACTACAACGACATGCCTCCCTTATACAGACCAGTCCCACTAGTCCCAGCGTTCTTTGACGAAGACAAAGCTGAGTGCCTAGCTGATAGCCTAGAGGCTCAGTGTTCCCCTAACGTAGATCACGTTGACCAAGCTCACCTCGATTCGGTGGATGCTGAAGTCGAACGTAAAAGCTCTGTGGTCACCTCTGAACTCCCACCAATCACCTTAGCGACTTACGCTGAGGTGGCGAGACTGATCAAGGCCCTCCGACCGCGCAAATCCCCCGGTGCCGATGGCATCTCCAACAGGGTTCTTAAAACCCTCTCTCCTCCTCTCATCCATCTCCTAGTCAGCATCTTCAATGCTGCTATGAGCCACTGCTTATTCCCAGACACCTGGAAATGTGCAAATGTCATTGGCATTCACAAACCAGGCAAAAGCTCATCTGACCCCACCAGTTACCGCCCCATCAGCCTCCTCAGTGCCTTAGGCAAACTTTACGAGCGGTTACTTGCAAACCGTCTCCAGTCCCATGCTAAGGAACACCACCTTATCCCAGATGAGCAGTTTGGCTTCAGACCCGGACACTCATGCGTCCAACAGGTGCACCGCCTCACGGAGCACATCATTGAGGGCTTTAACAAGTACCCCAAACCCCAGACAACGCTAGCAGTCTTCCTCGACGTAGCGAAAGCTTTTGACAAAGTCTGGCACAATGGCTTGATTTACAAGCTATACCAATTTGGCGTGCCAGAACGTCTTGTGCTCATCCTACAAGACTTCCTTAAAGCCAGAAGCTTTCGCTATCGCGTGGAAGGCACCCTCTCCTCCCCCCACCCAGTCAGAGCCGGAGTCCCTCAGGGCTCCGTGCTATCACCCATTCTTTTCGCGCTGTATACCAGTGACATCCCACGCTCTCAGCCTAACGTCCTACTAGCCCAATACGCGGATGATACCGCTATTTATACCACTGGGTGGCATATCAGTAGAAAGTCCATTCCCGCCCTCCAACGGGCCATCACCGAGATCGGTGACTGGTTCCGTAAATGGCGCATCGCGGTCAACCCAGTTAAAAGTGCAGCTATGTACTTTACTGAGAAGGGCCGCCCCCGTTACCCGAAAACTTTAACTTTGTTCGACCAACCCATCCCCTGGGTTAGTAAAACAAAATATCTCGGAGTCACCCTTGATCGGAATCTCACCTTTAGCGATCATATAACAACCGTCCGTAACAGAGCGGCCTTTGTAATGGGTCGCCTTGGTCCCCTGATTCGCAAAGAGAGTAAAATGTCTCTTAGAAATAAGAAGACACTTTACACTGCCTGCATCCGCCCCATCATGACTTACGCATCAGTAGTGTTTAGTCATGCTAGTGAGGCCCATCTCCATAAGCTTCAAGTCATTCAAAACCGTTTTCTTCGTAGTGCAACCGGCGCTCCGTGGTATATCCGGAACACCGAGTTGCATTGCGACTTAAACCTTCCCTCTCTAGCGCAGTTCAATAAGGACTGCGCCCGCCGATACTTTGATCGAGCGCCCCACCACCCGAACCCATTGGTTGTCCAGGCATCGAACTACTCGACTGCCTCTTCTATCCCATTTTTCAAACCCCCCCGTCGCCGACCACGGCAGGTATTAGACGACCCGGATGACCCCATCGCAGCCATTACATTGGCAGCTTTAGCGTTATCCGCAAGTCGTCGAGGTAAAATCCCCAGGTGTGAGGTAATCAGAGGTCACACAATCAAACACCGAGCTCGCCGGCGAGCTCGAGGCAAAAACAAGGTCACGATAAATTGCTCTCCAAATAGTCAAAGAGTATTATTCAGTAGGGCCCAATTGTGCAACACTGCAGTTGCACAGAGGCATTTTGCTCCGATCCCCCCCATGTCTCTCGACAGCGAGACAAGCCGAGGTCCGAACCACAGTGGTGCCCTTGAGCTCGCTGTCAACCCCTCCTATAATAGCGGTACGTTTTCGGCGTCCGCAGGAGACGGAGGTAGAAAGCGCTTTTCGCCTTCTACGCCCGTCTCGGGAGAAGTGCCTTCGGCACTTCTCCCTCCCGGGCTATTGTAGGGCCAGGCCCTCGCCCAAAACCCGGTGGAGCTGGACGACCGCACAGGCGGTAGCCAGCATCTATGTCCTCCCTAAAAAAAAAAAAAAAAAAAAAAAGCTGTAGTTACCTACCTTTTGGTAAAAGTTACGTACTTGTACAAATATTTCTCGTTTATTAGTATTGAGGACATGTAAAACTTATCAGAGCGCTAGGTCGATTCGACGCGTGATCAAAATGCTGGTACTTATTTCGATAAACGAATAAGCATTGCAATCCAACGGGGCAATGCTGCTATCATGATGGGCACGCTGCCAACTGGTAGTAAGCTAGAAAATTTGTGACTGCCTGTAAGCCTGCATTGGCCTTTAGGTTGCCGAAATGCTTTCGTTATTGTAGCTGTAGTCTTGGGTTTAGTTTGTAGTGTGTTGTTAATATATTTGTTAACCCTGCATTTTACCAATAACCCTACAGGGTTATTGGTTAAAATGCTAACAACCTCTTGGGGTTGACTTCTGCTAGTTCTAAGAAACAATTTGATTTTTTTTTAATTTTTTAAAATATTTTTCTTTGAGTGAGGACCGCCAGGGCGCCCTTGATCGGAGTTGGCATAAAATACAAAAAAAATATTTGAAAAACATTTTTTTTTCCTAAACAAAAAAAAAAACTCAAAATGTTTGTTGGGACTGGCAGAAGTTAACTCTAAGAGGTTGTTAGCATTTTACCAATAACCCTGTATATTTGATATTTCAAGTTGTTTTCGATAGCAGAACGGGATATGGAATATTTTATATAACCTAACAGTAAAAGGACCAATTCTATTTCCAAGTATTATTTGTGGTGGTATGAGTCCGCAAGAAACAAGTTTTGATAATAAAAAATTAAATAGATATTATAGTCTCATTCGTAGTCCGTATTAGGTAGAGTTACAGTGACATTACGGTTGACAGATAAAAAATGAGTAGGTATCGGATTTATTTTATATTATTTTTATCTCGAGCTACGATTCTTTTACAAAGAGGTAATATTTGTATGCAACGAATAAACATAAAAACTACTGGACCGATTTGGATGAAATTTGGCATATAAATAATTTGAGATCCAAGAAAGGACATTAGGATATCTTTTATCCAACTACGCAAAAAGAGGTTAATGTTTTTGCGCGATAACCGAAATACGCGACGGCAGAGCCGTAGTTGGAAAGCTAGTATTTACCTAAACAGGTGCATATAGGTATAAGAATTATGAATATGTAATACTTTTTTTTATAAGTTGATACTATATTTATTTAATACGTATTATATTGAATTTGATTGACTTCTTTCATTCCCATAATTTGAAATTTTAAATGTACGCACCTACGTGTAGGTAATTGGTTAAGTAAATCATTATTTTAACAAATTACGATAAATATTACTAGTGACTCTCTAACCTGAAGATCTTTGAAATATGTTTTCTGTTTTAGTTTTTAACCCTCATAACTGCTTAAAAAAACTGAACCTGAACAATTCCACAGAATTATCGAACCTGCTCACGAAATTACAAGAGAATCCGGATAAAAATACGAAAGCATTTCAACACAAAATCGGTCGGTAAATATTGCTAAATTTATTGTTTCAGATCTCAAGGTGTCGGAGATCGAAGGAGTTTTATTGTGATATGAAAGAGTATTAAAGGACTGTTTGTAACGAAGACTGAGAGTTTAATGTCAATAAAGAGAAAGGAATAAGTGCGTACAGCGATGCTGTCGTACATGGTTCCCGTTGAGGAGAAGCCCCCACCGGTGCCTGGCAAAGGGCGGCTGGCGTTGGAACTGGTGGGCAGCCCTGGGAGCCCGGAGTCGGCGGCGCGCCGCGCTCGTACCAACATCTCCAAGGAGTCGTCGACGAGCTCGTTCGCCAGCGACCTGACCGTGTCCTCGTCTACCCCGACGGGACTTATAGACAAACCAAAGCACAAGCTGCTCGGCAATGGCACTAAGCACACTACGCTGAAGAGGTAAGTCTTACCAATTTTGTGATCCCTTTCTTTAGTCCAATTTATGTGCTACTAACAATCTACCAAATCTAGTGGTTTTCATATGGTATGGATCAAGGAGGTGACACAATTGATGCTGACCATGGCGGTTGTAGGTTCGATTTCCACCATGAACTCGAACTTCACTGCAGATTGCTGGTGTTCCACGGGAGTTTTTTGAACGCGAATTACCAAGAATTGTTCCACGGGCATGTATCGTCATTGCGAGTCCCGATCACAATACCTTACCATTAAAAACATTGCTGCATTTGTGTTTGGTTTTCAGTTTTTTTTGCAAAAGATATTTTTTTTATAACCTTCATGTTATTTATATAGTTTTTTGACTTTTTGGTTGAATCAAATTTGGTTGAGTTTTTCGTATTTATAATATTGGTCCTGCTAAGTAAGTGTTTTTGAAGCGCACGTAGCGAAGTTTGCTTAGCCTTTCTTAACTAATCAGTAAAGTTAAGCAACGTACACCTTGGCCATGAGTTGTATGGGTGACCGCAGGTGACATTACTACTGAGCGCTTTCGTGCTTCGGAGGGCACGTTAAGCCGTCGGTCCCGGTTGTTGTCTTAGGATGACAGTCGTTATAGCATGGTTGTAGGGCATTTTGCGAATTCCGGCTGGCTAGCTACCACCCTCAAGTAGAAAATCTGTCGCCAAGCACCTAACGGCAGCTGTCCTTGACAGCCAGTAATTTTAGGTTAGCCTGAACAACATGTTTGACCACATCATCACTTACCATCAGTTGAGATATAAACAGCTGCCGGTCAAAGGCTAACCTAACAGGCATAAAAAAAGTCGATGCTGCACATTTAATACATTGCGGGTTTATACCATAATATATACCAAAATTCATAACAAAGATAAGCGTCAGAACGGCGGCGGCTGGCCATAACCCGAAGCTAAAATTATGTACAAATACTATAGAATTTACGCGTTGTTTATTTATTGAGTAAACTTATGTTGTTACTTGTCAGTATGTTCTTGTATTTTCCAACTTCGTAAGAGATGCCACATAAAGTGGGATTAGAGCGAATCAATGACGGTACTACCGACGATTACATAATCGAAACAAATCGCAAATTTTCCAGCGACGGCTTGAAAAGTGCCATTCAGTATGATTGATGTATATGATTCGCAGCTATTTCTGTAATTGTAACTAGCTACCTGTGTGATACTTTTCATCTGGATATGCAAAGCAAATCCATCGCAGATATCTGTAATGTATACTCACCGATAAGAAACGAATTGCAATTTAATGCCAAAGATAAAATATAATATTCAGTGCACGGCACAAATCAAATGAAATTGAGTTCGTAATCCGTGCAATTAAGTAGGTATAGAGTTCGATGCACCTTGAAAAGGAATTTATTTTCGGAGCAACTTCACAAACAAATACAGATACCAAAACGTAATGGATTATTTTTAACGTTTATTTTAATTCAATTTGTTCCCAAAATGACAAGCAAATTTTCACGCTGTAAAATGGTGGAACTACTTGTCTGCCAACTTAAAAACTGGGGCCCCTGATTTTCTTAGATTCAATAAAGGCATGGTAGAGTACCATATTAAGTTGACATTTTAGTCTTAGTGTCTTTCCATGTACCCATACATTTCCGTATACATGTGTTTCCATATTTCCTAATACAGAAAAACGTGCGGCTGTACACACATAGGTACTATCGAGCAGTAAAGGAAATGGCCAAAAGCGAACCACACTGTTTTCTCTTGCTAAAAAATATACAACTACCGTTAACAATAGTAGATTGTTATACAAGGGCCGAAAGTAATCAATTCCCACACGAGGTATTCAGACTATAGTCCGATAGTATTAGCAGTAGTTTAGGCTATAGTCCGATAGTATTAGCAGTAGTTTAGGCTATAGTCCGAGTAAGTTTTTTTTTTATGCCTGATAGGTTAGCCTTTGACCACTATCTCACCTGATGGTAAGTGATGATGTGGTAATGACACTTTAGTGTATCATATTATTTAAAAAAAATATTGTTTGTATAAGTGTCTTCTACCCGTACCTTTAAATATACCCACTTCCATCCGTGCGCGGTATCTTAAATAAAACATCGGAATGGTGGCGTGCCGCCGCCGCCATTCCAATATTTTACCGACCGCAGCGGCTCGATATGCACAAAATTTCTATTTATTTAGTAACTTAAACCTTCTTTTGAGAAATCTGTGTATCTATGGTCAATGTTTCAAAATTAAATTTTATTATACATGTCATACTCATACTGGTTACATTCAAAAAATATGGTCACTCTAGTTAGTGAATCCTTATGGAATATTGAAAATTAACTTTCTTTATAGTTGCCGAATATATGCAGCGATGAATTGTACTTTGTAATTTAGTAGTCATTACTACTAAATATTGGTTTGGCTTTTGATTTCGTTGTGATTTCATATAGGTACAATAAATTGTTTGTATGCAGAACGTCAGGATTGAGGAGCCAATTTATATGTGTTGTTTTATCTAATCTACTCAGTTTTACTACTTTATTACTATATTACAAATTTAAATACTCTCCCTACTAAATGATAATAAAGTCGAAAGTTACAATGGACCGATCACATGTTTGGAAATCCACCCTCTTATATATAGATTGAGGAGCCACACTAATTGTGCGACGAAACTCGGACTTTTAGTAGGTACCATACACGATTACTACTAAATGATACCAAATTTTCAGATATATTGAACCATTACTTTCGAAAATCTAGGTGGCTCCTCAATTCAGATGTTTAGATTGAGGAGCCACTTTTGAATTGATATAACTTTTGATGCATTATACTACAAATTCTAGAATTTGTCCTACAAAATTTTAAGATTTGCTACTTAATGAGGGTGAGAGTTTACCTCTAAAACCTGGAGTGGCACCTCAATCCATACGGACATGGAAAATTTACGGGTGGCGATAGTCAGAATAGAAATTGACGACTTCATCACACTCTTCTTTTCACTACGATTATAAGGAAATATAGTAGTTTTTCTATAAAAACAATTTACGAGTAAGTAGTTTGCAATGTAGTCATTCACCAACATTTAAGAGCTAGAGACCAAAGCAACATCATCAGCACTAGGTCTTGCCTAAACCTATAAAGTACATAAGTACCTAGCCACATATTTCAGTTAATCGTTACCACAGTAAAACCAGTTAAACACCAGGACTGGTAACCGGTTATGAAGCAGTGATAGCTCAGTGGCTTTGGTTATGGACTGTCACGCAGCAGGTCCATGGTTCGAATCCCGCCGCGGGCTTGAGCGTCACCGCATGGTGGAAGGGCATTTGTAAATGCCCGCCTGGCTAGCGACCACCCTCAAGTTGAAAATCTGTCGCCAAGCACCTAACGGTGTGTTCCGGCAGCTGCCCTTGAGAGCCAGTAATTCTAGGTTAAGCCTGCTAACACCTTCGACCACATCATCATTTACCATCACGTGAGATTGTGGTCAAAGGCTTACCTATCAACAATAAAAAAAAAACTACATAGCAAAACAAATCACGTGAATGCAGCATAGAATAATTGGTTAAAATACAGAACTGTAACAATTCCGAATTATTTATACCTAGTCTCGTCATTTACGTCATGAATGGCATGCCACATGTTCATGTTATGCCTTTGCCCAGTGGTTTTTAAAGATTTAATCATTTTATAGTCCCATCGGATTGTTGCAATAAAACAGTAGTTACGTTGTTTTCTAATTGTCCAATTAACATGGCGTCAAGTGTTGTATTTATCCATTAGTGAGCACGTAACTGAAGGTATTTTAAGGTGAATACTGCCATTTTACTGGAGGAAATATTTCCATTTTGTCAAAATCTGGTGTGTAGTTTTAAAATAAGCCTATATCTGGACAATTCAATGGTCATATATCATATATAACAGTCAACCATATAAATAAAATTAAAGAAAACGCGACCAACTTCCAACACAGCAATGTATAAAATAATTTGTGAAAATCTGATTCAAAATACTGATACTGAGGTCACATTTTCAAGGTCCGGTTTTTGAATATTATTCCACTTATTTCATTCATTGTCACATGTGGTCACCATCAACAAAATTTGCAATTTTTTTTTTTTATGATTTTCACAAATGGTCGCGTTTTCTTTAATTTTATTTATATGGTTGACTGTTTCAGGAGTAACCTATGATATCATGTGCATTCGTGTTTAATGATTTTTCAAGATAATATGATCAAAATTACGAATTTTATTATCAAGCAGTGCAACCTATAAAACGACATAGAAAATATAATTATACTGAAAACGATGCAATTGTTTAAATCTTAACCACAGTCGCAGAACAGCCACAAGCGTCAGTTTCCATCTTAAGGTGAAGGCTGACTATATAATAATTTTATTCCGTGGAGTACCCGTACTTCATCTCGGGATTTCTTCGGGATCCATATGATGATCCATGATCCACGTCTAGTTCACAAGGTGTAGAACCTAGGTGAAGCACAGGTCCACATAAGATAAAAAAAACATTCTTTTTTTACAAGGTACTCAATAGACTAGATGGAAGGAATATACCGTAAACTGGGCGCGTAGCTCTCTAAATTAACTTCCATTCATTTGCCGTACCTCTTTATGATGGTTGGGCAACGGTGTACACAATGATCCTTTCAATAAAATGTATACTGTACTGTATCAGCCCGATTGTCCACTGCTGAACACAGCCGTTTATTAAGCCGTTATTAAGGGGGGGTCTGCCATAATCCCCACGCCAGGCAGGCGTCTTCGCAGAATCGCAGGTTTCCTTACCTATATCTTCCGGTATTTTACATTTAGTCGCCTTTAACAACACCCACAGGTAGAAATAGGGGAGGGGGGGGGGGGGGTTTGCAATCTAATGCAGCACCCCACGGAGTAAATCTGAAAATATCAGTCTTATAAATTTTAAAAGTATATAGATTTGGTTTATTCATCTATGTGAAATTTTGAATTATTTGCTATTTCTTAAAGTTCACTAAATTATCGTATATTGTACATACACAAAGGTGTGTAAATGATCCTAAAGGTACATGTAAAATGATCCTTGGAATGATTATGCATATCAAATCATTCTATGATAATATATATACATAATCTTTTTATGAAAGTCATCTTATATTTTGTCATCTGAGTTTTTTTTATTATACTCACACTACCACGACGAAAGGCCACGGGGGCACTTATGATAATGAACACTGATATCATTGGTATTGAATATCTGAGAATAAAGAAAAATAATTTTACCTAAAGAAATCGCTTAAAGTACCTTTATTCTACTTTTAGAACACATTTAGTTTTCTTTCAACTTAAATTTCTTCTTATTTGTACTTATTAAGTGGCATCTTTAAATCGTTTATCACTTATCTATCGATTTGACCGCTATCAAATTGAGGGTGACATAATATGTTCTAATTTAAATAAAATTAAAAAGTCTTTTACACTCAGTTGAATTTAATAAAAATTTAACGATTTTATCACTGTTTACGATTTATTAGAGGTCCGGTGTAGTCCTTGTGGTCCCAAGCATCAGGAAGACGGACTGGAATTTTGCTAATCCACGACGTGTAGATCTCTAGCTGACAGTCAGGCCTGAAAACAAGCATACGCAGTATTTAGTACTTAGTTTAGTAGTAATAGAACTGTGCCATTTACACCTAGACAACAAATATGGAAATACTGTTTAGGGCATAGATTTAAGTTAAATGTTAGGATGTTTAATTTCTTAAAGGTTCTATTATAGGTTTCTGTTTCAGCGAAGTGTAGGTAAGCAAAAAAAATATTTCATCTTTATGTCCCGGAAAGCATAGGTGTATGAACAGCTCTCTAAAAGTTTGCCATTTTAGATAGAAACAACAACATATTCTATTCCTCACAATGTAATGTACAGAATTACAGATTTAAATAATGCATTCTGGTATCTCGATATATTATGACAGTACATAGCAGTACTAAATCAAGTTTATTCAAAAGCTTCCATTCAGTAAATAAACACTGTGAAAATAAAGTTAAATTACACTGAATGAGAAATTGTAGAGCATAAAAATTCTAAGTATTTCTCAAAGTTACGCGTCCGGTGTTCAAAATTTGTGTGACATTCAGTCGTGCGATGCAGTTATAACTAACCCGTAGTTATACTATGTCACGTAGCGACATGCAAAATCACGAGAATCGCGAAACGAGAGCTATTCATACCGTGCTCCAGATATCCTTTCATAACACGATATTAAGTTCACTTTGAGCTCCCAACCGAGAAACATGTCTTTTCACGAGACGTGAGAATTCAGAGCTCGTTCACTCAAGTACTGCCGTAAGACTTACATGATAGTTCATCTAAGTCTGTCAAGTTTTACCTTCACGTAGTTTCGCTATACAGGTTTTATAGTTGGTGAGAGACATTTACAAAACCAGCTTGTTCTGACACGAATGTCACGATATTTAAGCGATTTTTAAAGAAGTGAGTAAAATCTTTCTCATCTCTCGAGCACGTACAGTCGTGAGCCGAATGCTTATAAGGTAACCCGGATTCAATTTTGCATTTCTGTGCACGTTTTGCCTACACGGTCAAACCACTAGCAAGTGACTGGGTTCGAGAGTAGTTTTGATTTTTATTAAACGAATGTTAAATTCAAAGTTGTTTTTTAAATTCACTTAAGGCTTGCGTTTGCTTGGAATCTCACCTAAGCGACGACGCAGTTGAAAATTATACATGTTTACGTAGAAGATGCATAATTACTCTTGCCTTTAAACTACCCTTCGTAAGGTAGTACGTTTCTGCATTCCTTTGGCCAAGGCAAATTTTGCTCAAACCACGCCCTTCCAGCACTCTGATCGAGCTTAATTTGATCTTGACAAGATTTGAATATACTCGTTCCGGGCGGCTTGTCAGTGCTAATTATGCTCTGCCTAGCCCAAAGTTACTTACTTTTTGAATCGGCCAAATCATGGTTAGCTGTCAACTGTGACAGATTTTACAATAAATAATAAATTTTGTACAAACTAAGCCAAAGATTAGTGATTACTAAATTACTATTACTTATCTACGTAATAAGCCCGATATCCAGAACATGCTGAAATATTTTACCACCTTAAAACATCGTAGCTATAAAGCCTGTTCCAGGACCAAATCTAGCTTGACCAATATTTATCCAACGGATTGCAGGAACGTACCCCATGTACCATGCAACGGTATCGCATGGCAATGCTGTCTGATTGTCCGGAGATGGAATAGGGATGGAGGAGCTATATAGTGTAATTCCAGGGCAGATTATCCGATACGTATGCAGTAAAACACATATAAACTCGCGCCGGGGGACAAGTCTGAAGTTATTATCCAACTAGTGAGTCGTTGTCAATAAGGCTTTTGGTTCGACTTTTAATTACCGATAGACGAGCCGCTTTAGAATGTCACAACTTCTTTCCGTGGGCGTCGTAAGATGCGATCCAGGGTTAAATACTGAAAGGTTGGCAGCAGGGCCTTCTAAAGAAATGACAACTTCTATACTGCGATCCAAGACGCCACGCCGCCAAGCGTGGGATTACGGCAAATTCATCCCAATTGGGGAGGCATTGTTCAACGGTAGATATTCCGGTTGTTGGGATGATAATGAGCTGTCCCAATGGTGTTCCACTTCACACATAGAACCTAACTTCAGAACTTATTCTGATTTGATGAACGCTTCATCCTTGCATAATGATAACAAGCTTCGTGAGCTAACAGTGCCTTAGACTTGATGTATAGAAGACACAGTTGAGAGTCAACATATAAGTGACCCTAGGAGCCCAAAGGTGATATACTATATCAGCCCAATAATTATCCACTGCTGAACACAGCCTCCCACATTACGGGGTGTTCGACATAATCCCTACGCTCGGCAGGCGTCTTGGGGATCGTTGTATAACATAACAGTTCCTCAGAAGGCGCTGCTGCCAAACTTCCGGTATTATAATCCTTAGTCGCCTCTTACGACACTAACGGGAAGAGATGAGGCGGTGACATTCTGGTCCATCACCCCACGGGCCGAACATAAACCTATCCGTTCAAAAATATACCTATTCGTAATTGATATGGAAAATTTTGGAAAGTTTTTGCAGCTATAAAACTGGCCAAATTTTCATCGCAATCGGAAACACAGAGGGCGAGTTCATGCATTCGAGCATGAAGTTGAAAAAATAAAACAACAAAATTGAATGACGCACGAGGAAAAATAATTTTGCTGTCGAGTGATATAAAGTCACTAATCCTATGTCAATAGTCTGTTGGTAGCTTGTTTCATATTATTTTCGTTCGAAAACAATATGTCATCGATCTCTTTGGCCGCTAAAAACAGGAACATTATTCATATTTTTAATTCTAAACTTATCATTGCTATCTATAAAAAAATATTTGCTTGTATATTGAAGGTCCTCAAGCGATAAAGTACCTACTGCTATTTAATTGTAATTGTACACGACGTGGGGATCATTTTGACGGCAAAGGTCCAATTTTATTTAGAACGGAGACGTCATGACACTCATGACGGAGAGAAAGATTTGTATGTATAATCCTGAAGCTCAGCAGCCGCCGGAAGAAAAAGAAATTTACGGACATGTGACACCCCATACTATCCATTTTCTTTTATAACAAAAGATGAATACGTAGTTAACTTGTTTTTTTATAGGTAGTATATGTAGGTATATAGGTAAATAAACATGGAGGTGCGATAGCCACAACAGTATTCATACAGTACCTATTTTCTTTCCATCTCTTCAGTAGCGGAATACTAGGATGGATCAATATTATTGTCACTTCAATCAAAACTCGTTTCTGTACCGTGTACACTATGAAAAGCCTTTAAGAAAAAAGCCTAATCTGCGAGCACTTATTCAAAAACAAATCATCGTTTTCTAAATAACTGTGTCCCTAAATACAATATAATTCTACATATAAATGTCGGCACTTAGACCCTTTGGAGGTATTAACAAAAAAAAATTAAGCACTTAGTGGTTATGAAGCTGATAAGGGTAAAGCTTCATACAAAAAACAACAAATAAACAATACCAACATATACGTCCTAAAAATGTGATATCATCAACTTGACCTGAGCAGTTGAGCAAGATTTGACCGATCTTTATCTCTCCAAGGCACAGATTACATTATATTTACAACGTAGCAGAGTCACAGAAGAAACGAACAGTATCTTGATATACATATACTTGCATACATAAGTGACTATGTACTTGTCATGAGTGAGTCGCAAAGTGCTCGCATCGCATGTCCTCCTCGCATTTCATGATGCAGGTTTTGACTTTTGTCAGTAGACTAATGAAGTTATATTTTGGGTTTGAAATAAAACCACTCATAAAGAAACATATCACACCCGTTGTCGTGCTCATAACAAGAACGAATCGTTCGAATTCCAATAGGTATAGCAGAAGATATGAAATTGGGTGCCCGGGGACTCCTTGAAAATACCATCGAATAAAAATACATGTAATAATGTGAGTCATAGAGTATTTGACCACAAATCAGAATTCATATATTTTTATTGTACCTAATTGGGTCAGCTAACTACTTTTTCCCTCTTAAATAGGCTGTGGCCAAAGGACGGAGACACGCGTGTGTTCCTAAGAATCCTATGTTCATCGGATTTACGGATCGCTAGAAATTTGCTAAACACTTTCTCAATGAAATCAAACGTATAGAATGAGCAACTATGTATATAGGAAGTGTTTAGTGCATCGTTCTTCGAACACGTACGGCCCTGACCGTGAATTTGAGCAAAACAAAGGTAAGGGCGAGGCTACAACCGCTTACAGTGGCCACGGTCACGGTAAAATTAGCTTTTGTTTGGAACGAGGAAGGCAAAGAATGTGAATAGATCTTCATTATTTACATTTTGTGTCGTATTTACGTGTTTATTTACGCTTATAGCTATTTATACGATGAAAATGATTCGGATATTATGAGGCTTTTCAATGCAGCTGAAAATATTTATTTTCACACTCAAGCTCGGAAAATGTTGTTTATCATTCGAAATCTGCCTGCAAAAGTGCTTTTGATTTTGATTTTCGAATAGGTTTTTAAAATTGCAACCTTTGTTAAAGTACCAACAAAATATTTAACCTGTAATATTGCCATTTGCATTAAGCTTGACTTGTAATTGTATTTGTTTATTAAATGAAAAATATGCAACATTACAGCTTAAAAAACCAAAGCGTTACATACAATATTAATATACACGATAAAAATAATAAATTAACAGTAAAAAATAAACTATATTAAAATGAGACTATACATATAGTCTTATCTCAAAATTATAAAAATAAATACTATACTAATAGGTAAATGTCATTATTATTACTAATTACTAGGATTTCTCAGTAATATATCCATAAAATTCAACAATTAATTAAAATATTCAATAATATATGTACATACATTTGTACATATCATATCCAAATCATTATAATCACACATTTCATAAATTTCATATTAAAACTAATTTAATAACTAATTTTATACAGAGTAGGTACATATCAATAATAATTTTGAATAATAATAATATAATGAGGTTTTAGTAGTTTACACTGGACACTCTAGCATTCGTCTCGCATGTCTTCTGGCACTCCTTGTTGTAATGTTTAATATAAATTGACGCTAATTTATAATATCTTTTCAACGGGTTTTATTGCATCTAGCATTTTCCTCGCTGTAGTTTCTTATTAGAAAAGTTGTGTGCTTTGCTCGGCAGCTAAGTTATATTGCGCCTTGTAACTTAGAAACCTTCATTACGCTCAGGATTCTACATTTGATCCACTCGCTTCGCTCATGTTCAATCTAAGAATGCTGCGTTTCAATACAAGTACCTACCTGCAATAAGTAAGAATTTTGCAGCCTTGCAAAATAAATTAATAAATGAATATTATTTGTTTATAAGCGAAATGCATTATTGCTGATATGTCTATATCACATGGTATCGAATGTAATGTTTTTTTCACTTTTTCTCACGTTTAATAATTCAGTTTGTATCAAGCCCGATGGTTTTGACGGTCACAAATTCATTTGGTAGTCGGTTGCAGTTTGTCTGAGTAGGAAATCTCCTCTAAAATCTTTTGGTGTCTACGTTTGTTTTTTTTGCTCACTTTCTAATACATTGATATTATATATATTTGAAAGTACTGTATATCTGAGTAGAGGGTGTTTTCTTAATTAAATCAATCATATCTTTTACTTGCAACTTGAATATTCCTTATGTGGGCATAGTAATAGCTTTATGATCAATTTATCTTTAGTCATCTAACACTAAAGAGTCATCCTGAGTAAAGATTTATCAGGCAGATCTACTCACGTGGCATGTCTTTCAGTAGTCCAATTGTAGTGTTGCATACACTTTAGTTAGTTAGCTGCCAAAATTTTTATGTGATTTGTTCATGTGGCAGACATTATTTATATCGATGATTGTACCGTGAGTTATAATGGAACACGTCTGCCACCATGACAGCACTGCGTTTTCAATAGACGGCACATTAAAAATGTAAAAATAAAATATATGCTATGTCGTTTTTTTATTTATGACTGTCTTTTAATCTGATGGTCATCATCATTCACAAAACAATGAAAATCGAGACCACCCCTCTGAGTTATGAACAATTTTTAACGTTTTTTTTATGATTAAAAATTGTGCTCGTTATATGTACACTAGAAAATGTGAATAAAGAAACAATAATTGTCTGCCAAAAATATTGTGTTTAATAATTCGTTCATGTCTGCATCTAAAACCAATGATCAGAATCATCCTTAAAAAAATAAAATCAAAGAGGCAACATATAAAATTTGATTAGCAATTTTATTCCTGAAATTATAAACAAAGCGGACAAGCATGGGGGATTTCTGAAATAATCCTTTATGGTGTTCATTGACATCTATCAACCATCAATAGATGATTTACTGCTTACACTCGCTGCAGGTACAAAGCATTCAAATAAGCTCTTCCATCACCTTGAAATTTAATTGGGTATCAGGAAAAATACGAACAAGGATATGATAATAAACTCAGAAAATACTTCCCGTGAGTATTTCGGATAAATATGACCGCGTAACATTAAAACGGTCTTATGAACAAGCCCTTCAAAATATCTAGACAGTGCCAACCATATCTGCGTCTAACTTTGACCTTTTTCATGTCAGTGACCTATCTGGCAAGCGTTAAGCGGCATAAAATTTTACAACAACCTTTTAAAAATAGAATAGGGTCAGTCCCATTGAAAGTAACAGAGTCTATCCACTCTCGACGGCGCTGTCGTATCTTCCTTCCAAAATAACGATGTTATTGTGACGGATCAAGCTGGAGGCTCACCTGATGTTAAGCGGACTAACCTCTGCCTATAACATATGCTATTAGTCACAAGTCACGAATTGCATTGCGCCCGTCACCTTGAGATATAGTTGATAAGTCTCATGTGCCTGTAATTTCACTGGCTCTCAAGGAATCTGCCGGAACACACCGTTAGGTGCTTGGTGACAGATTTTCTACTTGAGGGTGGCCGTTAGCCAGGCGGGCATGCGCAAAATCCCCTTCCACCATGTAGTGAAACTCAAGCCTGCGGCGGGATTTGAACCATGGACTGCGGCACTCCATACCCAATGCCACTGAGCCATCACTGCTTTAGAAAAGTAAGTAAGAGATGTCAAGGCCACGATTCGGTGATTTTTGGCACTTTGAAGGTGAACTCCTTTTCAGAGGATCATATTATGAATTTCGGAGAATTTCGTATTATGTTATTATATATTGGCAATGCATCAGTGCTGACGGATTCTAGGGTTCCGTACTAAAAAACGGGATCTCATTACTAAGCATAGGCTGCCCTGCCCCTTCGTCCTTCTGATCTTGTATCTTTAGAACGGTATTAGGTAGCCGGTCAAGGTGAAGTGGGGTTCAAAAGGACACATTTTGATGTGCGTGTTTTTTATTAAGAGAGTACGTCTTGTAGGTGTTAATCCGTATATATATAAAAATTACTTGTCATGTTGTTTTCCCGCGATGGAGCGATTTTAAATTTGATTTGCACACTATGTGCAATTTGATCCAAATTGAAAGATAGAATAGCTTACATCTCAATTTATAGTCGCAGTTACCCGTGCAAAGCCGGGGCGGGCCGCTAGTAAAATATATAATGTTAAAGAGGATATTACAAATATTATGCCTGATCCCAAAATATCATTCAACATATTTCGCTTGATAAAAAAAAATTATGAATACAGCTCCAAAAATACGCTTAATGAAGTTTTGTGTTAGATAAAGCGTATCAATACAAGTTTTATTTCTAACTTGATGACCAGTGCACTTCGTATTACCTATCCTATAGAACGGATGAACGTCAAACGTTTGACAGGAAAGTATTGGTAGAGCAGTTTATGTGGGAAAATTAAATAGTAAATAACTATTACCTTCACTAATAATACCTTCTTCGCAATTTTTCCATATTTTCTCATCGTTTAAAGCTTTCCTGGACTACGACAAACCTTCAAAATCAGTTTAATCAGCTCAGCCGTTCTCGAGTGTAAGCGAGACAAACAAACAGCATCTGATTTTGATATATATATTATAGAGATTATTATGCAGCGAAAAGCTCAGTTTTATATAAATATATTTCTTATTTTTTTTTTTTAGGGAGGGCAGAGATGCTGGCTACCGCCATTGCGGTCGTCCAGCTCCACCGGATTTTGGGCGAGGACCTGGCCCTACAATAGCCCGGGAGGGAGAAGTGCCGAAGGCACTTCTCCCGAGACGGGCGTAGAAGGCGAAAAGCGCCTTCTACCTCCGTCTCCTGCGGACGCCGAAAGCGTGCCGCTACAATAGGAGGGGTTGACAGCGAGCTCAAGGGCACCACTGTGGTTCGGACCTCGGCTTGTCTCGCTGTCGAGAGACATGGGGGGGATCGGAGCAAAATGCCTCTGTGCAACTGCAGTGTTGCACAATTGGGCCCTACTGAATAACTCTCTTTGATTATTTGGAGAGACCTTTATCGGGACCTTGTTATTGCCTCGAGCTCGCCGGCGAGCTCGGTGTTTGACAGTGTGACCTCTAATTACCTCATACGTGGGGATCTTACCTCGACGACTTGCGGATAACGCTCAAGCTGCCAACGTAATGGCTGCGATGGGGTCATCCGGGTCGTCTTATACCTGCCGTGGTCGGCGACGGGGGGGTTTGAAATGTGGGATGGAAGAGGCAGTCGAATAGTTCGATGCCTGGAGAACCAAAGGGTTCGGGTGGTGGGGCGCTCGATCAAAGTATCGGCGGGCGCAGTCCTTATTGAACTGCGCTAAGGAGGGAACATATATTTCTTAAAAATGGCTCACTCTATTTACCTAAGTATTGCGTAGTTCTGCTTTGCACACACTCATGCCGATAGAGGTCGCTCCGTCCTGCGCCCTTAGTCTGGCATTTTCAAAGACAACTTTACAGAAATTTTAAATTTTTACAGAATATTTGTTAGTGTAGTGATTGCTAAATAAATAATAATAATATAAGATTCAAAATAAAAGGGGGTTCTAATGTGTTATTAAAACGTTTCTTCTTATGCTCTATCGTAAGAACGATAATATATACTCAACCGTCAAACTTAGTATGATTAAAGACCAATATTTAAGTACAACTACAAATAGTAAAAACTCGCCAAACTCGGATCGGACTTTTGCTAAGGCCCTAGATATATACCTAATTTTATTTAAAAAAAATACATATTCATGGTACATACATTCTGTGTTTGTCATGAACTCTCAGAGTGTGAGTCCTACTCGCACTTGTCCGATTTTATAACTGCTACATTAACAGGTACAGAAAAAAATTAAGTGCAGCTGCCTTAAAATTATTTTTAGAACTTCTCACTAACAATCACAACAATGTGACCTGATTTAATATCGGATTTAATCGTATGGAAAAGTATCTATTGTTTGCTCTAATTTGTACGCGGTGCGTACAAAAAAAATGTCTCAGCCTCCTTATGAAACGCGTATCGAGACTAACTTTATTTTATTCATATTTTCTTCTGTATTTTGTTACAAGCTTCTCATTTATCTGAATCATCCCCTTAAGTAGGTACTTTAATAATATTTAATACTTCAGCAGTTAAATGGAATCAATCGGGACATGGTACATACAAAATACGTAGTACCTAGAGATAGAGAGATCGTATATTGAATGAAACCAGTCAATATTGAGACATCACTATAATAGGTATACATCAACTTTCAGGGTATTCATCGATAAATTTGTATGATATTACGTCGTACCTAATTAAGATGACTAATATACTACTATTATTATTATTTGATTTACAAAGCCCCAATATTAGAAAAGCATCAAAAAACTGCTGTGCAAAAATGTAACAGACGAAAATCAATTCAGTTTTTATTTCTACTTCAAAATGTGAATGAAAATTTGAAATTGAAATGTTTGTATTCTTAATGTACAGTTAATAATAGATTTTACAGGGTAACCTTTTGCCACTATCCTATCTCACTTGTTGGTAAGAAAAACCATCACAGCTGGCTCTCAAGGGAAGCAGCCGGCACTCAACATCGACAGATTTTCTACCTTAGGGTGGTAGCTATACCCTACCATCATGCAGTGAGTGAGCTCAAGACCATGGTAGAATACTACTCCTTGGAAATATATTATTAGGTACTCAACATTTTTTTAACCAAAAAATGGAACGGACTTCTACACTCAAAAGTGTGAAATAACTTGTTGAAGGCGGTACCATGATAGTTTAAAAGTACCTATTATGTTTATGACAATATTGTCAGCGGAAGTCGGTTAAAAATATGACAATATTGTGAGCTCCGTATTCGAAGTCGGTTATAAAGTAAATAATACAACAAGCCTGTGGTTCTTACATAAAAACTTTTTCATGCACATAATATAATTCTAGGTTAGCCTGTACAACATCTTCGACCACATCATCACTTACCATCAGGTGAGATAGTGGTCAAAGGCTAACCTATCAGCATAAAAAAAAAGTTGACATTCCTATTTTTAGCGCTGAATGTAGTATTATTATATGTTCTATGGCTGAATGTCAGATATAACACAAATTCAAAATCATTTATTCAATTTAGGCGTCTACGACGCTCTTATGCAGGTGAATAACAAATTTTATTTTAAAATGTTCTACTAGTCTACTGCCACGTTCAGCAAAAAAATGTAGAGAGCCACTACGAGAAGAACGGGCAAAAAACTCGGGGCCATTCTTTTAAATATCTTTTAACAATGTATTACATACACGTAATACATGTTACACACACATACAACAAACAATATTTCAATAATATAGCAAAATATACCTTTGCTCTAAAAATTACTTGGAGTTAGATAGTAGTTCTAGATAACTGTCAAAACTAGTTACTTATTGAATTATAGGTACAGGCTACCAAGAGGTACCTAATTACTGTTACAAAACAGATAACAAAACTAACGTTCCTTTCCACACGTCTTTCATATTCGCTTCGGTTGGCGCAGACCTAAAAGCCGGTTATAGCCGGAAATAGAGCTCCAATAATAGCCCTGGGTCAGTCATTGCTATTACTTTCGCTGTTATTCGAGGACGTGTAAAAGTGGACAAAGGTTAAGGTTAGCTTGCTCTTTGAGGTTTGGAACTCTTCGATGAATAAATTGGTTGTCCGATCTACCGGGTGAATGAAAATTATATATAGGTACATTCATTTTCATTCATCCGGTGTTTATTTATGTGTTATAGTCTTCGCTCAGAAATACCGATCGTAGGTTATAGTAGTCTGGAGGGTATGTAAAGATATAGTTACATAGATGTTGTAAGGTGTGCGGTACACTATGTGTTTCTATTTTAAATTATTACATTTTCTACATAAACGTCCTTAAAGGTATATTAATAAAAATTGTGAGTACCTACCAAATTTTTGACCTAATGACTTTCGGCGAAGTATGTAAAGATCGGTATCTCCTACATTTCTAAGGCTCCTATCACACTATCACATTTTAGCATATAGGATACCATATTATTATTCCTATATATAATTATGACCTCATATGTATATGATAATATAATAATAGATATGACCACATAAGTATGGCTTAGTTGACCCAGCCACCCAGATATGATGTTCTATTTTGTCTATGTATATGATCATAATATAGATATGATAAAGTAATAGGGGCCTAAGACAAGAAAAACATCTTTGCTAATTAAAGTCAGGTATATGCTTCATGTATCTCATGTAGTAAAAGAAGGGGGTAAGGGACATGCAAATGATATCTCTAAAGCTGAACGTTTCGAAGGCTCGGAGAGGAAACAAATTGCAAGCGCCGCGGGATTGGACAGCCCAGATCTTTGAGTGCCCGTCTGTGTAGTAACGTAACTCCGGTGTGGTATATATGCGCTCCGTTGCTCAATTACCTACTTTAAAGGCTTTGGAGACTTCTGATACTGGAACATACTGTAAGGTGGGTTACGGCCATCATTGATTCTTTCATTAAACAGGGGAACTATTTGCAGTTAACATTTCATTGGTTCTTGAATCTCGATTGATCGAACCATGACGAATTTCGAACTAACTGGGCAAAAAGTTGATGGAGTCTACCACGTGATCATAGCCAGCTCAACACATCATGCTGTAATATAGGCCTCGAACCCGCAGTCGGCGTCGCCGTTGATCGGCAATCAATCGTCACAATCCCTGGACTATAACTATGATTATCATTTAGTAACCGGCTAGGACTTGCGTAATATTTACCGGATATTGCTCCGACAAGTTTCGAACTTATTTGAAGTTCTTCATGATCATGATGTCCATGATGATAATTGTTTTTGTGTACAATATAAACAAAATTGACTACAAAAATTAATAAGAATTTGAAGTCCAAGCAGATTTACAACACTCGGAGCTCTTTTCAGTGTCCCACTTCCGCAAGTTATTTCATATTTTCGTTGTCACAAGTATAGGTTAAAAATAATTCACTCAATTCAGTGATGTATGCCGCTTGCAGGGTCGATTGTCATTCGCCCGCTACGGTAGTCATCGGAAAAAGTTGCAATTATCAGATCAATAAGATAAAGGCATTTTGGCAAATAGTTTTATGTTCTTAATCATTCGAAATTTATGTGGAAAACTGATTTTTATGCGCTAGCGTGGAAAATGATTTTGAAATTCGAACCTCTATCTATCTCAATCTCGAAAAATGAATTTACTTGAAATACTATGTTCCGATTTTTGTAATTTTACTAAAACTTAACGAAATTTTACTACATTATATAGATAGAAGATAGATAGAAAACTCTTTATTGTTACACCACATATAAAATATTAAAGTTTACATCATAACATTTAATTAAATAATAATAACATAGTGTTACAATGGGCGGCATATACCTATATAAGCTTTTTTTATTGCGCCTATAAATTTCCTCGCTAGAGAGCTTGTACCTGTATTTTAAACCATTTGCTTTGCTCGTGGTTTCATCATGGGATCCTTCGCTTCCTCTGGTTCCAATAAAAGTACTCACACCATATAACAACTTTTCAGCCTTGCACAACAAATATAAATTTTCAGTTAATTGTGAGTAACTGAAAAACTGCCTAACCGTAGTACTCTTATAAGTACATGAAATTTATACATACATGATAGTTTACTAACTTTGTAGATACCCATCCGATGAAACCGTTGGAAGTGACAGGAACCGGCTTCAAGCTCTTGCCAAGATCGTGTTTATGTTCTATATGAGGCAGCATAGCAGCCGTTTCCTGCCGGATGGCATCCGCTTCTGCACGGGTACGCCTGACACAAGCACAAAAGTCATCATATTCAACAAACTACAAACTGGAAAGTTAACAATAATTCCTTTGAGAGTTCGAGGCAGTTGAAATAGATATGATGGATTTTTAACTGTTGAAATCTAGACATGAGTCTATAGCTACGATGAGAAAAATTTTAGGTCCCTCGCAAAATTACATTTGGTGAAATTATGCTTCTAGGTACACCTGCCTTTGAGAATTTAAAACATTTTTTGGAACCTCTTTACGCTTCTTACCTCGATAAGGTTATAGCTGTTTTTGAGGGTTTGCATTATTTCAAAACGAAGGTAGAGTCTTTTCAGGACATTTACAAAATGTAAACATAATTTAAATACGACTAGAAAATTATCTCAATTGTCCAAAGATACAGTAATATTATTAATTTGTATAATAAAGTTTTAAAGGTCAAATTGTTTTTATTTTACAAAATTACACATACAATTAGTTTTTCTAGTCTTCTTTCATTAAATATAAATTGTTTTAATTTCAACTGTCTGCCTATAACAATTCAAAAGATGAATCAATATGACAGATGGACGAACAGGAAGTGCGTCAGCGGTTTTGGTTCAGGTGACAAACTTTCCTCGCCATTTTCACTCCTCCTAAACATCCCTAGTAAAAAATATTAATGTCGCATGTTTTTGTTGTAAAACTAATTAAGTTAATAATTAGTTTTACAACAAAAATAACTAATCCAGATACTAATTTTCATCACTATCACTACCAACATAACCATCTTTCTATACAAAGTTTCATCGCCAATTACACCCCCTTAAGTCAACTCTGACAAAAATTTTTGAAAATGTCATATTTTATTTTAAATGAATTATCCGAAAACAAATTTTCAGAACTGTAAGTTAAAAAACAAAGGACTTTTATACAAACGTTTTCACCAATTTTTACCCACTTAGATGTTGAATTTCAAAAAATCTTTTCTTAGTACACCCCTACGCATACAGACGAATAAATTTCAAGTCTCTGCGATCAACGGTTTAGGCTGTGCCTTGCCTTTCAGTCAGTGAGTTAGGACTTTGATTCTTATATAATTCATATAGATATAGATTAATTAATATATATAGTTATTAGAATGATTTAATTAATTACAATTACAAATCATATCTCATTATCATAAATACGAAAGTTGTGACAGCGTGTTTATTACCATTAACCTCTGAAAAGGGCTGGGCACATTTTGATTAAATTCGGTATATAAATTCCATAAGCAACATCTATAAAAATCAGGGCGATTGGCGTAGTGCAGTTCGCCACATGAGACGAACTGCATCTGTTATAGCAGAGGTTACCATTTCACACAACACCAAGTGGGCTTCCAGGAGGCTGGAGAAAGGTATGTTAAGATGGTTTGGACATGTAACGGGAATGAATGAAATGAGAATGACTGAACAGGTATACATGGGACCAGTGAACGGAAGTGTTGGAAGGGGAAGACCTAGGCGAACGTTCCGAAATCAGAAGACGTTCCGAAAAAAGGCCACAGAGTAACCCAAACCGACGCTTATGTATGAAATGATTGATGAGTGCAGATGAAGCGAAAGAGATATGTAAGGATCGTAATAAGTGGAGATCTGTGGTCTCTGCCTACCCATACAAGAAAGAGGCGTAATTTTATATGTATGTAAAATTTATGTAAAATTGTGTTATGAGTTTTGGGGAGGGCAGGAATCAATCTCATTCTAGAAGTAACTTTTTGAAGCGTCTCATCTTGGGGTACAGTTGCATATGATCTCTGAGCTATTGAATTCAATGATATTTTTGAATATATGAAAAAAATATTGAGTAATAATGATATTTTTCTTTACATAGCTCTTTATATTTATTTGGTTCTTTTTGACTGAAGGAAACTTATTAACTATCTACATTTTTAATCTGTAAATCAAGACAGACATCTTTATTGGCTAACCTTTACGTTGTAAGTCCCTTGCTTGATTCGTCACATATTTCCTAAGAAAAAGTATCAATCAGTATAATTTATTTCGCCAAAGTTGAAGTACAGCATCACAATCATAACATAGCATGCTATAACAGTCGGGCGAACGTGATTGCCACTCCCGTGTCGGCCTTATCAGTCAATCACGAGAGTGCCGTTATATGTAGGTTATACCTGTAGGTATTAAATTGGCTATTCGTGATGCTGTTTCATTTTTCATTTCTAAAAACTAGATAGTGGCCAAGCTTTTTTAACATTGCACTATTGTGTATTGTACGAGCACGACATCTGAGCCCCTATCGTAGAAAGGTGACGAATTATCGACAACTTGCAGGAAGATGGTATAGTCCTTTAAAATCTTCTTCCTGCCTTTATTACGTGCGAAGTAGCATCAGCACGACAAATGCACTTCTTTCGGTTCTCACATATTCATTGCACATAGGTATCATTATTATTTTTGACCCCATCAATACTCAAGTTATGAGTACTAAAGTATTTCAACCTCCTTATGATTTGGCCCGCTTACCTAAATTAGCGTATGTCGATCGAGAAACATAGTTCTACAAAATTTTTAGATCTCATCATCAATGCGAATGTTACCTAATTGTTACCTAAATTAGTTAGTTTCTTTAACGGAGTTTGAGTTACAGGAGATGCTAACAACTATGGATTATGCTTAATATGAGAGGAAGGGAAAGAAAACATTTTATGATTTTCGGAACTGATAAATGTATTACTGGATGTAATATTATGCTTGATATGTAAAAGTTGAGAAAAGGATAAATTATCTTTTATTAAAAAAATATTTAGGTACGCGGAATAAAAAGCAGAGAAAGAGATGTGGAATGGAAAATGGAGACTATAAATGGCTCTATACTTTTATCTACGAACAGCAGAAACGTGTCCAAAAAGGCACGACTGGCAAACTGAAAGAAAAGACAGATAACCGTAGGAAACAAGTTGAATAAAAGCTTATTGAGATGAATATTTTTGAAACATCTTTGCGATTCGTACCCATAGACTAACTTGGATCTCCGTCAACGGAGTTGGTAGGTTGCTCTGTGCATGTACCGCACCTACGGCAGTGGTTACTAACCGATACACTTTAACATTCTATAGATTATCCGATAACTTATTAAATTTATTAAATTTCGATGTCTGCCTAAAACCGGATCAGCTGTTTCTAAGGCATACAGGTTTAATTAAAGTTATACTGGCTATACTCCATTTAGAGTTATTAGCCCTATGATCCTTATAGATATAATATCGCGCCGCGTATCGTATAACAATGGATATGGTTATATATATAAGGTGGATATTAATTCATCAACAGTACTGCGGGGGATGGTGTAGAATCGATAACATGTTTAATTGTCACATACAAAAAATTCGTCGAAAATTTTTCTGGTTTCGCTACATGACGTTTACGTCATTACGTCAGGAAAATTAGGCCAAATTGTCAATAGGTATATTTTTATTTTTTTAAATGATATCAATGTTTTCTTACAATACTTTTAAATTATTTGTTAATATGGATTTATTAATAACAATTTTTTTTTTAGAGTAACTACTGCATTTATACATTATCTAAAGCGCATGAATAAAGAACTGTAATTTATTCATGTGATCTAAAGTTTAAGTTGTTAAACTGCTCACATGATCAAAATTATAAAAAAGAACTTGAACGTCTTCAGTGATTGAACACTTTGTTGTAGTGTTCAAATTGCAGCAACTAAAAAGAATGTGAGGTGCAGGTATTATTTATTTTAGACACCTAAGTATAACTTTTGAGCTTGCCTGCTCTAGAAATACTTATTCTTTTTTGATTTCTATATAATACAGAATAGACAACTTGTTTATTGCTTTTCAGTCACCTTCTATTTATAAAATGCAGTTGGTTTTTTATTATTTACATACAGCTTATTAAGATCTTGCGCTCCTAACAGAGAGAGTGATAGTTGCTACCTTGTACCACTTTTGTCTCATTTATTCGTATCTCCAAGCTGAAATCTCTCTGATTCTCTACATATAATCTGACGAAAACATTTCGAAACTTGTGTTTTATGATGTAACCATAATTTTGTAAATTCAAGAAACTTAATGTTAGGAAACGTGGTACTTAAGTATTCATTATACCTTCATCAAAACATACAGAACTTTAAATGTAATTTAATAAACATGTCCTTGCCATCTATGGCATACAAATGTAGAACAATAATTATAATTAGTTATGTGTATATTTAATAATATAAACTAGAACCTATGTCAGAACGACTAATATAATAAAGATAAAAAATTGTTTTAATATTGTTAAGTTTGCAATAACGCCTGCTAGGAATTACATTACAAAATTACAAATTTACGAGCGAAAAAATTATACTCGTGTGCGGGATTCGAACCCGCGTCCATCTCCATATGGTGGTTGAAGAACGTGAGCAAAAATTTAAGGTATGAGTCATTGTATCTTTAGCTCAATTGGTTAGAACATACCCCGGCTAAAGGGGTGGATGGACGCGGGTTCGAATCCCGCACATGACTATATTTTTTTCTCTCGTACATTTGTAATTATGTAATAAAAAATTG
Source organism: Plagodis dolabraria (assembly GCA_963854805.1). Lineage (NCBI taxonomy): Eukaryota > Metazoa > Arthropoda > Insecta > Lepidoptera > Geometridae > Plagodis > Plagodis dolabraria. The sequence goes on along the minus strand of OY978440.1, from coordinate 16,142,173 downwards.
TGTCTAAATTTCATAATCATGCGGGTTTCACTCACGCAATCGCGCGTAGTGCTTTCAACGAAAAAACTTGTATTTTACGATGATATTTTAAAGTCTTGTTGCTAGTGGGTATACGAGGAGTTTGGTAATAAATACCTATATAGCTAAGTCGATAAAACTCGTAATACTTAAACAAGTAAAACGTTAAACATTCGCCATGGCTATCGCACCGTTCAGAACGCAGAAGCAATCGTGAGCGTCTGTAACGATCGTGCTTGACATTGGATCCGCGTTCATATTTACTCCCATTTATACAGGTATAGCTAAGAAGATTGCAGTAGCTCAAACTCCAACCATCTAAATATTTGCTACTCTAAACGAAATCCTGATTATGAATTTAAAATAAAACGAAATAAGTTATTTGCACAGACCTATATTCAAGTACACAATTTACTCTGTCCCTAATTCCAATATCAAAGTTGAGTTCGGTAGTAAGCGGCGCGGTTCAACGTCGGCTGTAGGTACAGGCAACACGATTTGTGATGAGCCGATAGCGGTGCCCTTTAGCAATATGCCTTTGATAAAAATCGCGCGGCATGTAATTAGATACTTCTCATTACAACATCACTAAATTGCTCGTGACGTCATAGTACCGCTATTAGAAATCGTCCTTTCTGTACGAGTGTAAGCTTTTGGAAGGCACGACCATGTCACATTTAGTGCCCAACGCTCGATGCTTTTAGAAGGTAGATGCTTTAAAGACCCAACCTGATTACTGCTTACTGGCAAATTAATTTTCTTTTATTAAATATATATTTTCAACACGATTTTGTAAAGGCTATTTTACGTACCTACCTAGGCGTCATCGCGTCACCTGTACCGAAATGTGTTTTTTTCCGCCCACGTGATTTTTACTTTCCAGTTTAGTTTTAATACGCAAACCAAGAAGGTTATTATGTTTTATTCATTTTCCTTAGAAAAAAAATATAAAAAGCTCCTCACCTTCCTAGATAAAAATATGAATAACTTTTGAACCCTGCTGGCGTTATATTTCCCATGGCAAATTGGCGTTTTTTCATTAAGTTTTTATATATTATTGCGAGCATTTGTAATCCAAAGATTAAGTGATATATTAAAGAATTTACTCTCAAATAAACCTCAAGAGTAACAAAAAAAACTACCGGCTGCTCTGAGTTCGTAAAAAGACATAGAAATATTCATTCAAAATATGTTATAAATAAGCAATAACAGTTAACGAGAATTTGGTATGGAGTGAACCTACTGGTATGAGCTTTTATATTGAGCTCCGTGGGGAGTAGCCACGATGCTCGTACGTCCAATTTCCGTGGCGAATGTTCTTCGGAATGGCTACGTTTTGGCCCGACTACTGTAGTACGGGTATTAGTTAGGTACGTAGTTACGATAGCTGAAGCTAATCTACATTCCAACTCGTTATCCCATAGCTATACGGAGTAATTAAGAAATGTTCTTCTAAAATTCATCTATACCTACCTAAATGGATCTATACCCATATTTGGGTATATTATATTGAATCGTCGACGCCAAAAACTAACTTGACAATGAATGATTCTATAAAAAGTTTGTTGATACGTTGAAACTGCTAAAGCCTTTAGAAGCAAGAGGAAGAAACCTTTTTTCGCCCTAGATGGGATTAGCACAACATTCCGCCGAGATAACAGCCGTCACCTCAGTATTATTTACTCCTTTGTAATATTACTCAACTTTTATATCACTGTCGCTACCTTCAAGATTATTTGATGTAGTTGTACCTCATATTTCCCATTCTAGTTTCATCACTCACTCACTCAACTAAGCAAATGCTTCTTTGCCTCATCTAATTTTCCTTCATCCGTTTTCTTGTTGCCCAACACTAAGTTCCATAAACCAAGACGGGTCTTGAAAACTTTTCGTCATTTCATCAATCTTCTATTTACCTTGTTCCTTACGTCTTGGTCAATATCGCCAATGGTACCTAGGTATCGATAATAGGAGCAGAAAGGCAGGATAAAACGTTAAAGTTAGGTTTAATATTGTTGTTTCATCCTTATTTTTTCCATTCCCGTTCAAAGCTTAGGAGATAAATAGGTAACTAAGTACCGTTGAAGTCGCAGAACAGATGTTCAGTTTTCATTCTGTTGATCCATCGAGAAACTAACCTTAGTTTCTCGATGTGTTGATCTTTAATCCGACATTCTCCAATATTCCCGTCATTTTCTTAGAGTGAATTGTGCGGCTGAATTCCATTCTCTAGAAGATGATTTAATCATGGCATAGAACTCATTCCACTAAGTAAGTCCTTCCTTTCCTTTTTTTTCATACCAAAATACAGGATTATTTTACATCATTGACACATGCTAAGCGAAAAGATAACTTCCATCGAGATGATGCGACAACGTTATTCTTTCACTGTTAACAATGCCTTTTTTATTTTATTTGCAAAGCTTCTTCCTTACTCTTCCTAAATTCATTTTGTACTCATTCTTCTTTATTAACCAGTGTCGTTATTTTAAGAAAAGGCTTTGTTTTGTTTATTTGTCGTGTTGGAGTTTGATTTTCAGATCTAACACTAATGATAATGGACTTTATTTCGAAACTTAGGCCTTGACGGGCGGCTGAAGTTTTTACTGTCTTCAATTTACTTCTTCTGAGGAGAAAGTATAATCTATTCGAGTCTGGTGATTGTTGCTATTGTAAGTAATATAGCTTTGGTTTTTTGGACATAATTACTCATTGGCAAGCCAAAATATTTAGAAAATAAGCTGAATTTTTTAAATAACTTTGTTTTGATATTATAAAGGCTTATAGTTCGAAAGTTTCAAACGTGTATAATAATCCAAACCAAACTCAAAAAAGGCCAGTCAATGCATATCTAAGGCTAGACATTGTCTATACTGTGCATCTAATTAATATGTCGCTTTAATTATGTTCATTGCGAATACATGGAGTCATATAGACTTTAAAGAGCCATCATGATAGTAATTAAAAGTTCTATTGACATAAAAGTATTGTGATAAAAAATTGCGTATATTTATTTACAAAACATAATGTAAGTAGAGGTTTATGTGGGCAGATACTTATTACCTCAAAACTACGAATAAATGTTTCGTACCCTCAAAACTTATAAAATTATCGAAGAGTTCTTACCCAAAACAGAAACGTATCTTAAACCACCTCACTTACATACCCACTTTATATATTTGCAGCTCTACTGCTGCCATCCTTAGCCTCTATGAAGATGATTTTGAAGAAAAAGCGATCCAACTAGCTTTTAATTCAACAACATCTACACGGAAGATTGGTGTGGCAGTAGTAGAGTGGTAGAGCTGTGGCATTAAGTGGTAGTGTATTTAAGACAAGTGCGACAAACGCACTTTTCAATTAGGTACCTCTTTTACAGCTGATGGGCTGCCCTTTGACCAGAAGTTATGTAGATCAAGTAGATGTGAATTGGCTTAACTTAGAATGGAAACTAGCTCTTATGAATAGCTTCTGGAATATATCGTTGATTATATGCTTAGCAGGAAATGGAACGTAGAAAGATAAACGTTCAAAGTCAAGTCCGCACGACAGGATCCGTATACCATATGCCCCCTGTGTGGAAGGTCATAAGCCACCACTGGAATACCACTGTTTTAAAACCTCATTAATACGCTACTGAGTTTCAGTATTCTACACCATAACCTTTAAATGCTTGAACAGATTTTGATGTATGGTATGGGGTATCATTAGAATCTTTAGTTTTGACTTCCAGTGATACTGTTAATAATTTATTTGGCAGGTCATTCGTAGGTATATTTATTTTTTAATAAATTTCCTTGTTTTAATGTTAGTAACTTAAGGATAAAGCTAGAAGACCTTATAAGAAAATGTGCCCTATAAACCTGTACCCAAATATAACAATATATTTATAAAAACCTGATATAATTTGATCGGGTAGTGAAGCGACGAGAGATAAGGAAATCGTTGGATCAGATGTCAAATGCTATCATGCGAATCGGTTGCAAATGTTGAGATCAAATTTTATATCCAACTAATTCATTTTCCCATGCATTTATAACATAAACACATTTTGATATAATTTTCAAAATATAAACAAATACAGAGCACAAAATTTCACCTCGAGCGGTATTCAAACCCGCGCCACCGCGTGTTCCGACTCTACGCACCTGATGCTCTAATCTTTTGAGTTTCGAAATTTTGATAAATTATCAATATTTATTATAAGCTTGCTCATTCACTTAATAACCTATCTTTCTATTGACTAAATTAAGATGTATCTTTCTATTGACATATTAAGTCAATAGAAAGACATATCTTATTAAGTTGTATGATGTTAAGAAAGCTGTTCTGATTAATATTTTATTAGAAATACCAAATTACATGATGTTGGTGTTGATCGCTTATATACTTGATATACTTGAAATACAAGTATTTTTTCTACATACGCTCATTTGTCGGAATAAATTAACAATTTCTGCCCCTACATACAAAACTAACAGTATCTGTACTCGCGTGTGAAGTAAAGCATCGCGCCGTCCGGGAACACATTATTATGATAGGCTTCTTAGGTGCCGAAGAACTAAAGCCATCCTCCCGATGGCATTTTTATGTTTCTTGATATCGAACTATTTTCAGTGTCCTCTGACAAAGCGTGCTTGAGCTATACTTGTCGCATACCCCAAAATAGTACGTTGCTTCAAATAAAAAAAAAAAAAATCCTATCTAGCATGAGGTAAACACATAAATGCTTGACTCAAGCATCAAGCAAATATTGTAAATGGTTTCATCAAAAGATTTGCCTTTCAATGGTTGTAGTAGGTGAGGATGTAACTTACTTAGCGAGCTTATAAAGTTAGAAAACAGAATAATTATACTCGCAACAAGTTGCATTCGAAATAGATGTAAAAGGAGAATATGATCCAAGTTTTAATAGAGAAGTTTACCGCCTCGGTGTCAACTTGATAACTTTGCAACTAGAGCGTGGCCTTTGCCGGGATGGAAAAGTTAAAAGCGATAGGTACCTACGTTTCTATTCTGATTTCCCATATGCGATGAAATTATGCTTATAATAATTAAAATGGAGCAATTTTCGCTTACTCATCGTATAGTTAAGTTTTTAATATTATTGAGTAGAAATTTGGGTCCTTATGTCTGGTTCGACGAATAAATATTTAAAGAAATATAAGTCAAGTTGTAAACGGCACAGCAAAAAATCTTACCGGGGCGGGCGTGGCTTAAAAAGTGTACCGTGCCGTGCAACAACATTACCTTGACGTTACCAATCGGATGCGATCATTTCTGAGCGCAAAATCAATTAACAAATCCAATTGAATTTCGAAGATTGTGTGTGTTTTCGTGTGAACTTGATAAGTCCGAAATGAAAAGCGTTAATTGTATGACAGTAGCACTTCTTTACATATATTCGTAGGCCTGGTAGGTGTTATCTGGGAGCCTACGCTACACGGTAACTGACGACGTGGAGCTCCTTATTGTTAAAATGACATTTCTTTTGTTATTCACTATTTTAAAAAGTAATTATTAGGACAAGTGTAGCTAAAATATTACTTTCAATTTCGTCATTGTAATCAGCACAATTATATATATTGCAATCAAGAAAATTACGAAATATTAACAGTAAAAATTGGAATAGCAATGCTTATAGTTTATTATACGTCATTAAACTCAGACTTATCTAGGTGTTCACTGCTTCAACAAGCACCTGATAAGTAGAATTAATCAGTAGGAAATGTATGTTGTTCATGTAAACGAGTACACATTTTTTCAAAGCTAGGTAGTTGTGTGTTGTTCGTACTCCATCTTAGACCACATCAATGCTTAACATCAGGTAGGGTGAGGTCAAAACGCGAACCTTTCATGAATTAAAAAAAAGTTTGTAGTATTTTCGTGTCGATAGGCACGTAGATCTTTGACCATGAGAGCTGGATCTCAAAGAAAGCCGGGGGAAACGTTAGGTGCTTGGCGGCATTTACTACTGGATGAGCTACTCAAAGGGGTATTCGTAAAATTACCCGTAGAAATACTCTACTATTATGATTTTTAATAGATAAGTACGAAGTACTTACGTTGTTCTAAGTCTGCGCAGTATAAAAAACAGTCAAGTTCAATGTCCTCTGAAGTCGAGACGCGAATTTAATTCAGGTTTAACTATTATTTTCAATTACATAGAGACTCCAAATCGTGAGATGTTCTCGCGCAACCGAGATAACGTCATGGTCTTGGTTGATTTTGGACAAAAAAAATCTTCTTAGGTATGAAAAACAAAAGGAAATTCGTCTCAGTTGCCCCCGAAGGTTTTTCCTGGTAACGTCAAAATGAAGATAATTTAACAGAACCGACTCTATTATTGAGCATAAAATACATAGAAAACACTTTATATACACGTGTCAGTTAAGAAAAACATTTAAATAAAAAAATATATAGGTATACTCGTATAACCATACAAAAGGTGTTCTTCATAAAAAATCTGAAAATCGTTATTAGACAACTAATTCAGGGATTTTTAAATAATAAAATTAAGCCATTTTTTTGCGTAACTACGACAACAACTACGTATAATTAATTAATGAGTGATTGCACAAGCAGAAAGCAAAAAGAAATACACTTTGTCAGGACTTAATGATCTATATACCAAACCAGAAAAACTTATCTTACTTGATTGATGCTTACAAAATAAAAAAAATATTCCGAATCAAAATAAGAGAAAGAGTTTATATTGTTTACGAGTTTTAAAAGATGTAGCAATGCCTCAGGACAGTTAATTTATGGAATCCTTACTTCTGTTCTTCCAATAACCAGAGCCATCTATCTTTCCACTGCTGTCTGCAGCTGGCTGCCTTTTTCCACTGAGCACGCATCTGAAACGCCTCCGTGTTAGGGTCAAACTTCGATACCGTCGCCTTCTCCATTGTTTCTGTAACATGAAAAGATTGATACCTAAATACTTTGAATATCCCAAATAGTTATTCCTTACATCCCTACTGAAAATGGTGGATGATAATGAGCGTGTGATAGGAATTATTCATTCCTTAGGATCCTTAACGCGGATCCGATTTACACTTTGCTGGTTCTTCTTGCTGCTTTACTTTAGAATTGATTCCAGTATTTTCCCGTGGAACATCTGGGTGGAAACCCAGATCGGGTAAAAAAGTCCTTCTAGTAAAGAAAGTTATCTTCTAGTAAATTTAGTGTTCATTTATTGGTATCAATTCCAATAATCTTAGTAAATAAGGCTTCGATTTTAGAAACGTACCTATGTGTAATCTAAAGGTACTAAACATAAATTTTGTCAACACTATAGATAACAAGAGAATGTGTATCCTAACATTGTATTATTTGCATTAACGCCTTCTAAGCGAATAACCCTACATAATTACTTCGAAAGGAATAATTTTAACAACGCGGGATAGCTCAGTTTGCAGAGCCTGCTCCGGCTATAGGGCCAAAGGACCTGTCGTAGTGAGTAAGACAAAGCTCAAACAAAAAAAATTATACCTATATCCTTTCGGCCCTTTCGTTTAACCCGGCTGAAGGATCAAAGTTTTCTTTTTGTTGTAATTCTGTAAGAATCCGCATTATGTTCGTAACTACATGAAGTAGTGTACAAATTATTACTGTACCAAAGTTTGAAATGTATGATACATACAATGGAAGAACATATAGCACACTGAAAGTTCTGCGCTTCATAAATATTTTAGAAAAATATAACATTGATAATGCATACATTGAAATAATTTTAGGTGTGAAGTAACGCGTTAATTGTTTTTAATAAGTACAAGTTGAAGTTATTGGTCCGTAGCAATAATGCAATTAAAGCAAACAGATCAATAATAAGTACGAAGTACAAGATGATAGTACGAGATGACCTCACGTATGCATCTCACAGGGCCGTGCAGGTGGCCTCCCATTGGGCAAACATCATCTAAGGTTCAATTATTTATTATTATTTATATTATTATGATTAGCCATTGATACGAGATGAATGAATGAATGAGCAAACAGATTTTAGGACCACGATTTTTTTATGATTATAAAAAGTTTACTATTTCTGCAAGACTGCTCTGCTTGTCTTCAAAATGTTTTTCATAGGGAAGTGGGAATACTCTTTTGTTTTTGGAGGTATTTAAGCAGGGTATGGCGTTCGTAGGCAGCATTTGATCGTGGCCCTACACTGCGACCTTTGAAGAAAATGTGGGTAATGTATCTAATTGAAGATAATAAGGGCACCTATGAGGCAATTCGCGGACATTTAGGGATAGGTGTAAGACAAATAAAAAAATATTGCATCAACATTTGAAACTTGCCGTTGCATTCCTTATGAACTCATCCCAGAACATTAACGGGCTCGAATTAATTGGTCTAAAAATATGTACTAATGTGTATGACATTGTTACAGAAGATATATTGGATAAAGAAGCATAGTTTGTTACATGCCAGAAAGAAAACAACAATCATTAAAAAAGCAATAAAATAAATATGATTATAAACATAATATAATTTAAGATTATTTAGCACCCATCAATTTCAGTTTTCAAAAAAACATTAATAGTAATTATAGTTTTTTTTTTGTGAAAATTAACATTATTATTATTAATCCACCGTATGTGTGTTCGAAGGCGACGGCAAACCAAATCAGCAAAATTGAGGCAGACGAGAAGCGTATGCAAAATATGATTGTATTTTTTCTACCAGATAGGTTCAGTCGGCACGATCCTGTTTGATTTGAAGTACAAATGACAGTTTATGCCGGACCATCATCATTTGATGGCCAATGTCTTTGAAAAAATTAGGGAAAACTACCAAGAAATCTTATCCTGTCGCACCATGACAATGCTTCGGCGCACACAGCGAACAAGACAGTATTTTTTGGCTTCTGAAAAGGTAGAGCTCTCGTGACACATCCCGCACATATTCGGGACCTAGCACCACGTGATCTCTATATTTTCCCAAAAAATAATGCTTCGATGAGAGATTTAACATTTACGGGCTTTATTTTCGGGGCGTTAGAGGCTATATACTATACATATACTATATATAACTTTCAACCAGCACGAAATGAAAATTATGCCCCAAACCAATGGCCACGTGTTATCAAAAAGGTTTGAACGAATGAAAAAGCGTGTAACATGTAATGAAGAATTTGAAGATGAGTCCATACATATAAAGTTATATAGAGCACTCATATATAAGTTTATATGTTAATTGTTTTATATTTTGAAGCAGTTATGGCTGAGCGGTTATATAGCTATATGGACTGTCGTGTCGCAGGTCCCTGGTTCGATCCTCATAGCCGGCTTCAGTTTCGCCGCATGGTGGAAGGGCATTTTGCGGATGCCCGCCTGGCTAGCAACCACCCTCAAGTAGAAAATCTGTCGCCAAGCACTTAACAGTGTGTTCCGGCAGCAATACTTGAGAGCCAGTAATTCTAGGTTAGCCTGAACAACATCTTCGACCACAACACTTATCATCAGGTGAGATAGTAGTAGTAGTCAATATTCAAAAATTATAGGCATATGAGACTAACAACTGTATGTCTCAATGTGAGGGGCGCAGTGCAATTCGTCACATGACGAAATGCATCTGTTATAGGCAGAGGTTAATCCTCTTAACAAAATACATGAAATGTCACTTTATATTTAACGGTAACATCAAGGAATGCTAGAAAATAACACAGAACAATGTGCATGACCTGAACTAGAGCCAGCTAAGGCCAAGTGGGGCAAAGCAAGGCATACACTAGAATATTAAATAGGTAGATATTATGTTTATCATAGAATACATAATAGTTTCTACCCTAAACATAGTAGCACAGTTAGTAGCCATTGTAACGCTTAATCGACCATACCTTACTACATAACCTTACTTGGCAATCAGAAAGTTTTGTCAAATGATCAATCAGAAGTATTTGGTTAATCGGAACGTAAGTTAGGTAGATATTTATACAAATATTTATACTTCAAAAGGGATCTAGCTAATATTTTATTTCTGGATAGATTGTTTTAGCGTTGAATAGAGACAGGTAGGAATAGTTTTCCTTCATATGCTAATTTTATTGTAATACTAGTACCTACCTAACTATACTGTAGTTTGTGCTTTTCAACTCCTTGTTTAGTATATGAGTAAGTAGGTACAAAGTCTTATCCTATCCCTAGAAGGGTAAAGCCGTAGATTTTGCCACTTTTTGGCCCTGTATCATGTGTTCTCATTCCATTTTGTTATATATGGTAGTTATCGCCTTATTATTTTTAAATCTTGTAAAAGCAATTATAAATTTAAAAGACCCGATTGCAAATTACATACGAGTATTTATTTTTGTTAAGCGTTTTATCGTTCCTTTGAAATGAAAACTGCAAGTTTTATACCCTACTCGATGGCTTTGGAAGAAGAAAAAAAACGTTTTTCTTACAATGTGGCGTATAAAATCCACCAGTTCAGGCAGTCGTGTAATCATATAAATTTTTATTAGGCAAGACATTATGCTAATATAAAACGATAGAACGAATTGAACTAGATATTATATCTAAACAAAATGTGTGAATTTTGGTCCAAAAAGCCGCGTTTCTCTATCAGTGACCTAAGATACACTCTTATTGTGAAATTCTATTCACGGTCATAGTTCGAATGATTATTTCTCTAAAGTCCATTTTCATTCGTCTATTCTTACAGCCAATTTCAGAGGTTTTCCTTTTATGTACGAATTTTCATGTTTTAAGTCACCCATTATATTTTACCTACTAATAATGGGTGACGTAAAATGCTGCCTAATTTGAACTAGCAATGTAGGTACTTGTTAGTTTATGTCTCCACCATGGCACTGAAGACTATGTCATATCTATTAAATAATTTCTGTTGCTAAGTAGCTACGTCATTTTGTAGCCAGGTATTTATGGATTTCAAAGGTATTTATTTAATAACAAATTATGATTTTATCATGTAAATTTTATCAAGATTTACCCAGTAATTGTTTTCCCAGGACATAATACATATTTAGTGACTAGATATAGATGATATGAAACGTAATTACGTAACGCTTATGTTACATTTACATGGCACTTACATAACGTGATAAAAAATAATACGCCGCCTTACCTAAACAGTCGTAAAGTTTTTCGCAGCTTGTAAAATAAATAATCTGACTAACTTATAAAATAACTACTCTTAGCATTTACTGCAGACATATCCGTATATAACAACTTGTAACTGTATATTGTGAAAATAAATAATAATAATTATTATTTATTTTCACAATATTATATAAATACAAATAAGACAATTTTTTACTTAATTTTTGCTGTATTGTTAAAATCGCCCTCGAGCTCCAAGACACAGGCCTCGTGCTTAGTTTGGAGTTCATTTAAAATCTGTTTTACTCTGTAATCCATTTCAAACAATATAAATTTATCTGCATAATTTTGGTAATACTTATGGTAATAAAGACATCTTGTATCTTATATAAAAATTACGTGTCACGTTGTTAGTCCGCGATTGGACTCCTAAACTATTGAACCGTTTTTAAATTTGATTTGAACACCGTGTGCAATTTAATCCAAATTGAATGTACTAATATGTTGCTTACATCACAATTTATAGTCGCAATAACCCGTGCAAAGCAGGGGCGGGCCGCTAGTTATATTATATAAAGAACAACATGTCCGCGCCTTCTCCAGCGTGGTATTAATTTGACAATATTTATATTCCTGAGAAATTACATCCACACATACTTATCTTTCTGTACCTCAACTTTTACCTTTACTCGGAGTTTCGCTTCTATTAGATCTGGTCTATGTAGACTTTCCCATAAATATCTCCGTTGGGGATTCCAAGACAGTCATAAATTGAATTAGTAGGTAGAATTAGATTTGATCGTTATTATTGTGACAAACACATTACATGTGTTTATTTTATTTTACAGTCATATATAAAAACCTTTCGAAGCGCTCGTAGCGAAGTTTGCTTAGCCATTCTGAATCGATCAGCAAAGTTAAGCAACGTCCGCCGCGGTCAGGAGTTGGATGGGTAGCCGCTGGTGACATTACTACTTGGCGCTTCCGTGCTTCGGAGGGCACGATAAGCCGTCGGTCCCGGTTGTTGTCTTAGGATGGCAGTCGTTACAGCATGGTGGTAGGGCACTTTGCGAATGCCCGCCTGGCTAGCTACCACCCTCAAGTTGAAAATCTGTCGCCAAGCACCTAATGGTGTGTTCCGGCAGCTGTCCTTGAGAGCCAGTAATTCTAGGTTAGCCTGAACAACATCTCCCACCACATCATCACTTACCATCAGGTGAGATAGTGGTCAAAGGCTAACCTATCAGTCATAAAAAAAAACCTACGTTTAAAATATTGCTCATTACTGAGATCTATAACTTACACACATAATATGATTAGTTTAGTCACAGTCACATTTTTAAGTAACTTATATTTTTAAGTACCTATCGCAAAAAATCACACTTCTAGAAAAGCCTATTATCAGACTCTTTAATCTGTACTGCAACAGCCGGATCGTCCATTGCTGAACACAGCCTCCCCTATTAATGGGGTATTTGCCATAATCCCCACGCTTGGAAGGCGTCTTAGAGATCGCAGTGTAATAGTGTAATAACTGCCCCGTGGGGTGCCGGGTTAGAATTGCACCTCCCCATTTCATCTCGTGGGTCGTGGGTCGTGGTCGTAAGAGGCGACTAAGGGAAAAATACTGGAAGGTGGGCAGCAGTCTCTAATGAACTGCCAACTTACACTGCGATCCCCAAGATTCCTTGATATAGCAGGCTGAACCATATAATAACTAAATAATCACTGTTGTAAATAATTCAGACGTCTAAACCAAGGAAAATATTGTGAAAATTATCAGGATGTTATTACAAACGTCATCGACCTATTAGGGGAATGCAGCGCTTTAGATAATACTTCATTATCTTTTTGCACACTTGTGACTCGCCGACTAGTTGAATGAATAACAGTGACATTCGGAGAAGCAATCGGCTGTAAAATATAAGGTAAAACTTTTAAGTACCTACACTATACTGCATATTTTTTGAAGCGCTAGTAGCGAAGTTGGCAGTCGTTCTGAACCGATCAGCAAAGTTAAGCAACGTCCGCCGCGGTCATGAGTTGGATGGGTGACCGCTGATGACATTACTACTGAGCGCTTCCGTGCTTCGGAGGGCACGTTAAGCCGTCGGTCCCGGTTGTTGTCTTAGGATGGCAGTCCTTATAGCATGGTGGTAGGGCATTTTGCGAATGCCTCAAAGTCAAAGTCAAAATCATTTATTCAATTTAGGCGTCTACGGCGCTCTTATGAAGGTTAATCACTTGTAAATCATTGTACTGCCACGTTCAGCAAACAAAAATTATAGAGCCACTGCGAGAAGAATGGGCAAGAAACTCGGGGCCATTCTTTTACAGTACTTTATTTACATTACGTAGGTGACAGGCGCCAGCTTGGCCTGCCTGGCTAGCTACCACCCTCAAGTAGAAAATCTGTCGCTAAGTACCTAACGGTGAGTTCTGGCAGCTGTCCTTGAGAGCCAGTAATTCTAGGTTAGCCTGAACAACATCTTCCACCACATCATCACTTACCATCAGGTGAGATAGTGGTTAAAGGCTAACCAAAATTAAGGCCAGGCATAAAAAAACAAACATTAACCGCACATACATTTGTCTAGCTCACATAGCACTCTCGTAGGTAAGAACCCACTTATATTTTTTTTGTCTCTTATACCAACTTTATTTACCGATTGAGAGCCCACAACTCAGACCATTAAAGTAGGTAGGTACTAAAATATATAAGTATAGCTTACCACATGAAAAGCTCAGAATACAGAACAAACTCTGAATTCTGAGAGAAAAAGGTAAAATTAATAAAGTCTCAGAATCTGTTACTTTGCTCCTACTTACTGGATGAGATGGATATAAATAAAATTCGTTTCTCTTCCAATTGAAGCCGTATTAACTTTAACAAAAATAAATAATTTTGAAATAATTTACCTTAACAATGCTACAAACAGCTACAACGTTATGAAAGGCAACAAAAATAAATGTTTCTTAGAATTGTTTTGACATCGAAAAGTTCATCAATGTTCACGTCCAAAGAGAATTTAATACCTTCTCGAAGACGTCAATAACTTGCTCAGTGCTTGAAACGACAATATTATAGAGAAAAAAGACGACCAAAGAGGACGCTAGTCGCACAGATAAAAATGGTATGAGGTAATAGCGAGAAGATGAATAAGATATGATAAAAATAAATAACAGGTACGGCCCGTAGGGTGCTGGGCTAGTATGTCACCGCCTCATCTCTTCGTGGGTGTCGTAAGACGCGACTAAGGGTAAGCAGCAGCAGCAGCAGCGCTTTATGAGGAACAGTAATCTCACACTACGATCCCCAAGACGCCTGCCAAGCGTGGGGATTATGGTAAACCCCGCTTTAATGGGGGAGGCTGTGTTCAGCAGTGTACAATCCGGCTGATACAGTAAGGAAGCGGAATGGTAAATGGGGATAAATGCTTTATTTTTCATTTGCAGAACAAAATATGATTCTATGATGTGTGAAGCGATGTTTGAACCGCTTCAGACGGAGTTTGCCTAGTCCTAGTTAAGTCAACCGACTAAACAAACACAAAAGACTAAACTAAAAAAATAAACGGTTATCGAAGTAACAACTTTCTTTGTTCACAGGGTGTCATTCGGCAGTTCCAAAGGGTCCATGGTAGAGACCCTGATCTACGAGAGTCCCCTGCAAGAGGAGCCGGAGAGCAGTCCCCCGCCCAGGGTCCAGGAGACAAACTTCCCATACACTCCCGTTGAAGACGAGTACGTTATATTCATTTCATGAGTATGTCATTCTATTTTCATTTGGCCATTTTTTGCGAATTTTTTTATGCAGCCCGAGCACGAAAGTTTGCTTCTTATTTGTATTTATGTTGCTGTAAAAGCGATTAGGAACAATTAAATAATACTAGACGTAAAGAATAGTGACGTGATCCGTGCAGTAAACGCTGTTTGGAAAAAATCACGGGATATTTAAAAAATCTTGAACTTCTTTTACAAAAACGACAAAAATACTTTCTTCTTTTGCTTGGTTACTAACATAACTGTTTTCACCATTCACCTTCGTCTCGTTCTTTAAATAGGATTCGTACAATTCATACCTATTCATTAAGGGTATTTATTTGAACCGATTATCGTTCGCAATATTATCTAAAACTATTCTTAGTTTTTATATTAGTGTGTCTTATGTCCTATCTTTTCACTCAGGTATAGATACATATATTCAGGCATCAACACAATATTATCTTGTGAATAGTTAATTGTATTTTTTTCTTAGAGCAGTCTATAAATATTTTTATCTGTAATTATAATTACAGAAGCAATACATAACTAGAAATATTTACTATGTTTCTTTTTTACTGGTTTGCAAGTGTTTATCCCCACTAGCCTCTTCCTCTGCAACGCTATGGACCCGGCACCCGCATGGTGAATCCATGGAATGCAAGTAATTCGTCTCTCTAAAGATATTTTTCTCTGAGAACCACCTCCTCCTAGTGGGAAACATCACAATATTTACTGAATGAAGAAACTTAGTCCTTAAATAAGCCTTTGTTATTACTACAACACAAATCAATAAGTTCTGAAATTACTATGATTTAATTCGACGAATTCATTATTTGACCACATTAAATAGAGTACAATATTATACGGTACATATTTAATACTTTCACAATAATTTCATATTTTTTATGAATTAATTGTTGAAATGGATCCCCTAAAACTGCAATATCTAAAAAAAACAATGGAACCGATTTCAACACTCAAAACTGTGATATAACTTGTTGAAGTCGGTACCATGATACGAGTAGTTCAAAAGTACCTATTATCACAATATTGTACGCATGGTACCGACTTCGACAAGTTATTTCACATTTTTGAGTGTTGAAGTCGGTTTCATTTTTTGGTAAAAATTTTCTTTCACTTATTTTAGTGACCCTTGCTACTTACGTGATCGATTGTATTGAACTGATATTTTTCAGTTATTGGAGTATAACTCAAAAACGGCTTGACAGATTTTGATGAAATTTAAATGGAAGCAAACGATAAGCATCAGCTTTAAAAAAAAAAGCAATTATCAAAATCGGTTCTCTCAGTCAAAGGTTCTAACAAACTCTCTGAGAACCTACTCCTTTTTTTGAAATCGGTTAAAACAGGGAAAATCATCAATAAAGTCAAAGTCAAAGTCAAAATAAACTTTGTAACATCAGTTACTCCATCCAGTCAGTCGTAGAAAATGAAAAATTTTTGCGGCTACTGCAGGCTGCGTAGGTATGTATGTAGGTATTAAGATTTTTTTTATGGTAGGTATCTATGTATTATGAATCGGCATTCTAAATGTTTGAACAGATGTCCATTGAAATGTTACATTTTTTAGGCCTTACCTTGCGTTTTTTAGAGGACGCAAATTTATTCTTTTAATTGTGTAGGGGGGGACAACGTTAAGCTAAAATCAAGTTTGTGGGGTCGCCACACTTGTCCCACGGCCGCCATCTTCAAAATAGGGGTTGAAACGGTTGTTACGATATATCTCTTAAACTATTTATCAGAAAAAAAAATTGTTAATATTTTTTGTTGCAAATTAAATTCTCTATAACTTTGGTCCAGTAACTTTTTGTCGTAGAACTATAAATAAAAAAGTTATAAGTGAAAATGTTCAGAAATTCTAAAAAAAAGATTATACTTTTCGATATAACTTTTTTTTATCATATTACGAAAAAATTATATCAGGAACAACTTTTATGGGCAAAATTTTTTC
Organism: Plagodis dolabraria; assembly: GCA_963854805.1. Classification (NCBI taxonomy): domain Eukaryota; kingdom Metazoa; phylum Arthropoda; class Insecta; order Lepidoptera; family Geometridae; genus Plagodis; species Plagodis dolabraria. The sequence goes on along the minus strand of OY978440.1, from coordinate 16,125,355 downwards.
ATTAAGTCTATAGCTAAGGTTTTACAGCGCTCCGAAGTAAGTACTACATATATTATACGTGGGTACTAATAATGTGTCATCAGTTATTTTTTTATTTTTTATTTTGTTATTATAATTCTTTTAATTAGTTAAAGTCAAAGTCAAAATCATTTATTTAATTAACGCGTCTACGACGCCCTTATTCAATTAGTCAATCATAAATTTTAATATTGAAATATACTACATTGTACTGCCACGTTCAGCAAACAAAAATTATAGAGCCACTGCGAGAAGAACGAGCAAGAAACTCGGAGCCATTCTTTTAAACGTTAACGAGTATAACATAAGTTATAATCATTGAACTTATTAAACACGGGAGGAACAACACCCGTAGACCCGTACCTCGAAAATAGCAATGTTAAATCAGGCGACGCGCGACGTCTCCTCTTCGAGTCTCAGTAGTTTTGAGATAGGCTCGAATAAAAAATAATCTAAGGCTGGATTGCACCAACTAATCGTAAGTCAATTTATAATTATGTCGGAATAACATAGAACGACTAGGCAAACTACGCTACGGGCGGTCCTAATTCGGCGGTTTTTGCAGCGTATTCCAGAGTAGGTCGCATATAGCAGGTTTTTTTCAACTTACTTGACACATTTCGTTATATTTTGAACAATGCACACATTTTTTAAATTATAGCCCGCCTATGTGTTATTCCGATTTTAAAGTTTATTATTGTAAAGTTTCATTAAAATCCATTCAGTAGTTTTTGCGTGAAAGAGTAACAAACATACATCCATACTGATAAACTTTCAAGTTTATAATATAAGTAAGGGTATCTAAGTAAGACGAGGTGTCACTCCCGTCACTATATTAGGTTTAACCCTTTTCGGAGCGTGACAGTAAAGAAGACCGATGCTTTGATCAATATTTGAACAGTAAAAAGACTTAGGAGTATCATATTACGATAAATTTGTACAAGATTCTTAAACACTCCCAAGACTGCGTGTCTGTCAGCAATCCCGATTGGCAGAGGGTTAGCTTTACCCAGAAGGAATACCTAAATACTAATGGCAGTAAATCATTCTGCCTAGTCAATTCTAATAAAAAAAAAATATCGACTACCTACTTGTATGTTATGTATGATTGTATTAATATTTGTATTTGTTACCTCCATTAACACATAACGGATATGTAAATACTTAAATTACTTTTTCACATCAGAAGCTCAGAAAGTTGTAATTTATTATTCGAAATCTGCGTGAAAAAGTGCTTTTTATCCGCTAGCGTGGAAAATAAACCTCTGTAAACGTATCATGCAGAATATTTTTTTTTTACTTGAAATATTACCGATTTTAGTAACTAATTTTACATTTAATTTTGACTATAAATTAATTCAAATTTATTACGTTATTTATACAGTTTTTCTTGCACCTAGCTCCGCAGCAAAGTTATTTTGCATCTCGCATCTTTGAAACCTTCCCTGCGTTCTGGATTATATATTCGAACCCGCTTTGCTCTGGGTTCAATCTTATAGAATCCTTCACTTCCTCAGGTTTCTAGTAAAAGTCCTCGCGCTAACTAACAATTTTGCAGCCATGCATTTTTTTTTAATGGGATGGAAGGGCAAACGAGCAGTCGGCTCACTAATAATAATAACAACTAACTACGCCCTTTTTACACGACTGCCTAAAAAAAGGAGAGTTATGTTTTTAGGGTTCATGTATGTATGTATGTTTGTAAGTTTCTTTATTCCACCATAACTTCGTAACGGCTTAACCGATTTTGATGTTTGTGATATCATTAGAAGCGTTGAGTTATTCCGGGTAACATAGGCTAGTGAATGGTCAAAAAAATTTAAAGAGGGGGCCATAGTTCATGAAAACAAAAAAAAAATCGTGAAAATTTTACAAATTTTACTATCACCGTCTAGAGCTTGCTTAGTACATAACAAAAATGTATAACAGTAGTATTCAATATACATTGGTTCACTAATATTAAAAGTAATAAATATTGTCTTATCCGTTTCTACACTTGCTTCTTGTAGACACAAGTACTACAAATAAATAAATCACCGGCATGCGCCAGGACAGAGACCATGCGTTTTTTGACCGGAGAACGTCTTCAGAGAGAAAGGCATTTCATACACAACTACAAGAAATGATTATTTTGGCGGTGTTAACATTTTACTGTTTCGTGACTTGATGCAGCTTTCACTAGTAGCTAAATCTGCCAGCGGGGCATACTGAATCAGAATCAGAATCATTTATTGCACACTACTGCTTTAAACAACCGCCACATTTAAGTGCTGAAGTGGATTAATGGGCGTTATATAGTTTCTGCAAACTGCCACAGAATATGAGGCAAGCAGACGACACCACATTTGTCGATATTTTGAATAGTTTACGGGTTGGTTAACTCACCATGCAGCAACTTGAATCCTATATCATCGTAGAGTACCATTTACTGGACCAGATGGCGAGTGTGTGCGAAAATTTCCCACGACAAGACAGTTGTATGACTACAATCAAACGATGACCACCGAACTCGCCAAAATTTGCGGATGTGTGACGTGGTAGCATCAGATACATCTGTAGAAGCCAAAACCTACGGACAGCGGCCAAAACCCGAATTTATACTTTCTGACCCCAATAAAAGAGGAGATATTGTTCTATTCTTAAAAGTTAGTATTGGTTCTAGATTAATGTTGCGGAAAAATATTAACTTTGGACACGGCTTGGTTAATGGCGATATGGTTATCTGTTTTCCATTTTTGGGTTCAATGGTGTTTTAATTGCATAGTAAATATAATCTATTTAGTACCTACATTGTGGCTATTCAACATTAAAATCATGTAACTTGTTTGTAATTTTTTAGTTCACTTTTTGTTACGGCAGGCGTGTTTTTTAATTTTTAAATTATTTTTTTTATTATGCCCAATAAGTTAGCCTTTGACCACTATCTCACTTGATGGTATGTGATGATGTGGTCGAAGCTGTTGTTCAGGCTAACCTAGAATTACTGGCTCACAAGGACAGCTGCTGGCACACACCGTTAGGTGACAGAATCTCTACTTGAGGGTGGTAGCTAGCCAGGCGCGCATTCGCGATATGCCCTAATACCACCATGCAAATACTGTACCATGTAATATATTAACATCATAAAATAATAATAAATAAAATAATACTTTACTTGCTACTACTACAAAGACTCCCTTATTGATATAGTATATTTTTCTAATATCTGAGATTCCTGTTAGATATTTTTATTGAAGTTTGAGCGTCATGCGTAATTTTATAACGGTTACTTAGATATTTTTAACTTCAACATTTCATTCGTTATTTAACCAACAAAACAAAAATATTATATTGAAAAGGAAATTGATACGATAATTGTCCCAAATAGGAAACGCAGTAATGCGTAGAAGGTAACTATTGTTATTCATAACAGCTAACGCACCAACTGACAAATTGGATTTCAGACCTACTTACCAACTCTGCTACAAACAATCTTCCGAATGAAATTCTTCGGTTTTACCACAGCAGGTTTTTACTACGGCTTTACTTATACTAGGGTTATAATAAACTATACACACATCTTTAAAGGGTAAATGTTTAGGCACTTGAACTCGAATTACATAGATTCATCGACGACTTGTGAAGTAAATACGTGTGTAAGAAAGGGCAAACACGCCGTACGCGAGACAATTTTACGCGAGGTATTAGCTCTATCTATCTACTTAAGAGTACTTACCTAAATTACGCTAATCTCTAATGTGCTATGTGCTTAACAATTTATTCCAGGTACCTACTTTCCTATTATTGTAAAGTCTTTGTTTAGTGATTTTGACTCCTGATACTTTAATATTTTATTTTATTAGTTTATTTAGCAGATTTAATTTATAAATACGACTGAACTGATTAAGAAGATATTTGGCGAACAGGGTATTATTATATATGATACAGTTATCCATTAGCTAAGGACTAGTTGTGTGGCACGAATGGAACATTTTTCACTTCCGAAAAGCTGATCTGAGATTCATTGTCTTATATAGAATTGTGTAAACAGGAAAAGTTATTTTGTAACCGAGAATGAAACGATATATATGTTCATTTTATAGGTATGTTTGGTCTGGTTGGAAATTTTCCAAGTGAGAAAGATACATAGACCTATTAATTAATATCTTATGAAATAACTGTAGGTGTTCCCAGTTTTCTAAACTAGTATATTGTAAGTATATATTGTAAAGTTAGATTGACGAATTTTCATAGTATAATGAGAATTTTCACAGTATAATCATAGAGAAATAATTTCATTTATCTATGGTATAATGAATGTACTTCACCAGTAGGCTGCTTTACTTCGTGATGTCTCTGTTCACTAAAAACTTCTAGCTATTCCAGTTAAAAGGGAATAATATAAACAAATACAAAAAACCTGACATCATCTGAAAATATTCTAATATGTTAAATAAAATAATAAAATCATAAATAAAACGTAAAATGCACTAAAAGTTAATAAACCAAACCATCAAAATGAGATCCATCAATAAATAATGGAGTCGAAAACAATGAAATATATTAGGGATCTTTTTTTTATGCTGATAATAACCTATCAGCATAAAAATCAGCTTTTGCCCACTTTCTTACCTGTTTTTTTTTTACTGGCGGTTTGCCTTTATTAAACAAAATACTACTAACAGTACAATACAATAAGTATAATACAATATATAACACTACACCTACGACAATAAAAGCATTTAGACAACCTATAAGTCTTAGACGACTCGTAGGCGGTCCAAATGCACCAGCCCAGTACCAGTTGGCAGCGTGCCCAGCATGCGGGCATTTCATTGAGCCAAATATGTGCCAGCATTTTGATCACGCGTCGCATCAACCAAGCGCTACCAGTTTTGTAAGAAGGAATGGCCTGTAGCCTTAGACCAGATTCCCACACAGAAACAGCGAGAATACGAGCACGATTTGAGATGCTAGAACACGTATTTAAAAGATCTTTCCGTGTTAGCTTGCATAGGAGCCGATCCCACTGTTTCTGAGATGACAACATTTTTGGGAATTCAGTATTTGGACAAGCCAGTCTCCAGTCAGATATGCTACATTAAAAGAGCCTAAAGATCGTGCAAGATTTTTTTCTACTAATTTGTGTGTACTGTGTACAGAAGACAAAAAAGCTGGTAATGCCACACTAGAAATTTTGCGTATCACTATGCCCCCCAAACTCACAGGGAGGGTGCTTGCACCCAAGCCCTATCATCCATCTCAACATTCAAAACCGACACTAACGTATCTTTTAGTAAGTTGTCTAAGCTTAACAAAAGCTCACTGTGTTGCCACAGCTGACAACATCTTAAATAGTATGTAAATTTAGGAACGAAAAGGCAAAATATTATAATTGTAAAATCCATGTGGGCGTTAATTTTGGATAATCTGCTAGAAGCATTTCTAAACTTTTGAATTTGTTCTTCGACAAATGGTGATAAAGATTCGTCAAGAATCGGTGAACCCAAAAGACGAAGCAAACTTTTCTACTAATTTTATATTAGGTGCAAGTAAGTTGAATTTTTCAATAATCGAAACTTTATCCGGACAAGTACACAAACAAAAAGTTCACATTTGGAAAAATTTAGTTCAAGGCCAATAAGACGAAAATCGTCTATAAGTACTCGCAAGTCATCCAAAACCGTGTTCGCATCGCCTCCTAAGGTTCCGTCATCCAAATACCAAACATTAAGTTTTGATTGGAGACGTTGAATTATTGAGGATGGCAAAGCTAAAGATGGTTGGTCCCAGAGGATCACCTTATTGACATTCTACGGAAGATGAAATTACGTTATTTTGGTAGGTATGTTAATTTTGACGGTTTGCGGTAGCATTGCCAAAGAAAAGGGTATAATCCGGAATTTTATCTTTCACTTCAGTCAAAAGAGTGCCTCTATCTAAAGAGTTGAATGCATTTTTAACATCCACCTTCAAAAGCACATCTCCACAATTTTGATCAAGAAATGGGCGAAGTGAATGTACAGCAGCCTCACAGCCACCCTGTGAACCAAAAACGAGTTGCAGTGGTTGAAAAAGTTTACTTAAAAAAGCAAACTTTTTCCTACAACCGCATTTGGCTGTGAGGCGACGATAAGTGGTGCCTACTGCTATAGGCCTAATACCACCATCTTTTTTATTTAGGGCACATAAATTCGCACCGTACAGAATTTCGGTAAATTCATTGTTGACCTGACCCGACAACATCAAATTAACCAAAGCCGTCACATCCCTTAAAAGTGTCTCGACTACCTCACCAGAACTAAAAGATAATAGTTATTTGTTATACAAGAGTGCAAAGTTGCTTTTTAACCGCGTGTTCAATTTTGATGACCGAGCAAGCGAAGGATTTTATTTATTAATAAAAAAGCGAAGGATTAATTAGAATCCTGAGCGTTAGCGAGGGAATCAAAAGAGCACGAGGTGAAAAATCTTTGCACTCGAGTGCAACACGTAACTTTTCATTCCACCTCAGCGAGGAAATGACTAAATGCAAAAAAAAACGTTTTCTGTGAAAGTTTTGGCTCCTTTTGCTAGTCGCCACGTGTTGAACATATCGTACTGTTTTAAATACTTCTCACGCGTGATTGTTGAGGGAGAAAGCTCATTTGCGCATTATTAACAATTTCAGTCAATTCTGTTGGCGTCAAACAAACTTCCTCGTCGCTAGAATCACTCATTTTAGTTTTTTCACTTGTTTTCAAGTTTCTTGCCTTTAATATAAGGTTTAACAATGACGTGAAAAAATGCCGCGTAAAGAACCGCGTACAAAGCAAATTGAAAAAAGAACACCAAGAAGGTTCCGAGTCTGAGTTTTTAACAAATTAAAAAATAGTTGTATGATATATTCGGCACCATAGAGGTAGCAGTAAATAGGTTTAATGTTTTTTTTAATTCAAAACTTAGTGCACACGATGTTCTAAATTCAATTTACTTTATCCTCTAGAGAATAAAAACGGCTTTTCCACTCAGATATTGAAGATTAAAAATACTCTTTCCGAGATGGTGGGATGAAAAATATCTTTTAAGTGCTGAGGCGTGAGGCCATCAAGGCCACCGGCTGATCCACTTAAAAAAGATGCCACGGCTCCAGAAACATCCTGTGGGGTCACCTCAACAATGTGGGTATCTTGTATAGGAGATTCGGGAAGGTGGAGACCTGCAGTTGCAGGCGGATGCTTTTCTATAAGGGAATTCAAAGTATCAGATGTAAAAGAAGCGATTGTATCACTCGAAAACAAGATCTTAGCTGAATCGAAATTATTTGTTTTTGTATTCCGCCGCAGTGGCGGAATGACTAAGGTTGAGCCAAAAGATTGCTCTTCCCGTGCTCTGTATTTCACGCAGTTTTCCTTTACTCTAGTAGTAAGTGTTTTTTTGTTAGACGGATCAAAATTCACGTGAAATACGTGGTACGGGAATGCTAGAAGATGCTCCCAGGCTTCCGTAGTATTAGTAGCCAAGACAATTTAATGGAACAAGATAAAGATTGGGCAACAGAAATTCCTGCACCCCGAGGTATGTGTTTTAATAAAGGAATATTATTTTTGTACGAGCTTAAAACCTCCCAAAAAGGTTTTGAAGGCGTAGCAGGGCTCGCAACACTGCTACTACTTAGGTACGGTTTGATTATTAATTGGTGCCGAAAGGGTAAGTGAGGATGTGGTCGAAGATGTTGTTCAGGCAAACCTAGAATTACTGGCTCTCAAGGACAGCTGCCGGAACACACCGTTAGGTGCTTGGCGACAGATTTTCTACTTGAGAGTGGTAGCTAGCCAGGCGAGCATTTGCAATATGCACTAACATCATGCTCTAACGACCGCCATACTAAGACAACAACCGGGACCGACGGCTTAACGCGCCCTCCGAAGCACGGAAGTGCTCAGTAGTAATGTCACCAGCGGCCACCCATCCAACTCACGACCGCGGCGTACTTTGCTGATCGGTTCAGAAAAGAATAGAAGGGCAAAGCAAAATTCGCTACGAGCGCTTCAAAATCTCAAGTACTACTCGTTAGATTTCACTCAAATTTGAACAGGACCTCATGATAAGCACCCAGCATTAGAATATAAAATAACAACAAAATCGGTACGCACAAAAAAAGAGTCGAATTGAGAACCTCCTCCTATTATTGAAGTCGGTTAAAAATAAACATAGCGATATAATCAAATGCCATTTGGATAATATGTCAAATCAAATGAATTGGCTTTATTCCCTTCTAACGTACAATGAGGTGAATGGTGTGACATGACATAGTAGAGACTGAGACTGGACCCCCCTGTGCGCTGCCTACTGAATCAATAAATAGCTTTGAACGCCGCTATGTGTCTCCCCTCTTCATTTTCTTTACGTAACTGCAAAATACAGGGGCGCACTAAGTCACATAATTGGAGAGGAGTTACAGAGGTAAATGAGGAGGGTTGTACACTGGCAAAATAAAATAGTCCATGAACAAACAACGTTTTAGTTAAGTACAAGTTACAACAAATTGAAGTTATGTAAGAAATTAACAGAAATTGCACTTCCTAAGAAAGGGGCCCATTTTATACAACATTTTTTATTTTTATTAGATTCGAACACTGATTTTATTTCAATCGTTACATGTATGAAGATTGTTATTTTTAATCGCGTTGTAGTTATAGACCATTAAAACTTAGTAGTTATTTTCTTAGATAGACTACTAAATTACGCTTCTATCGTATAATCTTCGAATACACGCATGACTTCTAGGTTAAGCCTGTTAACACCTACTATCACATCTTCGCCTACCATCAGGTCTGATTGTGCTTAAATATAAGTAATAAAAAAACAAATTTTAAATGGTAATTGGTACTCTTTGTATAATGCTGACTCGAAACAAGGATAGAGCTATAATTCCGCATGTAGATAAACGGATATGCAGACAAAGCGCGCGCTAGACGATTATTAGAAGTAACTAATTAAACGGAAGCAACGCCATCTATCAAAATTCAGTTTCGTGAGATCTTAGGAAGTATAACATAACTTGTGATATAAAAATCTCTTCAATATGCAAAATTATTTCAGATTTATATCGCAAAAATGTTTATCTGTGGAATACATCCATGTTTTTCGTGATTTTTTTCTATTAAGATAAGAGCGTATAAAGTCAATAGAATTAAATATTTTTATTTTTGCAATAACACATGCTCTGCCGATTACATTACTTAATTTGTAGTTTTGAGCCAATAGATAGCTCAATGTTAAATTTCTCATTCATATATCTAATGTGGTAGGTACAAAAATACCATATATTTTTAAATCAGCTCCTTTTGGACGAAACTGTTAAATCAAGAGTTGATGAAAACTGTAAAATATCTTTGCAGAATAAAAACTATCTCTAACCTTTATATTGCGTGCTAAGTAACCTGTGAACTGTTTAATGTGTCTGCGTGAAATAAAGCTGCGTATTATAGTTGTTAGATACTTAGTTATAAGTTACTTATGTTTTGTCCGCCATGTCAGTTATATGCCAATAATAGTACAATATTGTAGATATTATATATATATTTCAACACTGTCCAACTAACACTCTCATAGACAGACATCCCATGCATTCTTTCGACAATTTTTTGAGGATGTCTCTAATCTAATCAGTATATTGTTCTATACAATAGTTATTAATGAATTCTGTGAACACAGTGTTGAAAGTATGTAGCAAGTAACCAATTAGAGTAACCGATTGAGTTTCCTGTATCCTGTATAGCTGTTTGTGGTAGATGTTAATACATCCTTCAGACGGATGTTTTAAGTTGTCCGATACATATACCGAGCTTCTGTTTTTCGAAGCTCATAATACAACTCTCGGCCCTATCCCAGCAACTCACACTAAATAACCCTAAGTGCGTCCCGCGATTTCTATTGAATACCACAGACGTCTATGTCTGTGTTGAATGCTATTCAATAAACCCTTTATCTCAAGATATGCTACCTTATGTACCTATAATTATATTATATTTGTATCAACTAGGTTCCTATTATAGTAAGTAGGTTGTAACATATCTACGTACAAGCAAAAGTCTATTATTTATCAATAATACAATAATACCAGCACAATAAAAGTGAATTGGGCTTGTAGCAGCAGACCTATTAGGCATAGAATTAAATTTTAATTTTATATGTGGATAGAATCTTGTGACGGCTATCTAATCTAATAGAAAGTTAAGGGCTAAACTAGAATTAATGGCTCTCAAGAACAGCTATTCTATATAACACACCGTTTGATGCTTAGAGACAGATTTGCTACTTGAGGGTAGATTTTAGGTGCAATAATATATTGTAGGTATATAATAAAGTTCGGTTCGAAAAAATCAGTTAGGCTAAATCTGACTGTATCAGTTACAAGCTGATTTCCATTTATCCAGTATTGAGCAAAGTATTCGAAAAAATATGCAACAACAACAACTTCTATCCCATTTCAAGAACCATAATTTATTGCACTTGAATCTGTTGTTTCACGAAGTGCAGATTTACAACAGATGCAGGTGTTCAATTGATGCCACATATACTAGAATCCAGGGAGTGTTCACATAACGCTATTGACGTATTTTGTGATCTTTCCAAGGCATTTGAATGTGTAAAGCATCACACACTATAAAACTTTCCCTGTATAGTATTCGTAGAAAAGCTCTGAATCTATGGAGTCATAACTAACCGTCTGTAGCCAGAATAATATGATAAAAAGAAGGTTGGAATAAAAAACAAAACAATTTTTACAGATCTTTGGTAAAAAGAAATTCGCCAAGGATCAATTTTGGGACCTAAGCGTATATTCATGATTTTCCTTATATGGTTAAAGGTCTCCGCGACATTGTTGTGATAGCAGATGGTACCTTTCTGATTTTTGAAGTAAGCAGAATAATAGCAAAATAATTAATGTAAATAATTAAAGAAAAACAGCCTTAGATATATAATCGATTGACAATCCAACAGTCTTCCTGGGAATTATAATGTATTCAATTTCACAGTGGCATACCTACTCATACACATGACCTATACGGAACACTTAGCTCTACTGCATATTATGCAGTTGAATGGTTATTATATCAAATAGAGATAATTTATGTGACAACCATTGCACACATAATCGCCACCCGTTAGCTTTTGCTCTGTAGCAAAATAGTTACCTCATTTAAGTAGATAATATGGATAGTTGCTGACACATATTTTATTATATCTCGAAGTAGTTTACGTTCCGCGCTCTACACATATTCACATTCCATGGAAAACTGAAAGAAGCTGGGCCCACTCGTCTTTAGGGGTTACACTTACCTACTGCATATCCAGAGCTTGTAAATAAAATACCTCAGGGCTTGTCTTTGAATCACGAGAAAAAATAAAAGTAGCAGCGTGCCAAATAGGGATTATGGAGAATAGCCCAATATCTTGATACCTGGTGAATCGAATACTTAATAATCTTTATTTTCCTTACCAACTGGCATACAAATGTGTAATACAACACTGCAGTAACTGTGAATTCACCTTTAAGCATAACTGTTGCGAATTTACCTTGCCGGCCAAAGGTCGAAACATCCATCATTTTTTTACTACTTCCTTATTTACTTTGGTTGGCAGATCCTCTTAAAAAAACCGCCCACTGAACCTGAATGATTTTTGGTTGAGGGTTTGTAACAATAATCGAAGCTTTCACCAACTATGTCAAGTGTAGCTTTTCAGTCACCTTCCTTGAAGTTTTTAACATTTCACTGCATCTATCCATGCGAAGGCATTTTTGGTCTTCAATCAGTACTTAGGGACCACTCAATGGCTTTGTGAAACATATTCATCACTGATGCAGGGCTCAGTTTGTCTTAAGTTTTAGGAAACAATAAGAAGTTGCAAGGTGCGAGGTCGGGGTAGTGGGATGTGAGTACACGTTATCTTGGTGAAGGACGACATTGCTTCTGGGCAAACAAGTGTTTAGGTACGTATTAATCCGCAGTCACGGTCCTTTGGTCTTCAAGCGATACTCATGTGTAATGTCGTGATTTGGCGTAAAATTACGCAACCATTTTCTTGCCAATGCTTCAATATTTCTTAAAATTCATCGGTAAATATTCAAAAGGACTAAAGACTAGCATTTTCTTTTCGGCTCAAAGCTATACAACCAGGTGTCGTCACCTGTCAATGATATTATAAACAACCAAGGACTATCCTCCATCACACTTTATTATCATTTTATTACACCTCTCAACACGCAGTCGTTTCTGGTCTTCTGTTATCCATCGAGTGCACATCTTCCGAACCCTCAGATACACTTGCAAAATGTTTTGCACTTGGCTCATTCCAATGCATAATACAGTACGAATTCGGTGACAATTTATTTTGAGATCTCCAGTAACCTAACTCTACTCGTACATGATGACTTTGCTCTGATTAAATACTTCGACGTGGAGTTTGATGATTTTTATATGAAAGTTTTGTTTTCATTCGGTAGCTAATAGTAGCACGTTTGCAAAAAAAAACTACGATACATACGTAGCAGACAAAGAGATTTAGCTGGTAATCAATTTAAACTTCTTACCAAATCTGGGGCCCAACTCCCACCTTTTATAAACTATTATGGAAAGCAAACGTCATTGTTTCAAGTTTAAATTATTGATACTAAGGTTGGTACCGTGGCCGTCACGAAACAATAATGTTCATATAGTGCTACCTCTGTCGCACAAATTACATGATTCAATGCATGCATCCCGCTCTCACGTTGAAGTTCTAATGTAAGTATACTATAGTGATATGTGGTGGTGCGAATTAAAATTGTAGATGTAATGTTAAAATAAGACTGAATTAAGAGATGGGAGTTGGCCCCCAGGTCGGGATCCTGGACTTACTGGATCTCATTTTTCGAAGTCTTTCACTGCGACTTCTTTCCGGTAGGCCCAATTATTTAAGGTTCGGACCAAATAGTCCTCCGGAATCTTCGACTTCATCACTTTAGGCTACATGCTTGCGCGACTGAGCCCTGCTTACGGCTTGCCACGTCTGGCGATACTTATTGAGGTCGGTTAGCGAGTTTATGAATCGAGGTCGGATATAAAACGTACAGCCGACTGGTCCCTAGAGACCTCCGACATATTTGAATGATTTTCATTACACCCTTATCTCCACTCTACTCCACTGGGTCCACAGAAAGGTTTTTGGAGTCGCTTTGAGAAAGGCCTTTAAATTTTTTTTCCAAGTGTAGCGTTTCCGATGGCGCCCGAAAGGGATTCTCTGCACCTTAGAGGAACCCTCGGGCCTGCTTTTTAAAATAAAGAATTGCATTCATGATCTCTTAGACTATAAGTAGTTATAAATATAGCTACATTACTCTATGGCACCTAGTATTGTAGGTATATTAAGTGCTGCTTCTCCGACATGACTGAAAATTAATAAAATCATACAACATTAATGAGTTTTTCGTAGACTCAGTGGTGTGGAAAATTGAATTGAGTTTGATTGTTTGGTAAATTGATTCTTGTTTGTTGGAATTCCTTGTAGCTGTGCTTGAAGTAAACGGTTAATTAACCTACTATTTAATAGGGTCAAATAAATTCATGGCGTCAAATAAACCATCAGCAGTCGGTTCACAGATTACGTCTAGGATTAATATAGGATATATATACATATATAGAATCTATATGTATACACTACATGATTCATGACAACTTGCAGAACTAAATTATTAGCATGTTACCCATAATTTAATATTACATTAAAAAAAACTTAGGACATAAAAGGCGTTAAAAATCGTTCCGGCTGGACTACCTGGCATAGAGAATTAAATTAACGAAGCAATAAAGTGGCAAAAGCACGCACGTAGTGGCTCCATTTAGCTTGAGCAAAATTTCTTTCATATTATTTCTGTCCGGATTTCCGGTTGTTCTTTTGGTCGCATTTCTCTATATTTCCTATTTTTTTTAATTTACAAAAGGGAGAAAGAGTAATATCTCTATGGGCGTTATTATATGTTTTTCTTTTACTTTATACATTTTTTAAAAATGCATCAGCATACAGAGGTACCTACTTGTTATTGAAAATTTGTTCATTGTTATCAAATATAAATCATCGTACTCAAATAAATATCCTATATACCACACCCACTCAGAAAGTGTCGTATTGCTTATTCAAAAACGTTTTATAAAGTTTGTCATTTCACCCTTATATATAAATATATATATATAATAAATATATATATGGAATTCATTACTTCCCTCCGTAGCAGTGAAGGAATTTTGTATTAAAATCCATACCTGCCCAGCTAGCGCTCTTTTGTTTCTTTTAGCTGCTAACAAAAAAAAAATATAATCATCAAATAATTAGAAAAAAGAGGTGGGATATTTTCGTACTAAATTTTCAATGAAAGGAGGTTGGCAACCTTTCTCTGCACTACGAAAAAAAAGCGCGGCAATTTATTACTTCGGTTAAATTTTGTTTTTACTGAATAAATAATCTAGCAATATGCTTTTAATTATTCCAAATAGGTAATTTTCCAAAATGTCATCTGATAGTAAAAATGACGATTTTATAAAAATGACGCCACCAGAATTAAAATATACAGCGATATTATTCAACATCTTCGACCACATCATCACTTACCATCGGGTGAGATAGTGGTACCAGGTAAAAGGCGAACCTATCACATATCACAGAAATAAAAAAATAAAACACATTTTTGTTTTAAATTTTCTTTGTAAACATTTTGCAAAAAACAGCTTATTTCTGTTAGATTTACAAACGCGAATACTTTCATTTAAGTGTGGTAGGAGTGTCTTGTACTAAAGAATAGCGTTTCGATTCTCAAGTAAAAAAATATTTTTTCAAGTAATAGGTATATATGTACTTAAACGAATAAAAATACAATTAAATCATAAAAAGTTTGCTTTTTAAGGTTTTTTTTGGTGCAATAAGGTTAAAACCTAAATAGGTTATTTAGGCAAGGTTATTGGTTAAATGCTAACAACCTCTTAGGGTTGACTTCTGCTAGTCTTAACAAACATTATAGTTGAATTTTTTTTTAATATTCATTTTTGTTTTTCTTATGTGTTTTTGACGGAAAAAGCACGAGTACCATCTGATGTTAAAAGTCTCTTGTGCCCTGTAATGTTAATACATAATAATACAAAATATTAAATATTAAATAATATTAATATTTTTTATTACTTACTTGACAACATAAATAAAGACTTATTGAACGTAATATATAGGTAATGGTTTCACAATCGCGCTGCAGCGCAGCGCGCGGCGTTGCGCGCTGTCCCTACGCGCGTGCTTTTAAATTTACCAAGGTTCCGAACGACCCCTGTTGAAGTGCGCCGCGTGCATAAGTCCGCCTTGCATCAAGCGCGTGCTGTTGAAACGTGCTGTTCGTCGGTGCGACTGTAAAACCAGCCTAAGAAGTCGCGTTCCTGAAATCTGGCGCTGGGCTGCGTTCCGAGGATCAGAATGCGTTGTTTGGTTGCTTTAACTTACACGATGGTTCCCCGAACGACTCAGTTGTTTTATAACCTCAAATATAGTTTTTGCGGGGACTTTTGTAAATTTTATAGATTTTTTATGATGTTTGAAAAGCAATAACTACCGTTACTGCAAAATATAAAAGAGTGCCTATAATTCTCTCATCAAGAAATGTCAATGTCGTGTTAGTTAAAGATTCAACATTTTAACG
Source organism: Plagodis dolabraria (assembly GCA_963854805.1). NCBI lineage: Eukaryota > Metazoa > Arthropoda > Insecta > Lepidoptera > Geometridae > Plagodis > Plagodis dolabraria. The sequence goes on along the minus strand of OY978440.1, from coordinate 16,109,655 downwards.
ACCTCTTTTGATAGTTAAAAAGTTGCGCTCTACCCGAAGGTCGTGAACGACGTTAGAGTGAAAAGTTGCACTCCGAGTGTACTCCGATAGCGCTCTAAACAAGGTTCCGAACGACCCCCTGTTGAAGTGCGCCGCGTTTCTCATAAGTCCGCCTGGCATCAAGCGCGTGCTGTTGAAACGTGCTGTTCGTTGGTGCGACTGTAAAACCAGCCTAAGAACCCCCATATTCTCTCCGCAAGTCGCGTTCCTGAAATCTGGTTATTTATATGCTGAATGTGGGAGAAATGTTCACTAGTTTAATGTATAGTTTGTAGGTCAGAGTCCGAGGGGCTCCCTGAGCTTGGGGGCCCCAGGGCTCTACCTTGTCTAGCCCTCCGGTAGTTACGCCACTGGGTATGGGTGCAGTTAATCCATAGAAAAAATTATACAAAAAATTGTTGTTATTATCCTCAGACCGACTGAGTTGTTCCTAAGGATTATCTATGTTGACATCAGGATGTGGTAGTAATTCGTAGTAAGATTCTGAACAATATATGGATGACATGCCAGGCCGGAACGAATCGTTCGGGATCGGAAAGGCTACTTAATACTGTTCCAAAGATACAGCCCTTTCAAGGTCGTCCGACGGACGGACAGATAGAGTCACGTTTAAAGTCTTGAAATCTGAATTTAAATTTTTAGAGCACAAAATATCTCACTTAATTTGTTAAATTAATTTTGTGCTCTCAAAATTTTGTAAATTTGATTTTAGCTCAGCACGGGATAGTTGTAATCATATTTAAAAATACGGGTTTAAACTTTAAAGATCGTTTATCTACTCTACCAAAACTATTGGAGTGGACAATCATAAAATAGTGGTGTACCAATGTTATCAGTTTAATTTAACCTACCGTTATTTCTACCCGTATGTTCAACCGACGCGACGTAGGACTTGGGAGAGTCGTTCACAGATCAGTTCTATTTCGTGTTGTACCGTACATGAGGTGTAGGTTAATAATCTATGTTTGTACTGAGACCGAACAGATCCTTGTCCTCGCGTGAATTTGTAGAGCGAGTGCATCCGCTCGGCTCGAGTCGGTTCTATTACGACAAAGCGAACGCGCCTTCGTTTCGTTTCGTTCATCATTCGTTCCATTCTACATTCGCTAACGCCACGAAGCTAGCCGTCCGTTCCGTCATCCGTGAGCGAGCGAATCGATGCATGTTTAGTGAGTGGGAAACACTGTTTGTGGAGCGTCAAACAGACCGAACAGTAAACCGCTAACTACGCCGATGTTTTTATTCTTTTGTTATTTCTGCTAAACTAACTGTAAAAGTGAACTGATTCGTGCAGTTATCTGTGAAATATAGACAAAGTGAACACAGAAAAGGTAGTGTACTTACCTATTTACATTAATCACGTCATACTATACTTGTTGTGCGTGACGTGAATTGGGTGTTCCTTCGCTGATGGTCTCCAGATTTTAGGTGTATTTTCAGGAAACGTGTCAAGATTTAATAGATATAATTTACAATTTGTAGTTGTGCGTTTGCGTCAGCGTCGGAATGTCCTTTCAGATTTGTGGTTTTATGTGAATAATTCGGTCGCAATGACGTCACGAGAACTGATTTATAAACATAAAACGACTTTCGGTTCCATCCAGCAATCGGGATAGCAAGGTCATTAGTCCGCTCATGCGAGTTGTAAACATGCATTGGCAATGGTTTTGAAAGCTCTATTTATAATGTGATGTATCAGCGCTGTTCCCCTCGGGGGACCCGCCCTTCGCGGACTGCGTCGCCACAGACCGCACGCTCTTCTAATTAAACTCATTGAATCTTACACACCATACTATTGAATGTGTTCTGCTACCTTACTGCAAAATTGTATAAATAATATGCCCATTAGCTAGACCTAAAAGCATGTTGCAAGCATCAAAAAAATAATTTTGTCATCAGTTGATGATAAAAACTGCAGTGTGAATCAAGCCTAGCTCTTTTAAAGTTCAGCATTGAACAGCATACAAATAAAAGAAAAAAGTGGTATTTACAGCTTCAAAATACACTATAAATCTGTGTTTCATTATAATATGATGGTTTTAAAGGGATATGGTTCACACATTAAACCGAAATTTGAGATTCCTTATAGTTTTCCTTTTAGAAAAAAAGACCTAGTCTTTAGCGGTAACCTCTCCCTATAAAAAATGTTGAAAAACTGAACTGCACCCATCATCCTGTGACATAAACTTATTAAGTTTCATATATCTGTTAAATCACCAACCCTTCAAACTGATTACTTATTGAAATAGACTCAATAATATCCCAATATGAAATGGTCTAAATAATTATCAACATTGACGGTTCACGGTACCCCTAGACTAACTAGATGTGTAAAAGTTTATTTTCATAAGCATTTTCCTTATCGTGCCGACCTTAAAAATAATTGAGTAAGATGTCTGTTAATAGCCTTTTAGTCAATATTTTATACATAATATCCAAAATTTCTGACTTGTAATTTTATGAGCTAGAGACCCTTGATGGATGAAGGGAGAGTCTTATTAATGGGGCTCCATTTTGCCTTTTGAGTACAGTAACTGGAACTAAAATTATTTTATTTTAATGCTATGAAAACATTGGTTATAAAGCTACCAATACTTACTGTATGTATGCACACCTGTAAGAGCAGCATGCTTACATGACTACACATCACACACAACCAATCATGATACCTGTCATAGAAATTCATTCCATGTCACCTAATGGTGCAAGTATAATCAAAACCATTGTCAGGATGCCTATGTTTGAAATCACTCACTGTATTGGAGGCAACGCTTCACATATTAGTAACCGTAGTGCCATAGGCTCACCTAGACAGCCCATTATATTTATATATTTCTTCGTGCATATATATTTATATATGCACACTAATGCTAGCTGGGTACTCGCAAACTTATTGATAGCTACTGCTCAAGATAATTTCCAAAATAGTATACTTAAGATTATTTTTTGCAAGCTCTAAACATACTGGTATGTTCTAAATGGATGGAGATGGTAGCAGGATATACCACAATGGAGAATCAGAACTGGCTCTCAAGGACTACTTTTATTTATTAGCCCACTATTAAATATTGGGCAACCGCTTTTCTACTTGAAAAAGCTAGTCAATTAATATTTTTTAAACATATTTATTCTTTTTTAGACCTAACAGACATAGGTTTAGTACTAATGAGAACATGAGGGTGCATGACCCACATTCAGCGGCTAGAATAAAGCTAATGTATTGTCATTCAATTAGGCTTCAGAGCCATTAAGTGCACTGGCCTCAATTAAATTTGTTTGAACCTTCACTGCTGCTCATTGTTACTATGCTCTATTTATTAGTTTGATTTGCTGTGCGTTTAATTTCATATAGTTCAAGAGTTGTATTTCTTTTACTATGTTTGAATATTGATTTTTTGTTGAACCTTGATTCTACTGTAGTATTATTTGCAATAATTTATTGAAGATAAAGCTGACTTTATTAATGAAAAGCTCTGACATAAAAGACTTTTACAATAATCTAATACAATTTATAACAAAACATTATGTTTCATATATTTGCATATATTGAGTTTTTGTAGACTTTGTGTATGGTAGAATCAAGGTTTACTATAGTAGTATTTGCATTTACCATGAAAAGAAAAAAAATTACATACTCAATTACCCTCCTGCTGTTTTGGATGCTATGCTTCACAAATAGTAACCATATTGTTATAGATATATCTTTATAGGCTATTATGGTTTATATATCTTTGTGCATATTTATGCATGCTAAAGCAACATTTTCACAACTTATTGAAATCTAGTGCTTGAGACGATTACGCCAAAATATTATTATAGTTATCTGTAAAGAAAGAAAAGCCAACATAAGTCAGGAGCAAAGGTTGAGAGTAGTAGAAGCTGCAACATTAAGAATTTTAGAAGATATTTGCAGTAATGGCCTCTTATCCAAAGATTTTGGCAATGGGTACAAGTTCAAGTGGTATTAGCATTACCTACAAGATCAGTTCCATCACGATTAAGGTGATCTAAAATCTGCTGAACCCCCTCATCACTTCGACGAGCAGCTGCGTCCAAAATTACTGCCTTCATATCCACTACAATAATGTCTGCAAATATCAGTCTATGCGGTATCCTCATGAGGAAAAGGTTTGCAAGAATTGCACCATTCCCTTCCACTAGAAGGACAGACAAAGCTTCTGAATGAAAAACTAAAATGGAATTTATTGTCATTTTACTGTTATATAATTCCCGACTTAAGAATCCTGTGCTGTATGATATCCTCTCATCAGTTTTTCATGCACATTTTAATATATATAATTCATGTACTTAGTTTTGGTTTTTGTCTATTTTATTATCAGAACAGATGCTTATGATACAATATGTTTTCCTGGCCTCAAAATATTAAGACTGTTCCATATTTTCCTAATGGATGTCAAAGGAAAAACTCATGAAATTATCACCATGCCATTACTCAGCATCAATTTGTGTAGGCTGTTGCTTTTCATTAGGACCACTTTACCATTTCAATGTAAAGGTAGCGAGTGTCTGACACCTACTCTCCTTGTGCAGCAAACCTCCTTGGTAGGTAGGCCATTAAACCAAGCCAAAACTGTGTAAGGTATTCTGTTATTGTCCTTTGTATTATTATAAAAACTAGCCAAGTTGCGACTTGGACTCACACATCGAAGAATCTGTACGAACACAAAATGTACAATAAAATTTACTATTTTAAACTTTCGAATACAGCTCTAGGAAAGTCCTTAGCGTGAGTCTGATCCACATTTGGCCAGTTTTTATTATTTAATGTTATGCTGCAATGAAATTTGACTGAAGATGTTACGTCTTAAATAATGGACTGTAATAATACCAAGTTCCAGTCCATTATTTGTAGGTATTGCTTGTAGGTATTACCATTTTAAAAATAGTGGGAACACAAAAAACATTTAAAAACAGCTTAAACAGCAAGGGACCCCTTTTATTTTTTACTTATAATTATTTATTCAATTTGCCATAAGCCATCACATATTTTGTAAAAATTTCACATAGCCGCCTTATCAAAGATCAAAGGACAGACATACATTCAGAGCACAGTAATAGAGTCCAGTTTTATAATACTAAACTCTTAAAAGCATAATCTACTGACCCTACCTATGAAGGATAAGGTAGGAAGACAATGAAGGATGATAGAAGGTCATGTTGGTTACCATGTTATTTTAAAACACATTTTGTTGTGGTTAGTGAAGTACCTAATATTGATAAAAAGAACTACACATGTATTCAAGTTTTCAGTGTTTTAATATCACACACACACAAATTACTGCTATGTACCTCGCTATGAAGCGCTCGTTAAGAACGGCTAAGGAAACTTCCGAACGAAGTTTGCTTAGCCGTTCTTAACCGTTCAGCTAAGTTAAGCTACGCCCGCTGCTTTTTTGACCTGGATGGTTGACAGATAGTGGATTTACTACTGAGCGCTTCCGTGCTAGCATCCGAAGGCATGTTCAAAATCGGTCCCAGTTGATGTCTTATAGTGGTAAACGTTACATCACAGAGGTAGGGTATTTTGCTGATGCCCACCTGGCTACCTACTCGAAGTAGAAGTTTTCAAGTGGAAAATCTATTGCCAAGCAACTAAAGTTTGTTTTGGCTGTTCCATGAGAGCTAATAATTCTAGGTTAGCCTAAACAACATCTTTCGACCACATCACCAGTTACCACCAAGTGGGAAAATATAAATAAAATGCTACAATCTTTGACATAATTATTTTCTATATTTTTCTCAGTATTTGCACTTTTAAGTTAGACCATTTAAAAAAATACGTATAATAAGATACAATGATCTTTTGTTATTGTGTTTACTGCACCCAAATTGCATGGAAACCTAATCAACAGAGCATAGCATCTTTCAATGACTACATTGGGAAATTCTATAGCCATGGTTGTAATTTAAAAAACTGCACAGAATCATCCTATGAGATCAGTGTTCAATGCATCAGTCAATGTGACCTCGTTTCCCACAATGCTAGTCCACATTATATTGTGTCTATGACCTTGGTATCCATGACAATTAAGCTGGCGATGATATCTCTCTATTTTTGCCGTTGATTCATATGTTATTAAGGAATGTGTGATGTCAGATTTTTGTTCCCACATGGAACGACGCTGTAAGCATTTGAAACTAAATGTGGGTGTGAATTTTCTAGCGTTGAGTGTGATAGAACCTTGTCATAAACATCTTTATTATGAGTCATCTGTTTTTGTTAACTGTATTTATTTTCAGAAAGTGTTAATGCGGTGGATAATGGTCAGAAAGAAAACTTACTAACTTCCTATGAAGAGCCCTTGTTAAGGTTCGAATTAACATTCTCCCTACCACAAAGTCATCAAGGCTTTGTAGTGTGAATTAAAGTTGTTAAAATGTACCTTGAACGGAAGATAGTGTTTATTTTTCATAAGTTGCTTTCAATAAGAGATTATTAAACTGATTACTTTGGTAATTATGCGACCAATTTGAGTTGTTTGTCGAAATTTTATAAACCGACAATATAATATACAAACAAGTGGCTGTCCCGTCTGTATATATACATGTATATATATATATATATTAGAAAAAACATAATTTCACTATCTGGATGCTTCTAATGTTTTCAAGATAGTTTGATGTTCTTTACATATGTATTTCTTCTCTGTTTAAGAGTATAGTGGATACAAAGTCACTTACAGACACACATTCCTTTATCTCAACAATTTCCAACGAGTCAAAATGTTAACAAGGTGTGCAGGGGCCAGCTAAATAGCGCGTGGGCGGCTAATATAGTCATCTGCTAATAAAAGAGGAGCCCGATTGAATCACCTTCAGTTTTAATAACGAATTGTACCGACGACGGCCGCGGCGCACCTCTCCAACTAACTCTGTTTAATCTATGGTATCTTGCAAGGCGAAATGTTTATGCATAACTTTACATAAGATCAGCCAAGGATTAAACTTAAACACATTGTCATGAAATGCCCCCACTTTATAAGTACAGAACTCAACACAAAATTAAGGTTTCTCTGAAGTTATTAATACGTTCTCACAAACTTACGATAAGAATTTCATAGAATTCCTACAGTTACAGTGAACTTGAAGCCATATTAAATCCACATGCATGTGTCACTGCTTGTATAAATATTATCGTTATTTTCTTTACTAATAAATTCCTGCTCTAAATCCTTATTCCTGGTATGGACCGCACTACACAGCTCTTTCTCCGTACCCATAAAATTTTTGTACAAAAATTTCCTTTTTTGAAGAAGAGGAGGTGGTTACTTTATATAATTAGATTGTAACTTGACTTTGTAGAATTATTTGATCGTAAAAAAGGTAGGTGCAACGAATAAATTGAAGCCTTAATTACCTACGTACCCAGTCGTATATATTCAACGATCGCTATTGAATTGGAAGAGTTCCCATTATTCTTTTCAGAAATCTCACGAGCTAAGTCGCGGTATTATAAAATATGTATAAACTATGAGATCATAACGCCGTCTTGTGGTTAAAACATATTTTTTTTGTTTGTATTCAGCATACCTACGGCACGGGTGAACTCGTTTCACATTCAATTCTAAAATTACTTGCGAACAGACGTTGGCTACCTGTTTCACATTTGCGTTGATAAGGTTGAATTTGTTATCAGTTTGTACCTACCTTAATACACATTGAATAGACGCTATCTACCTAGGTACTTAAAAATATCTTATTACTTTGTGATTTCTGGTGTTTTATTGAAGATATTAACTTGCAGAATTGATGTTCTTTACTTATAATTACAATATTTTCAAGTAAGCACAGTGGCACACGATGGTGCCAAATTCAAACAGATAAAAACTTATAAGCAGTGACATATATGTAATGCGATAAAATTGATAAGCTAGTGTCAAATCTTAATTACTATATTGAAGAAGTGTTCCGTGTCGTAGAAAATTAATGTGAAATAATGTCAAATTGGAAAATGTAATATTACAAATACTCTGCCTGAATACGTGCTAGTTAACTCGTACCCACAGTCATCCGATTAAACAATGAGGGGACTGGATGAGGGATAATGATGGAAGCTAATAGGTGAGTAGTCAGAGTCAGCCAACTGCAAAAAACGCAATTATAGTTATGCAATCATAACGACTGGTAGGTTTTATAGTTCTATTCTAGTAATATCCTGAATTTTGAGTTTCATTCATTATTAGCTTATATGCTTTATTTTATTTTTGTCCCTACTTTAACCATAATTTTACTATAATCGCAGATATACTAAGTGCGTCTTTGTTTATATAGCCCCTATGTAGACAATTCTTATACAGAGAAATGCATAAACCTTTCAGCAATTGCATCTGTAGAATTTTTTCTATGGTTGTATTCTAAATTCTTATTTTACATCTACCGCGCTAAGTTGGGTGCAATTGAAAACATGTAATTTTCCATCTCTCTTCGCATTACCACTTATACCTTGTGTACACATCCTTCATTTCATCACATCATTCATTATTTAGCGTTCATCTACTCCCATGTCCGTGCACGTTCAATCGTACTCAACACTTCTTGTTATGTCTTTTATGCCGCTTCATCATACTAGTGTAATTACTCTACAACTTATCTGTCACTGGCTTCTCTCTCTTTCAAGTTCCTTACGATAACTCGATGCTTATCATGTTATTTCTAGTTAAACAACATATTTATTTAAGGCGATTAGAGTCGCCAATGGCCTTGAGCATCTGGGCCTAATCGAGCTTACTTTACTCGCGCATCGCCGCATACGTTCCGCGCTCGCTACACAAATATAACGGTCAAAGAATATGCAGATGCGCGATGCGCTCCGGTAACATGGCACTTTATATGCCTACCGTACTATTCTAGTGAGTATCCGCAGTTGCAACTGCGACTGAGATCAGTATGAAAATTTATGTACCTACCTAGGTTGTTCTGGACGTCTTTATTCCTTTTATTTATTTTTCAATGTCATGTGCCGAATGAAGAAAGTTACTCAGATTTGGCTGAAAATCGATATCTAGGTTGTGCTGAAGGTCATTATTCCAAATTTGGAATTATTTTTCAAATATCATCTGCCAAGTGAAGAAAAATGCTACGATTTGGCCGAAAATTGATATCTAGGTTGTTGTAGGCGTTATTATTCCAAGTTAAGAATTTGTTTTAGGCTGACATCTGCCAAGTGAAAAGTTTACTTCGATTTGGCTGAAAATCGATATCTAGGTTGTTCTCAGTTCGCACACAGACACTTTAAAAAACGTGCTGATTTTAGTAATATGCTACATAAACGAGTTTTCCAATTAAAATTACCTGTTATTCGTACAACTATTGCAAGAAGATTTAGCCCTTTTCTTCAAACATATTTATATAACCAAGTCCTGAATCAGTGCGATATAAAACACAGCTCAGTGTTTGAAGCCAAAAGCATCATTGTTAATTGGTTCTTCACGTTTAACTATGATGAGACTGAAAAAGTTTTATCGATTACTTACTAAATTTATTTAATTGATAATTTTAAGAATTAACCTTTTAATATAATGTTATGTATTCATAATTTATATATTAATAATATACGTAGTTATTTATGATTTCTATATAATGATCATATTAACATACATTTTACATACATCCAGTTTATATATATATATAAATATATAAATGTTATTTATACAGGGTGCGACCGGGGGCGGGCTTTTTTGTAAGTTGTTGTTCTATTGACATTTAATATCTTTTAATTTATGTTAATTGACATTACGGAAAAAAAAATAAAAAAATTATACATATATAGTAGAAAATATATTTAATATTTTCATTTTAAAAAATTCGCTTTAGATATAGTAATATACATAAAGCATCATACATACAAACACGTATTTAACAAAAATTTAGTTAAAATATAAATATCACCTGTGTGGATAATTTATAAAAAAAGTATATGAAACTGATGTTATTTTATGGATAATTTGTAAGTTAAATTTATGTTTATAAATATTTTGCGTGAAAAATTGTACTGAAGTCAACTGTGCACTAACCCTATTACTGTACAGCTATCAAGCAGCAATACAAGATTTAGAAAAAATGTTATTGGCTTTAATAAAGATTTTTTTACTATTTTACTGTCTATATTACTATTATTATTATTTTGGACGTTTTTATTCCAAATTTGGAATTTATTTTTCGATGACGTCTGCCTAGTGAAAAAAGTTACTAAGATTTGGCTAAAAATCGATATCTAGGTTTTTCTGGGCGTCCTAATTCCAAATTTGGAATTTACTTTTCGATGACGTCTGCCAAGTGAAAAACGTTACTTCGATTTGGCTGAAAATCGATATCTAGGTTGTGCTGGGCGTCATTACTCCGAATTTCGATATATTTTTTTAATGTCGTCTGTCAGTTTGTAGCCAAATTGGAGTAACTTCTTTCACTTGGCAGACGTCTTCGAAAAATTAATTCAGAATTTGGAAAAAAGGCGTCCAGAAAAACCAAGATAAGTATCGATTTGTAGCCAAATCGAAGTAACTTTTTTCACTTGGCCGACGTCATTTATAAATAAATTCTAAATTTGGAATTAAGATGTCTAGAACAACCTAGATATCGATTTTCAGCTAAATCGAAGTAATTTCTTCTACAGGGCAGACGTCATCGTAAAACAAATTCTAAATTTGGAATAATAACGTCTAAAACAACCTAGATATCCATTTTAAGTAAATTCTGAGTATTTTTCTTCACTTGGCAGACGACATAGAAATAAATATTCCAAATTCGGAATAATGACGCACAGCACAACCTAGATATCGATTTTCAGCCAAATCGGAGGAACTTTTTTCACTTGGCAGACGTCATTGGAATATAAATTCCACATTTGGAATAAGGACGTCCAGAAAAACCTAGATATCGATTTTCAGCCAAATCAGAGTAATTTTCTTCCCTTGGCAGACGTCATCGTAAAATAAATTCCAAATTCGGAATAAAAACGTCAAGAAATACCTAGATTAATGTAAGCCAAATCGGAGTTACTTTCTTCACCTGGCAGATGTCGAAAAATGTATGCCAAATATTGAACAAAAACGTCCAGAAAAACCTAGATATCGATTTTCAGCCAAATAGGAGCAACTTTTTCCACCTGGCAGACGTCATCGAAAAATAAATTATAAATTCAGAATAAAGACTTCCAGAACGACCTAGATTTTGAATTTCAGCCAAGTCGGAGTTACTTTCTTCACTTGGCAAATGTCGTCGAAAAACTAATTTCAAATTTGTAATAAAGACGTCCAGAAAAACCTTGATATCGATTATTAGCCAAATCGGAGCAACTTTTTTTACTTGGCAGACGTCATCGAAAAATACATTCCAAATTTGGAATAAGGACGTCCAGAAAAACCTAAATATCGATTTTCAGCCAAATCGGACTGGTTTTGATTTCGAGATACGTTACCCATCTTCACTTGGCAGATGTTATCTTTATGCAGTATTAATTAACCTATATCAAAACACCTAATACAATTATCAAGAAAAGCTTAGAACTCCAAAAGATGTATGAAGCCCCATACAAACTCTTAATGTAGTAGAGAACCATTTTGTACCCTACGAACTACTAAAGCCGGAAACTATTGACCATAATATAAAAAAAATATATTATCTTTAGTTTACCAGTTATAACATGAGAGCGTTATAGACATTACTAGTTAATTTTGTACATATATTATGCACATAAACCTTTCATTGATCTTATTGCTAAGGCCGCCCATTGTAAAGTACCTACAACAGTGTCAATTTCAAGTTTTAATTCTTTTCATATGTGATACAATTCAAATAAAATTTGTCTACAAAGTACCGATAGTAAAGCGACAACGCACATACTTCACGTCGCAATCAAGTTGGCCCTCTGCAGCGAGCGAATCATTACACGCACACAGCTGCGAATCTCGCGTGTCAATGCACTAATACATAGACAAGATCGTTGTCAGTCGAAAGCGCGAGCGCAGCTACGAGCGACACAACCTCCCCTTGCCAATGCTTGCGCAACACTGCCGCCTGCGTCCGCGCAGAGCACCTCGGAACCGCTAGCGTTCTGAATCTGAATAATTCGACATTTTCTTAGGAAAATATCAATGGATTTACAAATGCTATGTTGTAATTGTAGTATAGCTATCTAGAAATTTTATGGTACAATTTATTTCTCAAAAATCGTAGCCGTTTAGAAGGAGTTCGCAAAATAAGTCAAGAAATAGTATGTTGTTTAAATTTTTTTTAAGGCAAAAGTATAAGTAATACCGTAAAATTATATGTTGCAAATGTTGTACTTGAATTCATCTATAAAATATATATTTTTCAAATCTTCAACTTCAGCGGTTACGGAGGAGTTCGCTTTAGAAAGTACGGATTTAACGTACCCAAGGGCCTTAAGTATTCGCATTTATATTGCACTCCTCTCCCGTCCGCCTCTTCATTTGCCAACGTTGAGATCTATACCTACATTAGAACAGGTATAGATGATGCAATTTTGAAATGCACTATATGATAGTATCTAACCTACTTACTGCTGGTAGATTCTACGATCTATTCCTAACGTATAACACATAAAATACCAATGGTATCTTCTACAATTCTACATGTAAGTCACTACATGTATTGTTTTTGTAATCATAGAAGACATCACCTTGGTAGAAATTTACTTCTGAGGTTAAGAAAAGCCCTAACAGTTATGTTTCTTTATATCTTTCGATCACATTCTTTGTTAAGGTACGATTCAATTTTAGTTGATAATTAATAAATACAGTAGGTATAGGAGGGAAGTTATTCGTATTTCAGTGTAGGTATCTATCACATATTCGCATGTTGATATTCATATCTGATATAGGATGTGTAGATAACTGACTGTGTAATAGGTATAACATGTAAGTCCCTATGTTGTATCCTGTGCTTCATGTGACTTATCCATTGTACGTGGCAGCTATATTATAATATAGCAACTTCCATTTAGCTCTATGTAGGTAAATAAGTATACATATGTGTTGTCCATAGAATAGCTCAGAATGCACATTCGTTCCGTATTCTGAGTAGAATAGGCAAGTACTTACTGCAATCACGGAAAATTATCGACGTTGTGATAGTAAATCCCTCACATAGTTTTTAATAGGTATTGGTGCGCATCTATTTCTTTTTTAACTCCTAATATTTTTACGTAATAATTGGTAAAAATGCTGTGTGATAGCTGATATTAAACTGTAAATAACTTATTTGTATTATGTTTTTCAGTTCGGAGCGTTCGAAAGTCCGTGTTTCTTTCTACCAAGGGGCGCGGCCGCAGTGCTTGTCCCCTCCACCAGCTCAGCCGGAGTCGCACGTATACTACGCGACTCTGCTATCTAACGCTGCCCAAGATATGGCCGACCACGCTATGTACAACCGACAGATCAGGTAATATATCCTAGAGCTAGACTTACGTCATCGTCATATAGAGCTGAGTAAGTTAAAAGGAAAGAAAATTCAGCAACAGTAGAGACGCCCCGTGGGGTGCCGGGTTAGAATTGCACCTCCCCATATCATCCCGTGGGTGTCGTAAAGGAAAACTACTGGAAGGTGGGCAGCAGCGCCTTCTAAACAACTGCCAACTTACACTGCGATCCCCAAGACGCCTGCCAAGCGTGGGGATTATGGCAAATACCCCCTTAATAGAGTAGGCTGTGTTCAGCAGTGGACGATCTGGCTGTTACAGTAGAGACGCTGTATTTAGTAGCATATTATTTGTTTCGTGCGCTGCTTTACACACATATGTTTATCACTCTTGTTTCACCTAGGCTTTTCCCAGGACACGATAGAAAAGATCAGCTAGTAAATGTTCTAGTTTAATCTCACAAAAGTAAATAACAGTAGTTATTAACACTCCGCTCGTAGCACTTGGTACGTATACGCTGCTACGTGATTTATATCTCGTAGAGATTTTTTTTTGTCTTTCTTCAACAAGGATTTTCCCTGAACAAGACAAAAAAGGGCAGCAATACTAAATGTTCTATTTTACGCGCACTGGCAAAGTTACAGTTATAGTAGAAACGCGATAGCCCTTAATTTGATTCATTCGCTGCTATGTTACTTAGATCTCTTAGATGCTTATGGATTTTTTGTCATTGTGCACCTAGTCTTTTCCTAGGACACGATTGAAAAGGGCAGCAATAGTAAATTATCTATTGTACTGAATTAACTATTTGAAGTCAAAAAAACAGCGGTAGCAATTAATTTGCACTTATTTTTTTGTGTCATGCCTCACAGAGGCTTTTTCCAAGACACGATGGAAAGGGGCAGTAACAGTTCTACTTTACGATCACAGGGAAAATAAAGAAACTGCTATCGTAGAAACGCTGTAGCAGCGAATGGCTGCTACTCTACTTAGTTCTCTTAGATACTATAATATCATATTTTATCCTATCTTGTTTCTCTGGACACGACAGAAAAATATTGTGCAATAGTAAATGTTCTTTTTTATGCTCACCGGAAAAGTAAACAAAATGAAAGATCATAGTAAAGTGTAAAGAAATAGAAATGATACGATACCACAGCATAATTATTAACTTTCAAGATATGATTATGTGTTTACTGAACTTATATGTGCACTTTTAAATCAACTGAATGGTTAAAGTGAAGTTGCAGTAAGTTGAAGATCGATACGTTTTCCTTATCTATTTTGTCTAAAGGTAATAAATATATACCTAATACTATATACCTAATAATATATAATAAATAATAATAAATAATATAATAATAAATATATACCTAATGTATATGTGAATATGTATACCTAATGTATGCATATTTTATCAAGGAGTCTTGTTCAATTTCAAATTTAACTCAGTCCTTGAGGCGGGAAATTAACTTAGCTTTTGCATGACTCTTCGCGAGCACGGTATATGACATATAAATTACATACTGCCAATACAACTGCAATAATTTATTGATAAAAATATATTTTCAACTTATTCCGTCAATATTTACCTACAGACTTGCAACGTCTAATAATTTCATACAGATGTGACGCTGAAAAAATATATTGAGTGTATACTCCATATGCTGTAGATGTATATAGTGCATTGAGCCTTGAATCTAAACCTCAAAGGTTTTATCCTTCCGGGCATTGTATTTATAACTAAATTCGTGTTTGATATGTAAATTTTTCACATAATATGCTCTGGGAACTATATAGATATAGGTTGATGCTTGTAAATGAAATAAGGCAAATTATGCAATAGATTTTTATTAATCTATAGTCATTAGGTTCCACTAAGCTCATACTGAGTGTACTTCTTTTTGCATGGTAAATAAAAATATACCAATACGTAAACTAATTGACGAATCATTTTAGGTAGAGCGCCAGTTCAGAGCACAAAGTTAATTGTAACGTTTGCGGTCATCAATCAAGAGTTATTTTCAGAATGGAATCGTACCACACATTATCTGACATAACTACAGTAAAGCCCGTTTTTTCAATCATCAGATAAAAAATATCAGAAAGATTAAAACCAACGTATTTTACTTTTAATATTGATTGTGTAACACATTTATTCGTAGGCCCCTATTATAATATTAAATTATTAGGATAATAATTAAAGCTGTGTCGCCACCGACAAAAGTTACGACAATTTCCGTAAAACTCTAATTGTAAACACGTGGTGGTGGCAAAAGTTGACAAATTGTGTTTTTAGATTTTCGAATTGGCCAACTATTGTTTGGTGGAAACACAGCTTTAACTATGAATCTATAATAATAAGCTGTAAGTGGTCTTATAGATAGTAACTATCTGTAGATTGAAAAACCGGGCCTCAGTGATTTGAGTGAAACCATTTCCTACTGAATGGTAGATAAATGATAATTATTACGTAACCGCCAGCGCGAGCGGTAACATTATGTAAATACCTATAACAAGTTGTGTCACCGAAATGCACGCCCTTCCAGAGCCAGTCCACAGCCTGATGATTCATGACTTCGACTCTCAACAGTTAACGTCTTCAATTCCAATCCAACCTTGACAAATTTAAGGCATTTAAAATGTACAGCGAAATGTTCTGTATAGCTAGGAATTAAAAAATAACTGTTTTTTTCCGTTTTGAAGCTGTGTTTTGAAAAGAAGTCAACATTTACACTTAAAAGTATACTGGCCATAATATAAGAAAATAATTAAGCTATTGCTGGCTTTTTTAGTTAGGGTGAACTCAAATCTAACCTGATAGTAAGTGATGAGATTATGTATGATGATGTCGAAGGTGGTTACAGGCTTATCTTAAAACCATTAACCGTGAAGGATAACCGGGTCAATAGTTAGGTGTTAAGTGACATATTATTATCCTTGGGTAGGTGTCTAGCGTGATGGGCATTCACAAAATGCCCTACCGCATACCGGTGCATTTTGCGAATGCGGTGACGTTCAGTTCAGACCCCGTGGCGGGATTCTAACCATGTATACGCGATTAATAAAGTTACACTTAACCGTCTCATATTCCGAAAATTACGTTTTCATTTAAAACAAAATCATTTGCTTATTATAAATATTCAATTCAGATTATTCTTGAAATCGTGCGTACACATGTTATTTTTTACAAGGCTGATACTACCTTCCTGATCGTAAATGATGATGATGTAAATATGTTGTTCAGGCTAACTTAGAGTTACTGGCTCTCAAGGACATCTGTTAGAACACACCGTTACGTGCGGGAGATTTTCTACTTAAAGATGGTAGCTAGTCATGCAGGCATTTGCAAAATGCCCTACCACTATAATACAACGACTATGACAACAACCGCAATGTTCCCTCCGAAGCTTGGAAGCGCTCAGTAGTAATGCTACTAGCGGACGCACATCAAACTACCCTACCATCATGCAAAATTTTGTGCAAAAGTTAACCAACCTAGCTACAAAATAAATAATACAAAGTCGGCTAAAGACGTCACCGTTCACCTTAAACGAAGTACATATACAATATACATCAATAATGTATACAATATGCGTCAAGACTAAAGTCATAAAACCTAGCAACATCATTTAATTTATTAAATGTACTAATGTTTCTATATTCGAAAGTTCAATCAATAACATATTCGCTTTGGAGGACGATTAAAAATAAATATCACTCGTATCATAATAAAGAACTTCCGTTTGATTCGGTTTCGTCGTACTCTAGATATAAAACGTAGAAACGTACTCAAATAGAGATCGTTTCTCACAGACATATGTAGGAAAATAACGTACGACATACGTTATATTATACAGCTAGTTTCCAAGTTATTGTGTACACAGAACAATGATGTCACCTCACACATGCTGTTCTCGTGAACATCGGTGTTTAAGAATACATTATACATATGTTTGGTGTTCGAGACTGAGTAGTATCTGCTACATTACATATATCTCTCCTCTGATATGTTTGTATTGGACTAAAGACAATTGGCAGAGATCGCCTTATTCGTTGCTGATCGATTTTAATATAATTTTATCCAGTTTAGGGTTCCTCTCGATTAAATCTGATACTATCCAACTATGGCGAGGTATACACCTTGAAAGTTTGACTGTATATAATATGTTTTTTGGCGGAATGCCTGACAAATGATGATAAAAATCTAAAAGTTTCAGTAGGGCGCTTTGTATAAAGAAGTTGTGTGTCTTAAACTTTTTTATTTAGTCTCCATTGGCGTAACGTTAATACATATTCGTAAAAGTTTGCATTAGTAAAGTAAAAACTTTGAAGTGAAAGGACAAGTGGCCATCGCTGGTTCAGGGCTAAGGTTGTCGAAGCAAAAAAAAATATTGTCGTAACACAATAACTATATAGTCGGTAAACCTTCGGTTTGTGATTATGATATATATATACGGCGTATACTCGGCGTCCACTATTAATTCACCTACTTACATCGATAAAATATAGTATCCTTTACATAAAATTAAATAAAAGTAATATATTGCGGCGTACGTTAGATATTGAAGAAGTTCAAGACATCGAAACTAGATACTTAGGTACAGTTAGCGCCGATCATAATAAGTATTAATTATAAATTGTATTATAATAAGAGTTGTAATTCGTCAGTCGATACACTATATAGAAAAATAATTGTGTTTAACATAGCCATGTAAATCATGATACGTGTTATTGCAGACGACTGTACAGGCAGAGACGATATAATAATACTAATTATACGGACCTGTGATGAGCTCGTTGATGCAAATGGGGATGAGGTCTTCGGTGGCGGCGAATATTTAATGTGGAATGTATAATTTATGACTATATAATTTGTGTATCTGGTTTATGACCTTGGCTTCTTTTGCTACTGAGAGAAACAGGTGACATCATATTTCCCAGTAATTTCGTAGAAGAATCCACTTGTTTCAAAAGAACTGTAAAATATTATATTACTCATCGTCACAAATAAATTGTACTTATCTTATTCCAATCATTGTGCGGAAAAATCTGACAGAAAACACGATTTTTTTTGAATTAAAAATGATCTAGAAAGGAAGTAAGTAAAAACACTTGAAAGATAAAAATTGTGACTTTATTTAATAATTGCTTTTTTAGGGATCTGTAGTAGAATTACTAATCCTCCGCTATTCGTCCGTCTGCCCGTTCGGCTTATACGGTGGCTGTTTATTTGTTATAACCTTCATAGATGAGGTATTATTGTGGATTGCCTAAGATATATTATTGATATCAAAAATCAGAAAGGACCGTGTTTTTTTTTAACTTTTTGTTTTTGCTCTATCTTGAAAATGGGTCACACCAGTTAGTGTCAAACTTGATATGTTTCTAATCTAACGTAAAAAACTAGTCAAGTGTCGGACTTCCGCAAAGCATCCCAAACTAAATGAAAAACAACTTTTTGTTAGTATATACGTTATGTTACGAAACCAGGCCCTGCGAGTCCAACTCGCAATTGGCAGGTTCTTTGCCAAGGTTTGCTGGAAAGTAAGTGATGTTATTATTGAGACTATAAATAAGTAAAGGCCATACTTTAAAAAAAATGTTTAAGTATCATCTAAATTTTAGTGGCTTTTCTCTGGAACATCACAAAAGTTAGTTTTGAATTTTGTGACTTAGATAACTACAGGTTCTAATGTAGTGAAATTAAAGCCAGAAACACATTTAGTTATACTTTTCTCAATATATTTCCAAAGTTTATCTTAATCCCAAACACTTAACGTTTATATTTAAAAAAGATTAACAGAAGAATTGTTCATACCAAAACTAGTCAATAAAGAAACAAGTTTTTTTTTTAAATGATTGGTAAATTAACGTTTGTTAAATTTAATCAAAGGAGTTGTTTTGTGAGACTCCCAAGAAACTCAAATGAGGAATTTAATCTAGGAAATGTATGCTTTTGAAACCGGTAGACGGTTCACATTGAAACATGACCATGTAACAATAAAATGTACAGCAAACGTAATCAAACACTGACCAATTGAAACCAAATTTCCTTTATTGTTCTTGGGTAATGAAGCGAATTATTGCCAATATTTCGTTGTGAATAATTTTTGGATTAACTCCTTACGTACCGGACGTAATTCAATGTGTGTGATCGATGGTACACTCTATTAAAGGAGTAGATATATTAGGATTTGACTCCGATGAAAAATAAAATTATTCGACCAGGTTAAAAAAAAATTACTTACTTACATAGATTTCCACAGAATAAGATATAATACTTAATGATATCTTTGCCTACCGTATTTCATTTCACCTTCTACGTACCTACCTAATTAATTTAATTGTGTTAATCATCTCAGCAAACCTATAAACTTCTGAAGTTACAAATAAATTCTTAAAAAACTATTTTATTATTTAATGGATTCAAAATTCGCAGCTTCTAAACGATACTGCAGATTTTCTTGAAAAAGTAAATTATTCGATAAATTGTATAACATTACGATTTTCAATTAAAACAATGGCATGCATGTGAAAACTAATATTTTCTAGATTTTTTGTGTACTTCCGACGGAGCGATGGCCCTATTTGGATCCGCCACAATGAAGCGCAGGTTACCTATTAGGAACCTTACTTCAAAAGTAGTTAGTATGTTGTTCGTACGGACCAACTACTAATTGATAATCTAGGTTAGGGAAGGCTCTTAAAAATATATATTGTAAATATGATAGACTTGCTTGACACGGTTATATTTAATAATTTCACTGTATATTATAGGTTAATAAATAATTTATAGATGAGACGTTGGCTCCGTATCGTTAGCTCGTCGTATTTCGCAAAACTTATTTTCATAAAATATAAAGGCATAATTAATAATTTAGTTCGAATATATATATATCTCTTTATAAATAAAAATTACGTGTCACGTTGTTTGTCCGCGATGGACTCCTAGACTACTGAACCAATTTTAAATATGATTTGCACCCCGTGTGCAATTTGATCCAAATTGAAAGATAGGATTGTTTCCATCAAAATGATTAGTCGTAATTACCCGTGCGCAGCCGGGGTGGACCGCTAGTTTAATTATATGTAGTACGTGTAGTAGACACAGGCTAAACAATATGCAGGTAGTTGTGGATTACAAACTTGTAATTGGCTAAAGGTATTTAAGAGTGATTAGCCTTTCAATTGTTCGTTGGGTACGTATATTCTTACTTTCTGTAAATTACCTAAGATCAGGATAAATAATACAGACTAATATAACGGATGTTAACAATAGAAACAACAAAGGAATGAAATTGGTAGCTTATGAGTTATGTAACTTATGTTGCATCTTAGTTGTTATAAATAGATATAGCAGCCGAGCGTGCTCTATCTCGGATCTTGATAAAATCAAAGGTTTTGATTGTTGGATCGATAGTGGGGAAGCCTGTGAAGGAAGCCTGATCAGACTCGATACAGCGAAGTAACGGTGTACGCTCGCAGATAGAGAGATATTTTGAAGTTCTTTTCAGACAAAAGAAAGTCTTGAAGTGCTCCAATTGAATGAGAGGCTTAAGGTTATAAAATAAATGACTACAAAAAACATATATATTATATAATATATATAAAGTAACACCCTATCTCCATGGGAATTGTAGATAAATTAATTTTGAAAATAATAATTAATAAATTAAAATGGAGCCACAACAATTAAACGATGTACTTATATGTGCCCCGTGGGGTGCCGGGTTAGAATTGCACCTTCCCATATCATCCCGTGGGTGTCGTAAGAGGCGACTAAGGGAAAAATACTGGAAGGTGGGCAGCAGCGCCTTCTAAAGAACTGCCAACTTACACTGCGAACCCCAAGACGCCTGCCAAGAGTGGGGATTGTGGCAAATACCCCCTTAATAGGGGAGGCTGTGTTTTCAGCAATGGACGATCCGGCTTTTACAGTATGTGGCATCGTACCTAATTGTGTACCTATAATATTGTATGTCTTGGTAGAGATTCGACGTCATTCGGCACCAGGAGGTCGTTCTTCTAAGCCTGTAGTATTTTTTTGCATCTAGCTGTAGTGTAAAAACGTTTATATGCTGACGCACGGAGAACGCAAATTTATTCATTCGTGCAAGTTTGTTACGAGCGTATAATAATGAGCTTGTACATACGCAAAACGCACCGGAAATACGCTCACTCAGTAAGGCACATTTATTGGGTATGTAAATTAGGTAGGTAGGTTTATGGGTACGGCACGTTACGTTACTTTCACGTTCTTCTAATAAGTACACGGAATTTTTAGGTTTAGTCTGTGACAGACAAAGTCTTTATAGGTATACGTTATTTAAAACAATTACGAGTATAGGAAGGGTTTTACCCGTAATGTACCCACTACGGCCTCGGGCGAAGCGACGCGACGCACAGTCGCCGCCGCGCCGTTCAGTCACCATAGCACCTGCTGTTTTCCAACACATGAGTTACGACGTACTTTGTTAGCCGAGTATTTGCTCTGAATTTGAGTGTTATTGTTAGTTTAATACCAATATAATATCAGACCTGAGGTAAATGATGGATGAGTCGGACGTAATCATCATTAGTAATAAGGCACGATGACAGTTAAACAACCCGCTTGTCGTTAAGTACCTTTTGATATTGAATGAGAGAAATCGAGCTGGTGTGTATTAAATGACCATTCACAAATTCACAACAAGTTCTTGTGCAGCACTGCAATATCGTTCACCGTATGAGTCAGGCGCTCGCTCTTCAGAAATCAATGTTCTTATGTGCTTCAGTCTTGTTTCTAGTTCCGACTTATCTCTCTGTATGGGTACGTGTATGATAACGTTTTGGTATTCTGTATTTGCTAAGTGTAGAGTATTGTCGGATTATTTTGTATTGGCGTTTAGCCAAAGTGGTTTGAAAGCCTCAATGGGTTATTAGATCAGATTAGTCTTAGTACAGTACAGTTGCAGTAACCGATATTCTACTCTTCATCTTTCAACGACTCCAGACATCTCGAGGGGACTGTCGTTACGTAAAGCGTATCTCTCGAAATAGTAGATAAGATATCCGTCATAATCATCTATTATAGCCGGATCTTGTCGTTATCATATAATCATTAGACGAACCAGCGCAACGTATGTTCGTCGACAGAACTGAGTATGGCGTTGCTGGAGTTTTCTTTTGGACCTAACTCGTTCGATATGAAAGGACTGGGTTGGGCTGCTTTGGCTTAGTCGTTCGAGGTCTTAGACTCATTGTTCCTTATAGATAATCAATTACATTGTCAAATAAAGATAGATGGTTACTAATTACCATATTCTGTTAATTAACAGTACGGAAAGTGGCTGGGACAACCCCTTCCGGCCGGATGGAGACCTGAGCCGCGAGGCGGATGAGATCGTCTCTCTGATCAAGGGCGGGAAACCTATTACTCCCACACCGACCGCCCTGCCTCAGTTGGCGGTCGAGGAGATAGAAGAGAAGTCGCATGCAAACAACATCAACGTGAGTATACAGCTTATATGTTATTGTTCGGTATTTTCTGAATCAATCGTTTGTCTGGCTGTAATGCCCATCTTACCCTCTCATGCCCAAACTTCGGCAAGCAGATGATGAGTAGAAATTCAAGTGTCGGTCGAGAAGATACTGAAGAACAGATCATCAAATAAGGTGAAAAACCCATTAAGCCCAGGAACATTTCATACTCAGCTCGTGGTCAGGGAGATTAAGAATTTCATATGTTATCAACGTCGACGTGAGTAGGTACTTACTGTTCCTTCCATAGTTTTGGGTTCTACAAATTTTGGACCGGTGCAAGAGATTTACTATTTTTTTTTAATAAATATTATTCTTATTCGCAATATAATGCAAGGTATTGCAACTTTGCATTCTTCATATCCGCGATGATTGTTTATTATGAGCTCCCGATTGATCCCGTAAGTAATTAAATAATATGAAGAACCCCGTCATTTCCTCTTCCAGCAACTAATTATTAATAAAGAAAATATCTATAAATCTATAAAAATATCATAAAAAGGTCCCGTTTTATAAAATATTTTAATATAAAGGAAAATGATAGGCGCCCAGATATACGTATAAACTTTATGGAATTTACTTCGTTTTGGAGGAGAAAAGAAGGAAATACTAAACGTAATTTTTGTGATATTTCTTACTATTCATCGTACACCTTGTTCTTAAAACTTAGTCCACTGTTGAACAAATACCTCCCTCGTTGGAGGGTGTTTTCCATAATCCCCACTCTTGGCAGGCGTCTTGGCGATCGCAGTGTAAGTCGGCAGTTCTTCAGAAAGTGATGATCTCCACCTTCGGAACTTTTCCCTTCGTCGCCTCTTAAAACTCCCACAGAAAGATATGGCGAGTGCTTCTAGCTCGTCACCCCAAAACGTATCATTACCCGTGATAAAATGTAACTCATCCAATATTACAGGCTTCCCCGCCCTCGCCTCCGCAAACTAAAACTGCGAGCCCCGTGCAACAGAGCACTCCGAAAGCGATGAACGGCACCAAGAACGGAACAGCCGTGCCGGAGGTGCGTCCAGGGCAAGTGGAGATACAACGCACACTGCCGCAAGAGCCGCAACAGCCAGAACACGTCACCATCAAGAAGAAGCCGAAATGCAAGTGCTGCGTTGTCCAGTAAACTATTCCTCCGCGGCTATCGTCAATGACGCACTTTCTAATATTCATGTTATATAACTATCGTCACAGAATAAATCGTTGTCAACTCTCGTTACTAATTTCTCAATCGTAAAAACTGCTATAGGTGGTATTACGCGTCAATTTTATATCGCCTCTCCAAATAGTGACGTCACATGTCATATGATTTCATCGGTAATAACTATCGAATAATATCGAATGATATTTTGTTAATAACCTATCAAGATTCACGTGGCCTGAAAGGAGCAGGTCTTGCTACAATTATTGAGTTGTCTTCTGACGTGTGATCGGAATCTAAGATGTGCTCGTTGTAGAATCGGTAGTAATGCATACATTCCTGTTGACTTTAAGTAAACTATTAGAAGCTAGTGCAAATTGCCTTGTAGTCTACGCAAACATCACAATCGATATAATTTGGAATGCATGTGTTGGTTTTCTGCAGAAAAATTATACATTTAGGAATGAGTTTGTGCGTGTACTATACCCGATACCTAAGTGATGACAACTATAGTAAAACAGTTCTAAAGATGGTGCTTAATAATACCATTGTATTTTAACTTTTCGTTTTCTACTTTCGTCGCCTAGATAGTAGTACATATGTTACTTTCCTCACCCTCATGCCTATTTCGGAAGCAGGTTAATTTGCTTACAATTATTATTGATCATAAAATGATTGACAGTTCCAATTATGTGAAACTAATTACTTACCTATTACTACGCATAAGTCGTGCAAAGTGTTTGCATCGTTGAATATATTGCAAACGTTCGGTTCATAATTGAAATACAGAAATGTGCTCCATAGATCAGAGGAATATTCACTAATTAATTTGAACCGATTAGCAGCCGCGCTTATAACATCTGTCCCATGTCAATCTACTTCATCGCAATTAAACCAAAAAACTTTTAATTCAATCATCGACATAATAGTTTTCATTAAATTTTTTGTTAACAAGATGATTTTACGTATAAAATAAAAATAAATTATAAAATAATAATTATAAAATAAAAATAAAATAAATTCTAACCACAACAACAAAAATCTCCATATCTATCTTTTTAAATTTGAGTTTGACATTTGTGCATACGCTGCTCTGACTGTTTTCTGTGAGTGTTATATGCAGCCGGAGCTGACGCCATCGATGAAATCATATTTTATCGTGGTGTAAGTATAGCACATGATGAACCGAACGTTTCCGTGCAAACAGTGCAAATGGCGCATATTTTCGTGCTTTGAACCGTAGGGTTGTTCAATTAAATATATTCTCATGAACCGAACGTAAGCATATGAATGCGTCTATCAACTTAATTAGTATGATAAATGCTATATGAACGAATTTGTTCTAAATTACATGTTTCTGTACAACATTAATGCACGCAAAGTCATTAAGTAGACTTACGGTAACCTGCTTTCGAAATAGCGATAGATTCTGTGACGATATTCAAAATATGGCAGCAAGTAAGTTAGTAGTACAAACCACAAGTTAATTTTATACTGCACATTACATTTGATAATAGTTCTAAATGCTTGCTTAATGCCTCAAACAAATTACTATGTCTAAGTTTTGTAAACTGTAACACAGAATACAAGTCGGTCCGACATTGGAAAGCAACACCGTGTAAGTGATAAAATACACGATAGTTTCAAGCCGCCTGGTTTTCCCAACGAGTGTTTATTTAGGATTCCGATTTCAACTGAAATTTTAATGAGATTATTTTGAGATATATTTTGACTTGTTTCGATTTCCGTCGATACATGAGTGGCGGCAGTTGTTTTCATGTCACTGACTTACAGTGTGTTCGGTTGCAGTTAGGTGCATTTGAAAGTGGTCGTTGACGATTTGCCGTCCTTTGTCGCCGTCTACGTTACAGCTGCATGGGCCACGGTGTTATTGCGGTGCTATTTCATTTTCAAACCCCATATCCATGGTACAGATGCCTATGTGTTCAAAGCACTGTTTACAAAGTGCGTTGATAATTTGCAAGTATTTTTTTTTTACCGTGAACATCCACACAATACGATTCGTAGCGCGGCATTTCATTTTTTTTGTAATCTGTTATATTGTAACTTAAGAATGTTTTTGATAATTTTATGTGCTAAGTTTTTATTCACATTTTAAGGGTACAAAAAGTGAAAGTATTTATTTTCGTTTAGCTAGTCTGAAGGGAAATTATTTAAGATGGAGGTGTTATTACATTGTTCAGAACCAATTGGAGAATCGGCACCCTGTGCGGACGCGAAATATCTTTGAATAGAATCTCAGGAATAACGAGAGCATGCTTGAGAAAAAAAAAACATTAAACAATTATGTAAGGACTTCATTAATATTACGACTATGATGGTTAACATCGGCTCGGTTCAAATTATAGTAAATAAATATCATTGATATAATATTTATTTTAAAACTGTTAATTTTGAAGTTGAATCTGTGTTGAATAATGTTAAATTACATAATTTAATTAAATGTATATTTTTTATATTTATAAACAACAAAGTATTATAAACCTTGCAGAGTGGCTATCTAGATTGGAATATAACATAATGATTATTGTAGAAAAATACATCAGATATTGGCCTTATATACTTGAAAGCTGTTGAAGTACCTACTTTATCAATAGCAACTAATGCAATAGATATAAATTACGAATAGATTCCTAATCGGTAACAATAAAACATAAATACAAGCAATATTAAAACAATAAAATCTATACATTATACTTGGTATTTATGAAATAGTTGATAAACATACCGACTCCTCAATATATTAATAGAAAAACAACAAGCAATATTAAAAACAATAAAACCTGTGCATTAATAAAAAATAAATAGCTGTAATTCTTTAATCGATAATCATTCTGAGTCAACATTGCGTGATTTGTATATAATTTCACAAATAGATTATTAACGATAGCTATATATTATAAAAAACAATAAAACCACACATTATAATAAATACATAGCCGTAATTATAGTTGATATTAGATAAACCTGGATCATCAATACACAAATTGAATTATAATTTCAGCCATCTTACTGCCCGCCTATTTTTAATAATGAATGATTAATCTTGGAATACGTTTTGAATATATGCCAATATGTTATTCAACAGCGTTCAAGTGTGCACGTTAAATGATTCACTATTAAATTACATTGTAGGGAAATTATACTGTTGTTAGTATTAAAAATAGCTTCCTATACAGTCACGCTTGCGTCCATTTCGAAATTCCAAATAAAAGCAGATGAAACAGGGTGAAAAGCGGTAACGTGTTAGAACAAAACGATCAACATTTCCCCCGATTCGAAGTCCTGACAACCACACTTAAGTTCCGCTTCTTCATTATGTTTCATCTGTTGACTTAAATCAGTTTACGTTATATAGACGAGCCTATTGTTTTTATTTTCTTGTAATAGTACCAATATAAGACTGTATTTGTTCGCTTACGATTCTCGGGTGCTTGACTAACGCATTCGACTAGTATGTGACAAAGTTTACTCCCTAGTGTTATAAACAGAACATGAACCGGTATTTGTTTGTAACACTTGGTAGGCGAGAAGGGATATGACAAGTTCTTGAACTAAGCTTATTGCCAGGAAACTATTAATATTCTTATATTATACCAGCTATTTTCCTCTCGCGTTATGGCGAAGCTGATATGTAGTAAAAATCTGAGACGCAGGTGCGGAACGGTCATATGTGTATAGAATCGATCGGAAACAATTCCGGTGTAAGAGAAATAGCATTGATAAGGTAGCTAGGTGTAATTAGTGAGGTCAATAGTTAGGATATCCGCGTTACTTTGTTATTTAAACAGATAAATTATTTTTGTTTAGGTTTTGTATTAGTAGGGTGGCGCTTGCGTCGTGGATCGTACGGATCCGATAAGGGAAATGATACAATCTTGAAAGAAATAGTTTCCGGAGTTTGGTAGGTAATGTAATCATTATGTTGGAGGAAATATTGAACGGTCTTAGGTCCATAATCCTTTGCAATGCAAGTCGAGATAAGAAATTGTACGGTATAGATTTGGGTGATCAATTTTATTTTCGAATGATATGCTTGCGTCAGTTTGCTTTGGGTTTTGGTACTTATCGTCTAATTACCGTAATGGTTTTCATTTGTCGATTAATTGCATGTTAATCAGCAGAATGGAACTCATTCCGTGTATCTGACGATCGTGCAGTGCAGCGTTAGTCGCGGTATAGAAGAACCACCCGTAGAATAGCTTGGAATAGTTCAGCTACAAAGCTTGTTTCAAATGTCGTTTCATCTAGTTGAAATCATTTTAAATAGTATTCTAATACATAGCAATTGTATCACTGCTAAGCACTAGTTGTATTTTTACCGTTTTTATGAAGGCATCTATTGCTCCATCTCTGAATTAGTGACGTCCAACTATAGTTATTCAAGGATACTAGATTGCGCATTTCATATCGAACCTTCGCATTAATCTCATTGTTCACGATCTTCTTAACTTATACGATAGTGCTTGTTGTTGTATTGTTATTTTTTACTAGATACGTCATATTTATACATACGTTTGTTTGGGCACAAAATTTAGTTTCTTTATTTGAGAGATACTGAATACTGGCTTGAACTATTGCAGTGATAGATGTGCGGCGATAGCGATTATGATAACTTATTCATAAAATCGTTTTAAATAAACGATTCATACCTAGACTTTTGTGTCGTTGTATCTCTCTCGAAGTAATGTAGAATGTATGTTATAGTTATTAGAACACCCGTTTATATCACCTGTTGTTATTCCAATTATTGAAAATATGTTCCTTAATAAAGTTTTTTATTTATAAGTAAAATACTGGCATTGAGGTCCCATAATTTCTAAAATTAGTTTTCAAATTGTGCAAACAAGCTTTGGTGGAATAAAAAAAATCTATAAATTCTTCTTATACCTACTTAAATATTATGTATGGCATTAATCGAGTCTAAATCATAATGTGAAAATACATATTGTTCTTATTTCCAATATATTTTACAATGTTATTACCTACCTAGCTAATATGTGTAATGAAAAATTAAAATGACATTATATTTGTATAAAATCTTTACTTTCTATTATATTATTGTCAATCAATAAATATGTACAAATCAATTATATTGTTTTTATTATTTCAAAATTTCCTGTGGAGGCTATTGGTCGTTACTCAGATTTCGAATCAGATGTGTTGGCCAAATACCAAACGCGAAGTATAAGGTACCACACACGTAGCACATACGCCGTCCTCCCTGTACGCCGAGGCAGGACATTTGGTGCAAGTGTTTCCCAGCCTCATGCACCTGAAGCACCGCAGAGGACGCGCCTCTAGAAGATGGAGTTGTGCGAGTAGTTGTCACATCGAACTCCAGCTATTTGTCAGCAGCGCTTTAACTGCAGCAATCAGGCATGAGACCAAGCGGGGTAGGGTCGGATCTCTCTGGCCTTGACGAGCCGAATTGCGCAGCCACCTGCCTCCGTAGCCGCCGCCGCTACTTTCTTCGTAGCCGTAGTCAAGGACACCCGTAATCCTTAGATCGGTGGATCTAACAGGTCTGCGATGGCGACGTTGGCCACCTCGGACAATATGTTGCGAAGTTTCTCCGCGAGCTAGTCCGTCTTTTGAGTTTTGAGAGCCACGAATCTTCGGCTAGATTTAAAAAGAAATTTCATTCAAATAATTCGCTTAAGTTTTAGGCAGCTGGCTCACACATTATTCAAACAATTTTACAACATTGGGCGAATGACGTTCATCGAACAAACGATTCATTCATCGCTCAAGTCACCTCGGGGCTATTGGGCTGTATTCGAATGTGAAGAGGCGAACGCGCAAATTTCACAGTGTCGATCCAAACCGAAACCACGAATTAGATGAAAAGAAAGAAGCAAGCTGTTCTGTTACTGCCACACTACCCGTATGTGATGCGACCATATTAAATTTAAATACGGATTCCGGTTAAAACAATATGAAAATATATTTTTTTATGTAAGTTACTACTAGGTTCTTAGTTAGATAGAATACGAGTGAGAGATATATATATATATACCTGCCTATTCACGATACGTCTCTGTTTTAATTGCATCATTATTTTGTGCGAATGAGATCGAGAGATATCACTCGAACTAGTAACAACGAATTTCGGTAGCTTCTCTTATTCTTCAAACAAGACAGAGCAGTTCACTTGCCTTCTTGCTAAACCTTAAGCCGACTACACACTCTGACAATTCTATCTGGTCTCGTCTCCCTCCCTCTTGGCAAGTCTGACCTATGTCTGGTATCATCTGCGGCGATCTTTGCGTTTTCCAAAATGTCTGGTCTCAGTGGTAAAATAAAGTTTGGCAATATCGATCAGAATGGGACGACTGATTGAATTTTACGGATCCTACCCTTGGAGGTAGATTTGTTTCTCCTCGGACGATCCTGACACATGAGCAAATTTAGTCTCCGATGTAGTTTTGCAGGGTTATATTCCCCATTATCCAATCCCAATCGGTAGCTCTTGCCTACCATGGTTTAATTAGGTATCTTCGGAGGTTGTTAACCAAAGACAGACAGCTTAAAAGTCGTGGTGGCTAAAAATATCAGGTTTCAATTCAATTTAAAAAAAAACTATTTATAAAGAAGCTACAATGCTGCCTGGTCTCAAGGTTTGTCAAAATGGAGGCAAAGTTTAATCCCATTGGTAGCATTGGCGAACGGCTTGCGAGCTTTCCTTCCATAACGCGGGCGATCTCCAAAGCTGTGAAGGGTATATTTATCAGATGTCTTTTCCAATTTTGAGCACAACTATGTAATAACCATCTTGCCAAAGCCAATCTGTGCAAAGGATAAAGCCGCACTTTTGGACGGTATCTTTGCATCCAATTGGATACTTGAGGATGGTATATATTATATATATATATATTCACCACATCTACTAATCCGCGATGTGGCAACTTTAAGTAAGATATCCGTTTTACATGATGTGGTTGGTAGAGTTCTGGGCTTCCTTGATGTCAAGAACTCATAGGGGCCAGATGGTATCTATACCTCCAATTATGCTGAACACATGTACTTCTGAACTGTCTCCAGTTCTCGCCCGTCTCATCAATCTATCCTATAGTACTGGCTATCTTCGTGGAAAGTTGCCCTTGTCCATCATAGGATGGAAAAAGGTAATAGAACTCTTAGAACAGACCTGACTAACTATAGGCCTATGGCGATAACATCTTTGCTTTCAAAGGTGATGGTGCGAATTATCAACGAGTAGCTTTTGAGTTACCTTGAGTTGTTACCGGAACCTTAATCTTTCGAGCCAACACACAAAACACACCAGGTGGGCAGCAGCGCTTTCTGAGAAACATATATCTCACTGCGATCCCCAAGACGCCTGCCAAGCGTGGGGATTATTGCAAACCCCCCCATAACGCGGGAGGCTGTCCTCAGCAATGGACAATTCGGCTGATATAGTACATTGAAGAACAAGTTTTATAATAATGCCGTTTAATGCTCGTTGTAGAATAGCTTCAGCTATTGTGAATTGTTGTTTTAGTTAATAATTAGCTCTGACACTCGTTTTAAATTCTAGAAAAATAAATATTATAGTTATGTAAACATGTACCTAAACGTTTTCAGTTTATTTTTATTCAAACTATATTAGTATTATGATTATTAAAACGAAAACGTCGTTTTATTGGGCGATGCCCCGTCCACCCACTGGACTTTCCCACTGCACTGGTGGGTGGACGGGGAATTCAAGTTTCCCCGTCCACCCACTGCATTAGAGTTGGAAACAAATCCACTGCTTCATCGATATTACAAATAATATATATTTTGGCTACTGGATTTCCTTGACTGACTTGTTAGGATTAAAAGTAGTCTTCAAAGTGCGAGTGAATAGGTATCTTCAGGGTAAAAGCGCTCCATCATCGATCGCATCATAACTTAACATCAGTTGAGATAGTGGTCAAGTGCTAGGCTCAGTTCGATATAAAAAAAAAGTCCTATCGAGTATCAGTGTGACAGTTGAGGTTCAGGACAAACGGAGTCTGTTCAGAACAAACCTTTCAATGTAGACAAATGAAAAATTCAGATAATTACATGCCATATTTCTTTATTTACGTAATACTTTAAAAATTAAAACTATTAGCTATGGTAGTTACCTATTCTAAACAAACTAAAGTAACACAAAAATACATTATACGTATATATATTCGATTAATACACTACAAAATTATATGTGTTGAATAATTTTTTTTATATATATATATATACGTATAGGTTAGATACAGAGTACATAGTAATCATTGCAGAAAAAATATTGGGACAGTTACATAACGCGTTCAACGTTTCAATATTATAAGTTCTTAATGGACATAACCAATTATATTCAAATTAAAAAAATCTAATGATATGAATTAATTTCAGTCCAATGTTTACTTAATTATTAATATCAAATTTTAAAGGTTTCACAATAAGCGTTTTGGTTCAAATATTGACGGAAGGATATGATTATTATTATTGTCACAATCAAGTAGTTTAAGTACTTCGACCATAAACTTGTAAATTTATTGACGGAAATAAATAAATAAATAATATCTATTTATTAAAAGTACATACACTAATAAAATGTACAGATTTTGAATGGGAGTTATATAACCCTGTAACCTTTTAAAATATAACAGCGGTAGCGAAGTAAAAGGACAAAACTATTAAAGGTTGGTGCGTTTTAAAGGTACTTATAATATGGTATAGATCCATACACGTTACTTTAGTGTGGCTTCAGCATTTATGGAGTGTGGGCACGTACGAAGTGGTGCTAATAATAAAACTCGAACAAACAGCGTGACGGAGGTAGCACTGTGGCGGTGACGACGCAGAGCCGTTAAAAACGCCTGGGGGCCAACTACCATCTCTTAATTCAGTCTTCTTTGAACCTTAGATTTTAAATTTTATTTCACGCACCAAATATCATACATTAGAACTTCAAAATTAGAGCAGGCCGCACGCATTGAATCAAGTAATTTGTGGGATAGAGGTAGCGCTATAGGAACATTATTGTTTCATGGAAGTCATGGTAGGCTTATAGTATTAATATTTTAAGCTAGAAAAATTACTTACGTTTTCCATAATAGTTTTTAAGAGGTGGGTGTTGGCCCCTATACTATACATATTGGCGATCGCGGCGCGGAACGGTGGCAGAAAGTTGCATGACAGTCATCATTGCACCTGCTCTCATCAAGGGGTGGCGTATGGCGGCGCGGAGGCCCGCTATGAGTGGTGCAGAAAATGTGATAACCTACAAATTGTACTTTAATTTTAATCCTGTCGTAAATTATTTTCTTGTTTCGAAATTTACTTCTATACACAACGCCTTCGTCCCGCGCCGCTTTCAACGCACAGTTCTTCAGTGCGACGACCCACATCGCGCCGTGGTACTACCATAAATAGATTGTGCAAACGTATTATACTTGCAAGGGTTTACGTATACAGATTATAATTTTACACTAAACAATAATCAAGTCTTTAGGATGTTCTTTACAATTTAGTAATTTCTACACACAAAAACATTAAACAAACAAGCTTACAATTTAAAATAATTAGCTGATAAATAATTTTGTCTCTTTATCTTCAATCACGTAACTTTGTGGCAATCGACTTCTAATTGATAAATTCTAATAAATGGTTTTCTAATCCTAGAAGTACTTCTGAGAGCTTTCTTTGCATACAAACCCTGATTGACATACTAATGTCATGTGACATATATATTCCGTTTCAATCACTACATATCATGTAAGCAATAATAGAATATGTAGGTAAGAATACATAACGAGATCAGATACAGTGGTTAGAGAGTTCTTACTTCGTTCAAAAAATTACGTCACCATATAAATTGGTCGGATAACCCCTAACTCGCATCATTTTTATCTGTGGATTTGGACACTATACTATCAGGATACAAGTCACATATTAGCATAATTATCGATAGCTACAGGTGTGCGTTTACGTTAGTTACGTTAATACACGAAGTTACATAATCAAACTAATACAATATACAAAAAAAAACTTATAAAAAAATATTTAGATAGTTTTAAAAGTTACTTTAGACAGCACAAGTAGGTGTTTATACCTTACTTATATAGTAGGATGAATTAACATACCTAAAATATATATGACAGGTATATCTTACGAGCTTAATACCAGCATGATATCAATGGGGTATTTTACCAAATGTAAGAGAAATACTAAAACTCAACTTTTAAAATTACAAAAAGGGTTGTATTTAGTGTCTGTTCTTCGTATATCCGAAACCGAAGTTGCATTCTTGTATCTTCCTGCGATACTAAACCTTCCCGCAAAAATATAACAATGTCAAATTCAAATGCATACCTATGGCACTTATCGATCAAATAAAATAAAATTAAAAATTCTTTTAGTTCATTGGCAGTGGCCACTAAAGGATCAAATAACAACATTCTTTGAAAATTGTTTCATACTTACTAATCAATATGCAAAGAAGTGTGACTCACATCTAGTTACCGCTTTGATTTCGGACACAGCAACTTCACAATTAACAATATACACACAATCTTCCAAATTCAATTGGATTGGTTAATTGATTTGGGTGTAACGTGTACCTCTCAACTTCGACTAACCTTATTACTATCAGAAACTAATTAATCAACCTAGTCTCTGATAATATTAAATTGTTAGTATCTAACCTAGCCTTATGTACCTATAACAATAGTTTGTCGGACTATATTTTTTCCAAGTGTCGTGTCAAAATAAAGAACTGTCGAAGTTCAGAGGGACACCAACTTTTTAAACCACGCCCGCCGCGGTTAGGTTTACGTTCTGCTGTTTTTGAGCTTGACTTACATTTCTTTACATATTTGATCGTAGTTTCGTACCCTACTACTTTTATGGTAAATCTTGAGTGCATACAACACATGTCACAATGAACACATATTGGAATGGGTATTTAATTTTACTTTATTATATGAAAATGAGATTATGTAGGTACCTCCCTACATCAGATAAAATTAACCCATATCTAACTAAATATATTAATGGCATACCTTAACTACTCTTTACGTTATAAACTTATCGTTATCTACACAATAATAATATAAATATTTACATAACGTTAATATATAGAAGTGTAAAGTTATATAAGTTAGGTATGTAAGTATAGAAAATAAATAAACATTATATACAAACTCATCGATATTTACATTAATATACTCGTAATATTTAAATACCATTAAAATATAGAAATTCGATTAAAATAACAGTGGAAGATAATAAAGAATTAAATACTAAATTTACATTTATATTAAAACAGCAGCTAGTACAAAATACAGTTACTGTATAGCCGTATTATCCACTACTGAACACAGCTTCCCCATTAAGCTTGGCAGGCGTCTTGGGGATCGCAGTATCAGGTAACAGTTCCTCAGAAGAAGCTGCTGCTTACCTTCCTGATTTTTTCCTTAGCCGCTTCTACGACACCCACGGGTAGAGAAGCGTGGGTAACATTACATCCCGGCACCCCACGTGCTTATAAAATACAGTAAGATTGTTAAATATGAAATATTTTAAATGTTATAGAATACATATATAAAAGTGTGATAGCAAAAGTTTGGACAATTTATGCATGTTTATGTAGATATTTTCATGAGATTAAATGCATAAATTCGAAAGTTACTAATAGTACCGACAATAACATTTAGACGAATGTAAGATTATTTGTAAATTTATTCATATCACTATATATCGTCATTAGGCGTCAAGAATTAAGTCCGAAATACCTTAATTGTGCGCATCCAAAACACATACGGTTAGCCAATCGACACTTATAGATATTATCTTGATAATTAATGTATTTATTATTAAACCCGGTACTTTTCCCGAGGCATCACATTGGCGATGATAATCAGTACATATTCGGGATTGAAATTTATTAAAATCAAGTCCGTTATTTTGTGATATGTATTTTAAAATAATGTCCGTTCAAGACTTTCAAGTCTTGAACGGGCAGAAAAATATAGAAAACAAATTTTAAGAACTCACTGACTGACTGACCTAGAAGGAATCATAGGCGGTAAAATAGAAAATAATATTAAAAATTCTAGGAGTAAGGAGGGACAGTTGTTGTACTGTTTTTATTAGTATATAACAAACCGAGTGTACAAATATGGCAGGAACGATAAAGGGTACCATTAATGTGAATGGTTAGGTAATGACAATTTTCTATTACCTTGGCTATAACATACCAGGTGAAATTCGAGTTTTTTCGACACTTCTGCCTACACCTTTGGGGATATACAATATGTGTTATTGAATCGTGTCAATTGACTTCCGTTATTGTGCTAGTACCTACTTACACTCTACAAAAACCGAGGCAGTATTTTTCACGCCTTATCATAAAATGTTTAAAATTGTCATGATCGATATTCACAGCTATGAGCGAATACAATAGTTGG
Organism: Plagodis dolabraria; assembly: GCA_963854805.1. Lineage (NCBI taxonomy): Eukaryota > Metazoa > Arthropoda > Insecta > Lepidoptera > Geometridae > Plagodis > Plagodis dolabraria. The sequence continues at coordinate 16,073,096 of OY978440.1, read as the reverse complement.
AACTAATATATATAAAACTGTTATAAATTTGACGTTTGTTTGTAATATCATTACATATTGGTCATGAACCTATTCGATAGTGCCATATGTGTAATAAATAGTTACTAATTAGTCAACTCGAACGCACGACAACGCGGTGCTGTATGAAGCAGACAGCGCGCGCCTTCCCCCGCCCCTGCCCGCGACGCCCGCGAGCGTACCGCTCGGTTTATACAGGGTTATTGGTAAAATGCTAACAACCTCTTAGGGTTGACTTCTGCTAGTATTAACAAACATTTTTAGATATTTTTTATTGTTTGAAATTTTTTTTTTGATCGTCATGTTATGATCCTCGTACTTATTCAGTCAAAAACTATATAAAACATTATTTTTCTAAACAAAATAACATCGTCTCAAAATGTTTATTAGGACTAGCAGAAGTCAACCCTAAGAGGTTGTAAGCATTTTTCCAATAACCCTGTATACGCGGCAGTACTTGTATATATATATATATATACGTGTCAGGTACATGAAAATGTTTGCATCGCCATGCTGCCTATTTGTGGATGATTTCTGTGATTTGACGTGCTTAAACTTGTGCATCAATCTCATATAAAAACAAATAGTGAATTAAGATTTCATTATTTTCAGATGTACGCTACCTCCCCTTTTGTCAAAGTTGAACTATACATATATCTAGAAAATTCGTTGAGTATCTATTATTTAAACAATACCTATCTATTAAAATAACTCCTTGACTAATAATATTTGACCCTGGGATCTTCGCTACGCATATAATACAATTAAATCTGTTCTGTTCGAAGCTGCTTATTCCTTGTACATCAACAAGAATAAATATTGTATGTAAGATTGTAATCCACCCCCGTCTTAATACTCCTATATTTCCTCTCCATTCATAGGTTGCCTAGAAGAGATCGGAATTAGTGATAAGGTCGCCCCATAACACCTGACTGTAAGTCTTCGTATTTTGTTATATTGTAATGTAGTGGTGTGTGGAATAAAGAGTTATCTATCTATAATCTATAGCTATACAGTTCCCGCCTTGCTTCCAAGGCTTACCTATATTATCTCCACACTGGACATTCGTAAGTCAATATAGAAAAACGCGCTAATTGTGCATCACACCACTACTGATCAGCTGCACGTTAGCATCTCGACAATCTTTATTTATGTACTAACGACAGAGTAGCGAGTACTTATACCACTAGGGCGGCTGCCTAGAAACAGAAGCAAAATCTATAAAAAAAACTTCTACGTTTGTTGGAAAGGATATCTTTACACGCTTCTTTGTTACCTACACAAACTGAAATAAATCAATTACATTATCAGTACTATAATATTATAAATGCCAAAGTAACTCTGTCTGTCTGTCTGTCTGTTACGCTTTCACGCCAAAACTACTGGACCGATTTGAATGAAATTTGGTATGGAGATAGTTTGAAACCCGGGAAAAAACATAGGATAGTTTTTATCTGACTGCGCAAAAAGAGGTTCATGTTTTCGCGCGGTAACCGACATACGCGCGGGCGGAGCCGCGCCCGGAAAGCTAGTTATTAAATATTCAAAATAGCATGTCATAAGTACAATATTACGATGGAAGATATATTTTTGTGCCAACCCTTGCATACTTTCGTTAATTGATCTACGCCAGCAATTTATATGGTATCTATAATCCAAGATTGAAAACGATTCGAGATCAGACCACATCCACAGATCGATCTGTAATCTGCATGCCAAAATCAAAACTTAACAGACCAAATCAAACTTGTTGAAAATTCAATCCTTTTTGATGAAATATTTTTTTACGAGTAGAGGTATATATTTTTTCTGTTGTCCGACCTCGCAACGGTAGATTGCTTCCACGGATTTAAAAATTAGAATCTCTGGATAGGTCATTGGCACGGTGCAACCTTACAATGGATTGCTTATTCAAACTTGGATAGATGGAGATTAAGACTGATTATTGATTTCAGGCGCTATCCAAGAGGCACAAAGGATTTGACTCACTAATGTATTTATTACACAAATGACAGCTAACAAGACAATATTTGTTATCATTAAAAGGTTTATATTGTTTTTCAAGCTGCTTAACCTAAGCTATGTAATAGTTAGGAGTACCCTTGAGCTTGTGGAAGAGCTAATTATGGTTTTACAACTTGCCGTTTTGGCTTGTAGAAGGGGCTATATAATAATATCATGGTTTTATACAACTCGCTGGAATGTTTTAACTATTGGAAATCTCCACTGCTTTCTTGAGAATCAGAGATACGTCCATCGGAGGGAAGTTTTGAAGGAGTTTAACATTCGAAGCAAAATCACCTCGAAGGAGATTTTCTCTCACTAATCTGCAACGAAAAGAAACAATATTATAATCGATTAAGCTGCATTGACATTATTTTAATTGGTTTGATGGGATTGGCAAACCGCAGATATGTTGAAGTTTTTTATACTGGATTATTTTCACTTAGTTATGTGTAATTAAAGTGAATTATTATACGTGAAATGTAAGTGAACGTGCACCAATGTACGCATATTGTAAAATAGCAAAGGATGTTACTTTTTTGTCTAGTCTAGCCTTTGATTACTATCGCACCTGATGTTAAGTGACAATACGGTCGAAGATGTTGTTCAGGCTTACCTAAAGTATAGAGAAATGACTATTAAGAGTAGCAATCACAACGTACACCGGAAAAAGCTCAAAATCTTGTATTATATACAGACGGCGCTGGCTAGGAAGCTTTGAAATTTCGGCTTCAACACTTAAAGCCGATAAAATTGAATTTCATCAATGGTAAACAGGCCCAAAAGATGTCTTGTTTTTTGAATACGAAATATTGTGTTAAAAGCTGCTCTAATAAATTGTTTTATATGGAAAATTTATTACGATTCATAATATTATTGATAGATGGCGCTGCACCGAATGTAAGGTAACATTCAAAATATCGGAAATTTGTCAACCTTTATGGCGCTTATTTTAAAAGTGCATGAAGTGCACACGAACTCATAAACGGTGTGTTCACATAGGGCCTGCACATTTAATGGTCCTTCGAGCCGGATATTCGAGGGTTAATTGAAGAAAGAAGAAATTTGTGCTGGTAGCCAATATGCCAATTACACGCACGGTTGGAAAAGGGCGTAAGCCGTCGACGGAAACAAAGCCGTCCTCCTCAGCGGAGGCGACCGCCACTACGGAAACCGACGAAACTTCCGGGGCAACAGCATCATCCGCGACGGAAACAGAGGCAACTGTGGCAACAAGCGCCTCCGTAGCGAAGGCAACTGCGACGGAGGCAACAGTGAAGACGATGAAGCAAGTAATGAAGCCCAGGGGGGGTCCGGATACTGAAACGTTCCGCCTACTACTCAACAGGTCGCACCACCAACAGAACGAGAAGCAACACAGAAGAAAGCTTGTCTGCTAGAACCCAGCAAGCTAACAGAAATAAACAGACGTACAGGCTCCGTCAAGTCAAAGACGAAAGCCTACAAGATAGCGAAAGCCAAAGAAGAGCTTGCGCGCCTACAGGTAGAGCTAGCCCTAGCTCGACTCGCCACAATAGAAGCGGATTCAGATGATGAAGACGACGACTCCGTATATTCGAAGATGGAAACTGACACTCGCGTGAACACCTGGCTGAACAACCAGCCGGAACCAACGATGTTAGCAATCGCCAATGAACCACAGCCTCTGTTAGAAGAAAGAATATTAGAAGATAGAAGATTGGAAGAACCAATCATTACAGAAAACAGAAGATTGAAGCCTACAATCAAGATCGAAAGTAGTAGACTGGAGAAACCAATCATTACAAAAGAAACATCTGAACAACAGCAAGTAACAGTGAGTACCCACGCCCAGCCAGATCTCTCACAACTGGCTACGGCAATTACACTCGCTGTCAAAGCCGCACAACAACTAAAGCTCATCGAACTACCTGTATTCAATGGTTTGCATCAAGACTGGCTACACTTCCGCGCTGCATACTATGAAAAAGAGAAGATGTTTACAAAGATTGAAAACATCAACCGCCTGAGAAGAAACCTGAAAGGAAGAGCAAAGGAAGCTGTTGATGGTTTACTTATCACCAACGCCGAACCATCTGATATCGTGAAAACTCTGGAAACAAGATTCGGGAGACCTGAATCAATTGCCATGATGGAGATAGACGCACTTCGAGCATTGCCGCGCCTAACAGAGTCACCTAGAGAAATCTGCATATTCTCAAGTAAAGTGACAAATGCCGTATCTACTCTTCGAGCATTGAACTGCATCTACTACTTGTATAACCCAGAAGTCGCAAAAGCCATGGTAGAGAAGCTTACTCCCACGCTGAGATTCAGATACTTCGACTTTGCTGCAACAATGCCAAAGGAAGAACCAGAACTACTGGAATTTGATAAGTTCCTGAAGAGAGAAGCTGATTTGTGCGGACCTTACGCACAACCCGAACAAGTGGGCTCACAAACACAGCCTACTCAACAGAAACGTCAACAAAAAGTGAACACAGTTACAGAAAAGCAATCAACAACAAGATGTCCTGTATGTGAAGAGACGGGACATACTGTAACAGATTGTGAGAAGTTCAAGAAAGCGGATGAAAATGGAAGATGGGATATTGCGAAGAATCGACGTCTGTGCTTTGGATGTCTTCGCTTCAGAAACAAGACCCACAGCTGCCAACAGAGAACCTGCGGCTTCACCAGCTGCAAATATTATCACCACAGGATGCTGCATTACACAAAGAAAACAGAAAAGGCAGAAAACAGCAATGAACAGAACAAAGGGTCAACAGAAGTCATCAACTCCGCTTGGACTTCAACTAAGAAACAGTCCTACTTAAAGATCATTCCAGTCACAGTGTCAGGAGCAGCAGGTGCAGTTAACACATTTGCACTGCTGGATGATGGGTCAACAGTAACTCTTATCGATGACGACGTAGCCAACGAGATTGGCGCTACAGGATCCATCGATCCACTACGCATAGAAGCGATCAACGAAATGAAGACAGCTGAGGTGAAGTCACGAAGAGTCAATATCACAATTAAGGGAATCAACCATCACAAAGAAAGAATTCAAGCGAGAACAGTAAAGAATGGAAGAATGCAAACATCTACGAGACATAAGCGACATCATCACTTATCAAAACGCAAAGCCTAGAATACTCATCGGCCAAGACAACTGGCATCTGCTATTAACAACGAAAGTCAGACGAGGAAGTAAAAACCAACCAGTGGCATCTCTCACGCCACTGGGATGGATAGATCACGCACGGTAGCCACACTCGCACTCTCGGAAAAAACATAGACTTCGTCACTCACGTCACAGAAGAGCCAGTTGAACAGAACTTAGAAGACCTGATGAAACAGTACTTCGCAATGGACTCACATTGCATCAACCCCAAGAAACCGAAGACAGATCCAGAAGAGCAAGCTCTACGTATTTTACAGAAAAATACAGTCCACACAGAAGGAAGATATAAAACTGCTCTGTTATGGAAAAAAGATGATGTGACTCTTCCTGACAATTATGAAAACTCACTAAAGCGACTCTTCAGTATCGAAAAGAAACTTGATCGTGACCCACAGCTGAAAGCAAAGTACACAGAACAAATGGAAGCTCTGGTCACTAAAGGTTACGCCGAGCCAGCACCGAAGAAAAAGACTGCAAACAGAACATGGTACCTACCGCACTTTGGCGTGATTAACCCAATGAAACCAGAAAAGCTGCGAGTAGTCCACGACGCAGCCGCCAAGACAAAGGGAGTGGACCTCAACGACTTACTCCTTAAGGGCCCAGACCTACTGCAGTCACTACCAGGGGTTGTCATGCGTTTTAGACAGCATATCATTGCAGTGACGGCAGACATCAAAGAAATGTTCATGCAAGTCAAGCTGAGAGAAGAAGACAGAGACGCTCTTCGGTACCTATGGCGTAAAGACCGACGAGACGACCAATCTCCAGAAGAATACAGAATGACTTCATTGATATTCGGGGCATCAAGTTCTCCATCAACAGCAATATACGTCAAAGACTTGAATGCCAAGAAACACGATTAAGTTTTTCACTTTGTTTAAACAAAGTCAAGTATAACAAAAACAAAGCTCCTAAGTTCTAATACAAACAATGCAACGCTATGCCTTAACGTATATATTAATTTCGTCTGTCGTCTTGAACATTTCTCCCGCCGTGTGACGCTGTCACATCTTCTACCGGTGCTGTGATGACTTTGTCCTCACGAATAAGTCAAGTATAACAAGTGCAAGACGACTAAATAGGGCATTGTATTAACACAGCGTAATAATAACATAAGTAGACTGTTTACATTATTACAATTTAGTATAGGGAATCCTTTGTTACGTTAGAAATTTGTTTGTATAATTCATATGATTTATTTTTATGTTGGTGTGATAGAAATGGGTCCAAATAGCTCCGCTGGTGGTCGTACGTGACTGTTTAGCCGATAGGAACAAAGGTTCATAGTTGAGGTTTTGTGTTTAAGTAGGAAGCTTTGTTCAGGGAGCATGTAGTACCGAACCTGCCTCCATAGGGTTAACAACTATAAGAAGAATAAAGGAAGCAATATACTGAAAGGAATCTTTTCTTCAGGAAGAACATCTCCATACCCTCCAATCCAGCAACAGTACATGTGCCAGTGCCCATCAGGTGGATGCCTCATCATCATCATCATCATCATGTTTCCTAGCCGCTTTCGGCCACGGCGACCCAAGTTTCTGCTGTAAACTATCTGACATTAATTGTCATATAAAGTCCAGGCGACGCTCATGCGCCTTAATATGACTACGATATCCTATTTTGTTCTTAAACGTGCGTAAACAAATGCCACACGTTAGGACACCACCCACAAAATTATAGTTGAAGTTCGAAGGCGGTCTATTTTTAAGATCGTCTCGCTTATCATCTAGTTCTCGCCTTCTGTCAACTTCAAAAACATTCACATTTTGGAGTACCAACCGCCGCCACTCTTCGCGGTTTTGTGCAAGTGCCTCCCACCGAGAGGGGTCAATTTTGCACCTCTTCATATGCCTCTTCTGAACATCTTTGTATCTCAGGAATTGGCCACCGCTTTTCCGCTTGCCATTCTGGAGTTCAGAGTAGAAGATGCGCTTTGCTACCCTCTCGTCAGACATTCTCGTCACATGGCCGCACCAACGTAATTGACGTCGCAATAAATAAGCCTCTATTCCACCAACATTGGCTCTTCTTAAAACTTCCGTGTTTCTGACACGGTCTGACCACGATATGTTTAGTATATCGCGGAGATATTTAAGGTGAAACCTATCTAAAACGCGTATGTGTTTTCGATACAGACACCACGTTTCCGAGGAGTACAGGAGATTCGGCAAAACAATCGACATGTACACCTTTATCTTTGTGCTAAGGGACAAGTCGTGTGAACGAAAGACTTTACCTCGGAGCTTACCAAATGCCGCCGAAGCAGCACCGATCCGACTATTTATCTCTGGATAGAAAAAAATGTGTGGATGCCTACCGAACTCATAAACGGTGTGTTCACATAGGGCCTGCATAGGTAAACTATATACTTACAACGAAGAGACAAAGACTGTATAGTGACAGCCTTTAACACAGATAAATGGTCAGTCAAGTACATGATACAATAATGCCCAATTTACTTTTCAATTGAAATTGAAAATGTTTAATTCTTAGTATGTGACGTTCGTATACTGATTGTAGCACCTGTTAGTAAAACAAACTTTTAAGATTCTGTTCAAGAAAACGGGACCCTGTTACTAAGCCTACGCAACTAATCCTAACAATGGAATTATGACATTTTTTTCTATTCAGAACACACTTGACGCGGTGGCTTGCTGAGAAATGTTTCAACAGTTTAAATGAATATTCTGATTATAATACCTAAAACTTATGAATGAATATATGAATATGAATCAAGTCATAAGAATAGCTCCGGGAAGGTTCACTTCAGGTACCATACCTATCCTGACAAACCATCTTATTGGAATCCAACGCTCACAACAAGCATAGGCGACTGGTAAGTATGGCAAAGGAAACTTACAAGATCATGGCACAGCAGATATGTATGAGTGAGTTGAAACGTTGAGGGTCCGCGAACAGGCTGTCCCAGATGCGCTCTACATCCGGCAACGAAAACTCCTGGGATAGCAGCAGGACCAACCATCTGTAACACATATGCACACACTAAGGGCAACGCAAACTTACCGCCTCAGCACTGTATCAACGTCGCTGAAGTACGCAGAAGACCTATTTAAAAATTATTGGCGTACAATTTTTTTTTGTTCCGGACGGGAATCGTACCCGTGTCCTCCGATTTCCCGTCGGATGCATAATCCATTCGGCCACCGGAATCTTATCCTTATGATTCGAAAATGAATGCTCCGTTTATATTACTTTAACCGTCATAGGGGACGGTGCGCGCCTATCAACCAGACTACTAGACTTCATCTGATGGAAAGAAGTGTTTTTTCAAACACTTAACTTTCGCTATGATATCGCTACCGTTCTATATGTCTCTAGATGATTACAATTTTGTACTTATTTTCTCCTAGCTGACATTAAAGTGGAAATTTAGTAAATATCGTTGTATACATTATTATTATATCGGTTATACTCTTATCACGTTTGCTGCGTTATAATATGTGTCGTCAGAATTCATGCAGCTATTTATAATAGAGTGTTGATAATAGTTTCTTAATTGTCTACTTCCTCGGCTTGTTTATTTTCCTAGCTATCAATATTCCTTCCATAGATAGCTAGCAAAATAAACACGATCTTATTTACATGCGCCCCCACCGACAATCCATAGCAGACTAGAAAGGGTAGCTGGACAACGCTGAACCCGGCCGACGCGACGTCCGCCACAGAAAAACACCAGCCTTAACTAAAACTAAATTACATTTATTTTTAAATGTAATTTAGCTAGCTAGCAACCAATTCAATAAAATCTGCAGTAATAATGATCTAGATCTATTTTGTAAGAGCGTAAACTCAGCCAGACAACGGTTGAGTATTAATTTATTCTTGGTGATCTTTAAACTTAATTGTAGGTGAACTGTTGTTAATTAATATATTTCGAGGTATTTAGGGTATTTTACTTTCTCACATAAATGCTACGAATAAATAATGAAAAGAAACTTAATTCAAGCTCAAAAATAACAGAAAGCAAACTGTACCGCGGCGGGTGTGGTTTAAAAAGTGTACCGTTCAGCGCTCTCAGTTCGCCGCTTGGGCTCGAGCCATGTGGTGGTACCGCGGAAGTTTCAACTGAATTGACAATGTTCTTTTGGGTTGTTTATTTCTGCAAAAATATTATAGTGTATTGTGAATTCTGGAGAAGCCATACGGATATGAAAATTTCGGGAATAGCTTTCATAAACGAGTAAATAACAATATTTTGTATACCAGTACTTGACTACCCTGGATAGTTTTATTTATGCAACATGAACTTTACATTAAATCGAAAAATAGTTCAGAACATTGTTAGTCTTACGGCCGCACTCAATAAGACTCCTTAAATTAAGACTTAATGACAATTAGTAAATGATCATTAAATTTCTTAAGTAACAGTCGCTCTCAGAGTCAAATATTAATGCTTACTTAGTAAATGACAGATCTAATGAACCATAATCTGTTACCCCAATGAGAAACGACATCGATAACTGTATGTGTTGCCGTGGACAAACCGGTAATCGTTTGTTTTTCAGCTTTTTTGGGATTGTATTCCAATAAAAGTTTTTGTATATTACATTTTATTATTATTTATACATTTACCGTGACATGTGTTTTTTTTTTTTTCAAAATAAACTTATTTTGGTTTTTACTCCTGGCAAATATTATCAATATCGGTCCAATCAATGGTGATTGCGAGATGCCAAACTGTATTAAGGCTATCTATTACTCCATGAGTACGTAAATTCGGCACGCGAGAGTTGCTGTCTATGCGCACAACGCGGCGCTGCGCTCTAGTTGCACAGCGCGCTCTCACTACACCGAGCGTCGAATAGCTCAATGTCACGTCACACACAGTGCAACTAAAACAGTTGATTGACTCCAGGAGGTCTACTGCCAAAAACGAAGTTCAAAGTTTCGTTTGAAGGATCGCACTTTTTCTTACCACGAAACCCTTTCGGATCCAAATTTCGATAAATTCGTACTTCGTGAATTGACATAATATTGCCCGTATTAGTTTACACTACTGTTATTTAATGTTATTTGGAATTTATAATTTCGTATTTAGAAATTAAGTTGATTATGGATTAATGATAATCTCGTAATAGATACGCCCTACCTTTTTGTCTGTCGTAGAGTTATCGTTTGCTGCGAAAATACTTTGCTTCGACAAAATTTGCTGCGTTCCATTTTTACACATTTTCGTTTTTAACTAAGAAGCTATGTACCAAGTATAAATGAGCACCTACACCGGTATGCTATTTCATAGGATAGTTTATACATTGTAAATTTTATCCCTCATTTGCAGCATACATCACAAAAATGAAATTAATTTATTTTATACCCGTATAATGGTGATGCGCTTGGTGGTGGAAGATAAAGTTATGGAGTCTGAACATGAATCATTGTTGTGTTTTCAAGAATATGTTTACTTAACTTAGGTACACGTTGCATGGTTGTTCGTAGAAAGCAGCGCGAGAAACAGGAACTTCAAAAAAGAAGGGTTACGTGTATCACGGGTCTGCCTCTTCAAAAAATAAAAACATTCTGACAAACGTTGTATTGAACACATGGGCTTATCTACTAATGTAAGGCTCATGGTTGCATTCTCGTTTTCATATTCGAAGTAGAATTTACTAAAGAGTTTATAGTGTTAGGCATTATTCCATTAGGTTCTTTGTTCGTCAACCACACAACCATCACTGTGAAAAACATTTGTTTACTAAGAAAATAAATCGTAGAATACGTTGAATTCTACAAACACATACATGAATCAATAGTTTATTAACTATCGAAACATTCTTCTTCTGAAATTCTTTTTGGTTTTTGATTTATATACCAACTATTTTTATATATCTCAACTATTTTTTGTTGTTACTTATTTTATTATCTTACAGTTCAAACACCACACGGTATTATTTATTTGCTTATTGAGTATTATTATCATGAAATAATAAAGTTGCTGTTTAAATTTTTTAATCAACTTAAAAATATGGAGGAAAGTTATAGTCACGTATATTTTTTTATGTTACTGGATCATGCAAATCCAGTAAAAAGTAACGCTTAAACGTATCGTTATGATTATTTTATGTTGAGCAGCATATACCTACAAATGAGTGTTCTAGTAGTTCGTAAATTACTCTCAATTTACTTAATAAAATTATTTGCTAAATAAGCCTAAAACTAACAATAATTACTACTCTTGCTGATATTAACCAATATTGTGGGTGACAACTTGTCTTAGACGTATATTTAAGATGCTAAAAATGTTGAAATAAAATTAATCAAACGTCACTGACTCCTTTTTGAAGCGCTCGTAGCGAAGTGTGCTTAGCTATTCTGAACCGATCAGCAAAGCTAAGCAACGTCCGCCTCAGACATGAGTTGGATGGGTGACCACTGGTGACATTACTACTGAGCGATTCCGTGCTACGGACGGCACGTTAAGCCGTCAGTCCCGGTTGTTGTCTAAGGATGGCAGTCGTTATAGCATGGTGGTGAGACATTTTGCGAATGCCCGTCTGGCTAGCTACCACTCTCATGTAGAAAATCTGTCGCCAAGCACCTAAAGGTGTGTTCCGGCAGCTGTACTAGAGAGCCAGTAATTCTAGGTTAGTCTGAACAACATCTTCGACAACATCACTTACCATCAGGTCAAAAGGTCAAAAGGCTAACCTATCAGGCATAAAAAAAATAAAACACCAAAAAAGATGAAAGCAACTTGTGGAAGTCGGACAATGATACTGTGAGCTCAGAGTGTTTTGAATCTGCATGGTATCGACATCCACAAGTTATTTCATACTTTTCCGCGTATGAAATTTATGTAGTAACGTTTATAAAAAATATTTTCTAAAACTCCTCTAAATTTATTTGACGTATGCTTTCTCCTAGTAGTGAATAATTAGGATGAACATTGTCGTTATTGTTTTCATAATCAGGGTGAATGTTTATGTTGTCATCTTGAATTTTTAAGTTTCTAATGGACATACCACGCTCATTTCTGCTGTCTATGATTTCGGGCGGTAAGCATTTCATATAAAATTTTATTAATTTTGGTCTCACCTTAGTTTTAAAAAATGTAACCTTGAATCTGGTAATACCAAATAGAGTTTTTATTTACAGAAGTAGATCTAATGTGTTTATTATATATATATACATATATTAAATTATATATTTTTAAATAACATTTCGCATAAACTTTATTCTGCAGTTAAATAAAACATCTTTGTATCCGCCTGGATAGGCAGGAGGAGGGGAAGGGACTTACTTGGACACAGGAACTGCACCTCGTGGTTTTCACTGGCCTGATGGCCGCGGCTCGGCGACGTTCTCGAAGGTGGGGGGGGGGGCAGCGTGCGCTAAGCCTGGTACTTCAATAAACTTCACTGTGTATTTTGTATTTATGCACTTCACAACGTCTTCAACACAGCACCACACGAGGCGATTGTCGGCAGAAGACTGGGGGTTGAGGACGGCAGAGTAGCGCGGGAGCAGGGTAGGAAAAGTCAAATGAAGGTCACTAGGGATGGGATGCATACTCAGTGCAGGCACATAAATGATAACAGTTTTGGCCGCTACATTTCCTCCGCCCTAAACACAAGGTGTTTATGAACGGGTCACTCTATGGGAAGGCGAACTAATTTTGATAAGGAACGGGTTAAAACGCCGGTAGAAGTACGTACATCAACTACACGAACAATATTGTCATCCCCCGGATACGTTTTTAGGATACGACCTCGTCGCCACTCAAGAGGAGAAAGGTTATCTTCCTTCATAAGCACAAGTTCACCTATCGATGGAGGTTTACAAGGGTCAGTCCACTTTTGTCTGGATTGGAGGGTTGAAAGGTATTGGGTATGCCAACGTTTCCAGAAATGCTGGGTAATTTGTTGAAGGAGCTGGAATCTATTCAGCCTGGAAACGTTCACATCCGACAAAGGATATTCAGGTAATGCGTTAAGTGGTTGGCCAATAAGGAAATGACCAGGTGTGAGGATTTCAACATCACTGGGATCATCAAACGATACAGGACACAAGGGACGGGAATTTAATACCGCCTCAATCTTTGTAAACACAGTTGTAAGTTCTTCGAACGTTAGGGGGGTTTCGCCTAGAACTCGCTTTAAAAGAGACTTTCAAATTCAAATTCAAATTTGTTTATTGTGATAAAAAACGTACAAATAAGTAATACAATTACAAATTATCACACAGAAAAAATTAAATACATTTCTATTAAATCAATCAAATTAATATGAAATCGGAAAATAATGTCATGATAATCAAATAATTAATATAGAAAAACCATCAAAATACAATCAAATGTCAAAATAATATAATAAGTCAAAATAAACAAATAATGTCAAGGTAAATATCCAAATAATAAAATGTCAAATCCAATAAATTCAATGGGAACCAACAATAAATATTTAAATTATAATAGATTTAAACACAATGTCAAGAACAGGGTGCATCCCACTGGTTTTTAAGTCCTTCGCAATATCGCAATAACATACACAAAATAACATTCCATTTATCGCAAATTAAATCAATTTCGGTGTTGGCGTCGAGAAGTGCATTAAAATGGCGACTTAGCTGACTTCACGGCCGCTTCCGATAACCCGTTCCAATTTGGGGATAAAGGAGGGGCAAAGATCCACGTAATACCACGCTTAGACATTTCATGTCCAAGGGAAGCCTGATTGTCACACATAAATTTATAGACGTCCCGTAGGTAATGATTTGCTCCCACATAGTTCCTACCATTATCCGACCTAATATGATCAGGAACACCGCGACGTGACACAAAACGTGACAAGGCTGCTATGAACGCGTCAGTCGTAAGGTCAGACACGACCTCGAGGTGGACTGCCTTCGTCGTCTGGCAGACCAGGATGCATAGGTAAGATTTTACAATTTTCCTATTCCTATAGGCCTGGACTCGAGTATAGAAGGGACCTGCAAAATCGGTTGCAACCCTTACAAAGGGGCGGGCTTTGGTGACCCGGTCTCGGGGGAGGTCGCCCATTGGAGGAGGACAAGTTTTAGCAGTCAACCGGTAACAACGCACGCATTTAAAAATAATATGTCTTATCAGACGTCGGGCAGAAAGTATCCAAAACTCTCGGGCTAAAATTGCTTGTAAGGTATTAGGGCCAGCGTGCGCATTTTCAACGTGAAAATGTCGCACTAGTAAGTTGACAAAGGGTCCGTCTTTGGGTAGAAGGTAAGGATGGCACGAGTCATACGGTAAATCAGAATGACGAATGCGGCCTCCGACTTTAATTGTGCCCGTCGCATCGAGGAAGGGGGATAGACGTCGTACTGCGGTACGAATAGGCTGATTACTTTGCAAGCATTCAATGATGTCAGGGAAGGCAATTCTTTGTACAATTTTAATTAAAAACACCAAGGCCTCCTTTCGTTCAAGGGCAGTTAGGGAAGGATCCGTACGACGTGAAGTAGGGTTTTTGGCATTATGTACAAACCTTAGCATAAAGCCTACCACACCAGTAAGCTTATGGAAGGAACTGAAACGTTCTAAAAGAAATGAAGAATCCAGGATGGGGGATTCCGGAGCTACCAGCAAACAGCGAATTCCGGGCAAGTCAGAAGGTAAGGATCCCTCATCAACGGGCCATAAGCTAGGGGGCTCAGCTAACCAGGGCGGACCCCACCATAGGGGGTGCTCCTTTAAGGAAGAGGCTGACACACCACGAGAGGAACAGTCAGCTGGATTTTGGTCACCAGGAACGTATCTGAAGGTTTGGTGTAAGTTTGCACTGATTATTTGAGAAACTCTGTTGGCTTCAAATGTTTGCAAGGTATGGGGGGGTCTTGATCCACGCAAGGGCAATTTGGCTATCCGTCCAACAATGAAGAGAGTCTAGCACAATCGACTTCTGAAGGCAGAGGGCTATGTGCGAGAATATTTTAGTAAGGAGCACAGCTCCCATCAATTCCAATTTGGGAATTGTCAGACGGGTCCGGACGGGGGCAACTTTCGTTTTCGACATCAGGAGATAGACGGAGCCATTGCCATTGGAGTCTTCTGATCGTAGGTAGCACACAGATGCAAACCCTGCCAAGGAAGCATCGCAGAATCCGTGCAAGGAGTAGGAAACATTGTTAGGAGGGAAGATACGTCGAGGTAGGGAGACTAAATTTATGAGAGGTAGGTCAGTGATATAAGAATTCCACTCTTGCAATAATTCAGGGGGGAGAGGGTCGTCCCATCCAACACCTGATAGCCAAAGTTTTTGAATAAAGACTTTGGCTTTGAACACTACAGGGGAAATCCAACCGCATGGATCATAGGTGCGAGCAATAAGGGACAGTACAGTACGCTTAGTAGCATGCGCTTCAGGTACTGAGGAGAATTTATAGGAAAAGGCATCCGTCACGGGATTGTATTGTACACCTAGTACAAGTACGACTTGGGGATTCTCGGCATCAGCAAATTGGTGGGGGTTTTGAAGATGTTCAGTAGGTAGGTCGTCTAAGAGCCCGGGGCAGTTAGAGGTCCATTTTCGAAGCTCATAACCGCCAGATGCCATTATACCTTCAAGTTGGGATTTCAATTCACGAGCTGATGCGAGATCAGATGCACCAGATAGGCAATCATCAACATATAGATCGTTAATTAGGACTTCGGCCGCTAAGGGAAATCTATGCCGCTCTTGTTCTGCTAGCTCGTGCAGAACTCTAATGGCGATGTAAGGACTCGACCTTAAGCCGTAGGTGTTGGTATTAAGCTCATAGGTGAGAAGGGGATCTGAGGGGGACTCACGCCACAAAATCAATTGGTACCTACGATCCTCCGGGTGGATCCATGACATTCGGAACATCATACGAATGTCAGTCACAAATACTACAGAATGCCTTCTAAAGTTTAATAAGATAAGGGTGATATCATTCTGTAATTTAGGGCCGGCGTGAAGGCATTGGTTCAGGGAAACACGATTCGTAGTAGGGGATGATCCATTGAACACTACTCTTATTTTGGAAACATCGCCAGTATTTTTAAAAACGCCGTGGTGAGGTATAAAGTAATGTTCAACGGAAAGGGTCTGTGAGTCACGTGATAAAGGGGTCATATGATTTAGTTCTATATATTCACGCATAAAGGCTATATATTTTTCCCGAAACTCTAGATTACGTAACATGCGTTTTTCAAGGCTAAAGAATGTGCGCTCAGCAGTAAAACGGGAATCACCTAGGGTAGGTCGGTCAGATAAGAAGGGCAGGCGGGTAGTAAAACGACCTAAGGTATCTCGGGTAGTAGTAGATTTAAATATCTTCTCACACTCATCGTCACGAGGGTCACGTTTGGGGGGGTCAGGAGGTTCTTCGACCTGCCAAAATTTCTCTACTACCTGTGACAGAGACACAGCAGCTTGAGGGCCCGGCTGTACCGCCGCGACGCCAGGTACGGGACCAAATATTAAATATCCTAAGGCTGAGTTGAATGCAGTAAGACCGCATGACGTGAGTTCAATTTTATCCGTGCCGAATATGGCACCGCATACATCTGCACCTAATAAAATATCTATGGGCCCGGGCTTATTAAAGGTAGGATCCGCTAATAGTAAGGAACAAGGAATTAAATGTTTAGGTATCTCAATCTCAGGCAATAACATCAATAACTAGGGCTTCCGCAAAAAACTTAGGGTAGGAACAGGACAACGATTTAAAGGTTAGGGACACAGAACCGCAGGCTCGGGTAGATTCCACATTGCCCACACCGCGTACGGGGGCAATCGAAGGGTACACAGGTAAATTTAAACGAGAGGATAATTTACTAGTAATAAGGCAACCCTGGGCTCCGGTGTCACAAAGAGCACGAGCTTCAACATCATAACCGGATGAAGTTTGTATACGGATTACCGCGGTAGGTAGGAGGACTAAGCTTGGGTAACTATGTGTGAAAAAGGTAGGAAAGGATAAGCTATCTAGCTATGCGGCACGCTGATGCCGCGCGCTTGGCCATTCTCGGCTAGGGGTGTCAGTGCGAGGATGATCTCGGCTAGAGGGGTCAGGGCAAGGATGGTCTCGGCTAGGGGGGGTGACTTATTCTGCACTCGGGGGTTAATTCGTGGGGAATATCGACCGGAGTTATTTAATTCATCTCCGCCCCGTGCGGAACCCGACCTATTATTATAATTTTTGTGATAAGGGCCGGACTGGGAACCACCGTTTTTATTAAAACACAACAATGTGTGATGCGTGGTCCGATTACAGGAAGAACATTTATAATTTTTAGGGCATGATTCAATCCTGTGCTTGTCTAGGCAACGGTAACACAGAGATGCAATTCTTACAAATTCAGAACGCTCGCGGGGTGTCCTAGCCATAAATTGACTGCACTGACGTAAATAATGGGACGGACTCGAACAATAATAGCATGTAGGCCGCGAATTAAGCGTGCATGCCGGGGCATCGACTACGTATGCACGACGGGGCAAAGGAGAACGCGCACTCTTATTAGGGGGGCAGTCTACCACTGTATTTCCCACTGTTTCATGATGCCTGCACTCTTCTTCTAAAAATTAAATCAGTTGGGTAAAGGTAGGTAGTTTATCAACGTCCCGGCCATAGTGACGTTCAAAACGGGTCTTTAAGTCCGAGGGTAATTTATTCATACATATGTGGACCAGGAGATAGGACCAATGTAGGACAGGAAGCTCTAGCCTATCTAGTGCCCTATAGGCTGACAAAAGGGGGTTAAGGAATAACGAACGAAGTCCAGTAAGGCGAGTCGGTATTTCAGGCAAGTTAAGTAGTTGAGCTATGAGTATATCAGTCTGAAGTCGTAGGTTGTGATAACGGTTTTTAAGTAGGTCACGGGCAATTTCATAATTAGAATCCTCGATTCTTAAATGCTGAATTAATCGGCGCGGTTCATAACTCAAGGAGCTAACTAAATATTGCAACTTTTGGGTAGGGGTCAAATCCGTCCTTCGATGGACAATGCTGTCAAACTGATCCTGGAAACTAACCCAAGAATCGGGTCTGCCGTCAAAGTTAGGTGTGGATAGCTCCGGAAGGACAGAACGTCTAGCACTCGGGGCATCGCAACTATATGTAGATACGTCTTTCTGAGGGGTACTAGTTGCGCGTGGGCTTGGCTCGGCTTCAAAACGTTTTAGCTTTAATTCGTCTACGATTTCACGGGCTGACTTAATTTTAAACTGTAAGTCGTCATATTCGGGTTGATCTATTTGAGGGTCTAAATGGCCCAATAATTTCGCACAGGCATCGTTAAACTTTTCATAGTTACACTCAAGGTCACTCAAGCGCATTAAAAAACGAGCTTTTGGAACCTTGTCTATAATCGAATAAGTATCGGTAAGCCAATCGTAAGTATGTCTAAGGAGACCGAGCAGGTGTTTATAATCGTTCGAATCGGTATATAAGGAATCCTGTCTACGGGCCATTATCAATAACTAATAGGTAACCTACTCCTTACAACAGTGTTTACAAGATTAAGTTCTAAAATTACACACAACAATAGATACACTAAAAACTAAACGCAGCAATCACTTGGGCTTATGAAGTAAGAAACAGTTATAGGAAGGCAAAAACACAAATAGATTTTACAATAACATCAACAAAACATCTATTTTACGTAATCCGGGAGACGTCAATGAATCTAGGTCAACTTTGTAGATAAGATAGAAGGTTCAGTGCACTGAGACATAAAATGCATACGAAGGTAGGCGATTCATATATTCACAAGAAATATGTTCGGTTATCTTTTACGATTATCTTGTAATTCGAATATTAGGATATCATATTACAAAATGCTAATATATAAGGGATGTTAGTTGTTTATAACAATAACAACAAAGGTAGGTAACGCGACAATACTGATTTATCGATGTGCCACCGCGGGCGGAAGGAATGTCTAATTTTCGCAAATTAAATCTTTAGGATTTTAGGTATTAAACCACGAAATCAAAAGCCGTAAACCACGCTCTGCTACCAGAAATGTATCCGCCTGGATAGGCAGGAGGAGGGGAAGGGACTTACTTGGACACAGGAACTGCACCTCGTGGTTTTCACTGGCCTGATGGCCGCGGCTCGGCGACGTTCTCGAAGGTGGGGGGGGGGCAGCGTGCGCTAAGCCTGGTACTTCAATAAACTTCACTGTGTATTTTGTATTTATGCACTTCACAACGTCTTCAACACAGCACCACACGAGGCGATTGTCGGCAGAAGACTGGGGGTTGAGGACGGCAGAGTAGCGCGGGAGCAGGGTAGGAAAAGTCAAATGAAGGTCACTAGGGATGGGATACATACTCAGTGCAGGCACATAAATGATAACAGTTTTGGCCGCTACAATCTTGAAGAAAATATAGGAATGTTTATTGCTGAAAACAACTCCTCGATCTGAGAAAATCCTATACCAGAAGCTATAACTCCCGTGGTACAGCTATATCAGCATCAACGTGTTATCTTTCTTGTTTTCAGATGAAGTCAAACAAACTTCTTTACACATTTTGCACTCAAATTTGAATATTGATATAAGTTAATGTCTTCTCTCACCTATCAAGAAGAAGTTGTTTGATTTACATTCAAACAAATTATTGTGGTGTTCTTTTTCTTGAAGTTGTTTTAAAAAGTAGGAGATGTCAATTATTCGCCGTCCCGATATAGGTTGAAAATAGTCTTATATTTATCCATTTGAATAATAAACGCGTCCTCGTTGCCATCAATTTCTCTGTAACACCATAAAATAAAATATAAAGATAGTATGACGAAAATTATTCCTATTAAATTCCAGTTTTAGAATTCAGTCCTTATTCTAATTTAGAATAAGTAAAAAGTCCAAATTTACACTTATTTTAATATACTTAGGGCAATAATCGTACTCGTTCGTTTTAACGGGCATAACGTAGAATTACTGGCTCTTAAGGGCAGCTGCTAGAAACATGGTTAGGTGCTAGGCGACAGATTTTGTACTTGAAAGGATGGGAGCAAGTCAAGCAGGCATTCTTAAAATTCTCAACCGTCCGCAGTCCTTGAGAGCCACTGAAATTACAAGCACATGAGACTTAACAACTATGTTTCAAAGTGACGGGCGCAGTGCAATTCGTGACTTGTGACGAAATGCATCTGTTATAGGCAGAGGTTAGTCCACTTGACATCAGGTGGATGGGCCTCGACCTTATTCCGTCACAATAACATAAAAAAACTTAGTTGTCTGACAAAAAATCACCACTTTTTCAAACTGAAAAGTTGACTGAATCTACAATATCTGAGAACCATGCATACCTAGTCATAATGTTAAGTGTTTTGAAGGATTACTAGAAATAGTAACTTTTTACCTCTTTTAGAACCTACTGTTCTGTTTAGACTGTGGTCAATAGAAATAAATAAACAAACAAAAAATTACTTACCATATTTCAATTCCCATTTTCTTTTGCCTTCAACCGTGATTTAGTGCGTGGTTTATTTTCTTTATTTGCCATTTCCAGAAAACAACCAAAAAAAAATATTGTCTCATAAGTTTTCATAAAATATTTACACAACGGGAGATAAACACAAACACAGTCTATCTAATGCCTCTAATGTTCTAATAGAGATATTTACACTATGAGGAATAAACACGTGTCATAATTATATGCTATAAGTCACTAAATAATAATTATTTACAATTTATTGTGTATCGTCATGATATTTGTTTACGCAGATACCAAGAAGTGCGCGCGCAAAAATTTGACACAGATCTTGTCTTGGTGACGTCCCGCGGGACACTGAAGAGCGACATTTGGATATATTATCACTTAAATATTCGATTTAAAAAAGAATAGATGTAATGAGAAAAAAGGATCGGTTTAGTTGTATTTCAAATTAAATTACCTACAAAATGGTATAAGTTATATATTAAGTGGAGTATTAGTACCTGTTAAAAATGAAATTTGGCCGGTAAAAAAACCGCAAATCGAACTTAGTTCATTATTTTTTTCTATCGAGAAAATTTACTCGTATCGTGATTTGAACGAATACACAATAAAGAGAAAGAATGTAACTAAAACATATATTTATTTCAGATTTGAAATGTTCTTCTTTGTTTATAAAAAACAACATCTACTTTAGGCCAAAACGGGAATACCCGACCTTAAATTATCTTGGCCAAACTGGAAAGGTACTTACTTTGAAAGATTTGCCAAATAGGTATTAGGAACTTAAATTTTATTTAATTCGTTGTAACTTGTAAAATGCTTTTTATTTGTCAAATATCCCTTTCGTTGTCAAGCTTCCCGCCACGGACACAAAAAACAGTTATTGATTGCCACACGCCCGTGACTGGCACAACAACTTCAAAGCACTTGAAAGCAGGCCGGTATCGTATTTATTCTTCATAAATGCCACGCACGATTAAACCAATACAATAAGAGTACTATTGTGCTTTTATCTATAACACTAACGAATTATTTTTATAGGAAAACAAGAGGAAGAGAGTACTGAATTTTACGGCAGATGAAAAGTTATTTCTGACCAAACTAGTCAACGACAGAAAATCTATTGTTGAATCCTATCTGACTGACGTAATTGTACGAAAGAAAGTTGCCTGGGAAGCATGCAATAACGCTAGAATCGCGTAAATCAAACTATTTGATATTTATAAACAGTTCTAACCTAAATCCTAGCCTAGCTGTTTAACAAATGTGACATATGAAATGTCATCGAAATTTCAAAACCGTTCATTAACTGACTTAAGTAAGGGTTTGGGTCTACTTAAAGTTAATGGTCATTAAGGAACGATTAACTGTTTCGAGTGTGGAAAAAGTTAAACCTTCCCTGAGGAACGATTTAATGCTACATTAACTGACTCTGAGTGCGGCCGTTAGAAATCTCTGTATGAAAATGTTTGGCTTTAAGGAATGACGGCGGAGACAACATGACCTTGACGCGACCAATCAGATGCGATCATTTCTAAGCGCTAAATCCATTTACTAATCAGATTGAATTTGAAAGCTTGTGCGTGTTTTGTTATTTGTGGAGTCGACGAGTCCGAAATCAAAGCGGTCACTCTATGAGCGTTCCACTTCTTTACTTATTTATTCGTAGGACAAATGTGTTTCATAAGCGATATTGTTATTGCCACACTTTGTTGTTATGTTGTCACTACACGTGAAAACCTATAATTAGCTTTCTGTTACTATTAGCGTTACATTGTAAGTTACTTCAGCTATTGGATTTCCCTTAAATTAAATGAATAATTAAATGAATAAATACTATCAAATTTGCTCTGCTTGCTAATAAAGTCTTGGTTGTACCATCTCTGCTTAAAGTCAAATCGTTCGTCAACTCAATTATTCCGTTGAAATAAGGTTGAATTTATAACGTTTCACAGATTTAACCTAAGTCTAAGGTTGCTTAACAGATTTTAGAATAGGTCTTATTACACAATACCTGAAGCTATAGTACTGCGGCCGTAGCTCCTGCTGCTCTAGAAGGTTCCACACGGCAGAATCATGTTTCTTTAGGCAGTTGCTAAGTTTGCCCATCATGTAGTTGATTCCAGTCTCAGTCTCGTCCAGAGTGCGGATAAATGAGTCTCGAATCTCTGCCATTAGGTTTGTGAAACAGAAGAAACAGTCGGCTTCGGCGTGCTCTGGAAGATAATGGCAGGAACATTTACTAGTACCGTTATAATATATGAAACATTAGATTAGTACAATTGTAATTCAATTTAAGGCTTTACCAGTTAAATTACGTTCTTTCAACTCACTGAACTGATACATATATTAAGTATACAAAACGCTAACATATATTAAGTATTCAAAACGGGTAAAACGAATAAAAGGTGTTCAAGTTTTGCTAAGTTGCCGCCTAATTATCAGCGTATCAAATTATGTTGCAATTACACTGATTTACGAAACGAAAATTAGCGATAAAATTATACAAATGTTTTTTAATCCATTGTCAAACGCTGATTGGGTTGCTGAATGCTCCAAGTGACTGTCAACACGTGTGTCACATCTTCGATCTTGAATTAAATATTGGGTTTCCAAAATGCCATATATTGCTAGGACGATGTATCATAATGGACGTAGCGATGAGACGTTGGCACTCTGACGTTCAGTGTGTAAACACAGAGTCTAGCTTCTCTTTCTATTACACAGATTGTCATATAGAGTAAACGAGAAAGCTAATGTAAAATTGACAGCCCCGCGATTCATGTCTTTTTTTGACCGGCTTGTAGGCCAGAACATTGCGATGCATCATATTTATAAGTATAATTAAATGGTCATATCACTGTAAAGACTGAATACCGCGTTACATAGTGAAATAATGTCGTGTTGTGCTGTGTTTTGTCCATCAAGAACAACTAAAGGAGGAGTAAAAGATCCAGAATTATCATTTCACACGTAAGTTGTTGTGGGCATTTATTAACTAAAATAACCAATTATAAAGCAAAATATTCATTTCATTTTTGTAATATAATTTTTTTTTTCATATGATTGCCAAGTGGTGGTAAATAGTTATTGATTTATAGCTTTAATTTAAGTATATTGATAGCATTGTTTTATGCCTCTGCGGCTAGTGATGTACCACAACTGTGCAATATTTTGTCGATAAATATGGTCGATGTCCTTGCCTAAAACAGGTACCTACATAAAAAAATACTATAAGCGAAACGTTGACCATTAAATGATAAACATATAGTAAATAATACTATTATATATATCTTATTAATAATATAAACTGCCTCTTAAGCAGTGTGGCTTTAACGCTTGCCTTGTGATCACGAGGTCCTGGTTTCTATTCCTGGGTCAATTTTGTGTAAAAAAAAACACAATCCAGTCCAAAGTCTGGTTTTATGCCCGGTAGATGGCAATACTTTAACTCCCTATTACATGGGACTTAAAAACATCTGGTGAAACGTGGATGTTTCTACACCTCTGCCAGCCTTCGGGGAAAAAGCGTGACGATGTTATCCTGGTAATATTATAATCGCGAAAGTTTGTCTGTGTGGATGTGTGGATGTTTGTTACTCTTCACGCTCAAACGACTGGACGGATTTGGATGAAATTTGGTATGTAGATACTGCAGGTTTCGGAATAATACATAAGGCACTTTTCATCATCATCATCAACCATCAACATGCGAGTAAAACCGCGGGTAGCAGGTAGTTATTGACCGAACGAGCGATAGCGAGCGAAGCGTCTTTGCAATGACTCGCCGAGCTTGCTTTCATCTGTTACTATGTTGGTTCTCGTCTACAAGTCGCATATCTTGACAAATCTTGATGATATTTGGTGTACAGATCTTTTATTTTTTAGATTTTTTAGTCGTGGGAGCTTTTTGATTGGGCGGATATTTCTACCAAAAAGGAGAGAAGTTTGCTGTGGCGTTATTTACCAACCAATTTCGATAAAATTAGGCAATAATATATATAGTAACCCATTTTACATAGGAAGGTGCATACAAAAAATCAAAAAGTAGAGAAAGTGGGTAAAATAAGCAAAATAACGAGCCAGTTCTATTGCACAACCTTTACTTTGTCGATTGAACCTAGGTCTGAAATAGCCGAGCGTTCAGACTGTTGCCTTCAGTGCAGGAGATGCCTAATCGTAATGTCTTTTTGCTGTTAAATAATTTATCGTAATAATTTAAACATAAATTTACTTTGACAACAAAGTTTTTACAATATTTTGTCAACCAGTTAAAGTTGTATTCTAAAGTAATTGTTCAGAATACCATTTTAACTTTGCGGTTTATGCGTAAAATATATTTTCAATAAAGAAAAACTAAATGAACCTATACGCTTCTTATACGTAGGTATATAAATATGCAGTAAATAAACATAGAAAAAAGACAAAAAAAGAATTCAACATTTTAAAGTCTGTAATAAAAATCAGTTTGTGGGTATTATATTATTTGTCTTTGCTACCTGCCAAACAAAGAATTACAAAATTTAGGTATGTAAGCGGGTGGTGGGTTTTGTCTCTATTGAGGCAGTGTTTCGAGAACTTGCCGTGGAGAAGTCTGAGAAGCTGATCTGCTCAAGAACTCGGTTCTCACTAATACTGGCATGGGCGCAGTCACCATCCACGTAGAGTGGTAGATATTGGTACACGGGAGCTGGCCGTGGGCTGTACGTATATAACTTCTCTCGGTCTCGACAGCTTGCAGATATTGTGTTGGAGCTATTTAATTTGGAATGTTTTCATATTTTTTTAATGTGAAGCTTTTATTCTTGAAGATAGATGAAGAAGAAAAACTAAATCAATTAGCGAATAAACTTCCTCTAAGCACTGATCGGGCAATGTCTTTGGGTCAAGGTCTCTCCGCAATGGAGTGTAAACATGTACACTATAAAATAATAGTAATCAATTACTATTTGTAGTTCTAGATTTTCATAGTCAAAAGGATCTTTACTTTTCCATTCACCATACATTTGTCTGCCTGCCTGCCTATCTGTTCCCAATGCCTACCCACTCGCGAGGTCTACTGTTCGAAGAACAACTAGTTAATATTATAAACGAGAAAGTTTGTGCGCACGAAAGTTAGTTACTCTTTTATGCACAAACGGTATGTAGATACTTCAGGTCCTGGAATCACACATCATAATCAACCGTCAATACCGGCCGGTCAACCGTTTTACCGGCGTATATATTATGCCTGCCTCTCTGTTCCCAATGCCTACCCACTCGCGAGGTCTACTGTTCGAAGAACAACTAGATAAATAAGATAGAAATAGAATATATAAGAAATAGAAATAAGATTTATATATATATCTATATATATTAAAAGATTTATATATAATAGAAATAAGATTTATATATATATAGATATATATATAAATCTTATTTCTATTCTATTTCTATCTTATTTATCTAGTTGTTCTTCGAACAGTAGACCTCGCAAATAAATATATATATATATATATATCCTAGCTATCCGGGCACGGCTCCGCCCTCGCGTATGTTGGTTATCGCGCAAAAACATTAACCTTTTTTTGCGCAGGTGGATAAAAACGATCCTATGTTTTTTCTCGGGTCTCAAACTTCCTTTCTCAAATTTCCATACCAAATTTCATTCAAATCGGTCCAGTAGTTTTGGCGTAAAGCGTAACAGACAGACAGAGTTACTTTCGCATTTATAATATTAGTACTAATATACTCGTATTATACTATATTTTAATAAATAATTTTGTTATAGGTTTCCAAAATGTCTGGAATTCAGAGATCAGTGGATAAAGGCTGTGAGACGTGAAAATTGGGAGCCGACTAAATACTCCAGGTTATGTTCTAAATATTTTGAAAAATCCAGTTTTTTGACAGGGTTGTCAATCAAGAACTTAAAACAGATGCTATACCCGTAATTTTTGAAGGATATCCCAGATATTATCAGCCGTCAGCAGCCAAAAAAAGAAAACAAAAAATGAAAACCCGGAACTGACACCAAGGAAACGTAAAAGAATAGAAGCTAGTGGTGTTAAGAAAGATGATCTGCCTACAACGCCTCGGCGAGCACTGAATGTGTTGACATCTTTAACAAAAGTGCGGAGAACGGCATTGCGGCGTCTTAGACTCATAAAAACTTTAAGAGAAATTAAACTCAGAATTATTAAAAAAAATGCTAAGTTAATGAATATAATAAATGATTTAAAGAGCAGAGAATTACTAAATACTGAATCTTTAGATGTTTTATCTAGTATAGGAGACAAAAATAAAGACTTGCTTCTAAGGTTACAGAAAAAACAAACCAAAGCATCCCTTCCAAAAAAAGATTCACCTGAACTGAGAAAATTTGCCTAACTTTACAGTTTTTTGAAATGAAATTCTCGTGAGTTTCACACATATTTAAATATTATAAATAAAACCGGCAAAAACACTCACGTTGGGGATCGAATACGTCGACCCGGGTTTCGAGCATATCAGATACTCATCATCAGGGCGAGTGCACAGCTGCGTCTGCGAGCTCCCGACGGGCACTGCGGCGCGCGGCCCGCGCGGCTCGGCGCGATTTCGGCGCCGGCGGCAGCGGGGAGCTGGGTGGGGGCGGAGCGAGCCCAGCGGGTCGACGTATTCGATCCCCAACGTGAGTGTTTTTGCCGGTTTTATTTATAATATTTATTTACAGTTTTTGTCACCACGCACATATAAATACGTACGGACTTATTTTGATACTTGCTTACCCCATCCAAAAACCATAAGCAAATGGTATAAAGGCGTTGATTGTCACCCAGGCTTTACTAAAGAATCTTTTGAGACACTAAAAGCCAAATCAAAGGATCAACCAATAATTGGTGCATTAACTATGGATGAAATGGCTATTAGAAAATGTATCGAGTGGGATGGCCATAACTCTCATGGCTACGTAAATGTAGGAAACAATGTTGAAAATGATTGTATTCCGGTAGCCACTGAAGCACTTACGTTTATGGTGACCTGCTTAAATGGGTCATTTAAGGTACCAGTTGGCTATTTTCTGATAAATGGAATAACTAGTATGCAAAAAGCTAAACTGGTACGTCGCTGTCTAGATCTATTGAGTGAGTGTAATGTCACCATAGTTTCTTTTACGTTCGATGGCACTCCTAACAATATTGCGATGGCTAAACATCTTGGCTGCAATCTGGATCTGGAAAATCTTAAAACACAGTTTAAATATAATGGTTTTAAGATTTCTATTCTGCTTGATCCTTGCCATTGTTTAAAATTAGTACGAAACACTTTGGGTGATAAAAAAAAATCTATGATGATGGTGGCAATAAGATATCTTTTAAGTATTTTGAGTTTCTACATCAACTCCAAACTGAAGAACAGTTGCATTTGGCTAATAAAATAAGACAAGGACACATTGAGTACGTCAAACAAAAAATGAAAGTCAAATTAGCTGCACAACTCTTAAGCCAATCAGTGGCAGATGCATTATTATTTTGTCGGAATAAAATGAAACTTAGTGAATTTGCTGGCTGTGAAGCAACATGTGATTTAGTAAAAAATATAAATAATATATTCGATTTATTAAATTCGCGAAATCTCAGTATGGATACAAACAAGCAATCATACCTCGAAATCTTGGGAAAAGTTTACAACTAATACATGATGGAACTGAGTTAAAACTGAGAAAAATTAAAATTTGCTGATGGTACTCTGGTCGTAAACTCGCAAAGAAAAATTGGATTCATAGGCCTTATCATTTGCTTAAAGTCAATAAAAGATCTTTGCAGTTATTTGCTCGACCATGATAACCCCAAACTAAGCTTTATATGTACATACAAATTGTCCCAGGATTATCTCGAGCTTTTTTTTTGGTGCAATCAGATCAATGGGTGGCTATAACAACAACCCTCCCGCAAAACAATTTAGAACAGCGTATAAAAAGTTGCTAGTTCACGCCGAGTTTAAATTTGCGGAAGGAAATTGTATTCCTTTAGAGAAAATACATATCCTAAATTTCTCCAAAAAATCAGAATATGTTGTAAATATAAATAACTCTCTAGCAAAGCATAGAATGACAGAAGATTTAGAAGAGATGACTCAACAAGAGTACACATATAATGATGATCATTGTTACATGAATGACCCAAGCCAACTGACAGAATATGTCCAGGAAGTAATTTATATCATGGTTTGTGGTCAAAAGCTTACAAAAACAATTTTTTTGCGAAGATTGCTTAACAGCATTACAGGGCACGAAACAAGCTTCATTGACCTCTTTCAAAGACAAGGGAGGTTTACTACACCCAAGTAATGACGTATATTTTATATGCAAATTATGCGAAATAAATTTGCGAAAATGTTTGATATGTAACCACTAGTAAACTTAATAACAAAGATGTATATAAATTGATACGTGACGTAATACTGCAAGTAATGCAATCAAATAACTATGCAAATGTCTTTCAAACTTTAAATGAACACCAGTTTAGCTTTTTTGAAGATCATAAATATTTACTGATTAAATCAATCTGTGAAAAGTATTTCAAACTAAGAATTCATTACATGTAGAACGCAGTAGTAGGGAACAGTGTCAGAAACTTTTATAACAAATTAATACTCTTTAAAGGTCATTAACTCATTAGTAATTCTTAAGTCTCTGAGTCTATTTATTCTATTTTGAAAATTATTTTACTAATAGAAAGCTTGATCTTTGTGTGCTATGTTTTATTTTATTTTTACAACTAAACTTTATTGAAATCGATGAAGCAGTTTTTGAGTTACACTCCAATGACTGAAAAGTTTTATTCGATCTTGCTTGATTATATAAGTAATTGGCAGTGAATAAAAATCGATTTTAATCGAGCAAGGATCACTAAAATGGGTGAAAAAAATTTAACAAAAATATTGAGCCGACTTCAACACTCAAAAGTATGAAAGTATAAATAGTACCGACCTCGACAAGTTATGTCGAGGTCGGTACTATGCGCACATTATTGTGATAATAGGTAAGTTTTGGACTATCATGGTACCGACTTCAACAAGTTATTTCATACTTTTAAGTGTTGAAGTCGGTTCAAATTTTTAGTTAATTTACTTTTTTACTAAATAAAATATAGCACACAAAAATAATCATTTACTAGGTAACGCAGTCTACAACTATAATGGTCACATATTTTAAAGTGAATTATTATTAAACATAAGATCCAATGTAATTTCGTTAAATAAGTTTATCTTAAATGAAACTATGTTCTCAAAAACTGAATAAAAAGAAATTCCAAAATGTATCGTAAATTGTTTTCTTATTAACAATTTCCCAGTGTGTACTACATATATTTGTGCACCTTTTTATCGATATGTTCTACCCTAGTGATCACTTCCCTACTCACGCACATTCTAGCCTTTCTAGACACTCAAACTAACATAAAATGGACACGCTATCAAAGCTATCACTCCGTCCATTGTGATACATCGTCCTAGATATATTGTATGTTAACGGGTTGTCAAACAGAGACGAATCACTTAGCATACCATGGATTCACCGTGCGGGTGCCGGGTCCATAGCGTTGCAGAGGAAGAGGCTTGAGGGGCCTGGGGCTTGCAACCCAGGTGCAGGGTTAAGAGGCCTCTTTACAATGCATCAACGCTCCCCTCCCCGCTCAAGCCTCCTCCCCTACCTAACCAAATTTGGTAAGATCCTACTAATGCCGCCTTAGATGCCGATACACGTTTGCTGCTAGTAATTGCCCGTAATCGAGCAATTATTCTAAGATTAAGAAATCGTAAAGAAACATAAAATATGGCTTTTAAAATAGTTTTGGGCGTACCTACCCACAATATTTTCTCTAATAATTAATAAGATGGTACACGAACATAATTATATTAAGGGCCCGTTTCAGAATGTCCTAATAAAGTTTCGGGTGATTTCGCAGACACTGGTCAAATCCTTGTTTGGTCATATGCTGTAAAAGTCAAAAGCTTAATTTGTCAATTTCGCAATTCGTCAAATCCTTTATTAATCATATACTTTGCAAGTCAAAAGCTTAATTTGTCATTATCGCGATTCATCAATTCAATTATTCGTCAAGACTTCTACACGTCAAATACGTGATTTATCTTGTCATTGTGAGATCGAACACTAAAGTGCTTAATCTTTGATTAACCCTTTAGTGAAGCAACCTCTTATTTGTTTATATTATTCCAAATACGAAATATTTAAATGAATACCTACCATTTCAATAATGGTTCTTCAAAATTGAATGCCAAAATGGACAGCATAATTAGAGTATTTTATTGTCTATTATCTGATAAAAACTAGATTACTTATGAAAAAATATTTCAGATAAAAATAAAATAGTAATTTATGCAACTGTCATATAATTGAGGGTATTAAATCATGAGTGTAGTTTTTTGAAACGAGCCGCAGGCAATCTTATCAAAATAAGATTACACGAGTGTTTCAATACCTAATTTTATATGCAGTTGCATACACTACTTTATTTAAATTCATGGCTATAGGTAGCTACATTAAATAAAATGCAATGTAAAAACCAGCGCTTTGCGCGCTCAGCGCGCTCACCACAGATAATGTGAACTTAAAATGAATTGAAACCTTGGTCGGGACACATTGTACTTTAATAATTAAAAAATTGTTTTAAAGCATTGTTTTGTTAGGAGAATAATGCTTTAATTTATTTTTTTAATTTTGCTAAAGAAGTATGTATAAATAATATATACCAATGAAGGTCAGTATTTCATTTCATAATTAGAATATTACCGAATGAGATTATATAAAAATATATATATGTGATTATGAACTAGCGATTATGAACGCAGTAAAGATTAAACACTTTTGACAAACAAGCAGTTAAGATTTTCTTTCCAGATGTGCGTGAAAAAATTATGTTTTTTTAATTGTTCGCAAGCCACGGGAATTATTATATTTGACAGTGGTTTTCTAGGATAAAATCGGATTAAAGGTTTAGTAGCAAAATTGAAAACAATAAATATTTATTTCAATTTGTAAATTATAAACTCGCGGTATGATCATTTGGTAAAACAATTACAGGTCGGAGCACGCAATATAAAAAAAATTGAAAATAAGGACATGATTTAAGATGCTAAAGTTGAAATACTAATAAATAATCTATTAAAGGGCCAAAAATTACTATACAATGCTTAAAAAAATATATTGGATAAAGTTGGTCCATATTTCTTTCTAATAACATATTAAGAAGTTTTGAGTTCATAAAAACTACATGTTTTACTAGGTTTTAAGGAAGGTGTAAGTAAGGTTTTGAGTTATTGAAAAGCTTTCAATTTTACTGTTATTTTAATCCAATAAAATAATACACATATTTGATTTTATTTTCATCTTGACTGTCCCAAAGCGTGCTTGACAAAGAGCTCACTTGACGAATAAAGAATAAGTACATTTAAGAATTTGACGAATCAAGTATTTGACAAATTTAGGTTTGGATCAGTTTCTGGTTTGACAAATCGAGGATTTGTCTTGTCTATAATTTGACAAACAAAGATTTGACGAGTATATAATTTGACAAATCAATGATTTGACCAGTGTCTGCGAAATCTTTCGGGTTGCTATGCAACACATAAAATAACTGAATGATAAAAATGACAGTTGACATGCAGCGCGTTTCAAGCTTTAACCGATGGATAGGCTAAATCGATAACTGTGAAACGCAAAGATAGTGTTTTATTTATTAAATATGTTCTGGGTAGTAAAACCGGAACTTACTCGAACATTCTGAAACAGGCCCTAAGTACCAATTACTGTAATAAATATGATTACTGTAATTAAAAACTACTACATAAGTATACTACTGACGTCCACGTG
Source organism: Plagodis dolabraria (assembly GCA_963854805.1). Taxonomy (NCBI): domain Eukaryota; kingdom Metazoa; phylum Arthropoda; class Insecta; order Lepidoptera; family Geometridae; genus Plagodis; species Plagodis dolabraria. The sequence continues at coordinate 16,040,656 of OY978440.1, read as the reverse complement.
ATTATATAATTGCTGCACGTTAGATGCTCAACAGGATGCTAAAACATCCTGAGTAGGGAATTGAATCCCGATCTCGAGAGATCTCGTGTCATTTTTCAAGATCAATCCCTAAGCACAACATAACTAGAACTTGACGGGAATGGGGCGCCGTAGTCAGTGACGATACACGCGTCCTCTCGGCTGCAAAAACAAGACGACTCTCAAGAGGAATCACAAGAGACATTGAGATAATCTTAGTGCTTTTTGCTTGTGTCTAAGAGTTTAGATAGGTTAGAGTAACTCATAAAGTAAGAGATGGATCTAAATGTGGAGGAACGAGGGGAGTTTTTCAAAGTTTGTCAACCAGTGTTGTATCAGAGAGGGCATTTTCAGCTGCTTATTAGACGTTTATCTGACACTCTATAATCTTTGTTTATTTAGGTAGCTATTTCCAAAATCACACTAGAACCAGACTTTTTCCGCATTTGACAGGCACCAGGCCCACCTGATGTTAAGCAGTTACTTTTGCCTATAACAGATGCATTTCTTCACATATAAAATAAATTTGGCTATAAATAAATTAAAAACCGGCAAAATAATTGTTAGACACAGCCTTGAAATTATTTGCCTTTACTGAATTAAGGTCATTATTATGTCATCATTATTATTATTATGCTAAACGTTCTCTGTAACTTTTTTTAAATATATGCATTTGCCGTCATTATCTTTGTGCCTTTGTCACCTTTTACATAAAATACACATTTTACATCGGTTTTTACCATGGTACAATAATATACTACGCCAGGTATTACACTCCGAGACCGGATGTCACGAACCCAGACACAGGCATCATTATCACTTCAATCAACGATTCTCAAACTTTATGCCTAATGTGAGGAAATTCGGGGGCAGTAAGTAAGTTGTGCCGCCGCGTTCCACATCATGCAACTTTCGATAATTTTGTCCACATTTTGCGTTTCTTTAGCAACGATTGTGATTTGTGTGATCGTTTGTAACTGTTTTCTCCCCTGTTCTGTTTCGGCTAAGAACGCTAAGAATGCGACTAAAATTTTGTCCATTCCACGTTAAAGAGTAAAAGATGGTAAAAATGTTATATCTGTCAGTTGTGACAGCCTTGAGACATGAATCGTACATAATGCTTTCACACGATTCTGGACGGGCCGTTCTCTCTTGCCCTCGCTGCTGCAACATCAGATTCCAGTGACTGCGCACCTGGTTGGTTTATTTATTTATTATTTAAAGAATAAGCAGCAAGAATATTTTCGTCAAAAAATAAATAAGATGAACACAGTGTGTTTAACACTAACTACTCAAGTTAGGAGAAACAAAATATACCAAATATTTGTTTATTGAAAAAAATAATTGGGAGCTTTTGTTGTTCTTTGTAAAATCGGTCAAATTGTTGTAACTAACATCGAGCTGTTCCACATACCAATATCTCTTACATATTCTTATAGGAATTAAAAACGTATTTGTTTTACTCCATTTGGTGCACATGCTTCTGGGAGAACCCTAAAGACGAACGTCGCGTTGTTGATTGGTAAGCGATCGGCCTAAATAATCTAGCTCAGTGAAATGGCACCATTAAAATGAGGTTATCACAATCCGTAGTTACCTACTTGCTGTTGGGCTCAAACAGATGACAAAGCAAAACATATTACCTGGTTGAGTTGTAGTGACATACTATAAGATAGACACTTACGTCTGTATTCTTTATTGGAGTCTGTAGCAAATGTGTGGTAAATTGGACCGATGATTTCGTTCATGCCCTGCACGTATCCCTGGCCCGGGTTCAACTTCGCGTACAGGAACAGCATACGTTCCACCACCTCCCAGTGCGCCTCGCACCCTTCGTTCAGCGGAACGTAATCCCCGTTTGATACACTGTCCGACCGGCGAATTTCGTTGCTTAGCTGGAATCAGATAGATTATGGTCATCTTCCTCTCCATAACTTTTACTAAATAAGACTCATGCACATATTGTTTTAATTATTTACTTGGTTTGTTTAAGGCTAGATTGCTCGTAGCGCTTTCCATACAAATGTAAACTCTTTTGCAATTAAAACGGGCACTTTAGATTTTTTCTCTACTTCAATGAAGAAGAACAAGAAATAGGTTTTGTTAATTTGACGATGTATTGGCATGTTTTTTAAAGCATCCTGGCATGATTCTTTACGTTCCAAATTTAAAATTTGAAATTATTAAAAGAAAAATAATGATTATTGTGGATTATTCTAAAATTGCTTTACTAATGGCGCGAATTGCTGAAACGATTTTTAACTGATTACGATATTTTAAAACTTATTGGATATTTTCTGCAAATTAAACAATTTAATCTTTCTTTTTACATTAAATATCTACCACTTTTTGATATGAGTGATAAAGCGATAAGGGCCGGTAAAATTATAGCCCTACTTGAAGAAGGTTGTTCGCAAACTTACGTGTCTCAGCGGCTAAATGTGAGTCGTTCAACTGTCCAGAGGACTTGGCAACGGTATCAAGAGACTGGTTCGGTCAAAAGAAGACCCGGTTCGGGAAGAAAACGATGCACAGAACCAAGAGATGACCGCTTTTTGGTGAGTCAGGCGTTGCGTAATCGTAAGGCGTCAAGTGTGGACCTGAAGAAGAGCCTTGAAGAAGTAAGAGGAGTAGAAGTTAGCTTGTGGACGGTCAGGAGGAAGTTTTTGGCTGCCAATATCAAGAGTTACCGCCCAGCTCGGGGCCCTAAATTACTCCGTGAGCACCGTGCTGCTCGACTTCAGTTTGCTCGGAACTGTGCTTCATGGAATCTGGAGGACTGGAACAAAGTATTATTTTCTGATGAAGCTAGAATCTCTTTGTGTGGAGAGGACCGATGTCGGCGAGTGCTGCGAAGACCACGGGAACGCTATGCGGAAGTGTGTTTCGAAGAAATCACTCCTTATGGGGGAGGCTCCGTTATGATTTGGGCAGCAATTAATTCGACGGAGCGTACGGAGTTAGTTTTCATAGAAAATGGAACATTAAATGCACACCAGTACATAATGGAAGTCCTAATTCCATATGCACAACCCACATAGACTGCGCTTGGGGAAGATTCCATTTTTATGAACGATAATGCTCGCCCGCACCGTTCTGGCGACGTGGAAGCGTACATGCAAGAAGTTGGGATCCGTCGTTTAGATTGGCCAGTTCGAAGTCCTGACCTCAATCCAATTGAGCATGTGTGGGATGTTCTAAAGAGACGGGTAAGATCAGTGCAACCTGCTCCACAAAACATCAGGGAGCTAAAAAGAGTCATTGCAGAAGAGTGGGAACGTATTCCTCAAAACGTTATTAAAAACATCGTGGAAAGCATGCCCAGAAGGATTCAAGCTGTGATTTTGGCAAGAGGAGGTCACACTCGTTATAAGGTTCTTACATTTGTAACTTTATTTAACAAAAAAAATATAAAAAAAACTTGTCGTTATTGCCGACCACTTCTTATTGTTTGGGCGTGTACATCGATTTTAAATAATCCATCGTTATTTCTTTTAGTTGCTCGAATTCACTTCACGCGCATTAATTTACACGATTATAAGTATACAGACTACGTCAAAGAAATAAATTTCATTTAATTAACTAAAATCGACCTTAGAACGTAAATTTCCTTAGGTGCCCGTTTTTTTTTTGCAAAAGAGTGTAGTTATGTCATATTTTAAATATTCAGTGTTCAAACTCTATGAAACTTTGGATGTTCTTGAGCCTAATAGTTATGCTTCTGGTTTGCCAGATTTCCGTTAAATTACGTCTGATCGTTTTGTATGAGAATTGTTATTTTGATATTTTAAATAATAAATCGAAAAATTAGCAAACCAGAAGCATATATATTAGGCTCAGCAATATGCATAAATAACTTTACCGAGTTTGTACACTTGGTATTTAAAATATGTCGAAACTACGTTTGTATGGAAAGTGTTCTGTACACTCTACTCTTCATTAAATACCTTTTTTTACCACTAAAATTAAGACAGTGGTCGAAAATCTGTGCCTAAAAGACGACATAACAAAATACAGCATACAGCTTATAAGTAGAACACTTAGTAAGTTTTGCGAAACTAAGAAAAGTGTTACACTAAGCACTTTTTCAATGAAATTTTAATGTACTCTTTGTTCTCTGTACCTTAAACGTATTAATTTATATTAATTTATGTTACCTTTTGACTAAAATTCATTCGCGTAAAGCGCCGTCGGGCTACAACGCTTTAGGTCTAAAACGCTTTGTGACTAAAACGCTTTTGAACTAAACCGCTTTCGGACTAAACATCTAACTAAAACAACATAAATATTTATACTACATTTGGATGAGAAAAAGCTGTAGTATTATAAATTACTGAATGTATGGGTATTTAATGAAATCCTACATAGTTTAAAAATAGTTACTTTTATTACCTTGACAGTAAACCCTTTTTTTTTTTTTTTTTTTTTTTTTTTTTTTATTTATTAACAAAATCCACAGCTCTTAGAGGTAAACAATAAATCATACTTACTCAACCGACAGCCAATAACGGATTTACATTATATGTTGTAATATGTAAGTCGACAAGTCATCAAGAACATAAATAATAATAATAATAAGCTGTAAAGTTGTACATCACAAAAATTTAAATACAATCATAAAATACATAATACTAATTGTTTATTACATAAGTATGTGTAGAGTGAGTGGATATGGTTGTGGAGTGTAAGAAAAAAGCATCAATACTTTTTGGCAAAGGCATGTAGTTTTGTAGAAGTGTGAGAGTGCTTACTTTAATAACACCAAGGTCGCAAAAAAAAAACGAGCCTGGGTATTAGAGAGCCTCATATGTGTGTGGTGTATTTTATGTGTGACTTCCTCTTGATAATACTAGTCTCGTAAGAGTCTGGGTACAAGAAGAAGACCATGGATGTACGCATGCATGTGTGATGTGCGCAGGAGGGTGTGTGTGTGTGTGTCTGTGTGTGTGTGTGTGTGAGAGAGAGAGAGAGGTTTTTGTGTATGTGTGTAGATTTGAAGTCTATAAAAGGTGAAGGTGAAGAATAATAGAATTTGTAACATAGATGTATTTATGTAATATTTTTAAATAGTTATAGAAAAGCAAGATCAAATATTGTGTATATTCATTATTTTAAGAATCTCACGCTTAAAGACACACCTGCTGCAGTGGAAAATATCAACTGAATCAAACATTTTGTTATAATTTCTGTGCATTCTGCTAACAAGCAAATTTTGAGTGTAATTAGTTTTTGTGAGTGTAGACGCAAATAGCTTTGTATGTCTTGTTCTATATATAGGGCAGCAGAACTTTAAGGTTTTTGATATTAATTCTGGACTATCAATGTACCCATTACATAAACCATGTAGGAATGACATGTCACATAGAACACGTCGGTTTTTTAGCGTTATGAGATGATAATGACTACAAGATTCTTCATAGTCTCTAAAGCCACGATAAGAGCGATAATTTAAATGTTTTACAAATTTTTGTTGAATATTTTCAATGCTCTGGATGTATGTAATATACTGTGGATTCCATATGTTACTGCAGTAGTCTAATATGCTTCTGACATATGAATAATAAAGGATTTTTAAGCAAGTCACGTCAATGAAGGGGCGACTTACTCTTAATATAAATCCTAAACTTTTGTAGGCTTTACTCATTACAGTAGCTATATGATCAGAAAATAATAATTTTTCGTCCATCATTACCCCTAAGTCTCTAGTTGATATCTTTTTGCTGATTTTTACTCCATCAATTTCGTAATTAAATATTATTGGGCTTCTCTTTCGAGTAAATGAAACGAAGTGACACTTACTTATATTAACTCCAATGCGATTATGTGTATAGTAAATACTAAGTCTATTAAGGTCTTCTTGTAGTTTAACACAGTCGTCTGAACTTCTAATTTTCAAATATATTTTAGTGTCATCAGCATACATGAGAAACTTTGCATAACGAAAACACTTACCCACGTCATACAAGTAGGATACATATAAAAGGGGTCCCAAAATGGAACCTTGTGGTACACCAGATAGAATTTCAACAAAATCGGAGCAATAGCCCCCCACAACAACTGCCTGAGACCGGTTACGCAGGTAAGATTCCGTCCATCTTAATAAATTTCCACGTATACCAAGTTTAAAAAGCTTTCGCAAAAGTATGACATGGTCTACACGATCAAATGCTTTTTCAAAGTCCGTGTAGACCACGTCTACCTGTGATCCTCCTTCCATATCACCACCAACATCTTCAACGAAAACCCCTAAATTAGTTACCGTTGATCGGCCTTTTATAAATCCGTGTTGCTCAATAGGAATTGATGTGGATATAATGGGATATATATGGGAGTGAACAACTCTTTCAAACATTTTACTCAGGACGTTAAGAATTGAGATCGGACGATAATTCTCTACTGACGTCTTCAATCCTTTCTTATAAACAGGAACAATATGTGCTTTTTTCCATTCATTAGGGAAATATCCCTCTCGAAGACATCTATTAAAGATCAGTGTGATAGGGACAGTAAGAGATTGAGCGCATTTCAATAAAAATATAGGCGGGATTTTGTCACTTCCTGCACCTTTGGTAACGTCTAAGCTTTTCATCATTTTCAGTATAGTATCTTCATTAACACAAATTGAATGAATATAAGTGTTAAGTTGATTACTGTCATCTAATTGATTGAAAGAATACTGGGGTGCCGGATTACAAAAATTCCCTTGAAAGAACATGTTAAATGCAGAACAGATATCAACTTGTTTGTTGAAGATGCTGTCACCAAGCGTCATTTGCTGTGGGTAGGAATAGCAATTGTTTCTTCTTTGTTTAACATAGGACCAAAAGTATTTAGGATGGCTTTTTATTTTATCCTGGGCAAACTTTTGATAAGTTTGATAGCACTCACTTTGCATTATTTTTTGTTTCATCCTTAGGTCAGCGAAGTCAGCATAGTCTACTGGATTATTGTATTTTTTCCAATCACTATGTTTTTTTGACTTTTCTTTAATTAAACTAATTAAAGGCCTACTGTACCAAACAGGATAAACAAAACTACCAGAAATACGGGACTGTGGCACAAAAGTTTGTATAATGTTATATAGGATAAAGTATAGCTGACTTATTGCCATATCAATATTGATCTCATTTTCTATAAATGACCAATCTTGTTTACTAAGAGTCTCATTAATAACCGCATAATCGGCACGCTTATATTGATAAATTATACGAGGCATAGGTTTTAGTAGAGGTATCAGTAAATCTGACGCTATGAAGCATAAGGATGGATGAAAAGAGTCCTCCTTAACCAGCGACGATACAGATCTGTGCATAGTCATCGGAAAATCAGAGAAGATAAGATCTAATACATTGCCACGACTATTAGGTATCGTGTTATATTGAGATAGTCCTAAGAAAGAAGTCTGTGCTATAAGATCAGACGCTGAATCCTGTATTTCAATCGAACCTTTCTTAAGTACCACTGGTTCACTTGAATTCCAGTCGAGACATGATAAGTTAAAGTCCCCTGCTATTATAAAATGATCCCTAGGAGCCACAGAGCTTATCATTAATATAACTTCACAAAACAATTTAATACGGGCTGGTATTGCAGAATCTGGAGGAATGTAAACAGCGGCAATGTGTAAGTTATGAGATGAACCAAGAGAATGCCCAGGGATAGTAGCCCAGATACACTCAAGGTCGTCTCGTTGCCATTCAGGCCTAGACCGAGCTTGTAAGTGGTTATCACATAAAAGCATTACGCCTCCTCCAAGAGATCCTCGATCTTTACGAAATACATTGTATTTGGGATTACAAAGCTCAGCGTCAAATATACCTTCGTGAAGCCACGTCTCCGTAATCATGAAGATGTCATGGTCAAGTAATAATAGATTACTGTAAAACTCGTTGGTTTTCGTCCTGAGTCCTCTAACATTCTGATAGAACAGTTTTAATTTTTTACTATCCATTTTTATTCATAAAAATATATTCAAACAGTTGAACATTAATGATGAGTTGTAAAAAATAATATTTCAGGCGTGCCTGAATCTTGTAGCAAGTAGTGAGATAATGATTAGCCTTTTCTATATTATGAACTTTCAAGGTGATATTCTTCGTATTAATGAAAATATTTTTGTATGGTGTGTGTGTGTATGGAATGAGTTGTAAACTATTGTTAAAAGGTATGTGTAACCTACAAATATGTATCGTGTGCTTTGTATTTTTTGAATTAATATAAACAGTGCATGTACTCGCGCAATGTAATATATAATATTTACAAATATCATGTATCCTGTGTGTATCTGTAAAATGTGTTGAACAGGTATTTTATAAGAGGCTAACATGATATAGGTATTTACCATTATGGTAGTGGTAAATAAAGTACATATTAAGATTTTTCGAGATTCTACAGGATTAATATAAATCCTCAAAAACTTTCTAAAACAATCTATACTTATACAATCTTGGTTAGATCTGCTGATGAGTTTATTGGAACTGGAGGCGAATTTTCGTTTCTTCGCACAAAAATGCGGCAGTTTTTTGTCCATATATACATATAACCAGCTTCTTTAGCCCTTTGCTTACATGCTCCCAAAAGCATTTTATTATCTTTAGTTAAGTGCTCGTTCACAAATATTTTATGTGCGTCACCTCCAATTCCTACATCTTTTGTTGTCATATCGCGATTTTTACGAGCTGCTGCAATCATCTGATCCTTGAAAACACGCTGTCTCAGCCGCACGACAATGGGACGAGCATGAGATGCACTCACGGTACGCCGCGGCTGGACTCGATGGGCAAACTCAATGTCGGAAGGTTGAATAGTCACTCCAATGTGCTCGGTAACTTTCATGACAAGGTCAGTAGTTGTCTCACCTTTTTGCTCAGGAATGCCTGTTATTTCCACATTTTGAATTCTCGCCCATTGCTGCTGTTTAAGGTTTTCTTCCTCCAATAGCTGCAAACTTTTCTTCAGTGACTTATTTTCCTCCTTGAGCCCCTTTATTTCTGACACAGAATTTCCAAACAACTGCTTAAAGTCAGATAGTTCCTTGCGAAGATCATCATACTGCTTGCAGACGTAAGATAAGGAAGCCTGAAACTCAGCACACTGGCCATTGATTACCTTCAGCTGGCCATACAACTCATGGACAGAAGAATCGACCACAGATTTCAAATCGTGTTTCATATCTTCCCTCCACATTTCCCTGACTCTTTCCTCTGTAATGAAAGAGCTCGAAGCAGGTGATTTTTTACGAACAGTGACGTTACCGACACTTGTCACTGTAGATGTATCATATGATTTTCCATGGACAACCCTTGACGGAGAAACAGGACGCTGGAGATGGGTCGAACGCACAGGTGTGTCACTGTTATCTTTTTTTGGGCGTTTGCATATACACTCTGGACATAGCCATTTACGTTTCTTCTCTTCATTGAAAGATCTAAATCGCTTCGGCGAAAGGTTGGCGCACTGTAGATCATATTTTTGTTTACATTCCTTGCAACTCATAAAATCTTTCTGATGCAGTGACCCACAGCAACCAACACAGGTACTCTCGTTATCGGCCATGTCGCTGATAAACAATACTAGCTAGTTTTAATGCGTGTTCAGTTACAATCCGTGCAGTAAAATAACGTTCAAATAGATGTTAAGTACACAAGACAGCGTTGCACGGCGAGTACGTCACAGCAGCGGGGCGCTTGCGAGTTGTCCTAGGTCAGGAACGAAATGCCGGCAGCAGCAATTTTAGTAAATGTTTTTGCTAATAACTCACTTGTTTATTTATGCTTATATGTTCCACAACCACCAAAATATAGCTCATGAACACAGCCACACAACAATGTATAACACTTCTAATAAATATCACTTTAAATACAACTTTAGCAATAAAATATCCGAACAAACAAGCAAATCGTTTATGTTGTGACTGTTGTCGACGGTAAATTTCTTTATTATTTAAGGCCTTTTGAACAACATGTTCATGTCAGCCCTGTAGTGACCTTATCATTAATATTAGCGTAAAATAACATTACCCTGTGAGTGTAAACTTTTAAAATAATGCAATTCTTTACTTAAGCCTGCCCCGTGGCAGCGATACGTAATTCTGGTTCGTTTTATCCCTTCCTGTATCTTTATTTTTTAATTTTGAGTTAAGTAATTAATATATATTATATTTAAGGATTCATTCTATAAATCATACACTTTGGAAACGCGATTACTTAAAATTTTCTCTATAGAAAAAAACCCAAAGCTACATCTAAAAAACGAAATAAACCCTTAGTACGGCGTAAATACTTAACGGAGAGTCATCCGTATTTGAATAAGAATAAAAACAACATGTTTTCTATAACGTATACACATAACATTTTTCAAATAGTTATTTGTTTTTATTATACGAAGGAAATACTCAAATTCACGCATGTTCCGCCCATTTTAGTAAGAGCCACGATGCTTTGTCCCTATCCGCTTTAGTAATTCTTCGGCCGTCGGACAGGGACGGATGCTGTTGGCGTGCTTTACTTACGCACACATACGCAGCGCGCCTAAAAAGCTCTGTGCGCCCTTAAACTGAATGAAAAGGCTAATTTATATTAAATTACATCCAATTTCTTTTTATTTTGAATTTCTTTTTGAGAAATAGGATGATATATTAGCTTTTCCATTTATTTGTTGTGCCTGGAATATACATCTATTTTACTTCTTATATTTCCTTCAAATAAACTTTACTTTAAATTCAGATTTTGCCATAGCGCGCCACTCTTCTCAATTTATACAAAAAGGGGTAAATGTTGGTTTCCACTTTATTCTGAAATTTAATTGACTGTGCCATTCTTCTAAACTGTCATTTGTTCTATGTACCCATTTGCACAACTAATAATTTCAGGGAGTCGACTCCACTACTTCGGTTTCAAAATTGCTAATTATTTCCCAATTTTGATCTTTCAATTGCCAAATTATTTGCCAAACTACAGTGCTGTGGTGGGAGTAGTGCCAGATTCGCACATATTTTAGTTATTTTGTGTCCTTTGCTTGTTGTTAAAACACCTACTTTCTTGTCATTTTTCCATATTGCCTTTGAATAATGGTAAATACAACCAGTAATAACTACGCCTGGGAAGATCTGTAACGACTGGATTTGAGCAACTTCATAATCGCTTTTAAATTTCATGGCCTTAATGCCAAAATGATCTCTAAAGTATTTCCTGGTATTCATAATTTTGTTTACACCGCTTCTATTTTTAATCAAGGAAGGATTGCCGTGTCCTCTCTTTCAAACAAGCTATAAAAAAACTCTTTCTAAATCTTTGGTATACTCTCTTCTCTATTAAATACACTTCCATTATACAATCTAAAATTAGCATAGAATTATACCTCTGCACTAAAATTAAATAAAAATATGCAAATACCTTAACAACACCAAGCCCTATTCGCTCAACGGTGGCATACTTGAGTGCCGATTGTTCAACCCTTTTGTGCAATCGCTTAACACCGTTGCTGTTCACTATCTGAAAAGTTAAAAAGAATATTTGAGATTCAAAAACAATGTAAATATTTAATACTGAAGTTTGCACAAGATATTTTGAACTTTCGCCTGTCTAATCTCTATCTACAATTTTACAAAATATCATTCGCCAGGACTTAATAGTGTATTCCAGCAGTTATTTCTGAGAGCCAATTTCACTACTAAGGGTGCGTTTCCAGCAGAGGTGTGCTAGGAAGATGAGCCATTGTACGAGGAAAAATCCTACTCATGCTGCGCTCAGCCAGGTTAGGAAATTAAAGCCATTCTAATAGTGTTTTTTCCTCACAGCATTTAATCTTCCTTGCACATTTCTGGTGGGTCTGGTGTGTTCAGCTTTAGCTTGCTTTCCATCGTTGGACATATCATAAATTACATATAAGCAAAAGTAATCAAAGTATAATCAGTGACTTGCAGAAAAGGATATATGTATATTTTATATTGCACATACTACAACGAAAATATGTTAAGGTGACACATCGCAATATATTTTGGTCATAATGATTCATTTCTGTTATGTTCGAGAACTTGGCATGAGAATTTTGAAGCATTTACGAGTATTATAATGTTCCCATGTACCAGGTGGTAGGTTTCTTTAGGGACAGTCCGTCTAGGTCGGTACCAACGCAGTGGCAGATATTCTGCCTCCAAGGAGTAGTGTGCGAACGCTACTGTGTCGAAACCGTGAATGGCACTGTAGCAAGTGAAATTCTGGGCGAACTGCAACTAATGAACGTGCCGCTTACCATCAGGCCGGCGACATATCTTAACTTGACTTGACATTAACAAAGCCCTTAATGACCAGAATTAGCAGTCCATGAAAGAACAGAAAAAATTATGGCATTAGGTAGATACATGAAGCGGTTAAGGTTCCGTGGTTGTGACACCAGCTGGCAGATCAGACGGTCATGTGTTCGAAACACGAGCTTAACCTCCATAGGGAATATGGCGCGCCTGCATAGCTATCACTTTCAAATAGAAAATTTGTCGCAAATTCTATTAAAGTAGTGTTCCGGCTGCTGTCCTTAAGAGCCTTAGTTTCCATTTTATGAACAGCCTAATTACCTTCAATACCCATACATTCGCAATATATTTACAGACATAATAATACTGCACAAGGGTAAACTATTGTGCACAGTAATAAATGACATTTAAAAATTATAAAATTACGGAAAAATTATAAATAACCGTGTTAATGTAATTAACAACATTTCGCACATAACCAATGACACAATAGATACAAGCCTGGGCCACATCGCACGTTAAAAATATGAGATCATCATGACATAAGATATTCATGAAAATTACAGCAGCATATGTTCTTAAATGGATACATTGTCGTTCGAAGCTCAGCTTATGGTGAAGTGCTTATTCCATTAGAAATCCATTTCTGAAAAGCAAGTTTTCTTAACGACGCGACGACGTCTTGGTAGTCTTCATTGTCATTAGCACAGCCGTACAGGGATTTCGACTATGTTCCTGATTGATTGTCAGGGAAGCCCAGTTTAATTATTATCGCCACGAGTGATATAACAGAAAATATCCTGTTTCTTTAAGCGGACCTATGGGTAGGAGAATTATCACGAATTGCGATCGATAGCTTACTCATTTTCGCCCATTTTTACATTCTGTATAGTTCTAATGTGATTTACTGCCTAAACCTTTAGCAATGTAAGATTTAGGTTTTCTCGTTACCAAATATTATAAAAGAATCACAAAAATTCGTCATATAAGTAGCTCATAGATATTACAAATATTCGCTTTAGCTATGTAATGGCAAGCTGTCCATAATAATTAAATCAAACGTCATATAACCGTTAATATTAATCCCGGCGTTAATAACTGGTTAACATCATTAGGTTATATATGATTTCTTTTTGATTAAAGAACCATAGACCATATACGAGGAGAGTTCAAAGTATTATCAGTAAAAATATAAAAGTCATATTGTTTAAGGGTAATTTAATTTTCTGACTTCTGGATCTCGTTACACTTCTGGCAACGCGAGCCGCCTTGAGCTTTTCATCGTAGTCGACGCTAAAGGTGCCAGGTCTGGGCTTTAAGGTGGATGACTGATCTCTTGGAATCCACAATCCTGAATAGCAGCCTTGGCAACGCCCGACGAATGTACCGACGTGTTGTATTGAAGGAGCAAGACACTCGCGACACAATAGTACATTGTTCACCGAGAGGAGAAAGTGACCGATTACTTACTCGGGTTTCGCACTTTCTCTCGAGTGATACATAGTGCTTTATACTACACCTACCTTTTATTTTACTTTTCTACGAAAACTGAATCCTCAAACAACACACAAATTGAAAATGGCGTCAATGGCGTCTGCAATTTTCACATGTTCTTTTTTCAAATTGTTTGACACCATCCAACACACAGCTAGTGGCCAGTGTCATTTTGCGAACTTGGAGATAAAAACTCACTGTAAAAACTTTTTTGCTTTTGATATTTAGGTTACCAGCGCATAGTCTTACCCAAAATTAAAAAAGAAAAACCACGTAAGAAATGGATTTTCATACACTTTTCTCTCCCGCTCAGATGCGTTTTCTCTCCGCATATTTGTTCGATATGCAATGACGTACTTTCTATCGTAAATTTGATAAAGTATCAAGGTACTTTCCGAGCAGGTGTAGTATAAAAAGTTTTATTTCGTTAATAGCTTTACATTACGCATAGGTTATGGTTTCGTAAGATGCTGCGGTCGTAATTTGGCCTTTCTTGATATATTCCTGTATCTTGGAAGTTGGTGGCTTTGTTACATTAGATAACCAAAATCTCTTTCGTGTCATAGACTACTGTGGCCATGTCGCTTATCGATTGCGTGACTTTTTGACCCACTTCATTGACTCATGTTGTGAAAAACTAGGATTCATCTCCGGTAATGATACGATTGGAAACACTGATAGGATTTTCTTTGCATAACTTTAAAATCTCTTTACGACATTCAATTCACTGATGTTACTTCGATAATGTGACTATTCGTGGCCCCCATCTTACACTGCCTTTTAAGAGGTTCAACCAGGAGGTACCCATGGGTAGCCTGGTCATCTCTGATAATTTATTAATTATTATTAGAGCATCTTAGAGTACAAGTTTCTTGACATTTTTTTCTCCTCCCTACCCTCAGAAAAAGAGCTGTGTCGAAATTGTGTCGTATTTTATTATTTTAATTAATATTGTCTAAAAATCGTTATTTATCCTCTGAAATATAATTTGTGGTTAATCTCGCGTCTGTGAAGTGAAATTAGTTTAAAACTGATTTACGACTTTTCAGAAGACTTTTAAGACGACTTAATTGAAAACAACTTGGTGCAATGTGATGGTTGCAAGTACTCAAATCACGCCAGGATGCCATATCAACACTGATGAGCAAAAGTAAGACCAGACAAGAGGTAAGATTTTATGATGATAAAACGCCTTTACAAAGAGAACAACTTAACCGCCTGCGTGAGGTACTAAAAACAAGAATAGATAAGGGTGAAATCAATTTAACGATAAAGTACATAAAAGGTGCACCTAAAATAGCACAAAAAATCTAAATTACGACCCTAGAATCCATACCATGACTTTACTTTTATGTATACAAATCTTTTCTCATTGCCTCCTAAATTTAATCTTTTCCTATTGCATGTGAGCTCATTAAACCCATCGATAGTAATAGTTACAGAGACCTGGTTAAATAGCAGAGACCGAAACACCACATACAACATACCAGGTTTCACTCTTTTTAGATTAGACCGTAAAGACAAGGAAAAGAAATCAGAAGGTAAAACAGGTGGAGGTGTAGCAATTTATGTTTGAACAAAATACCTGTCACAGCGAGACTGAACCATAGATATATGTGCGATGAGGTGGAAGCGTTATACCTCGATATTCTGTATGGTACACATCATTTCCTGGTAGCTGGAGTTTACAGGTGTGATGATAAGGATGTATGTGGAAGCACCGTGATATCAAGCTGATGCAGAATCTGCAAGCGGCCTCAGAGAACAACATTGTGGTGATTGTAGGAGACTTTAAATACGCATCTCTATAATAGCCTTTACCAGCTGTAGAGCTACAGGTCAGACAGCAAATTACTAAATCTGAAGATCTTTTTATTAATATGTATGTCAATAGCAATCTGTATCAAATAGCCGATAGCCCCACCAGACTTCAAGCAATCCAGGTACCATCAGTCTTAGATCTCATCTTGGTAAATGAAGAGGCTCTGATCAAGGATGTTGTATATAAACCACCCATTGGGAATAGTGACCTGCTTATCAGAGTACCAGAGCCTGCAATTAACCAGAATATCCAAATTACTACTGTAGCCAGAGTCGAAGTGAGCCTTTGTGACATAATATTTGAAACAAGTAAAGTGGAAAAAACGTTGTTGGGTTTGAATACTCAGTCCTCTCCAGGTCCAGACCAAATTCCTGGCTACAACCTTAAGAACTGGACCACTTTTTTTTATGACAACTTAATGAAGCCCCTTTTTTGACAATATTAATGAAGAGCTCCTTTGATACAGGGTATCTACCTCAAGACTGAGGCACGCTATTGTGACTCTCATATTAAAGAGAGGCGACAGAACTAAATCTGAGAACCTTCGACCAATCAGTCTTACAAGCATAGTGGTTAAAGTAATGGAGAAAATAATAAGCAAGCAACGTTCAATATTTTCGTTTCTGAAAATACCCGCTAGTAATACTAAACTGTTAAACTAACTGAACTTCAACTAGAAACAAAAGGCACTGCTTAGAATTATATATATATAGTTTTTAACAAATTGGCGAAGAGGTAAATTAAACAAATTATTAATAATTTGTATTAACTTGTATCGTTTTTCTTTTCTTTGGAACCGGGGAAGACATCGGCTCTGGGAATCAGGGTTCCTTGTACGGAGACCGACGCACCTAATAATGTATATGTATTACTTGCGAAATAATTATATTATTATTATATTATTAACTAATCAGATCCTTGAATAGGGAGTGCATTATCTCTGTGAAGTAGCATGGTTTTGTAGAGAAAAGATCCACAAGTTACAAACCTACTCACTTGTATTCAGACTTGGTGCAAAGGGGTTGACAGTAAAAATCCTGTAGATATAATTTATCGAGATTTTGAACGCGCTTTTGACAAAGTTCCTCATCAACGCCTCCTGATGAAGTTGGATCACTTCGGCATATGGGGAAGACTGCACAAATGGATAGAGAGTTACCTGACTTGTGGAACTTTTCAAGTTCAAGTTGGCAATACCTTATCCCATCAAATAAATGCTTTATCTATCTATCTATCTATCAAAAAAAAGTCCTCAGTGATGTACCGCAAGCTCAGTATTAGCTTTCTACCTTTTTGGGCTCTTATCACCGATTTGGTCGAGCTCATAGAATGTCAAACCGCCTTTATTGCAGACGACGGTAAATTCTTTGTCAACCCGGTCATCAAATCTGGTCAGCTTCAAGAAGATATTGAACGAATACAAACATGGACCAGTGATTGGATTATTAAACTGAATTTTACCAAGTGTAGAGTCCTACATCTCGGAAGAAATAATCCACAAGTGATCAAAAAGATCTTGGCATTGTTATCTCCACTGACCTAAAATGGGCAGAACATATTGGAACAATTGTCACAAATTCCTTTATATATGTGATTCGCAAAGCTTTCCAATCTATGACAATTTAAGTATTTCTCAAGATCTACAAGATATACATATGACCATTGTTGGAGTATGGATTTCAAGTCTGGAGCCCGCACTTTCGAAAAGACATAGATCTGCTTGAAAGTGCGCAAAGAAAAGCCACAAAAATACCGCAAGCCTTATGCCGCAAATCTTACGAGCAGAGAATGGAAATCCTGCGTCTCACTACTCTTGAAGAAAGGAGGTTACGTGGAGACCTCATAGAAACTTTCAAAATTCTCAATGGATTATACAACCTCCCTGAAATACACACTCTGTTTGTGAAAGTTATCCGTGACAAAGAAGTCAGAGGTCTCAACCAGCAAATTCAGCGTGTACATGCTAACACAAACACTGCACACTTTATTCTTAGCAACAGAGTTGTACACAACTGGAACAGGTTGCCTGAGGAGGTTGTCTCGGCTACATCTGTGAATGCATTTAAGAACAGGCTGGATGACTGGTTGCGTAAAGCAATAAATCTCTTCCTAACTTGTAACCAATGCTAACTACGAGTAACAAATGTATAGACACTACAAAAACAAAAAAATATTTCGACACAGTTTGATATAGGCACATCAGCATTACTCTGATCGCATATAATCGAATAAATAAATAAATAATCATTTTTTCATCCCACCATCTCGGAAAGAGTATTTTTAATCTTCAATATCTGAGTGGAAAAGCCGTTTTTATTCTCTAGAGGATAAAGTAAATTGAATTTAGAACATCGTGTGCACTAAGTTTGTGAATTAAAAAAAACATTAAACCTATTTAATGCGACCTCTATGGTGCCGAATATATCATACAACTTTTTTTTAATTTGTTAAAAACTCAGACTCGGAACCTTCTTGGTGTTCTTTTTTCAATTTGCTTTGTACGCGGTTCTTTATTTCCTCGCTGAGGTGGAATGAAAAGTTACGTGTTGCACTCGAGTGCAAAGATTTTTCACCTCGTGCTCTTTTGATTCCCTCGCTAACGCTCAGGATTCTAATTTAGAATCACTCGCTGCGCTCGTGATTCAATTTTAAAATCCTTCGCTTGCTCGGTCATCAAAATTGAACACGCGGTTAAAAAGCAACTTTGCACTCTTGTATAACAAATAACTATTCTCGTTTTATTCCGTGTTGGCAGAAACAGGATCACCTGATTGAGGGTCATCTTCAATTATGTCTCTTTTAAATCCACTTGACTACTTTTGAAGAAACTTATGGATGTCTGGTTTTAATATTGTGTTTTGCCTTGTTTCGTCAGAAATTTTATAACAGGGCGGAGCTAGATTTTAGTCAACATTTAAACATTAGAATAAACCGACAAAATTTACTAGTTCTCTTTGGATAATGTCATAAGTAGGGATTGCAATCCGGTATCATTTTCAATCCGGTCGGATTTTACCGGATTGACGCGGATAGTTTTTCATTTTTTTTTTTTTTTTATATTGTTGTGACGGTACAAACCCGAGGCCCACCTGATGTTAAGTGGACTAGCCTCTGCCTATAACAGACGCATTTCGTCAGCGCCGAATGGCACTGTGCCCGTCACACTGAGACGTCCAGTTGTTAGGTCTATAATCCGTAGGTAAATATTCTGATTGAACAATTTATATACCTATCTAGATTATTCAATGTTTTTCCGTCACATATTCACTTACAAAACATTTTAATAATAAGTGGTTAATAATAGGTAATTAGGGAAACAAACAATACAACTAGCTATCCTAACCCATTTAACGATTTAAATACCTATCAAAATTTTTAATGCTTTGGAGCCCGCACTTTCGAAAAGACATAGATCTGCTTGAAAGTGCGCAAAGAAAAGCCACAAAAATACCGCAAGCCTTATGCCGCAAATCTTACGAGCAGAGAATGGAAATCCTGCGTCTCACTACTCTTGAAGAAAGGAGGTTACGTGGAGACCTCATAGAAACTTTCAAAATTCTCAATGGATTATACAACCTCCCTGAAATACACACTCTGTTTGTGAAAGTTATCCGTGACAAAGAAGTCAGAGGTCTCAACCAGCAAATTCAGCGTGTACATGCTAACACAAACACTGCACACTTTATTCTTAGCAACAGAGTTGTACACAACTGGAACAGGTTGCCTGAGGAGGTTGTCTCGGCTACATCTGTGAATGCATTTAAGAACAGGCTGGATGACTGGTTGCGTAAAGCAATAAATCTCTTCCTAACTTGTAACCAATGCTAACTACGAGTAACAAATGTATAGACACTACAAAAACAAAAAAATATTTCGACACAGTTTGATATAGGCACATCAGCATTACTCTGCTCGCATATAATCGAATAAATAAATAAATAATCATTTTTTCATCCCACCATCTCGGAAAGAGTATTTTTAATCTTCAATATCTGAGTGGAAAAGCCGTTTTTATTCTCTAGAGGATAAAGTAAATTGAATTTAGAACATCGTGTGCACTAAGTTTGTGAATTAAAAAAAACATTAAACCTATTTAATGCGACCTCTATGGTGCCGAATATATCATACAACTTTTTTTTAATTTGTTAAAAACTCAGACTCGGAACCTTCTTGGTGTTCTTTTTTCAATTTGCTTTGTACGCGGTTCTTTATTTCCTCGCTGAGGTGGAATGAAAAGTTACGTGTTGCACTCGAGTGCAAAGATTTTTCACCTCGTGCTCTTTTGATTCCCTCGCTAACGCTCAGGATTCTAATTTAGAATCACTCGCTGCGCTCGTGATTCAATTTTAAAATCCTTCGCTTGCTCGGTCATCAAAATTGAACACGCGGTTAAAAAGCAACTTTGCACTCTTGTATAACAAATAACTATTCTCGTTTTATTCCGTGTTGGCAGAAACAGGATCACCTGATTGAGGGTCATCTTCAATTATGTCTCTTTTAAATCCACTTGACTACTTTTGAAGAAACTTATGGATGTCTGGTTTTAATATTGTGTTTTGCCTTGTTTCGTCAGAAATTTTATAACAGGGCGGAGCTAGATTTTAGTCAACATTTAAACATTAGAATAAACCGACAAAATTTACTAGTTCTCTTTGGATAATGTCATAAGTAGGGATTGCAATCCGGTATCATTTTCAATCCGGTCGGATTTTACCGGATTGACGCGGATAGTTTTTCATTTTTTTTTTTTTTTTATATTGTTGTGACGGTACAAACCCGAGGCCCACCTGATGTTAAGTGGACTAGCCTCTGCCTATAACAGACGCATTTCGTCAGCGCCGAATGGCACTGTGCCCGTCACACTGAGACGTCCAGTTGTTAGGTCTATAATCCGTAGGTAAATATTCTGATTGAACAATTTATATACCTATCTAGATTATTCAATGTTTTTCCGTCACATATTCACTTACAAAACATTTTAATAATAAGTGGTTAATAATAGGTAATTAGGGAAACAAACAATACAACTAGCTATCCTAACCCATTTAACGATTTAAATACCTATCAAAATTTTTAATGCTTTTCCGTCACATAATCACTAACAAAACATTTTAATAATAAGGGGTTAATATAATGTAAACAAACAATACAACTAGCTAGCCTAGCCCATTTAACAATTCAAATACCTATCTAGATTATTCCATGTTTTTCCGTTACGTAATCACAAAAAAAGACATTTTAATAGTAAGAGGTTAATAGTAGGTATTGTAGGTAATTAGGTAGACAAACAATACAACTAGCTAACTTAGCCCATTTAACAATTCAAGCACCTATCTAGATTATTCCATGTTTTTCCGTCACATAATCACGATTTGATAGAAGGTAATTAGGTAAATAAAGTGTTTGTCAACTTACGCTTAATCTCGACACAAATCAAATCAATCACAAACACACACACACTTTTGTGTCAAAGGTCTAGTGACGACTGACAAGCGCAGAGCGGGCCGGGGGTGACGGGGGCACGTCAAGCGATCTGGCAACATCGCGCGCGTCGTTGCAGTATGGCGCGTAATTCGATTTTTGATTTTCATTTCGCGGTTTTTATGCTTTACCGGATCCGGTGCCGGATCCAGCCCTGACCCACCGGATCCGGTAGGCTCAAAAACCCGCCGGATCCGGCGGATTACCTGATCCGCCGGACCGGATTGCAATCCCTAGTCATAAGAGAACCATATACAAAAACTACCCTCATTACTAACAAAAAAGTAAATAACTAGAATACTTTAACCTCCCCTCGTATATTAAAATATAACATAATTTCTGTAACACACAAGTATAAATTGTATTACGATTTGGCTAACTATATGGCCAATAGGTTCCCAAATGTCATCCCTCTTTAGGAATGCTCTCGTTTGTAGTAACTCTTTCAGTTATGAAGGGCGTTAAGATGGTAAATAACTCTGATATGACAATGCCATTGCTCATGTACGGTAATGACAATGACATAATATTTTCATTTCTACTCGGGTAAATTTAGATCTTCTTTTTTAGAAAAGAATACTTCAGGTTTTTAGCCTAGTAATAAGGTAATACCACCGTCTATATACATAAACAACATCAGTGTTGAACCTGGTATTTTTAAGGCCCGGAGAGGATTTTGTCAACCTTCTTTATTTTTTAATCTTATTATGGCTTTTTCCGAATCCTGTAAACTGATTTCTAATAATATAAACTTACTTCCGGACAAGGGAAATCAGTAGCCGATTGAAAGAAGGAGATATCAGGACACAGTCTGCGAACATCCTTGTCTATTTGTAGTAATACTTCATTGTCCTTGAAATACGTGCACCATGAGGAGTCGGGGCTAATGCTCAGAGGATGGTCACTGGGGTCTCCTGGGGTTACAATCACCTCATCTGAAATTATAATAATAAAGTATAAATTGACTGGGATGGCTGTGGTATATTTATAATAAAGAGCATTTCTGTGAAGGGTTGGGGTTCGTGCAACCGATCATACAACCCAATATGTGCAATTTGGGTTGACAATTTTTTCCAACTCCATCTATATAGGTAAATATAAGTACAAGTATAACGTAAATTTAAAGGGTTACAATAGAATATGACAAAAGTTGTGATAGATTTTTATATCAAGTATTTAATTTCGTTTGTGATCCATCACAATTAATGGTTACTTCATGATGCATACATTCTTACATAGACTAAGCTTGTGAATATGTATTATAAGAATGTAATATCTAGGCCTTGAATTATCTCATTCATACATTTTCTGCACTATAGGATTTTATGATTGTATAGACAAAGATGTCGCATCATTAGCCAATAACCTGAGAGTTTAGAGCTAGTCCTGAAGACCTGCTATTTAGTTAATCCTGGTAACATTGTAAGGATAAGCACAAATTACAATTTTATATTCATGATAAACAATCATTAATTTTTACAACTTTGATTTCCTTCTACCTGATAAACGTGAAATATCGAAGTTGGAGCATGTTTATTTAGGTTCTGATTAGAGTGATAGGGTTTCTCCAGAATTGCTTAAAATCTAAAGCTTTATGGTTGGCGCACAATGATCCATCCGGCATATCACATAGCCTTAATTCGTGCCGTTCAGTATTCTTCGAATGGAACCCGATACTGAAACGCACACTGATCAACATCGTATCAGCATCACCTTGACTAGGGGTCAGCTCGCGAATAGTCGTGAGAATGAGGCGAGGCCACCTCGAAACGGTACTGACGATACGTATGCGTTTTCCTTTAAGGCTATATTACGCCAGCAACGTATTCTGTTTATCCATACATAATATCATACAACATAAAAGATGAACAGTGTAATTATATTAACACATACCAATTAGTTGTTTGTATAGCTGCCTTTTCTTATGCAACATCGGTTCCTGGGCCGTCTTCTTAGTAGGTAAGTAATGAAGTAGGATCTTCCATACAAGAGAACGCAGTCCCTTTTCATCTGGGACACCTAAAATAAAACTAGTTGTTAACAAAGGGGCCTGCACAAAAAGTACTATAACAAGATTTAGATTGAACATCTTTGGTGTATACGCAGCCTAAGGGGGCATGGCTCATGGAAGGGAATCATATGAATGAATGTTTGAGGTCATGGTTGAGGTGGGATGGCTCAGAGCAACGCTTTGGAATTCCAAGGTCTTGGGTTCGATCCTCGGGTGCAGTTGTAGGGTATATTTTTGAAAGAAAATTTAAAAATTGCCAGAAGTAGTTCAATATGGAATTGTGCTCAATGATAGTTAGGAGCACAGTTTAGAAGGCAACATATGCGTTCATTGTTAACGACACCCCCAAAACGACACCCCAGGGGTGTCGTTAACAAAAAGCATTTGTTGACGACACCACCGTAATGTTGGGATAACTTATCGCTTAAGAATTTATTATCGAGCTAGTATACTCTCAATGGTTAATAAACATATGCAATTGTATCTTTTTATCTCTTTCTCTAATGCACTGGCTGATAACGTTTATGACGTTCAAGAGATAAATTATGTGTCGAAGAAAAGGATAACAATGTCCGAATTCAGATTAATAAATACCAATGGCAGAGTGGCCTTACTTTTAGGCAAGTATAAATATCATAAACATAAAAATTATGCAGATGGATCAGTATATTGGAGATGTTCCTCTCACAAAAAGTTGAAATGCCATGGAAAGGATTATTGAGCTTCGATCAAGTTAAATAAAAATATCTTTACAGGTTCTTTTTATTTTATTTATTATTTTGGTATAGGTACGAACATACAGCAGGGTAACAACACTATTTGTTAGTGGTGTCGTCAACAAATGCTTTTTGTTAACGACACCCCAGGGGTGTCGTTTTGGGGGTGTCGTTAACAATGAACGAACATATGTGGCCAAAAACTGCCTAGATAATGGTGTCTGTATATTCAGAAGTGCATGCCCCTTCAGGTAATATATTAAATTTGGTGTAAAAGTATCACACTTGAAATATTGTACATATGCAATCGTGTAAATTATAAATGCTGCCCAATTAAGTAACTTTGTAGATATAAATTTCTGACCAATAACATCCATAATCATAAGACTTATTCAAATTGAGATTTATTTGCATGACAGGTTTAGTATTAAAAATTTGTGATAGCTGCTCAACAAACAAAGTTTGAAGTCTGTCTTAATTTATGTAATTGTATATTTGATCTCTATAAAAGATTTTTCATCGTTATAAAGCGCTGCTCAAATAAGAACACTACCATGTAGATTGATCTGATATGCCAAATTTATACATAGACACATTGATACTAGAAGCATATAAGTTAAGTTATAACCAAATATTTATTGCTACAAAGTTATTTAATCAGGCACCTGTTTTCAATGTCTGACAAGATATAATTCATTCAATCCATTATATTAGTAAATATTATTTCATACATAATGCTTACTCACCGTTGAATGCTAGTTTTTGAAGGCTTGCCATATCAATATCATCCTGCTCCAAAACTTTTTCAAATGCTTTTATTCTGAAACATTATCATACACATATATTTTATAATTTAACAATGACTTTATTACATAACAACAGTGGAAAAAATATGTATTTCATGATTTGAGTTTAGTAGATAATTATTATAAAAGACGTCATGCAGTATAACGCCATGAAAGATATATAATAATTTTATATTAGTGTATCCAGCCATATTGACACAGGAGAAAAAATAATTATTAGACTACAATAACAGATTTTCTTAAATGAATTTATTGAATCATAAGAATTTAGAACACTCATAGCGGAGCTCGCCTAGTCATTAGTACCCGATTAAATTATGTTATGCAATGGCCGCTGTGGTAATTTTTTGGACGATTGAGCACATAGGTTGTTGAGGTTTTTACTACAAAGTACAGAGCGCTTGCATGGTTCTAAGGGCATGTTAAGTCACTCCCGGTTGTTGTATTAGGACCACAGACAGTTTAGCATGGAACCGGGACATTTTTTTAATGCTCACCTATCCTAGCTACCACCCTCAAGAAGAAAAATAAACTTGTTATACTATTAATATTATCAATAAAAACTACCTAAAATGTCTTAATATGTTATTAATGATCTCATATATAGGAATATATATCTATATATTCCATGAATAAGCCATGACAGGTTTCGCCATTAGAACCTAGAAGTTTTTATGGGTTTGCAGATCAAAACGTTTTGGAATAATATTTAATGAATGTACATGATGAATCAAGCTTGATTTGTATGCAGTGGATATCAGTTAGAAAGACGATTAAGGGACCACTATAATTCCATCGCTATATCCTACACATTCCCAAGGCAACCCTTATTGTTCCTAAGGGAGCCAAATAATATTGCAATACGCCGGAAATTGCTAAGTAACCGATTCTGATATTTAACTTGGCCTAACCGGACATTCATATATAGAAGCATATTATTACAACTGCTAAGGATCTGATTTAAACAAAAGATAAAAAAGGATTTATGACTGTATGCATGAAGCTTTGTTTGATTCGGTTTTTGAGTGTAGACTTGAACTCAGTGTCTGCAAGGGATTTCTACGAAAGTGTTACAGAAGGTTCATTAAAACTGGTCGCTATACGCGAAATCGTCATTACATCCGAAGTCCCTAAAGCCAAATTATTCCCCTGCAACATAAAATACAAGGACTTAGGTATTACGTCGCTATAACCAAAAAGTTGCTACAACCAAGGTTGCCAAGGTACCTACTAAATAAATAAAATCCACTTAAAAAGAATTTGCTTCAATAAATTTAACAACAGAAATGAGATCAGTGATGTAATTGGATCATTCAAGTGTAAAGGCATTCAAAATTATAACTGCTCAACAGTATAAAGTACCACTATGAAATAAAATTTAGTAAGCTAGTGGTACCATAATCTCAATATCAAGGTCACCTAAAATAAACTGAAGGTCTAGGGCAATTAAATTGACACAATCTACTTATTGTGTGACTCAATTTTTTGTTTTTTCATTTTGACATAAGCTATAAAATCCATAATATATTATGCAATTTAATGTGTAATACATTCATTTCTTGAATCAACTTTATTTAGAGTAAACTAGTTTTGGTACTAGTTTTAGAACTAGTTCTCCTAGCGCATTCTGTGATATGTCTAACAAATATACATTTGAATATATTTTACATTTATTGTAATAGTTATATAACATCTCTAAATTTAAAATAAAGGAGTAGAAGTCAAAAAGTCTGTACAAGGAACAATATAAACCAAATAAAATTTCAAAAATATGGCTTTAGAGACTTAAAACAGCATATTAAATATATTGGAAAAAAAAATATGTTTGTCTCGTCTGACGAGATGCGTGTGCATACACACGCATCTTTATATGGTAGGTACAAAAATAATTGAGCAAGAAGTGTAGCCAGGCACTTATTATCATGGTTCCACAACAAAAAAAAGAACCCATTTACTAAACCTGCGACTATGTCTAATCCTGCAACCAAAGATAACTTTTGAACCGTTACATAATAGCTAGCCAGTTAAAATATTGATAGAATGATTGTTCTTATAATGAAAAAATTACTCAATAAATTAATACACAAAAAATTAAGGGGAAATGGGGAAATAGCTAAGATTTTATATATATATATATATATATATATATATATAAATATGAATAATAGGGTTAAGGAGCTAGTTTCCTGTCTTCCTCTAGTGACCATGCACTGGCCGGAGTTGATTTAAACAAAGTGTAGAGTATCATTTCAAAACTAGATAAACAAAAAATACTAGTAATTTTTAGCAGAGCCTTCTAATCAATACATACTTGTATCAATTTACTTCCTTATAAGTAGGTATTTGAAAAGTCTTAGTAAATTGACACCTTGCTTGTATCACATGAAAACACAGTTGAAGTTGTAAAGTGATATGAATCAACTTTTACAACATATTTCACTATTTTAGCACTTTTCTGTACTTATTTATCTGGTTTATTACATCATAACAAATCTAACAAGACTTGTATATTGTAGGTTTTTAAAAGTTTAGTACTATATTTTGAGTGAATGAATGATAGGATATGTTTTTTTGTAACTGGTTTTTGTCTGGTCAGACAACTGTGTCTGACCAGACAAAAACCAGTTAGATTTGTTTTAGCTTCTCAATTATCAAAGTTTGTAAAATGTCAATGCATTTTAATTGTATATGAATCTTAATGGTGTATTACATCCAGTTTTTAGTTTTTGTCCACTATATCATGAGCCATATGCCATAAGTATATATATAGTTATTTAGTAGTTTTTTAAGTACTTGTTTTTTTGACGCATTTTCAGAACATCCATGCTGAAAAAATTACCTATATTTTTTATGACCTGGGGATTAAAATCTAGACCTTGTGAGTGCAGGGTTTGCAATTCAAAACATATCAATGAGGAATTTTTAAATAAGTTGAAGATGTTGATGAGGCTAACCAAGAGTTCCAGCTCTGAAGGACAGCTGACGAAATACACCGTTAGGTGACGGGCGATAGATTTTCTGGGTGGTAGCTAGCCAGGCAAACATTGGCAAAATGTCCTACCCCAATTCGAACCCCAAGATTTTAGACATTAGAGGAGATAATGTTCTTTGTTCTTTTGGTACCTTTATACAGCGCAAAAGCAACTACTGGAGGAACAAGACAAGAATAATTAATGTCTCAGAGTGACAAGAGCAGTATAGTGTCAAGCAGAACAAGGACAGCGGCACTGTAACTATAATGTACAGTCATGAGGATTACATCAGTTGAGCGACTTATCTGTGTCATCACTTAATATCACTAAGGGCCTGTTTCAGAATGTTCAAGTAAGTTCCGGTTTCACTACCCAGAACATATTTAATAAATAAAACACTATCTTTGCATTTCACAGTCATCAATTTAGCCTATCCATCGTTTAAAGCTTAAAATTTGCTGCATGTTAACTGTCATTTTAATCATTCAGTTATTTAATGTGTGCATAGCAACCCGAAACTTTATTACGACATTCTGAAACGGACCCTAAGTCTAGTTTTCTGGTTCGCAATCCTAAGTCTGCCTACACATTCATCACTCCCTCATCAAATGGTCCCAAATCTACTGACATTCTCATTAATCATGAATTTTGTGTATACAAGCACCTAGAACTGGCAGCGGGTTTAGTGAATTATTTTTACAGTTTGCTTAGAACAAAAAATAAAAATATGCAATTTTTCGAAAAGTATGTATTTAAACTAAAAGTTAAATGTGGTAGATATTTAAAAATAAAATATATCTAAATACTGTTGGTAGTTACCCAACTGCAGTCAAACCTTAGTATGACAAACAAGCCTATGTTTCGACTATACATAATATGTTGGCAGCACTGAGTGAAGTGACTCCAGAAGGTTGACTAGTGAGGTTTTTGTATCAAGAAGTTGACCTAATATAAATCATGCAACATCTTATTGTGGCTATTGGTGTTTAATTGTCATATTGATTACTAATTATTGAAAAATATATATTTGAGGAATGCAAAATTACCTTGTCTAGATATGGGTAATTCTACATTAAGGGTTGTCTGATGTTAAGAAAGGTGACGTGATATAAATATTTTAAATTATGTTTTTTTCTATAGTAGTACTATGTAGCCAAGTATTTTGCATACTTCTTTCAGATGGCCAGTCAATTAATTCATTTTTTGTGTTTTTTAAGGGACCAGGGGAGATACTCTATCCAGGGTAGAGACATGAAGGCCAGGGTAGGATACTTTACCTTACAGGAGAAAGATAGATTATAAAAAAGACATTGTTTGCATAACTATGAACTATACATAATAAATTGTTTGTGATAGTTACCTATTATATCAGACGTTTAAATTTTCATGCAATCTATTTAATGTAACTTGAATTATTAAACTTTGAAAACGTAATTGCTTGGTATCTTAACAACTTAACTCTTACTTACTCAAAATTCACAAAAAAGTATGTTTTTTTTATAACACAGCAACAAATAAGTAACATGTTTATTTGGAGATAGCTCGTTATTTTGTTTTTATTTGAGTTGCCTGTTTTCCTTCTATTACAACTGATCAGTGAGGTCACTTGATATTTTCATTAGCAGGTGAAGGCACTTTATTGTCCCAACTAGGTGGGGTTACAAGAGCATTACTAAAACCTAGATGTTCTTAACTGTAATTCTGCTGTCTTGCCTTTTCTCTCCATAACTTTCTACCTTGTAATTTTTCTCTGTATATTTATTTTACTGTTTTAATAATTATTTTCCCTTTCTTTCAAGTTTCTTCTTGTTTTTTTTGTTGAGCATACTAATTTTTTAAGCGCAATTTAAAGTTTGTAGCGCAATCTTACTGCCAATCGCTTCTTTCGAGACATTCTTCACAAGTTATTTTTATAAGTAATGGCTCCCAGAAAAGATCTATTTAATAGCTATTCAAACATTTTGAAAATAATGCAACATACAAACCACCGATTTTAACGAATGTGTGTTGTATTAAATTATGATAATATACGGAAAATACTACCAAAGCTCTAATATCTCTCACTTTTGTATTTACCCTGGGCGTAAAGTATCTACCCTGGCATCTCATGAGGCATGAGAAATACGACAGGGAAGAGACATTTTCACCAAAAGACTGATATCATCAGCATGGATGATCGGATGTCAGCCCTAGGTGGAATCAACAACTGAATGTGTTCTAATTGTGAGAATGCGACCTCGTTTAATGGATACTCTATGAAATGTTTTATAAAGAAGTCCATCTGACTTCTAACAGTTTCGTAGTAATGTCTAATTGTTGTCAAGTATGAAAAATATGTAGAAGTTATTTAAAATAAACTTATAATGAATTTACAGTAATGCCTGTTAATATAGGTAAGTAACTTAGTATATCGTATATTGAATAACTTGTTCCTATAAAGGTTATGGGCAATTAATTTGGATGAGTTTAAAAAAATCTCGATGTCAAAGTAAGTGAATATCTATAGCAATAATGTACGCAAATATAAATATTCTGCCAATATTAAAAGGCGAAAACTACTCCAACTGGAAGTTTAGAGTAAAATCTTTACTAGAAGAAAAACAAGTATTACATACTTTAGAAAAAGAAAATAAAGATGACACAATAGAAAAAATAAAAGTAGACGACTCAAAAGCAAAAGCTGTAATTATTCGATGCATAACTGACAAACATTTATCAATTATACAAGATTGTAAAACTGCAAGAGAAATGATTGAAAAACTGGACTCAGTATTTCAAAGTAAAAGTGTATTCACTAAGCTAACGCTAAAAAGAAAGTTATTAAGCTTAAAATTACAACGAAACGAAAAATTGGAAGACCATTTCCAAAAATTTGAAAAAATTGTACATGAATTAGAAAA
Source organism: Plagodis dolabraria (assembly GCA_963854805.1). Lineage (NCBI taxonomy): Eukaryota > Metazoa > Arthropoda > Insecta > Lepidoptera > Geometridae > Plagodis > Plagodis dolabraria. Next base: position 16,010,186 of record OY978440.1, on the reverse strand, counting down.
TATAGACAAAAAGTTAGATGATTCAGACAAGATCTGTCATCTACTATTAACTCTCAACGATGACTACGAAAATGCTATAACAGCAATTGAAACTATAAACACTGACATAAATCTTGAATTTGTAAAATCAAGATTACTAGATGTTGAAATGAAAATAAAAAATAAAGATATGACAGAAACTCAACAAAATATATTCAAAGCTTCAAGCTCAAAAGCAAATAATTATAATATGTACTCATGATGAAAGACCAAGAACAAATAATTATAATACTCATGATGAAAGACCAAACTATAGTAATAACTATACAAGATCAAGACGACCTACAAGAGGACGAAGTTCTTGTAGTAGAGGTTATTATAGAGGAAATAAAGACAAATTTGATGGACTCATAGCTTTAACGGCATCAGCCGAAAAAGACAATAAATTTATTCTTGATAGTGGAGCCACAAATCACATGGTTACAGAAAAACTTGAAAAATATATGAAGAATGTCCAAAGATTAAATGAACCAATTACTGTAACAATTGCAGATGGTAAAGGACTAATTGCAAATAAAAAAGGAACAATAACTGGATATTGCAACAATATAAAAACAGATTTTGAAGCAATCATTGTTGAAAACCTGACGCACAATCTACTTTCAGTAGAAAAAAAGTAAAGGTTATACAATATTATTTAACAAAAACGGAGTGAATATAAGAAAAGGAAAAACAAATTTTCCTGGCACTAAACATAACAATTTATATACTTTAGAAATACACATCATACCACCTAAAGACAAGAAAGAATACGCAAATATCACAAAAGAAAAAGATGATGTATGGCACAAACGACTAGGCCATTTGAATAAAAAAGGTTTGAGTATTCTTGGACTACCGATTTCAAATAAAAGATGTGAGAGTTGTATTCAAGGTAAAAGTACACGGAGACCTTTTGTATACAGCAAAAGAGAAAGCAAAGAGATAGGAGATCTTCTGCACTCAGATTTGTGTGGACCTATTCATCCAACATCAGTAAATGGCGAATGCTATTTCCAAGTTTTGATAGATGATTATTCCCATATGGTAAAAACATATTTACTTAAAAACAAGAATGAAGCAGAACACAATATTTTGAAACATATACAACTAATTAAAACTCAGTTTGGATTAAAAACAAAAAGGATAAGGAAAGACAATGGCGGAGAATTTACGTCAAAAAAATTTAAAGAGACTTGTCAACAAAAAGGCATAATACTAGAATATACAAGTCCGTACACGCCTCAACAAAATGGCACATCTGAAAGAATGAACAGAACGTTACTCGACAAGGTAAGAGTAAAATTCACAGAAACTAATTTACCTAAAGAATTATGGAGTGAAGCAATTTGCGCATCAGCTTACGAACTAAACCGCAGTCCAACTAAAGCATTAAATGGACAAACACCAGCTTCTATATGGCATGGTTACAAAGACCTAAAAAAGTTGCGAATTTTTGGTTCCAAAGCATGGACGGTCACAATACCGAAACCAAGCAAGCTACAACCAAGAGCCAAACCAATGATAATGGTTGGATATACAGGCTCAGGATATAAATTATGGGATTACGAAAGTAACAAAATTGTACAATCAACTGATGTCATATTTGATGAAACACAAATAGTTTACCAACCACAAAAGAAGGAGGAAATAAACAATACTTCTGAAAATATCATAGTATTTGATGAAGAAGAAAAGTCAAATAGTCCACAAAGAATTGAACAAAGTCAAACAACAACAAGTTCAAATGAACAATTAGATGAAGATGATCTAAATGAATCTAACTATATGACTGACAACGACGATAGTGATGATATCACTGATCCTGAAAATAACGTTGATAATCAAATAACTACTAGATCAGGTCGAAATATAAATCAACCTAAACATTTTAATGAATATCAGTTATATTCTGCATATTGTTTAATCACAAATGAAAATAAAGACCCAAATTCGTACAAAGAAGCAACAAATGATAAAGAATGGTCAGAAGCTATACAAAAAGAAATAAAATCATTAGAAAACTTAAAAACATGGTCAGAAGCCATAGATTTACCTAAAGGAAAGAAAGCTATTGAAACAAAGTGGATATTTAAAACTAAAGAAAGCAAGATTAGTTGCTAAAGGATTTCAAGTAAAAGAAGAAGATTATTTTAACACAAATTATTCTCCTGTAGCAAGAATGAGCACAGTCAGAACATTTTTGGCACAAGCGGTACAACAAAATTATACAATTCACCAAATGGATGTACCGACAGCATTTCTAAATGGTTATTTAAAAGATGAAGTATATATAAAAGTACCACAAGGAGTTAATGCGAATAAAAAGAAAGTACTTAAACTAAATAGAAGTTTATACGGATTAAAACAAAGTCCCAGATGCTGGAATGAACGGCTAAATACTTTTTTAGTAAAATGTGGATTAGAAAGATCGAAAAACGATTTTTGCTTATATTTCAACAAAAACCTGTGGATGTTAATATTTGTTGATGACATTTTAATAATGGGAAAGAAGGAAGAAACTGACAGAATAATGAAGTTAATGAAGAACGAATTTGATATTAAATATTTAGGAGAAATAAAAAAGTTTCTTGTTATGGAAATTGAAAGAAAAAATGGAGTACTAAGCATTAAACAGTCAAAACAAATAGAGAAAATGTTGGAAAATTTAACATGACTGAATGCAAAGAAAAGAACACACCAATGGAAAAGGGATTAAATATAGAAATAACAGGAAAAACAATAGAAGTACCATACAGGGAACTAATAGGAAGTTTAATGTTTGTGAGTACAGTATCAAGACCAGATATATGTTACGCTGTATCTTACTTAAGTCAATTTTTAGACAAACCTAATGAAGAATGTTGGAAACAAGGAAAAAGAATTTTACGTTACTTAAGTGCAACAAAAGATTATGCACTACAGTACAAAAAGAGCGAACAAACAAGCCTAAAAATATATTCAGACGCCGATTGGGCAAATGATAAAAGAGATCGTAAGAGCATAAGTGGATGTATAGTAAAATACAATGAGAATGTCGTAGCATGGTTCTCTAGAAAACAAAATTGTGTTGCATTGTCAACAGCAGAGGCTGAATACATAGCAGCATCACTGGCAGCATGCGAAGGAATTAATTTAAATGGTATTCTAAAGGATTTTGGAATAAATCTAACGCCAATGCTGTACGTTGATAACAAAGGAGCTATTTTTATATCAAAGGATTATGAAAACAGTAAAAGATCGAAACACATTGATATTCGATATCATCATATAAAAGATTTGATATGCACGAGGAAGATGACAATTTCGTACATACAAACTGATAATAATTTAGCTGATATGCTAACGAAATCTTTAGCGATTCAAAGACACAAAATGTTCCGAGAACAATGCAGATTATTACAATAATGGATACTGCACACGGTGAAGTGAGTTTTTATCTAGGAGGAGTGAGTGTTCATATATATTTAATTTAATGATTTATTTGTTACAATTCTTTTCACATAAAAATCGAGGAGGAGTGTGAGAATGCGACCTCATTTAATGGATACTCTATGAAATGTTTTATAAAGAAGTCCATCTGACTTCTAACAGTTTCGTAGTAATGTCTAGTTGTTGTCAAGTATGAAAAATATGTAGAAGTTATTTAAAATAAACTTATAATGAATTTACAGTAAAGCCTGTTAATACAGGTAAGTAACTTAGTATATCGTATATTGAATAACTTGTTCCTACACTAATCATGTTAATGTTCACACACAAAATCTGTACTAATTATTATCTAAGGAGTAGCACGTTGCCTTTGAAATGACAGCGAAAACCAAGGTTTACTCCATACACACACTGTGTAAGAAAGCTACGTGAAGTCATAGATATTAAGTAGGTATTATTATTTACATAAAAATAATGCTTTCAGACACTCGGGTATGTAAGTCAATCTCGCACTCGTTTTTGGAACCATAGTTACTTAGTATTTCGGTCATTTTACACTATGTACTACTGGCGGGCCTTAGCAGAAATACTAGACTACATTTAAGCAATTTTTGCACCCACCTTGCTTTGTGTAAACTCATTTTCACTATTCGTAATATGGACCGTTGCTATATTTCAAATGTATTTTGTGGATTGATTCCTGAATCCTGACGAACGATGTGGAATGGAAACGAAAAAAGCAAAACAATAAGAAGAAAGTCAAGAAACCCCTCTTTTTTTTGTACCCACAGATTACCTAGTCCTTTTGTACATGTACCCATCAATATACCCAAGAGAAGAGAATGCAACACCTAGGGTTATTCCGATACTAAATACGTACTCATATATACTTTTCTTTCGATACTATTTTTATACAGCATTAATTAATTCATGAGATACCTAGTCAGTATCGAAAAGAAACTACTTGTTTCGGATCGAATAAATAAGACTTAAAACATTGTAGAATGCATCCCAAAATCTATATATTTATTTATTAATAGCTGAGCATGGGCGTACCCAGGTTCTAATTCAGGGAGGGGGAGCAAATAAGAAATTTCTGACAAAGTAGTCAAAAACTTATAAAAATTGATCAAGCCACTTTTCAAGGTCGCACAAAAGTCTCTCTCAAAACGAACCAAAGTAAAAAAAAAACGCATTTTGTATGGATTTTATCAATGAGTATTTTGGAAATAGTGCATTATGTACCGAAATTGCAGTTTAAATTAAGGGTAGACCACGTATCCAAAAAATGAAAATAAAATTCAGTTCATATTTGGTTTCTCGTTCTATCTAACTAAACTAAAATGTTTGTGGTATAGATGGTGTAGGTTTGATATGTATAGATGATATAAGAAGGCATTCAAAATTCTTTGGATAAAATGTTACCGATTTTCTAACAGATGGTTTTAGTAGTACCTACTACTAAAACCATCTGATAAAAAACCAAAGTGATAATATCACTGCAATAGAACTAAACTCAAAACATAAATAAATCGTAGTTAATCTACTGAATTCTAGAAGACACCACTAGAATCTGGTTATAAAATAAAAGCAAGCCCTCAAAGAGCAAAGCTGATTTTTTTAAAATATTTATCGATTTTCAATATGTGAACATTTCTAGCTCAGTTTTCATTTTTTTAGAGATTATTTTTTTGTCATTGAAATATACCTATAAAAGGAAAATAAATATGACTACATACAAATTACCACGGTCACTTGAAAACGTTTCATATGAGTAGTACCTATCGGATATAGATACGAATACTACTCAAATGAATAGGTATCGATACTTTTGTAGTATTGGGTCATCTCTAGCCATAGCCTGCAGAAAAATATACTACTCTTTACTTTTCTTCAATGCATAGAGAATATCACGTATTAAAGTGCTGCCAACGTCGTTGAGTTGAAAGTTACACTTTGCTTGGCAAAAAGTTGCAATATTTTCCTTGCCACAAACATAATATTTTAGTTTTTAATACAATTAAAATAATGACCACCATGAAATGCTTTGATACCCGTAGTTCTTTTACCAAAAATTGTAATCGAACACCGAATGTAGTCAAATTATCACTAAAGTCATAGTCGGTATAGGTAGGTGCGACGACGAACTGTTACACCTAATATATTGCTGACCTAGGCCCGAATCCCTCACAAACCTATTTACGCGTTGTCAGCAGTATTTTTCTCTATATAAACGGTGGCTTCCAAAATTAAGTGCTCAGATTTATTGTGATAACTCCAGGAGTCACCAGACTCAGTACATCGAGATATATAGAGGTCAATGACTCAGTACCAGTATATACCATTCAGGTGGAACCTCTGCCCAAATTAGTACCAAAAGTAAGTTGCGGGAACTTTTAAAGTCAAGTGTAAATTAATAATTTTATTTTTCAAATAAAATAAATGCGTGTGTGTCCATAAGTTGTTTTTTTTAAGACAACTGAATAGGTCCACACAACAGAACGAAGCGAGGTGTAGCGTTAGGTTACTTGTGACATATTATATTCTATTTGATCTAGGCTTGTGACCAACAACGCGCGAGCCGAGCGAGGGAAGAGAGCGTGCCGCGGCAGCGGCCGGCGATGCACCAGAAGAATTATAGGAAGATGTAAAAAGTTGGGTTATAATTTCACCTTAAAATGTTTGAGTAATTTTGCTTAAATAGGATAGCTAGATGTTAAAACTTTGGTTAAGTATACCTAAACTTATAGATATAATTGATATAACTGATAGATAGATGTTTGGCTTTACATCGATTTGCGGTTCTTTTTCATAGGCAGGTATACCAGCACTGCATTGTCGCCACAATACAATATGTATCGTAGGTTACACATTACTGTTAGGACTCATTTATAACGTTAGAACATAGAAAGGTAAAGGCAGCAAGAAGATAAAAAAAAAATATTAGACATTTACTTTGATAACCAAATGATGCGTGTGCTCAAGTTGCTGAAAAAGCTTAGGCGTAAAATCCTGGCTAACACTAGCTTGTATCATATATTTGTGTGCTGTTTATTCGACTACCTACTAATTAGGGCATGGATACCGGTATTCGGTATTACCGAAAAACCGGTAATACCGGCCTATTTAGAGTACTTTCAAATACCGGTATTGGAATCAAAAAATCGGTGTTTCGGTATTATGATAAAAAAGAAGTTTATATGTATGAAAACTAATCAAAGGCTTAACCAATACGGCGGCTCTATATATATATATGGATAATATGAATAACATCAACAACTTATTAAATTTTATGGTTGTAAATTAATGCGCAGTTAACGTTTTTCATGCTTTTACAAATTAGATAAACCGACTTCAAAAAACATATGTTCATAATCTAGTTAGGTAACGTTGATTTCTACTTAATAAAAAATGGCATTTTAAGATTGGAAGTCAATGTGTCCGTGCAATTGTGAGTACATATATGGTATTACTTATACGGTGGTATTATTGTTTATATAGTTTAACAAAACTGACATATCGTCCGCCGACCACGGCACGCCTCTTTGATCTCCGCCTTAATGAAGGAGGCTGTGTTCAGAAGTAGACAATCCAGCTAATACAGTAAGAACTGTGTGGGTAGTTTTCGTTTTCGAGACAATATTACGAAAAAGCTATCATTTAGTAGATAATCGGTAAGTAAGAAACTCTAAAATCTTTCAAACTTAATAAGCTTCATAAAGCGTATCTATCCTACTCAGATCATTCGGTAATATCAGCAGATAGTGCCAAAACTGGTTGTGGCGATAACGTCGAGGTGCCGGTTCCGCTTCAATTTAATAAGAAAGAAATAAAACGATCGAGAAATCTCTAAAAGAGAAAAGTACATAAAATTATTTTTTGATGCGATACATTATTCAGTTATACGACACAGCACGAAAATGGCGGAAATAGAGGACTTTATTTGGATGAACTGTAGAATACCTTACCTTCAACTAGTGTTGAATCCGAAAGAGAGCTTTCAGGGGCGAGTTTTGTTATATGGACTATTTTATTATATTATATGGCAAACTAATATTATATGGAAGAAAGATTTGATTGTTTGTTTGCATTGAAACTACTGGACTGATTTGAAAAATAATTTAACCTTTAGAATTCTACATTATCCCTGATATGAACAAAGACGACAGAATATTTTCTAAATACCCGCGTGAAGCCGGGGCGAGCTTCATTTAATTACAAGACTTTATATTCCATTTGTTTTCTGCACCTTGTCCAGCAAAAATGTGTATATATTAAAATAATACACAGGCACTACTTTTATCCAAAGACTGTTTACAGTTGTGCCTAATTAATCACGATATTAAGAAATGTCTTTTGAAAGAAACTTTTGAGCTTGACTTTTTATTGTCAGTTTAATTGTTAATTATATCTGATTATTTATTGTTACAATAAATAATAAATATTTGATTATTTATTGACATAATAAAAAAAACATAAGAAAATACCAAAAATTAATGTTTTAAGATGATCTTTTTATTATAAATTAGGTACATTTATTCAGACTAAAACAATATTACACGGAAAATATATTTTTTCTGCGTTTTTAACATTTATAGTGAAATACCGAAAAAATACCGAAATACCGGTATTCCGGTTTTTGAAAATATTGATACCGGTATAATACCGGTATTGCCAACAAGTCCAATACCGCCATGCCCTACTACTAATATTAAGCTAACAACCTACAATGAGACGCCTATTTCCCGTAGTCCCTGGGAGTCAACCCACTGACGAGTTAACTGGTAATGTTATTTAGATACAGGTAGACCTACGACCAGTACCAGTAGACACTTGATCTTGCAAATCATTAAGAACTTTAAAATCCTATATTGGAGATCAAATTAAAATAACGACGAAGTTTACTCATCATTAACTAATACTACGGCTGTGATCATTCCTTCACACGAGGACTTACTACAGCCTTACTATAGTCTCTATAGCCATACCTACCATTAGTATTACCACCGCTTGGAGGTATCTCTCGTAGTCATAAATAATAATAGAGAATTAATTTATAGTAACACTATATTATATATGGTGATAAGTAGTATCATGAGAGCCAGTTTCGATTTTGGTGTACATGAAAGGTCAATCAAATAGAAGAATTTCCATATTATTTTAATAATGTACAAAATAGCAGGTCAAAAATAAATCTATCAAATACACAGCTGAGCTCAATATAGAGAGGCAACCTTTGTTTATAGATTCATTTTTATAGCTTTGCAAATTTGTAAATTGTATAAAAGCTAAAACACTGCAGATTAAGTTGCATAAAATTGCGCTTATTAAAAAACCACCTTCAATGAATATGTCAGTTTTTGTTTGTATGCCTGCTTCGATGAGAAGCCCCAGGGTCACGACAATATACGCACCGTACACTCCAGACATTATAAAATGAGGCGTGGTAGTCAGGTCGTAGCACTGCCAGTTCAAGAATAAACCCACCATCATCAAGATCACGGCAACGCCTCGTAAGCCCAGCTGCACTACTGGGAATGTCATGAGTATAGAATTGCTCCAAGAGAAGAAATATTATACAAATAGCTCTTCTGTAAACTTACACCGTAGAAAAATATTTATAAATTGATTTATTAAAATTTTGTATATGCGTATAGAACGTACAATAATACAATATATCCGTGATAAATCCAATCAGTTGCATGATGTTGAGTAAAAATATTTAAAATATTTCTTGCTCAGTGAACATTTGGTGAATAATTCCATACAGAATGTTCAAAGATGCCAATTACAACTTTCTGTTCTTCTTTGATAACATATTCTCTTTGGTTAATATATCATTGACAAAATTGATTTCGCAGACACTCCTCAAATCCTTGTTTGGTCATATTATAATTAATATCTGGAGCTTAGACAAAGAAAAGTATAGAATGTAGGTAGCTCCGTTTCATTCCCACAAGAAAGGGATACATTAATGAGTTATTTAGTAAAATCAATATTTTGTATAATCCATATTCAAATTCAATTAAATATGTGAGTGATTTACACAATAGTCATTAAATAATATAAGGTAATATTGGCAAAATAATACACATAAATAAGCAAACATCCAAGCCGATATTCAATTATTTAATCCAATCATCTCATTACATCAGTACTATCAGTACTAATATTATAAATGCGAAAGTAACTCTGTCTGTCTGTTACGCTTTCACGCCAAATCTACTGGACCGATTTGAATGAAATTTGGTATGGAGATAGTTTGAGACCCGGGAAAAAACATAGGATAGTTTTTATCCGACTGCGCAAAAAGAGGTTAATATTTTCGCGCGATAACCGACATACGCGCGGGCGGAGCCGCGCCCGGAAAGCTAGTAACTAATATAATTTAAATTTTATCTTATATTACATATTTCCGTATCATCCTGTTACATGAAAAAAATGGATTGCAGCATGTGGTCAATGGAAATTGACCACATGCAGCAATCCATTTTCCAAAGAGTTCCGAAATTTGCTGCTGACGTTTTGATGCAGAGCTTATAATAAAACAAGGAATACATACTTTCATCCTCAAGCTGTTCCAGCTATGATGGTGAAAGAAAAATGTATAAACATTTTTCTTTAATGTCTGATTTCTCCCCATGGTAAAATAGAGTTCAGTAGTTTTGGAATAAATATGATGGGTTATTTGCCAAAAAAAAATATGATGATGGTTGATCTGTCCATGGAGGAGCGTAAATAAAATATGCAAACGAGATAATAATTTATAGCTGTGAATGTCATCCTCAAGCTGTTCCAGTTATGATGGTGATAGAAAAATGTATAAAAATTTTTCTTTAATGTCTGATTTCTCTCCATAATAAAATTTAGAGTTCAGTAGTTTTGGAATAAAAATGATGGGTTATTATTTGCCAAAAAAAATTAAGGATGGTTGATCTGTCCATGGAGGAGCGTAATTGAAATATGCGAACGTGCTGTGAAAAATTTAGATTGCATGCACATGAAGATATCAGCTTTTACAATGAGAAAAACTTAAAGCAGAAATGAATACTTTCATGTTTTAAGGCCTGTGTACATGATATTTATATATTTGAAAATATGCACAATAATGATGCCCAAACATTGATTGGCAATCATAGGATAATGCTATTGATAGCAGTCGCCATGAGTTATTTTGGAGTAAGGATTCGCCACAGTACTAAACAGTTTTTTGCACATAGGTATCGAAAGGATTCGTAAGGATACACAAGAAAGTAGTGCTATTAAAGGGGCAATAAATTATTATCTCTGTTCACTTTGATCTTGTAAATGTTTACAAAAATAAATGTTGATTGTGATTCAAGTTATGGTTTTATTTTTGAACCCTTCATCTGTTGTAGCCTTCGGAGAACTAAAATATTAAGCTGTTGATATAATGAACCATAAATCTCGAATTATGTAACCGCAGTTTGGTAGCTACTTAGACAAATATTTAAATCTCAATCGAATATAATATAATTTATATATTATATATAACGTGGATATTAATTCATCAACAATACTGCGGGGGATGGTGTAGAATCGATAACTGAATGTGATCCACTCATGTTTAATTTTCACTTTAACAAAATCAATACTATTTCCTAAGCTGTGGCGCTTTGACTATGAGAATGATAGCGACGACAACACTCGCGGCCACCGTGGACTCCACTCACACATACACACACGTTCTAACGCTATGCGAGGGCAATGAACTCGGTATAACTCAGCTGTTTCTTGTTTAACGGGCGCAGAAGCGTTAGCAATGTTCGCTACCAGAGTTCACTTTCTATAATCCCGTCCGAAAGGATACGCCGATGTAGATTGCTGAAGCAGTGATATCTCAGTGGCATTGGCTACAGAGTAACGCGCAGAAGCCCCATGGTTCGTATCCCGCCGCGGGCTTGAGCTTTACAGCATGGTGGAAGGGCATTTTGCGATGGCTAGCGACCATCCTCAAGTAGAAAATCTGTCGCCAAGCACCTAACGGTGTGTTCCAGCAGCAGTCCTTGAGAGCCAGAGAAGTTACAGGCACATGAGACTTAACATCTATGTCACCAGGTGACAGGCGCAGTGCAATTCGTGACTTGTGACGAATGTATCTGTTATAGGCAGAGGTTAGTCCGCTAAACATCAGGTGGGCCTCGAGCTTGTACCGTCACAATAAAATAAAATATAATACCTGGAGCTTTGTACCTAAAATGCAGAGTGAGCCTGGACATAAAATATACATAGTGGTAGAAATAGAATCTACTCTGAGATCTAATGGACATTATTCTGATCGATTCAAAATATATTTATTTTGTGCTGAATCATATGTAATAAAGTGTGATTATCTGTTTCTTGCTGCAACTTAGCACGTATACCTACAGTAATAAAATCCAATACGAAAAAGATCTTATGAGCTAGTTTTTGAATATTTACATCGAGCAAAGTAATAAAACATATGAAATAATAAATTACAGGCACAAGCATTGACCTATATATACTAGACGCGACATCTCAAACGAAGAAAGTCGACTGGTGCAAGTATGCTGGCCGGCATACTCTCCCCCACACGTAGCTGGCCACTCGTAAAAAGTACACGCGCTTTAACTTCGAATATTATGTATTATCAATTGTGTATTTTGAATACACAATTTTCGAACGTAAAGCGCGTGTAATCTCTACGAGTGTCCAACTGCGTGTGGGGGAGAGTATACTAGCACCGGTCGACTTTCTTCGTTTGAGATGTTGCGTCTAGTATATATGGGTCAATGGGCACAAGGTACTTTTTAAACATCAGGAGGTGATTGGGTTGATCGTGTATTTTGTCAAATACACATAAAAAGAAATATATTTTTTTGTTAGGACTAGCAAGTCAACCCTAAGAGGTTGTTAGCATTTTACCAATAACCATGTATACGATTTACAACTTTAAAATCTTCTATTTATTTATTTTTCACACATAGATGAATATATATTGAATGAACTCGGGTTGATAGAAACTCCACATGATATGGTACAAAAAATATGTTCTACTTTGTACCATTTTATTGGAGTCCCCACTAAAAATAATTTGATGGAATTATTAGTTTAATATTCATTTGGTCAACGTTTTATAATAACAAGTAACAAAATTTCAGGTTTGAAATTCATCGCGCTTGCGAGCTAGATACGGAGGAACGGACGGCCATACAGACAGACAGGATGCGGACTCTTCCGTTTTGAACTTTGGTTTGGAACCCTAAAATGCTATTTCTTCTAGATAAGTAGGTAGTAGGTACTTATATATAACGTTTACTCTAACCCTTTTGACAGTGATTGTCCAAAATGTAATCATTTGAGAATATAATATTTTCCGAATATTTTTTTTGAATAATGTTTTGCGAATGTAATATTTTGAGAACAAAGGATATTTATATTTTTTTGTTTATTGTATCTAAGTATTTACGTACATACTCAGACAGAAAAACAATCACGCACGAAAGGTGCGAATAACACAGCGTATCTGTACAAACAAAACAGATTTTCTCGCGTTTTTGCACTAGCTGATAATTATCCGAAGTACGTAGTATAGTTTCAAAATGACCAATATTGTCAAATTGGTTTGATTTGTTTCATAAAATAACTCATTCGAATAAAACTGAGTTGTGAAAGGACCCATGGCTACTTACGAAATGTAGTCGACGTAGACGTAGACATTTGTCAGATCTCATATTTTCAGTTATAGACATTTTGTAATGCTTATGTTAAAATTGCTGAAAATTACAACTTTTCATCATCATTTTAGAGGTTGTAGAATGGGTGGTGTACGCGTAAACTACGAGCAAGACGATTCGTATTGACTCTCGAGTACAGCTTATAACCATGGCTCAGAAGTTAAATGGGCCTGTAGTTCTTAAACAAGGTTTTGTCACCTTTCTTGAAGAACAGTACCACTACACTTCTGCTCCTCGCTTCTGGCGTTTAACATACATAATTTATAATATTAATTATTAAATTATGCAGCTAAATACTCAATTCATTATTTTTTCCAGGGTCTGTTTTTTGTTTTCCAAATCAATGTTGCGTTTGCACCGTTAAGAGAGCAAACACAGGTAACTAATGCATTTCCTTGCATTTGCACCACAGATGGTGCATGTCAGTGAATATATGCTACGACATACTATTTATAGCTATCGGCACCTAATAGATGCGGAAGTGTGGTAGTGCAGTTGATCAACTCGGTCACCATGGCCTCTCCTGCGAAGTCTCTTCTCGAAGTAATGGTCGAATTTCCCGCCACGCCAGCCTTAACGATATCACTCACCGGGCTTTTACCAGCGCCAATAATGCAGCTATTCTCGAACTGAATGGTCTGATGCGTGACGATGGTAAAAGACCTGACGGCATGACTCTGGTTCCGTGGAAGTTAGGGCGGCCCTTAGTGTGGGACGCTACTTGCGTAGACACTTTAGCGCCGTCACATCTTTCTGAAACCAACGTGAGGGATGGCGCTGCGGCTACTTCGGCGGAGCAACTCAAGCGGTGCAAATATTCTAACCTCGGTATGGGTTACATATTTGATCCGTTTGGTGTAGCGACGTTGGGTCCGTGGGGACCGGGAGCTCATCGTATTTTCCAAAACTTATCTGAGCGCTTGGTTGATGCAACGCGTGATCAAAATGCTGGCACATATCGTCGACCGTCACTTGCGCACTCACGCTACGCACACAAACGTACTCGGCGCGTAACAACACAGCTGACTGGTGTTCACTCATTCAATCGCGTTTCTCAAACTTTTTTTGCACTTTTTTGCTTCGTGATGGAATCGTTTAAATGCATACGCTGTGAAGCGGAGTTTAGGGATGGCGCACTGTGCTCCGTTTGCCATGGACGCTTTGACTTCCCTTGCTCTGGTATAACTGAATCTGGTTATCGTAAACTAGGAGACAGGAAGTCTACCTGGAAGTGCCTGTCCTGTAAGGGAATCGTGAGTCCACTCCTTCCACTTGGTAAAGGCTTGGCTAAGTCTCCTGTACCTGCAGATTTAGAGAGTATTGCACTTGATATAAAGCGGCTTGGTGCTCAGATAGCGTCGCTGCCGACCTTGATGGCTTCCGTTCAATCAATACAAGCTGATATCACTGATCTTAAAACCTTAAAGTCGGATATCGCAGATCTGAAGCTCATGAAGCCTGCCGTGGCAGACGTTAAAGCCTCAGTAGAATTTATGCAGAGCTCCTTCGAAACGCTGACTGCCAGGATTGCTGATATCAGCCAGGAAGTTCAAGGACTTCTGAAGACCAAGGATGAAGTCCGTTTTCTTCAGCAGCGTGTTGAACAGCTGGAGTGCAACGCAAGAGAGATGGAACAACGATCACGCATGAATAACATTGAGATAAAAGGAGTACCAATATCTCAATCAGAAAATTTATTTGAGATAGTTGCGAAGATTGGTGGCCACATCAGCTGTTCCATTGCGCAGGAGCAGATTAATTACATAGCAAGAATACCCATGCGGAACGATAAACTTAAGAAGACAATCTTGATCTCCGTACACAATAGGTATGTTAAAGAAGACTTTGTGGCTGCAGCAAAAAAGTATACCATTGTCCCAGCCGATTTGGGTTTGCGTGGCGACAAAAGAATATTTGTCAACGATCATCTTACCCTGGACAACAAGTTGCTGCTCAACAAAGCGAAGGCCCTGGCCAAGGAACGGGGATTTGCATTCGTTTGGGTGAAGGGTTGCAAGATTTTTGCACGAAAAAGTCCCACCTCGAATATACTGGCTATAAAATCGGAGTTAGATCTGAAAAAGATCTCGTAAACTGCAACGTATTATCTTTATTTACGGTATCTCATTGTTTATGTTCTAACCTTCGCTCTAAATGTTTGAGAAACATCGGCTTGCTCCCACGCGTGTGTGCAGACCGGCCTAGTTTGATCCAGTCTTATATGCATGTGTGTGCCTCACACTCGGTACTTAAGCTAACGCTATATCTTGCTCGCACCCAGTTCGGCAACTATCTTCATGCTATTATTTCTGATGCATTATTTTATGCTGCATATGATTTATTCAAGCGCTCGTATGCTTTGTTTATCTTTTTGAATGACTCAAATGCTTTATTATATTGTTATGTTCACTTTTACACTATCAAGCCTACTACACAGCAGCTAGTTTTGAGCTTTAACAATGTATAATATTTATTACCAAAACGTTCGTGGCTTACGAACGAAAACTTCAGATTTCTACAGAAATGTTTCTATGAATAGTTACGACATTATATGTCTGACAGAAACCTGGCTTTTGGAAGGTATACGAAATAGCGAGTTATTTGACGATCGTTATATAGTATTTAGACGCGACAGGGATTTTTTGAAAACGGGAGAGGTGAGGGGAGGCGGAATTTTATTAGCAGTCCATCGCGGGATTACGGCCGAAGCTTGTAATGAGTGGCGTTCGAACGCCGAAGATTTATGGATTACACTAACTCTTCATTGCCGGAGACCGAGGGTAGCTTACAAGCTTCATCTGTGTGTTGTTTACATTTGTGACGAGAAGAGAGGTAATTCTTTATCGGAGCAATTAGAAGTTTTTGCGGATAATATGTCCGATATAGTACTGAAAAATCCATGTAATAAATTCCTTATAATGGGTGACTTTAACATGTCGAATTTATGCTGGAAAGTGGCTGACGATAGTTCCTTTTACGTTGCTGAAAATATTCAGGGCACCGTACAGCAAAATTTATTTGATGATCTTGCTGTGTAACTTAATGCAATTCAACAATATTCAAAATGCTAATAATAGAGTACTTGATTTAATTTTTTCTAATAATGATGTCACAGTAGCCCGCTGTCTAAGCCCTCTGTCCAAATTAGATGCAGCACACCACCCTGCTCTTTGTATATCTGCAGATTTTGTTCAATTACACAAGCTAAAACCTTGTCCTTATTTAAAATATCTATATAATAGTGGCGATTACGCCGCTATCAAATTAAAACTAGATGATATAAACTGGCAACAGGTACTGTATGATAGGTCACTGGAGGATGCAGTATCCTTCTTTTATAGTACTCTTAATGATCTTAGGACAAGTTATATACCTTCCAAAATTGTCACACCTACACAGAAATACCCCCCTTGGTTTAAAACACCTCTTATTAAAATATTAAAAGAGAAATATAAATATCACCAGAAATACAAAAAATACGGTAATCGGTCTGCCCACCAATCCTTTGTCATTTTAAGGGATCGTGCTAAATCATTGGAGAATCAGATGTTTAACGATTTCATATCTAGCATTGAATTAAGCATTTCTAAAAATCCCAAAGCGTTTTGGTCTTATGTCAAAATTAAAAATCAAAGTAACTCATACCCCGCGCTATTACGATTCGGTCAGCGCGCATCCGATTCCGGGGAGGAGATATGCAATATGTTTAGCGAATATTTTCACTCCACATTTTTAGATAGTAGCGATATGGACTGCTCACTGGATGATTCCGCGAACAATATGACATCAACGGACATAGCGGATATCGAGTTTAACTGCTCAGAAATCTGTAAGCTGTTAGAGTCCTTGGACTTAAACAAATCTGCGGGTCCTGACAACATACCAGCACTATTTATTGTTAAATGCGCTAAAAGCTTATCAACCCCTCTAGCCCTACTTTTTAGACGATCTGTAACTGAAGGTATTATGCCTACGATATGGAAATCAGCGTACGTCACACCTATACATAAAAAGGGACCTAAAAACTTAATTGAAAACTATAGACCTATCTCTAAATTATGTCTGTTTGCCAAAATTCTAGAAAAAGTGATATATAAGCAACTTTATGGTGCATTAAAACAATCACTCAGCTCACAGCAGCATGGTTTTCTAAGAGGTAGGTCTACCACATCAAATTTGATCGTCTGTAGTGAATACTTAACGCTGCATATGTCCAAACCTTCTCAAGTCGATGTCATCTACACGGACTACAATAAATGTTTCGACCGTATCGATCACACAGTACTTCTTCGCAAGCTCCAATCCGTAGGTATTCGAGGTAACTTATATAGGTGGTTTACGTCGTACGTACGGAACAGGTGCCAGACAGTAGTACTTAGTGGATATACATCATCACCTATGCATGTCCCCTCAGGAGTTCCACAGGGATCATTATTGGGTCCGCTTTTGTTTAATATTATTGTCAATGATGTTTCTTCATGCTTCAAATACTCCAAAGTAATTCTATATGCTGATGATATGAAGATACTCTGTCCTATTGACTCGCAAGAAAGTGCGCACCTTCTTCAAGACGATCTCAATCGATTTAACAGTTATTGTCTATTGAACAAATTGGACCTAAATGTATCAAAATGTTTCGTATGCACATTCACTCGTAAGCCTCAACCTCTTATATTCAATTATAAACTCAAAAATACTTTCATCACAAGAGTTCATTCAATTCGCGACTTAGGCATTATTTTTGACACAAAGTTACTTTTTGATGAGCACATCAATAACATCATAAACAAGGCATCGAGAGCGCTTGGGTTTGTCTTGCGCTTATCGACTGAGTTTAAATCTATAAAAACTGTCAAAATCCTTTATTGTGCCTATGTACGTAGTCATTTAGAATATGCTTCACAAATTTGGAACCCTATGTATGACGTTTACATCACACGCATTGAGCGCATTCAGAGGCGGTTTCTCCGTCATCTTCAGTTTAAAATCAAAAGATATTTCCCAGACTACAACCAGCGCCGTCATAAATTTCACATTCTTCCTTTAGATATAAGACGACAAATTGCTGATGTAGCATACTTAATTAAGATATCGAGCGGTACAGTTGACTGTCCTGAGTTGCTTAACTTAGTGAGAGTGAAGGTGACAGCTGATCCTACTAGGAGACCGTGTAAACTATACACTCCAATAGTTAATTCTAATTATAGGAGAAACAGCTACTTGATAAGAGCAAGCCGTTGTTTCAATGACGTAGCATCACGGCATGACCTTGATATTTTCAATACGTCTGTTGAACAAGTTAAGAGGGTATTGTCTAATGCATTTTTCAATTAGTTATATTCTTGTGCAAGTGTTGTATTATTTATATTTTTTATTTTTCAGTGTTTTAGTCTACTCGATTAGAATAATTATCTTAATTTATTAGTGGAATCTTTTAAATGGCCTTCAGCACCTATGCAACGTTTTAAGCTATTATATACCTAGCTGTAAGAATCCCAAAAGTGTAAAAATAAAATAAAATAAATAAATATTTGGCTCAACGAATAAGCATTGCAATTTAACGGGGCAATGCTGCCAGCATACTGGGTGTTGTAGAGATGAATTCTTATTGTCTATGATTATAGTCTATTAGGGCGTTCGGATAGCCTATCAGTTCCAAAAATAACACTCACAAACGCTACAAATGATCACACAGGGCGTTCGGATAGGGACTTCGTGAGCATAAATATCGTTTTCGCTCACCGTTCGGATAGCTTTGAAAACGCTACCAATGACAGAGAAAAGTGCTATTTTTGACCCACGTCTTACCGTGGGATCGTTGTGATCGTTTTTTGACAGCTAACATTTTATGAGAAATATTGTTGTTCCTATCATAATGAATAGAACTGGCGATGCCACCGCCAGATTTAATTACAGACCGATATCTTTGACTTCAGTTGTTGCACCTATATCTTTAGCTGCAGTTCCAGAAAACGTTATTTTGGGTTTCAGCGGTTGTCAAAATAAGTATAAGACGTTCGGATAGCATACAGTCATTGGTGGTCAAAAATAGCAGAAGCTTCTTTCCGAACGCTAAGATACAAATGCCACTTTTGAAACTGCTACAAACGCAACCGAGCCAAAACGAACGCACCATATGTTTTTAAAAGCAAGTTATTTTCAAACTTGGAGCGATTAGTGTTTTGACAAATGTCTTGAAGAAAATTTTCATTGTACTAGTTTTTGAGAATTGTTTGGAGCAACTTATAAGTTTGTAGTCGATGTAATTTTTTATAAAGATGTAGAGTGTTCAAAGGTATTAAGAAATTAAAAATGTGTGAATGAATTAAAGCCGTTTATATACTGGATCCCAATAATTAAACACCTTGAGGGCGGATTTGAATAAAAGGTCATGGGCCCTTTGCCCTCAAGGATAAGATGAAGATGAGCTGAGCTACCTACCCTGGAAACCATATGGTGATGAAATTATTATTTTATTTACTGGAAATAATTATATAGAAACATGACAGAGGAACTGTCAAAACTAGATAAAAATACGAACTATATTATTTGAAAAAAGAAATTACATTTATTACTATTATCAAAAGGACTAAATTCAGTTATACTAGGGTTAAATGATGAACAAAAAATAAAGGAAGATTTTATTAGTAAAGATGCAAAAGCCAGATTTACAATAATTAATTCTGTAGATACTTCATATATTGGACGTATAATTGACTGTGAAACCGCAAAAGAAATTTTAGACACATTGGATAAGATATTTTTGGGCCAAATTGACACACAGAGGTGTCATTTACTCCAAGATTTTTATAACTATAAATTCGAAAAAACAGATTTACTAGAAGATATCGGCGACCTAATGAACATAGTTACCTCAATCAAAAGTACTGGGATGAATCTAACTGATACTGAGGTTGTGTCGAAAATATTGTGCATTTTACCTAAAGAATTATCGAGCTTTAGGACAGCTTGGGAATCAACTGCTAAAGAAGAGAAAACTTTTGTGAATCTTATTTCCCGAATACAATTAGAACTAAAAATTACAGAACGGGATACTAAAAATAAAGAAAATTGTGATACATTTTTAATAAATGTTGTAACACCACACAATTAACAAACTGTCCCTACGCATATTCAATTAATACGTGCAACGCCATCTTACGACACCTACGCAGATTCCAACCATAATGTTCACCGCCCTCTATGGTTTACTTCACGCGGACGCCAATAGATGGCGATGTGCATGCTTAACACACGCAAACGTTTGTATCACGTCCAACATATGACATATCTCGATGTAAACTTGACCATAACTTCAGATCGTATAGAACCTCACGTCTGGTGCTCACTTCACTCTTATGTGGCCCGTCGTTGTTCGATCGACTCTGAATTCCTGTGTATCGCTAGCTGTATACGTATTATTGGGCAAATATACAATACATACTATACTTAGCGAGCCGTGTTTTTTTACTATCAAGCCGACTGGTACAGTGTACCCCGTCTGCTCACCAAACCCTCCTACATCTGGCGCTCCAACTCGTGGCAAGAAGACCTGGACCTCAAGTTTCAACTCAGCAGTTCCAGGAACCAGACCGAAGACGACGCACTCAACACGCTGGCGACTCGGTCGAATAAAGAACCTACACCAAAATTTGTTGTAACGAGGAGTAGTATTGTTCAAATCCGCTATACAGCACCAACGCGCTAGAGACTATAAACTATATTCGAATAGCGCGCTTTATTATACGCTATCGTTATAACGAAACAAGGCGCTCGCGCTAGATGCATATGCTAGGTGTCGTCACAATAGCGTCAGGCGCAACAGTATAACGCGGATATGCGCAAAGCGTGTTAACGCGACCGAAAGCGCGCGATGACTGAAGCTTGGCGCTATGCCGCTATTCTGTTATAGTGACAGTATAGCGGATAGCGGCATAGCGCCAAGCTTCAGTCATCGCGCGGTTTCGGTCGCGTTAACACGCTTTGCGCATATCCGCGTTATAGGCCTACCCAGCCACGTTAGTGGACGCTTGATGCTAAACGTTATATTAATAGCGCGAAGAGAATAATATACAAAGCGCGCTGTATGCGCTACAAGGCAATAACACGCTTTGCTATGGCGCTAGATGCTATATTATCCACCACTAATAGTATTGTTCAAATCCGCTATACAGCACCAACGCGCTAGAGACTATAAACTATATTCGAATAGCGCGCTTTATTATACGCTATCGTTATAAGTTATAACACAACATAACTTATAACGAAACAAGGCGCTCGCGCTAGATGCATATGCTAGGTGTCGTCACAATAGCGTCAGGCGCAACAGTATAACGCGGATATGCGCAAAGCGTGTTAACGCGACCGAAAGCGCGCGATGACTGAAGCTTGGCGCTATGCCGCTATCCGCTATACTGTTATAGTGACAGTATAGCGGATAGCGGCATAGCGCCAAGCTTCAGTCATCGCGCGGTTTCGGTCGCGTTAACACGCTTTGCGCATATCCGCGTTATAGGCCTACCCAGCCACGTTAGTGGACGCTTGATGCTAAACGTTATATTAAGGCTCGGAAATTACGAAATAGGGCCAACATGATATGGGAAATCTCATAAACCAGGTACCGGATGGTACTGCAATTTAAATACACGATACTCAAGGATATAAGTAATACTTTCATCGATTTCAAAACATGTTTCCTAATAATTGGCTCGATAGAAAAAAATCTCAAAAACACCTCTGAAAATAGAGGATTCCTACTTTTTCCGCCAGATTTTAGTGTTTTAAAATTTGTTTTTTTTTCTATAATATTGATTTTTTAAGTACAATAAATTTCATTGATTATTTTAATCCAAAAAAAGCACAGTTAATGCGTACTGAGCCTGTATACAAAATGTCACATACGCCCTTTCATTCCGAGAAGCGTTAACATCATGTCGCACTATTTACTCCAGCGATCTACGTATATTGCTATCATCCTCGCTCATATCGCGGTCAGCCGCGTCGTGCGTCGGACCTGCGTCACTTTTCTCGGCGATCTCAATTAAAATAAAACATGGGTAAAATTATAAATAAACGCTTTGGGAGTGCAAAAAAGATGTATAAAAATCGTCAAAAACGCATGATGGACATAATAAGGTATGCATCTATGGCTACCTTTCTCCATGTACCTATGTATATATCTCTTATATTAATGAAATTATCATATGATTGTGAACCCTAACGCAATAAAATAAACACTTCAAACATTTTACAAGACGTAGGTACAACTTTAGCTACCTAAAATAATTATTATAAGCAATATACAGAATTTTTCGTAATGAATGAAAAATGAATTATTTTAGATGGATCATGATTAATTTATACAGTTTCTGACAATAAGGCACAAAGGTTATGTACATAATTTTCGACAAATCAATCGTCGTTCAAATAGCGCATAGTAAGTGACATCGCTTCGCAATTGAGAGGCACGTGGATCGAATCCAGCGTAAAGAGATTCTTTTTGGTCAAATTTTAATTTTACGACATAATTCTTAATAATACAATAATAATTTTACGTATGTACGTGGACCAATATAATGTGTCTGACAGTAAGGCATAAACGATATGTGTGTAATTTTCGACACCTTGGTCAATGATTGTATAGTGTGTAACTTCAGAAGTCGAATCAGAAGATCGAGTACCGTGGATCGAATCTCACATACCTAGATTCTTTTTGGTGACTTTTTTATTTGTATTACTTTTTATTTGATACGTATTATATTTACGTATAATTAAGTTTTCTGACGCGTATTCAATTTACGATTACAATGCTTGCAAATTTATTAGGTATCTCGAGTTTCCATGTTTTCATATAATTAGAGAGTTTAGTATATCTAATGAACGTGAACATTAAATAGGTACTACCTAATCTAGCTACCTGAACACGTTTTTTTCATAGATCTCGAAAAAGTATGTCTTGGATGGACACGAGTTGCCACAGCGTAATAGTTACAGTAGAACAACATTATCAATTTACTACATAGTAACAAAGCTATGTTGAGTAAACACCGTCCTTCTGTCCACTACTATAGAAAACACAAACTTTCATACATGGAAAGTTATTGAAATATTCATGGTATTATCGAGTACGTAATATATTAGTACATATAAATTAGTAGTAAAAAGATGGCCGTAAACGTTTGATGCGATAGAGATAATGAAATTCTGAAATGAAAACTTAATACAAAAAGAAGAAGCCTAAGCTTCTGCTTTAGAATGAGACTTTCTATGGTTTTCTTGAATAGCATAATAATTAAGAACTGACTAAAAGAAAATGAAATAATTAGCACTATACAAATACTTACGTAAGAACATCGAGTAAGGTGCATTATAGGGGACTTAACTATAACGCCCTTAATAACCAAAGTGTAGCGGATATACTACCAAAGAGAGTATTCCCCAGGACGTTTTGGTGTTAAGGGGCGGCCGGTAATTCAACAAAAGTTAAAATTATACACATTATAGCCATTATGTTTTTAAATGTTACATCTTCTGTGTTGTATAAACAACATATGGTAGCCATATAAAGAACCCCATATATTGTAGGATAGGAGGATGCTTCTTGGTTATTGATACTATCCCATAACTTACTTACCAATAAAATTCTTACCCCCGGTTTCTGAAACGCAAATCAGCGACAAATTATTTTAAATGCTTGTTAATCCATTGTCATACGCAGATTGGGTTGCTAAAAACTTAATGTGACTGTTTGTCAACACTAATGTCAAATCTCCAATTAATCGACAATTATTTCAATTTTGGGTTTCTGAAAAGCTTTTCGGTACGTTAACGGTTTGTCAAACTGACTAATTCTAATTGCCCAAAATCGACCAATTATTCTAAGATTAACGTCTTGATATCGTAAAAATATATAAAAATAGTTTTAAGCATTCCTACCTACAACGTTTACTCTAATAACTGATAAGATAGAACAAGAACAGAATTATATCAAGTATGATTACTCTAAAAACACATATTGCTATTTTTCATACCGAAGGTACTGGGTAGCACTTCACCACTATCTCACCTGATGTTAAGTGACGATGCCATCGATGATGCAGCTCGCTTACCCTGAAGATACCTATTCACGTAATTAACCAGAAACACAGACTCAGGCAGAGTGTTCCATTCCCTAGCGGTGTGTATGATGAGCGAGTATAGAGGTTAGAATAAATGGCAATACTTCTTCCGGGTCTTTGATAAGAATAGGAGTACCGCAAGGATCAATTTTAGGACCTTTTCTGTTTCTAACATAAATAAATGATCTGCCTTGCATGGTTAAAAATTTCTGCGATATAGTTTTATTCGCAGATGATACCTCCCTGATTTTTAAAGTAGATAGGAGGGATAGTGAACTTATTCAAGTCAATAATGTGTTATCTATGATCTCTAAGTGGTTCGCGGCTAATAATCTTCTCTTAAATTCAAAAAAGACCAAATGTTTAAAGTTTTCTTTACCAAATGTTACTTATGTTGAACCAAACATTAAGCTTGGCCTAGAAAAACTCTCTTTTGACAATGCGACAGTCTTCCTGGGAATTAAAATGGATTCAACTTTACAGTGGAATCCACATATACATGATCTATCCGGAAGACTTAGTTCTGCTGCATATGCAGTTCGTAAGATAAGACAGCTAACAGACGTAGCTACTGCTAGGCTCGTTTATTTCGCGTACTTCCACAGTATTATGTCTTATGGTGTATTGCTGTGGGGAGCTGCTGCTGAGATAGAGACAATCTTTATCTTACAAAAGCGTGCAATTCGAGCCATATATGAAATGGATCCTAGGGAATCCCTGAGAGATCTTTTTAAAGAAATTGATATTTTAACTTTACCAAGTCTGTATATATTTGAGCAAATTTAAATCAAACAGTGACAATCACGATTATAACACTAGGAATAAAGATAAAATAGCGGTTTTATAATAAATTGCCCAAACATATTACAATGCTCATAGAAAGAAAATTCAAGTTGCATGTGAAGAATATTTTGATAAAGAAATCTTACTACACAGTTTGTGATTACTTAAACGACAAAAATGCTTGGACTGGTTCGCCTCTGCCAAGTTAGCGCCTGTCACCTACGTAATGTAAATAAAGTATTGTAATAATTTTACTATATAGTATGTACTTAACACATTGTTAAAAAACGTTTAAAAGAATGGCCCCAAGTTTCTTGCCCATTCTTCTAGCAGTGGCTCTATAATTTTTGTTGGCTGAACGTGGCAGTACAATGTAGTATATTTCAATATTAAAATTTGTAATTGACCTTCATAAGAGCGTCGTAGACGCCTAAATTGAATAAATGATTTTGACTTTGACTTTGACTTTAGAACAAGAGTCCGATTATAGAACTACGTAAATATATTACTAAAGACTACGTGATTATAGTGTTGCTGCTCATTTGTTACTCAATAGGGTGCTATAAAATAACCATAGCAGCCATTAAACAAACCGCAGCTGGGTAGATTGTAATACCAACAAAAGCATTTCCAAGATAAGTAGGTTATGGACCTTCCAAACCCCAACCCTCTTTGAGAAAACACCTTTCGGCTAAGGGCATTAAGATATGGTTTAAAGCTCTGATGTGCGGCTACAACATATTCACGTTGATGTTAGAAGTGGTATTATTTTGTATTGATGCGCAGGAGGTCCATAGTTAGAATCTCACCGCGGTCTTTCACTTCACCGCATGATGCGAGGGCGGGAGTTTTGAGGATCATTGATAGGCTTGATAGTTGTTGGCCTTCAAGTAGAAAATATATTACCAAGCATCTAATGGTATGTTACGACGGCTGTTCTTGCCTATTCTTCTCTACTGACTTCATCATCATCAGACGTCAATCACTTACCATCAGGTGAGATTATAGTCAAAGCGTAGCCTAGCAGCAATAAAAAATGCCACTCATAATTTTTTTATTTTAATCAATTTTTACGATATAAAGCAACAAGTAAGGGGAGACAAACACGCACATTTTCACGTACGCTAGTGACTTTCACTATCAATAAACTATTACTGACATAATAACTATAAAATTAAAGAGTATTATAATCATCGTGATGGTATTGAGGATAAAGGGTTTTTATTTTTTTTGTAGCTGATAGGTAAGCCTTTGACCACAATCTCACGTGATGGTAAGTGATGATGTGGTCGAAGGTGTTTACAGGCTTAACCTAGAATTACTCTGGCTATCAAGGACAGCTGCCGGAACACACCGTTAGGTGCTTGGCGACAGATTTTCTACTTGAGGGTGGTCGCTAGCCAGGCGGGCATTCACAAAATGCCCTTCCACCATGCGGTGAAGCTCAAGCCCGCGGCGGGATTCGAACCATGGACCTGCTGCGCGGCAGTCCATAGCCAAAGCCACTGAGCTATCACTGCTGGATTCATAAAAATTAATGAAATTTGATAATTCCACTAGCGATAACCCATCAATGTTGACATTTTAGGGATTAGAGCGTACACTCGCACGACTGGACTCTGTCAATTAGAAATCCGAGCGCAAATAGTATTGTTGGATGTGAATGCCCAAATGGGCTTGTATTTTGACAAATAGGAACGCTTCGAACTCCTCTCTCTTGTTGTTTTACGTTTACGATCATCCGTCATATTTAATTGGTAACCATAGTAACGGTGGTGATGCCAAAAATGATTTGGGATTAATTTCATGTCAAAACAGAAGAGACAACGCTATGTGTTAAAAAAAGACAGAACACTAGAGAATGAATGAATTTGAACGACATTTTCAAATTTCATGTTATCATAGATAAACAAGCATTTTAATCAGGTGTTCTGTAATTTTTCATTAATATGCGTTCCAGAAACCCGTTGAAAGTTAGCGGATTGTTAATTGTGATGGCTTGTCAGATGAATTGAATTTTGATACGCGTACCGAAAACCGGCGATTAATATCGGACACCAAAAATATTATTTGAAAATCAATAAAAGTTTGTTATTTTTCTAGTATAGAAAATGGAGGAGAAGAACGACGCATTGTTGATATACACTATTACACAAAGAGTCTATTAAGACAAATCTCGAAACATTCACCTTTCGATTATTTTTTTGATTAATATGCAGGGTTATTGGTAAAATGCTAAATCCAGGGAAACCCGGACGGATGGCAGCCCTACTCTCATAGAATGTCCGATTTTATGTCGCACTCCGGTGCATCTTCGCAACATAATCTACCTATACAAGTACATACATCAAGTGACGGCACGGGTGTCGTTTACAAACATAAACGTATCTTTCGTAATCTTTGACTAATACAGTTAATAACAGTAATACCACGGTTTTATAATCGATATGTAATATTGTGGTATTACGTATGAATAGTAATACAAAGTAATAAATTTTCAAACAAAATACTTATCTTTCTCCTTGGGTGATTTCAATAATGGTATTATTTTGTTAGAAGTTTTGTTGTTCCACCCATCTACACAATAGCATCCACGAGATGTATTTATTATTATTAACAAATTGAAACAATAACTGTACCTACCTACTACATTCTCCATGTGATTTTTTGTTAGTGAAATCTTAATATGACTTGTAGTAATGACACGAGCAGGTACCCTTGATTGTTAGCGGAAACAAAGCCAGGATCTGAATGAACTACGCTACTTGATAAAAAAAACAAAAATTGGAACCGACTCCAACACCCAAAAGTGTGAAATAACTTGTTCAAGTCGGTACCAGGATAGTTCAAAAGTACCTATTATCACAATATTGTGCACGTGGTACTAGTGTTGGACTTGGACAAGTTAATTCACACTTTTTGGTGATAAAGTCATTTCCATTTTTATTTAAAAAAAAAAACACTTCTTTTATGACCCTTGCTACTTACGGGATCGATTTTCATTCATTGTCAACGACTATATCATCAAGATAAGTAAATATTTTTCAGTCAAAAATCATTTTCAGAGTGTATGTCAAAAACGGCTTGACCGATTTTGATGAAATTTAACTGGAACCAAACAACAAGTATCAGCTTTCAAACAATAAAAGATTTTTTTAAATCGATTCACCCAGTCAAATGTTCTGAGGTAACAAACATATAAGAAAAAACACACGAATTAAGATACTCCTCCTTTTTTTGAAGTCAGTTAAAAATACCCAATAGTATAACCCGCTATTTGTATTTTGATCAGGGGTAAAAAAAATTTTTTATGATTTTCTGTGTAAATTTTACACAATATACTTGTTTTTGTAATAAATAAACCATCTTTTGTGTAACAGCTTACGCCTTGCATCAAAGTAGATACATAGTTCATGTTCATCAAAACCATAGTTCATGTTCATTAAAAATGAACATACACAAAAACTGCAAAAATCAAACAAGTTGGTAATAATCAAGACTAAACTTGTTCTACTGTAGGTATGGTAAATTTATTAACTCTGTCACACTATGATATTTACAGCATACAATCAACTAATGGTTGGTATCATGTATGCGTACTAGATGGCGCTTCAGCACACATCACATTCGTGTGTGACAAGATAGTTTCTACTAGTTCTACTAGAGAGCGCTCTAAATTTTTAATCAAATAAAATATTACCGTTGACTTACGGACGTGGCGCCATGTACACCGCGAAGTAAACACGCGAGGAGAAGTGGGGACAAAATCTAACATCTGGTTTTAGAATTCTGTCCCTTAATAGCGCGAAGAGAATAATATACAAAGCGCGCTGTATGCGCTACAAGGCAATAACACGCTTTGCTATGGTGCTAGATGCTATATTATCCACCACTAACGAGGAGTGGGCGGACGACTACAGTCAAGGCTAATAATAATAAAACAAAGGAAAACCGAAATATGGCACTATCTGACGCCCAATTTCGGGAACTTCTCGCTGCTCTCGGCTCTAACAGGCGTAGTACACTGGCTTTCTGCCAGCATACATATGATGGCCGCAAGGATTCAGAGACGTTGGAAGCGTTCCTGTCTGCTGTCAACGTTTTTATGAATATAGAAAAGATCACAGATACTGAAGCACTGGCTAGCTTGCCCCTATTGCTACGCGAGGACGCAGGAAAATGGTGGCAAGGTATCAAAGGGAAAATAAAAACCTGGGCAGAGTTTGAAGATCATATCAGATATACATTTGCCCCAAAGAAACCAGCGTGCATGATCTATAACGAAATCATGAGCATTACACAGGCTCCAACTACTATGACAGAGTCCTTTATCGCTACGAAACGTCAGTTATTTTCATTGTTACCTGGACCTGAACATACCGAGACGCAGCAACTAGATATGATTTATTATTTAATGCATATAAACATACGGGAACGTATACCCCGAACAATGTTCAAAACGTACGATGATTTATTAAAAACAGCACGCGAAGTAGAACAACTCAATATGGAGAAGCACAAGAATAAACCACCTGTTCAGATTGGTGAACAGTCAGAAAGGCTAAGGTGCGGTTTGTGTAAAGTTTTCGGTCACATTACCGAAAACTGCTTGAAGAAACTAAAATATCATCATCAAGCACCCGCAGTCTCTTCAAAGACCGAAATGGTTGAAGTGAACATACAAGCACCGTCACCATCACCACCCATGTTCTCTTGTTATGGATGCGGTGCTCCGGGAGTTGTTCGAAGAAACTGTCCAACTTGCTCGGGGAAAAACAAATACGATGTCAAAACCGAACAATTGGATTTCTGCACGGTTAACATCCGTACAGATGCGCGCTCAAGACCAGTGATTCCCATAGGAATCGAAGGGCTACAAGGTTATGCTTTTATTGATACTGGCGCAAAGATGTGCATTGCGTCATATTACTTATACTCCAAATTACGTCAGCGAGGCTACAATTTCAAAGAGGAGAGAATGAATATCTCGCTAGCAGATGGAGTAGCAAAGAAACAAAATGTGCTCTCTACTTTAACTTTGGTGACTTTGTGTGGACGCACTATACCCACAAAATTCATTGTTTTACCAAATTCGCGGGATAATAAAACATTATTGGGTATAGGGTTCCTAGAAGATGCTGGCATGGTAATAGATTTACCACAATTTACATGGCACTTCAACGATAATACAGAGATGATATACGAACTATACTACGAAGACTTCATCACATATAATGAACCAACACCAGGTGAACTCTTCTCAGAGGTAGTGAGTAATGCTCTGGTGAGGACCTATCCTGACATCGAGTCTGCACAAAAATGGGATGTCCCGCCGGAGATGCAAGAAGTTGCAGTACCAAGAGAAAGCGCATACATGAACTACGAACGTATGAAGCTTGAAACCAATCAATCAAACGTGAAGAAAACCAGGACGATATTTGATGGTTATTCTCCATACGCTGACTACATGATGCGTGATGCGAAACTAAACATTCAGGAGATAGGTGTAGATCTATCACCGCGATCTCAAGAACTTTTGCCCGGTCCAGACCCTTATGCATTAGAAAATTGTAACTCTGAGATTACTCCCAAGCTACCCCATATAGCTAAAACGCTTATACGTGCGAAAGATATTATAGAAGGAAAAGAAATAAGTCAGAAGTGTCACGCTGATCAAGTAGGAGATCGCGTTCTAGTAACGTTACATCCGATCAGCAATGCAACCAAAGAATTTAGCGCAAGAGGAAGACCTAATAAGAACAACTTGGTTCTGTCTACAGCAATTGTAGATGATGCATTCAGCCGCAGAGGTAGAGGACGTCGCAAGAAGAAAAATTAGTGACTGCCTACCTTATCGTTTACCTCGTCGGGACGCCTTCGGATTTGATCGGGGAGACTGTAACACCACACAATTAACAAACTGTCCCTACGCATATTCAATTAATACGTGCAACGCCATCTTACGACACCTACGCAGATTCCAACCATAATGTTCACCGCCCTCTATGGTTTACTTCACGCGGACGCCAATAGATGGCGATGTGCATGCTTAACACACGCAAACGTTTGTATCACGTCCAACATATGACATATCTCGATGTAAACTTGACCATAACTTCAGATCGTATAGAACCTCACGTCTGGTGCTCACTTCACTCTTATGTGGCCCGTCGTTGTTCGATCGACTCTGAATTCCTGTGTATCGCTAGCTGTATACGTATTATTGGGCAAATATACAATACATACTATACTTAGCGAGCCGTGTTTTTTTACTATCAAGCCGACTGGTACAGTGTACCCCGTCTGCTCACCAAACCCTCCTACAATGTTTGTTATAATTGTGGTAAGAAAGGACACATAGCAAAATTCTGCAGAAATGATAAAGGATCCAAGAGCGTGAAGAATAACAGCATAATAACATGCTTCAAATGTCTGAAAAATGGACACAAAAATAATGATTCCAAAGAAAAATACAATTGTGTGTATTGCAAGACAAACACACATTTTTCAAAATTTTGTTTAGAGAAACCACAATTTTCGGTGAGTAATTTTACAAAATTAGACAGAGATGAGGAGGAAACTATTGAGTTCATACTAGATTCCGGAGCTAGCAGTCACATAATTAATTCTGAAGTATATTTACATTTGAAAGAAAAGTGCAATTATAGAATCTCAACAGCTGATGGTAATACACACATTATAGACACTGTGGGTAAAGTGTTATGCAAGTCTAACACAAATTCACATAACATTACCTTCAATGATGTGTTACTAGTCCCGAAATTGAAGAAAAACTTAATTTCAATTTCAAAAATAGCAGAAAATAATTATAAAATTGTGTTTTTCAGAAAAGAATGTAAAGTATACGAAAGAGATGGCAGCTGCTTACTGACTGGTGAGTTAAGGGGTGACGGACTGTACTATGCAGAGTTGTCAGCAACTCGGTCAAGCACAAAGTCAGTAAACTTAATTCAAAACATAAATTTTTGGCATCGAGCTTTGGCACATACATCAATTTCAAAAACAAAACAGATAGTTAATGGAATAAATTCAAAACATAGTGATAATTATATTGACACCTGCGAAGTCTGCACACAAGCAAAACTATGCAGAAAACCATTCAATACCGAAAGGAATAGAGCTACTAGGCCATTAGAAATAGTTCATAGTGACATCTGTGGTCCAATAGGTTCAGACACGTATGATGGTTATAAATATATTATCACTTTTCTAGATGACTATACACATTTTGCTAAAATTTATCTGATCAGAACTAAGAGTGAAGCCTTTTCAAAAATTACTAATTACATAAATTTATCTGAAAATCACTTTAACTTAAAAGTAAAAACATTTAGGTGCGATAATGGCGGTGAATATAGTTCAAATAATTTTAAAAAATATTGTTTAGGTAAAGGAATTTCAATAGATTATACAATACCGTATACTCCACAACATAATGGTAAGGCAGAACGATTAAATAGAACAATTTTGGAGCGAACCCGTTTGACATGAAGTTACCACAAGAGTTATGGGGCGAGGCGGTGTTAACAGCAACTTACATAACCAATAGGTGTTCTAATACTATTAATGACAGAACGCCAGCAGAAATGTGGTTTAATAGAATTCCAAATTTGAAACATTTAAATATTTTCGGTTCTTTGGCTTATTACAAAATAAATACAAAACTCAATAAATTAGATTCCAGATGTGGTAAGGGTTTGCTAGTAGGATTTACGAACAATGGATATAAGATTTGGGATCCGGTGGGTTTGAAGGTATTTTATTCAAGAGATGTGACTTTTAATAATAATGCGAAGGATGTTTTGGAATTTTTAAAGCAATGTAATAGGATTGCGAAAGTTAAAGATTTATATAAATTATTTAAAGAAGAAGAGGAGTTGGAAGAACAAAACGAGAAAAGAAATGTCATCACAGCTGATGATGGTTGTCAAGTTGAGAGGGGAAGTTTGTATGGAGAAAGTAAGAAGAAGAAGACAGATGTTGAAGCAACGAAGGAGGAGGAATTTTCTATTTTAGAAGAAGAGAGAAATGATGTCATAGATAATATTTTAGAAGAAGAACGAAATGATGTCATAGAAAATATTTTTGAAGAGCGAAATGATGTCGTAGAAGATGTTTTGGAGGAGGAACGGAATGATGTTATAGAAAATGAGGGAATTGATGTTTTTGAAGATAGTATTGCTGAAGAATTATTAGATAATAATAGTAGAAGAGAAGTTAATTTGGAAGATAGTAGTCAAGAAGTGAATAATGGAAATGAGATTGAAGATAATAGTAGATTGACGGTGGATGGAAACGAGTTGTTTGTGGATGCGGAGGAGTCCGTTGAAGAAATTAGTAGTAAAAGGATTTGGTCAAAAAGAGATAGAAAATTACCAATAAGGTTGAAAGATTATGATTTAGAAACATCATTTTTAACTTACAGTGAGGTGTTGAAGAGTGATGAGAGAAGTTTATGGGAAAAAGCTATTAAAGAAGAGATGGATTCTTTGGAGAAAAATAAAACTTGGGAAGTAGTTGATAAAATAGAAGCAGGTAATAGAAGATTGATAACTACTCGTAGTAAGTGGATTTTTACTGTGAAGTCGGAAGGAAGATACAAAGCACGACTTGTTGCTAAGGGATTTTTACAAAAATATAATGTAGACTACAAAGAGACTTATAGTCCAGTGGTAAATACTACTAGTGTACGATTATTGCTTTCAATTGCTGCACAGAAAGGTCTAAAATTAAAACAGTTTGATGTAAAGACAGCGTTTTTGTATGGAGAATTAAATGAGGATATCTTTATGGAAATTCCTTTAGGTTATGATTATGGTGAAAATAAAATTTGTAAATTAAAGAAGAGTATATATGGTCTTAAGCAAGCACCGCTCATGTGGAATAAGCGGCTAACTGAATATTTAAAGAAATTGGGTTTCGAACAGCTGAAATTAGATCCATGTTTGTTTTTATGTAAGCAAAAGGAAATTTACTTGGCTATATATGTTGATGATGGAATTTTGATAGGAAATGAATTGAATAATATCATGAAAGGAATGCAAAAAGAATTTGAAATTAGAAAATTTGATAAAGTTGAGAAGTTTATCGGTATTGATATACAGGTTGGAGAAAATTATTTGAAAATTTATCAGGAATCTTATATTGGTCAAATGTTAAATAAATTTGGATTTAATGACTTAAAAGAAATTATTTTTCCGAATATTTTAGTTGATACACATCAAGAGGGGAAGGGTAATAGTAGTGATGTGCATCGTTATAGGCAGTTGATAGGGTCTTTACTATACTTAGTAAACAAAACTAGACCAGATGCTTCATTTCATGTTGGTTATTGCAGTAGACATCAAGAGTGTCCTAATTTAAATGATTTTGCCAATATTAAAAATCTCTTCAGATACCTTAAGAGCTCTATATCTTCTGGTATTCAATATTTACGTGGAAATAGTTTAGTTTTGACTGCATATTGTGATGCAGACTTCGCTGGTGATCCTGATACTAGGAAAAGTACGACTGGCTTTGTAGTGTTGTACAGTGGTGGTCCCATACATTGGTGATCGCGTAAACAGTCCGTCACCGCTCTCTCCAGTACGGAAGCAGAATACATCTCTGCCGCAGAATGTATCAAAGATTTACTTTATGTTCAAAGTCTGATTAAAGAAATTACAGGTCATACTCCAAAAACACAATTATTTGTTGATAATCAGTCGGCTATTGTTTTAATTAAAAACGGAATTTTAAAACGCAGTAGCAAACATATTGATGTGAAATATCATTTTATTAAAGAAAAGATAGATCAAAATTTAATTGAAATTTTCTATTGTCCAACCAATTCTAATATTGCGGATATTTTGACAAAAGGATTGGACAGAACCAAGTTTTTACGTTTAAGAAAGCATATTGTGAGTGATCAGTGAGTTTGATGTGAACTTTAATGAAGTGAGTTTAGTGGTATAGTTAGTTAATTATGATAGGTGTTAGATGTTATAT
Organism: Plagodis dolabraria; assembly: GCA_963854805.1. Lineage (NCBI taxonomy): Eukaryota > Metazoa > Arthropoda > Insecta > Lepidoptera > Geometridae > Plagodis > Plagodis dolabraria. The sequence continues at coordinate 15,975,109 of OY978440.1, read as the reverse complement.
TTTGTAGAGATAATGTTTTGGAATTGATTTGAAATTTAGGTATTAGTTATAGTATTAAGATTGTCTTGATTGTTAATTTGAAATTTATATTTAAGGGGGTGGTTTAATATAGTATGTAGAATGTAATGATAGGTAGGGAATACTAGTATGGGTTTTTATTTTTGTTTTAATTATGTGTTCAATGTTGAAGTTGTATATGGGGTGTTCTAGGAAAATATGTTAAAGTTAAATACAGGTTGGTTTTAATTTTATTTGAGACAATATAAAATTCAGAGGGGATGTTGTAGAGATGAATTCTTATTGTCTATGATTATAGTCTATGTTTTTAAAAGCAAGTTATTTTCAAACTTGGAGCGATTAGTGTTTTGACAAATGTCTTGAAGAAAATTTTCATTGTACTAGTTTTTGAGAATTGTTTGGAGCAACTTATAAGTTTGTAGTCGATGTAATTTTTTATAAAGATGTAGAGTGTTCAAAGGTATTAAGAAATTAAAAATGTGTGAATGAATTAAAGCCGTTTATATACTGGATCCCAATAATTAAACACCTTGAGGGCGGATTTGAATAAAACTGGGCACGCTGCCAACTGGGAGTGAGCTGGTGCATTTAGCATTTAATAAAGGCAAACCGCCGTTTAAAAAACAAAATTAGTTAGATAACATTCAGTAAGCACTATTCTATGTAATGTCTTTGGCTGTACCACTTATCTTGCATGAGTGATGCTACTCCTCAAGATGAAAAGAGCTTGTAGAGGACACCGATGTTCTTCCAAGCGCTTGTTTAATTTTGCACAGGTTGAAAAATGTAGTGGGCCCAAATCTAATTTATTGTCTTCTCATTTTATAGTTGTACATTTAGCCTATCGATAGACCAGGATAGCTCACTCAAATTATTTGTTATAACAATAAGCAAATACAAAATCAGCTAAATATAACACTCCCGTCAACATAAAAACTAAAGCTTTCTGCATACCCACAGTTGCATAGCTGTGGCTAGCCTTTTGGTTAGCCTTCGTGTATTCGTGTATTCTCGAAAATGATAAAACACTGCAAGAGCTCGTTGACACAACTGCAACGGAGAGAAAAGCAGCTTCAATAAACTTATTTGAATTAATGTGCAGGGCAGCTTCAATAAGAAGTCCCGTTGTTATAACAATGTAGGCACCAAACACTGCTGATATTATAAATTCTCGCCAATTATTCAATTCCTTGCACTCCCAATGAAAAAACAACGCAGTCAACAGTAGCATCAAAGTTACTCCTCGTAAAGCCATCTGAACAGTTCTGTGTGTCATTTATGTTTTGGATTCTTCTAGCGTAGCTATTGTATTATCTTACCATAACAGGTACATAAAGGTATATATAATTTCGATTGCTTCCTTTGAACTTGAATTGATGATGTAGGACTTACTTAATTGCTCTGCACTTCCAAAAACATGCAAGCAAATGTAATGTGGTTATAATATTACCAAAGAGAAAAGTAATATACTGAAAAAATATTATGTACTCCATTTCTCGAAGTATTACCCCAAGAAAATGTAATTTACAGTACAAAGAGAATTTAATACTACGTACTAGGAGGAAGTCATAGATCTAGGAGGAAGTATCTATACTTCCTCCTAGACTACGTATTACCATAGAGAAAAGTACTAGTCTCTATGGTATTACAGTAGGTACAATAAACTGAGCAGGTAATATTATGCACAATACTAATGCCCAATCAGTTAAGACTTTCCGGTATTTTACTTTTCTCTATAGCCTAACAGAGGAGGCAGGGCATGCCTTCTTGATAATATACAATAAAAATTGACACGTTCTATACATATTTTTTACGCGGACCGTCCCACGCTTGTTACGAGTTAATAGCATCAATAACCAAAAATTTATTAACATTTTTTTGTTAATATTATTCAAAAGTTCGTGTATTTTCTTAATAATTAATTTATTTTCAACATTTTGCAGCTCCGTCGCGTCAATAACAGTGGGCCACGATCCTCAATCGTTTCCTGTTTGTTTTTTGGGGGATGAGGCACCTTCGTCCAAGGGTCCAAGTACCTTTATCTTAATACTCTACAAATGGTTCTCGGGCGGTGCCGTCAAGATCTAGCCTATTAGCTGTATAAAAATGTTGTTAGTGTCCACTATTTTACCAGAGAATTATTGTTATATATAAATTATTATCGTCGTAATCATTTTATTAAAGTCTTCTGAATTATACTTTTCTGTGCAAGTAATCGTTACCGTGATATTTATTTAATTTTACAGATAATGAAAACAACAAATTGACGGCTACCCTGCTTCTGCTGCCATTTTTATTTTTCAGTAGCGGAAAATTACCACCATATCAACACCTGTGATTGTAGTCGCATTAATCCTAAATAATTAGCTGTTTATATTATTAAGAATTTTAATATTGTATTTGATATTACACTACTCATTGATTGTAAGCATTAGTGTATTGATTGTAAGTTTGACTGACGGCAAGAATTATTTTGATTGAGACTTTTCAATCATTAGATAGTTCTTATCCATAAGAATAAATTCAATAGGCTACAAAAAAATAATTGCCAAAAAATGGAACCGACTTCAACACCCAAAAGTGTGAAATAACTTGTTGAAGTCGTTGGAAAGAATAACGTTTTTCACTCTTTTTAGTGACACTTTTTACTTACAGGATCGATTTTCATTCATTGTCAACGACTATATTATCAGCAAGATAGTTGAATATTTTTCAGTTATTGGAGTGTAGCTCAAAAACGGCTGAACCGATTTTGATAAAATTTAAAATGAGACCAAACGACAAGCATCAGATTTCAAACAAAAAAACAATTTTCAAAATCGGTTCACCCAGTCAAGAGTTCTGAGGTAACAACAAAAAAAAAACAATAAACGGAAGCCGGTTAAAAAATACAGACGAATTGAGAACCTCCTCCTTTTTTGGAAGTCGGTTAATGAGTTTATTTGTTTTAAATTTGACTGGTTAGTTTGTTTGAAGTTTTATCGTACTTTAAATATTTGTGTTTTTTTTGTATTGATTAGTTCTAAAGCAATGAAATGAAAATTAGAAACAAATATATAAATATTTATTAATTGTGATCTGTTCCGTTTATTGTTCCTTATCTGTGCATTCTGTCTTTGTCACATCAGTAGAAATGACAACCTTAAAGGTAGCAAGTTGGTAGTATTATAATTATATGATATAAACAATGTACTGTGTAAAAAGAAGGTGAACTAAGTGTACAAATCTGTTTCTCAGTCTCTATAAATTAATATAAGTTCAGATTAAGGGCCTTTTTCATTTGTATAATTTTTATTGAGAAGTTTGCGGTGATTTGTATATTATAATGATCAGCTATTCCGTTGATGTAATTTAGTTAACAGTTAACGATAAGTCTATTGTAGGTATAGTATAAACTAGTAAATAAGTTTTTGGACCTAATTGATTATCGTGATAAAGCCTAGTCTGTGGGTTACGGGTATCCTCAACTATTTTAAGTAACAAACATTATGCAAAAACCATATTGTATGCAAACCTTGCTCTTTATAATATATCGCATGACTATAATAGATAACTTTTCCTTTCTCAAATTTGTAACTTTGTAATTAAGTTCACTACTTGAGTGAACAATAATTATGATTTTTGCTCGATTGTCGGTTACCTTACATAAAACTGGGTACCCATAACTTACTGACTATAGATATATTTCACTAGTCAAATATGTCTGTACAAACTTATTTATTACATATATTATACCTAACAGTAGACTATATCTACTTATCGTTAACTACCAATTAAACGGTTACAACCGAATATCTGGTTACAATAACATACCAGTCATTTGACCGCACACTTATCAATAAGTTTACAACTACGTATTAAAAAGGTACATAAACCTATCAACAAAGTGTTGTTCACCGTTCACGTAACGTAACCGGTACGCACATAGTTCGTTACCGTAAATTATTCAATAGTCTGATACAACCTAGTAGAAAGTTACTATCACCTTTTACATTAAGTACCTTGAACCTTTAGTATGGTAACCATGACGTCGTTGAAACCTTTTATTAGGTAACCAAAACGTATACAGAATATTGCTGAGCCCCATTGCCTTGGTCACAATAACCTAAGAACTGGTTAGCTCTTAACTAAAAGCATTCCAATTAGATTAGAACAACACATTAGTTAAGGTACTTGAGACCGTCTAAGTGGGTATCATTTACGTACAACTACGTATTACTTGCGTATGTAATTTGCTTACAATTAATTATTAATAATATTGTTGTAACATAATAAAATAAAATAAACGGTCAAATGCGTGTCGGGCCACGCACAATGTAGGGTTCTGTTATCATAACATGTATGTAAAACGATTCTGTAGTTCTTCATTCTCCTCCACTTTTTTTTCTGCTAAAGCTAAATAATAAGAGAACGATTGCCGCCAAGTTATCATTTCATATTGTTTGTTAGTTGTATGTGATTTAATTTATTTTCTGTAGCAATAAATAATTATTCAATTCTATTCTAAAATAGTTGATGTATATTTGAAAGAAAAATAAAAAGTATACACCGATAAATGCAAGTAAGCTTATAAAAGGGCTATCATACTATATAACTAGTCTGGCCATAAATACTGTCAGATAAAACCTTTATTTTTTTCAACTAATCAAAAACAATTATTTTGAATTAGGAACGCGTTTATTATTTTTAAAGTTATTTCGCGCCACTCACATGTTTTTTCGTGTTCATTATCAAATTACGACATAGAATGAGGTGTTAAAGAAAATAGGATCGCATTGATCGCCTTGCACAAAGTGGGTATGGAGCCCTCGGTCATATTCCAGACACTTCAAAACCTTGGTATCAACCGTATGTTCGTATATCGTAATATCAGTAGATACAACAACACTTCCCTTGTCGAAGACCATAAAAGATCAGGGCAACCGCGTGCTGTTAGAACTACAAAAGCTGTTAATGCTGTGAAAGCCAGAGTTGGTCGAAATCCCATTAGGAAGCAAAAATATTATGACAACTAAACAATAATCTTATTGCAAGAAAAGAAGATTTACATATATTATTTACATTATTAAATCAATATTTACAATTAAAGGGAGTGGACCGATCAAAATGCCTTCCATCGCGATACGCAGGTGAAGGGCACAAAAATATTCTTTTCACCAATGAAAAAATTTCACGATTGAAAGCGTCCGCCGCGGTCATGCGCTGGATGGGTTACTGCTGGTGACATTACTACTGAGCGCTTCAGTGCTTCGGAGGGCACGTTAAGCCGTCGCTCCCAGTTGTTATCTTAGGATGGCAGTCGATATAGCATGGTGGTTGGGCATTTTGCGAATGCTCGCCTGGCTAGCTTCCACCCTCAAGTAGATTATCTGTCGCCTAGCACCTAACGGTGTGTTCCGGCAGCTGTCCTTGTGAGCCAGTAATTCTAGGTTAGCCTGAAGCTGAACAACATCTTTGACGACATCATCACTTACCATCAGGTGAGATAGTGGTCAAAGGCTAACCTACCAAGCATAAAAAAAAATAACATGGCTTACTCTAAATGACACGCTGACATTGAGTCTCTTAAGCACTAAGCTTACGCTCTCTCTGAAGCAAGCAGTGCTGAGACTTTAATAAATATTCACATATCAGTTTTAGTAATATAACATAACTTCTTTAAAAAGTTGCATTTTTATTTGTAACATAACTGAATAGATTCAGGTGTTACTATCCATATTTAATAATAACAAATATATAGTTCAGTCTCAACCGTGCGCTCGGTGAGTCAAGACCTCCTGAAGATGCTTTGTTTAGAAGCGAAACTTGTCGAAATTCTTCCGGTTAGGCTGCGTGGCGTTTGTGACGTCACTTGGGCATAGCAGGAAATTAGGCGGAATTGTCACTAGATATATATTTTTTATATTCTTTTAAGTGTTTCATTAAAATGTTATTTAATGTTTTCTTGAGATACTTTTGAAAATATATTTTTTATTATTATGTAACATAACTTTTTTAAAATATACATTTTTATATATGCGTCTGGCCATAAATCTATGGGAGATTTATGGCCAGACAAGTAAAGGTGGCCATTTCGAATAGAATATTGCTTTTATTATTCGCTGAGACTTTAATGAATATTTACATATCAGTTTTAGTAATATAACATTAAAAAATTGCATTTTCATTTGTAACTTATACAAGTAGGTATAGGTATAGGTTAGCAGTAAAACATATAATCTGGCTTCCAGTCTTGTGTTCATGCCAACAAACACTTCTTGTGTACGGCGAGTATAAGGTCCAAATACTTATTGCATTAAGATTTTTTATTTATGATTTAATTTTCAATGCAAGTCTTTACCCTTCAAAAACAACCAAATACTTCATCTTAGTCATTTTAAACGAATTATTCTAAGGATTTTATATTTGCTACAAAATTATCTAATACCCAAGTTCAACGACTATTACTGCTAAAGTAAAAGAGTTATATCTCAATCGCTATATATTTCTTTAAAGTTCATAAATTGCACTATCATTATGATTTTTTTCAGATTTTTGAACCCAGCAGTTTAGGTTTTAGAGGGGGGGGGGACGCCCTACTGGAACAAAAATATGCTCTTTAAAGTTTAATATTTCTTTAATGGAGCATAAAATCAAAAAACAATATTAGCAACCCCTAAGTCATTTTAAAGGAGCTATTCAACGATACCATACACAACGGGATAGACGACAAAATAAAAATTCTACCCCACTTCATATGTATGGGAGCTATCTTAAAAAAAATGTTCTACAAAATTTTTTTTACCACTTTTTTGGCGTGATTGATTTACGTATTTGTACAAAATTTCAGTTTTCTAGCACTAACGGTCTCTTAGCAAAACCTCGGACAGACGGACAGACAGACGGACATGACGAAACAATAAGGGTTCCTTGTCAGGACTACGCAATGGGTTTTTTAAAAGCATCTATTAGGTAATAATTACAAACACACTACTTTACTACAATCTATTAGCTAGGTCGATCTAGCCGAATCCATGGTGCAATTACGTATTAAAAAATTACCGCAGCCTAATCGATATGGTTACAATTACGTATTATTGCGTAACGGTATAGTTTACATCAAAGTATTTGATAACACACAACAGGTAAAAAATTTAGTAAATTTAAATTAAATAGTGACAACCACGATTACAACACTACTTAGGAATAAATATAAAATAGCAGTACCAGCTTTAAGACTAGCAAAGACAAATAAAAGGTCCTTTTTAGGTAATTCTGTGCGGTTTTATACTAAAATTCCCAAACATATTACAATGCTCACAGAAGGAAAATTCAAGTTGCATGTGAAAAATATTTTGATTAAGAAATCATACTACAAAGTTTGTGATTACTTAAACGACAAAGATGCTTGGAAAGTTCTGCCTCTGCCAAGCTATCACCTGTTACCTACGTAATTTAAACAAATATTGTAATAATAGTATTGTATTGTATATAACACATTGTTAAAAGATGTTTAAAAGAATGGCCCCGAGTTTCTTGCCCGTTCTTCTCCTAGTGGCTCTATAAATTTTTTTGCTGAACGTGGCAGTACAATGTAGAATATTTCAATATTAAAATTTGTAATTGACCTTCATAAGAGCGTCGTAGACGCCTAAATTAAATAAACGATTTTGAATTTTTGAAAGGTATTTTTAATTCATCATACTCGGTAAGTGATACAAAATACATTCAGTAATTCTAACCTATATATTATATTAATTTAATCTGCTATCAATGGTAAAGTTTGACGTTTTGGTACGTATTTTTAACGTTAGTCGTAAAGTATCGGTAAACTTTTATTAGGTATTCTATTCATACGTAATTATTCGGTATTACATATTTAACCTAGCGTTACGTTAATGGTCGGACAACCTATTAATAGGTAAACGTTACCTTAGAGAGTAACGTTAATATTTACCCAGTCAGTAAGTAAAACAAAAAACATGTACCTAGTACAAGCGCACTCGGTTGTAGATACTAGATGCGTTACGTTGTCCGACCGAACCCTAATATTAGGTTTGCGTTAACTATTTTTTTTCTCAGTGTATATAACAATTACGTGTCATGTTGTTTGTCCGCGATGGAGTCCTTAACTACTGAACCGATTTAAAATTGATTTACACACCGTGTGCAATTTGATCCAAGGATAGCTTACATCTCAATTTATGGTCGCAATTACCCGTGCAAGGCCGGGGCGGGCCGCTAGTATATTATATAAGATCCTTGGTACATACCATCAGTATATACATTTCAGTATATACAAAGTTACTTTATGGTACAGCAGTATTACTGCTATCATTATAAACTCATTCGTGGGGTAAAAGTCATGTCCAAGAACTCTGTAATCTTTGAAGAAGAATAATGAAAAAAAAAACATCTTAGGAAAACATTACTGATTTTATATAAAAATGTTCATTATTAGCTGTATTTTGATATATTTATTTATAGATCCCGCGTGTACTGAAAATAATACAACTGACTATATAGATGACTATGATTATTGTTCTCATCCAGACTGTTCTTTGAAAAATCAGCACACAATATGCGTGGCATCTACAAAGCAGAGTCCAAGGCTCTATGCTTCTGGAATGACTACTTGGATGCGGCATGCAATACTTCTGCTACACAACAGGCATAGGGACAACATAGCCATGGGCCTCGAGCCCGGCCAACCTCCAGCCACAAACATGCGCAAAATGTATTGGGACTATGAGTTGGAACATATGGCTGAGGTTTGGGCCCGCCAATGTCAGAAGCGACATGATGAATGCAGAAATACAGTTCGATTTAACGTCCTTCAGAACATGGACGTGCGTCCCGCCCGCCCTAGAATGACGGAAGCGCAACTTCTCGCAGACGCAGTCGGTGCTTGGTTTTCTGGTTCACGCGCACTGCCTGTGGAACACGTGTGGTCATTCCGACGATCGAATTGCAGTGCCCCAGGTGGATGTAATGCTCATTGGTATTCAGCGGCAGCTTGGGCTTCGACGTGGCGTCTAGGTTGTTCCCAGGCTTTGTGTACTGCAAAGAGGCGCTCGTGTATCCTATTCCGAAAGCGGCGGCGTCGAGCGCAGCCAGATAACAATGAACAAACTTCTAACAACGTAACAAGATCTACCACAGAAAATTTGCTGCGAAGAACTAAGTACATGACCAGTGAACTAATGACCAGAATTGAAGATTTCACGGCAACTGATAAATTGAGTACGATAGATTCTCCATTGCATCGCGGGGTATTGGAAGAAAATAGTAAGATCCAAAAGCGTAGAGAGCCAATGGTAGTTGCCTACACATTTTGCAACTATGGACCTGCGGGAAATATAGAAGGTTTTCCAATATATGAGGCTGGAATGACTTGTAGCAGTTGTCCTCAGGGAACTAAATGTGGCGATAACACGCATCGAGCGTTGTGCTCAGTTATTGGTGATCCCGATGCCGCTAATTGATTTTATAAAGCATGAATTACCTATTTACTAGATAACTACTTTCTTTTTTCTACATAAAACTTTTAATTAGATTATATAATTAAACATTATACGTGATCACAATGTTTCATTAAGCAGTACCTATTTTTAGAGACTTATAAAAGTTATACCTAATTGCCTATTAAAGTGTCACATCCATCAAGCCGGAAGAAAGGCTGTTGCGTCTTAACAGTTACTGAAATCCACACTAATCCAGCTACTTCTTATCTGGTCTAGTTGAGTCCAATTAGACTCTAAGGAATGGTCAGGTCTTCTCTTCCTTATCCCCTTCTCCGGAAGTAGTCGGTTTGCCACGCCACGTTCTAAAGTACGGCCCAAAGTTAATTTAGCATTATGAGAGACACCAAACTCTGTATGTTTTGAAACTTTAACCAACTTTTAAAAAAGGAGGAGGTTCTCAAAGCTTCTGTATGTATATTTTTATTTATGTGAACTCAGAACTTTTTACTGAGTGACCCGATTTTGATGTTTCTTTTTAATTTGAAAGATGATGCATGTCGTGTGATCCCATTTAAATTTCATCAAAATTGGTCCAGCTGTTTTTGAGTTACACTCCGACAACTGATATTTTTTCCTTTGATCTTGATGATATAGTCATTGCCAGTGAATGACAATCGATACCGTCAATAGCAAGGGACTCTAAAAAGGGCAAACATTTTTTACCTAAAAATGGAACGACTTCAACACTCAAAAGTGTGAAATAACTTGTCGAAGTCGGTACCATGCACACAATATTGTCATAATAGCTAATTTTGCACTACTTATAGTGCTACCGACTTCAACAAGTTATTCAAGCTCAGAGAAAACATATATATCTATTTTTTACATATAAAAATATGATAACGTTCTGATTTCTCTCTTATGGGAAATATTTTTAAGAAATGCGCGTCAAAATGATTGTTTTGGCCTCAAACACATGTGTGTCAAACGGGTATCCTGTACAGAGATTTGCAGTTATTCTTCGATATTGGGCTCATACGCCATCAACTATAAGTTTTCCTGAATCATCTACCATGTTTCTTGTTTTATTTCAATGGCACTTTCAAGGTAGTTAAATTATTAAATTTAATCGGCTTTATGTCAATCAGTATGTTTATTTAGCTAATCATGATACAATAATGTACTGTAGCTAATATATATGTACTTATATATCATAAGCTTGAAGATCTATGAACTGCGACTGTTACCAATATCTGTCATTTTTAAATATACACAGTATGATTGGTGGACGTACCGTTTGTCTTTGCACACAAATTTAGCATCTTAAGTTTGTTGTGCAATATTATTTACCAATAAACTAACACTTGGAGTGAATTAAAACTACAGGATCCTGACTATTGATAGAAAACAAAAATCATCACTTTAGTCATTGTGTCACTCTAGTTATTATCACCATTATACTCGTAATCAAAAGTACTATATTTCGCAGTATATGTTGAGCAGTCATCTAAAGGCCACGTAAAAATCTCCATAAGATTGCAAAACACTACTTTCTCAGAAACATGTTTCGCAATAATAATTATTATTATAAAATATTACTAACGATTATTTCCCAATTAGGTAAAGCCATTTTACGAGGAAGTATGTTGAAAAAGTTAAGCTTCACCAGAGCTCATTTGTTACCGTCCAACCTGAACCACCTTTTCAAATTGTTTAAGTATGCTGAATGCAGCTACACAAAATGAATGCTCGCTCTTTAGAGACCTAAATGGACGTTTAATCGACGCCATTCTTTAAAAAATGTATAATACAAAAGTTGCTGTGCCAACTATATGGCAACAAAACATAGTACCTACCTAGCTAGTTTGACCTGACGGTGTGGAATATTAATATTATACGGACAAATACCTACCCTTAAAATACCTTTCTCAGTTAATTGAGTAAGGTATTTGAAAAATGTGTTAGTATACCCACTCTACCCAAATTTTTTTTTTTTTTTTTTATTGCTGATACGTAAGCCTTTGACCACAATCTCACGTGATGGTAAGTGATGATGTGGTCGAAGGTGTTAACAGGCTTAACCAAATAAAATTATTATCAACTTGGATGATAGAGTAAACGTACGTACAGGTATGTATAATTTGAATTATTGGACCAGAGCGTTAATATCCTTGCTATCGGTGCAGCTCTTTCAACTAACTCTAATCATCTGCCGGATAGAAAACTATTTAGCAACCCATTTGCACAAACCTTCAGGGAGCTTAGTAAGATGACAACTTCGTCAAAGGTTAAGGCGCGTATATGTATATATAATGTACTCTGTGGTTCAAATCGCATGTTTGATTTAAATTTTGAAGCGCTCGTAGCGAAGTTTGCTAAGCCATTCTGAAGCGATCAGAAAAGTTAAGCGGCTGACGTTGCTATACGTTGACCAGCGGGCACCGCTGGTGACATTACTACAGAGCGCTTCCGTGCTTCGGAGGGCACGTTAAGCCGTCGATCCCAGTTGTTGTCTTATAGGATGGCAGTTGTTATAGCATGGTGGTAGGGCATTTTGCAAATGCCCGCCTGGCTAGCTAACACTTTCACGTAAAAAATCTGTCGCCAAGCACCTAACGGTGTGTTTCGGCAGCTGTCCTTGAGAGCCAGTAATTCTAGGTTAGCTTGAACAACATCTACGACCATATCATCACTTACCATCAGGTTAGATAGTGGTCAAAGGCTAACTTATCTGGCATTAAAAAAACACGAAGAAGCTTTCTGTATTTACGTTGCTTACGCAATGTACCAATTGATAAACCAATGAGTAGGTAATATAGTTAATGTATGTGCTATTTAATGTACTTTGTATTGACAACGATCGATGCAATTTGATTGAAACTTTGCGTTCACAAAGTAAAAGTGACGACGCGTAGTATAACTGATGGTAGATAGGTAGCATATTTTAGTGCCAGATATTTCCGCTTTTTATAAGAAAATTATCTCATTTAGTATGTTCTACCACGATACAATAATATACTGTTTTCTTGAATCATGGTACCTACATAGTATTCTTTCTGCTCGGTCACCGCGTCGTAATGAATTGTCATAGTTTTTATTTCCTTTGAATAAAAAATAAATAAACAAGTGAACATCGTACACGCGAGTATGCCTTTTATATTATATGAATAACCGAATTATTCTAAGTTATTTCAAATAAAAAAAAAATATTTTGCTCGTAAATATATCAGTTAAAAGCATACATTTTAATCGGTGGAAAGTGCGATTCCCAAATAGGTAAATTTCTTCCCTAGTTGAACAATGTACTATTTTCCACGTGTATATTTCTACCCAAGCCGCTGCCAAGCATGTTGATTATGGCAAAGGCAGCAGCAGCGGACGATCTGACTGATACAGTACCTATTACTTCTACAAACGTAACGTAGTACTTTCTGCGCCATTTAAAAAAATATTTATAATGTTATTTTCCGAGTAGGTTAAAAATATTCGAAAGCAATTAGAGGTAACTACTAATTTTCTAGCAATTTGGTCGAATCTCATCTCGCCATCGCGCGTCGTCACCGTCCGAGATTCCTGCCTGGCACTTAATAAATTGCTCATTAAGGAAAACCGCCTTCTCGGTTATTTATTTAGTATCAAAATGAGATACGAATATATTTTAGTAACGTAAATATAGTTACGTAGACAGCTATTTGGAATAGTCCATCAAGTGCATAATTTGTCCACGTCAGCTTTTTCTTTACTTCTTAGAATACCTTTTGACCACTACCTCACCTGATGGTAAGTAATGACGTGGCCGAATACGTTGTTCAGGTTAACCTAGGATGACTGGCTGTTTACGACAGCTGCCGGAACGCACCGTTAGGTGCTTGGCGACAGATTTTCTACTTGAGGGTGGTACCTAGCCAGACTGGCATTCGCAAAATGCCCTGCCACCATGTTATATTGACCACCACGACCGATGGCCCCGAAGCACGAAAGCGCTCAGTAGTAATGTCACTAGCGGTGATCCAGGTAATAACCGCAGCGGACATTACTTGACTTTGCTGTTTGATTAAGAACGGCTAAGCAAACTACGCTACGAGCCCTTCAAACTTTTTTCGATGCATGTAAAGCACGAAATCTTTAAGTAACTCATACTTATTTAATTGGCGATACGTGACGGGACTCAGGAGTGATGGGTATCAATAACCTTGTATATAATATAGAATTCCATATCAGAAAACAGGAATTTAATACCTAATAAATTTAATATATGTTTATTGTATACGCTGTTGAACTACCTGAATAAATAAAATACAATAAAAAAATTAAATCCCTCGCTGTTCGTAGGTCCGTCTGACCTTTAATCTTAGTAATATTTATTCCTAAATTATGTTTTGGTACAGTGTTAGAATTGGCCTCCAAGACTGCCCATCGAAGTTTGTATTTCGATTTTTAAAGAAAACTGTTTTTTGAAAATATCTGTTATCCCAAATTTTCACTCAAGCTCGTATTACTTTTATTTTCATATATATAACCTTGGCCGATTTTTTTAGATATCGCTCTGGGGATGAATGAAACGGTAGAAAACATTAAGTAACTTTGTATAAAAACTTTTCATTTTCCAAAGCGTATGGCAAAATTACGTGCTCCTTTGATTATCATGTCAACCGTAGAGATTACAAACGCTAATGTCAATGGAAGATGATGTAAATGTCAACAAACAAAAATAAATTTGTTTGTGAGCACTTTTTATAATTTTATTACACAGTTAAAATATTTCTGGATCAAAATGTTATCTGCTGCAAAAGTTCGCATTCATGGAATGCAGGACGAGAACTGGGTGATAAAAGATAAAATCCATCAGTATCGAGGACTAATAAAGTTGTATGGTAAGTACAAATAAATAAATGGGCATGCACGCTCAGAGCAATTAAGTAAGAGTTCTTCTTAGTTTGTCAGAGCAGGCATGTTTATTATTATACCTTGCTTAAATAATAATCATACAGTTATATACATATAACGTCACCCCTTTTTCCCGGAGGGTTTGGCAGACTACGGGGTTCGATCATAAATACCGGTTGCCACTTGCTACGATTTTGCCATAGCTCTTGCTTTCTTGACCATCATAACATCTAAAATCTTTATATTTTTATGATTGCTGAAATAAAAATCCTATTTCATGAGTTTTTAGAGAAATTTATGGAAAACAAGAGGGATAGCAAATTCTGGGCTTAAGAGAATGGGGCAATCCGCATCTTATAAGACCTACCGAAAAGTATCGACCAGTGGCAAACTGGAAGTGCATACAGGAGTGCGCTGAAAAGTGCTAAATAGCTTTACTTAAACAGTTTTTCGTTAATTATATTGAATTTGTAGCGGAAAGAGAGGTAAACATTAATCTTAATAATACTTTTGAATAGAATAAAATTGCAATATTTACTGTTGTAAACGAAATGTATAAAACCAAAATGTACTATTCCACTTTTATCAAAAATATATTAATTACTTATGTATGCATATATAAAATATACAGACTCGAGAGTACACGATATTGGTACTATACTATGTTCCTTCGTTAGTTGATTGGTTAAGAACGGCTAAGCAAACTACACTACACTACGAACACTTCAAGAAAATACCTATACGAGATTATTATGGCTCTTGAAAATAAGAAATTCTGAGAGCGGGTGGAAAATGGGTACTCACAGTCCTCCAGAGGTTTACTACACGTGTGCTCCATGCTAACGGCAGAAGCATGGAGCAGAAATGTAGTGGTACTATACTTTAAAAAAAGAAACAAGACCTTGTTGAAAAATTACAGACTCGTTGCATCTTGCTTTTGAGTTATGTTTATAAGCATTTCTTAAGACTTATTACGAATCCTCTTGCTCAATTTTCGTATATAAAATTTATATATCGGTTACAATATCTGGGTTCTGGTCCATTGGAAGCTAGCAGCACACTTTAAAGATGGTTTTTCTTTCACTTGGTACTTTTAATCAACGTAATTTTATATTGACCAGAACGTGACCGCAAAATTCATGAGGGTGACTTGGCGAAGCAGAAGAAACGTTACTCAAGGGACATCAGACAGCTGCGTAAGGACATTAGCACTAAAAGATTGGAGCTTGGTGTGGCTGTGTATGGAGACAAGCAGTTTCTTCGTAATGCCTTTCAGGAACATCGGAGGCTGCAGCTGACTTACATGAACAGTCAGGCTGATGTTAGTACTGGTTGCCATATCAGCAACTTTTCAGTGATTTTTTAATATGACCTTAACCATTTCACTTATAAGTAAGATTATTTTGTCTTTGTTGTTAGCCTGCCAAGGTCAGAACAGGAACTGGATCGCAAAGACACCAGGAGATAGGTGCCAGATTTTCTAGTTGAGAGTGGTAGCAAGACGACCATTCGTAAAATACATTTTACCCATAAACGTTCAAGACTGCCGTAGAATTCGTGCAAATCGTGTTCGCCAGCCGTCCTTTACATCATACTTATGCTACAGTCACACTACACAATATGCCGCGATAAAACTTTGTGTTCGACCTACGACTAAGTGCTTGGTCACATCGGAAAAAACTTCGCAACATCGCTCGTCGCGATAATACATTCTTATAGAAAAGTGGCAGAGGCGCTATAATACATGCTGAGTAATAATTATTTACTGCCATTTTTTAATTTGAACATAATGTCAATATAAATAAAACATATTGGTACTTGCAAATTGCTCGGCGTCTTGCAGTCAGCAGAGTGCGCGGAGTGTAGCCAACCACACGAATTTTGTCGCGATTAATACCTTTGCTGGACGGCAACTTATCGACCACGGTGCGAAAGGTGTTCACGCCGTGGTCGATGATTTGAGACAAGACGAATAGCTTGGCCAGACTAAACTTTCCATGACAATGGAAATTGAGGCCGCAGTAATACATATTACAATAATGGAAAAATTATAATCATGTACGGGATTCGAACCCGCGTCATCCACCCGGGGTATGCTCTGACCGACTGAGCTAACATGACAATTACTCATAACTCTATTTTATCCTCTCGTTCTTTAACCATCGTAAGGGGATGGAGCAGCACTTATAGTTGAACTAACGTTGTAAATTTATAATTTTGGTATGTAGTCCGCAGAGCAGGCGTTATTGCAAAATTAGTCTTGTTTGTAGTACAACGTACAAAAATTTAACCCCCATTTGTTGTCTCTTATTTTGCCCTTATCTTTTTTATTTTATGTCACGAGACTTACCCATAAAATTACACACTTCCAGTTCCAACATCTTAGAAAGGATTTTCATTAAATTTCTACACCAAATTCAACCAACTCAATGCTGCTTTTACATTGTGTGCCCACGCTACATTATACCACCCGTTCTTAACAGCTGACGTCTGTTACTCATAAAATACCAACTGGTCATAATTTCAGTTTTTTTTATAGTAAATTAATTTACGGCTGAAAAGTTTTTATTTTAATTTCTAATCACTATTTATGTCTATTTATTATATAATCGCCTATATAACATATTGCCTGGACGGAAGTAATAAGTTATCAAAAAATATTCTTATTATTTTTCATTACCTAAGTATATTTGAATACTGTGAAATCAGTGAGTGGGCATTGTATCTGTCATAAAGACGCCTATACATCACACCGTGGGTCGATTTTCCTCACCTTACTCAACTGCATCGCACGATGTAGGTGTATGTCAACCCTAAAGTCAACCTTAAAGCTATAGCACAGATAGAGTAACGCTACAAACCTAAATTACAGTTAAAAATTGTTGACAAACTTAAAATGTGCAAATATTGTCGTCATAGCGCAATTTTCGTGATATATCGGTGCAGAACGATTTTCAGTGCTACGATATATAGAGAACCAGAATTCTCAAGTTGAGTTTCACAGATAACTTAAGTTTACTGCTATCAGTAGGTACCACATGAGTTTGAACTTCAGTTACGACGAGTATGCACCGCTTCACAAAATTTAAAGGACTCTGATTTGATCAAAGGATGGCTTCACTCTTACTCGGCCGAGTTCGATGGAGATCTCGTAATTTAACTTGGGATATGCAGAAGGTACCTACATAATAAAGGACATTCAAAAATGGCGAACCTATCAGGTTTCAATGACGTTGCCTTAAGATAGCTATTGATGGAAACTCGCATTGAATTTGAGTAAGTATATAAATAATTTGAGAAAATAATAGTGTGCAGTGTTTCACGCAAGTTACTGCGAAGTTGGCAAGGTATTAATTAACTTATTCAGCTCGTTCTGTCGACCCCTTCAATCTATCAATGAATGGTGTTTGGTGACAGATTTTCTACTTGAGGGTGGTAGCTAGCCATCCGGGCATTCGCAAAATGTCCTACCATACCATACTCTAACGACTGTCATCCTAAGACAACAACCAGGACCGACGGCTTAACGTCTCCGAAGCACGGAAGCGCTCAGTAGTAATGCCAGCGGGCACACATCCAAGTCATGACCAAGGCCTTAGCTGATCGGTTAAGAATAGCTAAGCAAACTTCGCTACGAGCGCTTCAAAAAGCCGTGCATGTTTGGTATCTTGGAAATATTTATATGAATTTATTTTCACATAAGTCTCGTATAGTCGCGCACTCACTCGCCGAGTCCGCGACTACACGCACGCTAACAGAGAGGCCTTCCGAGAGGATAGTGCTAACTCTAACTCTACTAAGGCTATTTGGCAAGTTGTTAACACAGAGAGAGGCGCAGTCTCTTGTACGTCGGCGAGCGTTACAGATGTTGCTAAGGACTCCGCGGGGGTGAAGTTCAAGTCTCGGAAGGCTGCAGCCGACGCGATGAACGCGAGGTTCGTGGGCGCGGCGGCGGCGTGCGGCGCGCCCAGGGCACAACTCGCGTGCGTTGAGGCGGCGCTCACGGCGGCGCGGCCCGCCTGCGACCCCTCTCTGCGGTTGGTCAAGTTTACTGCGGAAGTGGTCTACCACATTATAATGTCAAAGATTCCTAGGAAACCCACAAGATATATTTACAACATCTCATCATGGAGCTCATTGCCTCAGCTGCGGAACCTCTATCGTGGTGTCTGGCCGGCCAGTTCAACCACTGCATTGAAACTGGAAAGTACTCAAAAACAAAATCTCACCTCTATTTAAGGGGAAGGGCAAACGCGATGACATTGATGGATACCGGCTTGTGTCCATAATCTCTGCTGTCGCGAAGATACTCGAGAACGGACTAAGTACACGTCTCACCGAGTACTTGGGGGCCACCGGAGCGCTGTCGGAGCGGCAGTATGCGTACCGCACTGGCTCCTCGACCACCTCGCTCACACGCGAGGTCTTAAGGCGAGTGCTAGAGGCTTCTGAGGCGAGACGGCAATTTGCAGTCCTGTGCTGCGACTTATCGAAAGCTTTCGATGTCGCAGACCAAAGCGTCCTCGCCTCCAAACTCAAGCACTACGGTATACGGGGACAAGCACATTCGCTCCTGACAGACCTGTTGCGCGACAGGGCGCAGATGGTGGTTACCGACAGTGGTGAGACGAGGTCTGACCTTCTCGGGACGGATATGGGCGTAGCCCAGGGATCGTCGGTATCCAACATACTATTTTTCGCTGTTACTGAATGACCTGCCGGAACACGTAACTGAGGGGGAGGCCTACATGTACGCGGACGATGTGGCTGTGGTCGTCAGCGCCCCGTCACTGACCCAGCTCGAGTAGCGGTTGAACACGGTCGCACGCCAGGTAGCACAATGGTTTCATTGGAACGGACTCGCTCTGAACCACAAAAAAACGCACTTCATGCATTTTTGCATATCTGGGCGTCAGGTTCGGAGCTTGGCCGTCACTATTGACACAAACACCATTGATCAGGTTCCAACGATCGTGTTCTTAGGATACCAAATAGACCGAGGCCTAACCTGGGATAAACATATCGACAGCTTGTGTGCCAGACTGGGTAGCGCATGCTTTGCTCTCCGCAAGCTATGGAGCGTGGTGTCCGCCGACGTGGTCCGCACTTGTTATTTCGCGACCGTTCACTCGCTTCTCCACTACGGCGCAGAGCTGTGGGGACGCGCTGCTGATCGGGAGTGCGTCTTTCGCATGCAGAAACGTGTCGCGAGGACAGCGTGGGACACACCGGCGCGACAATTCTTTGTATTGCTCCAGATCCTTACGCTGCCTTCCATTGTCATACTCCAGGTAGTGATGTATGTTAGGCAGAACCTGGAGCGATTCAGGACGCGCGGTGATCACCACACGCGATGCTACAATACCCGCGGGGCTGGCAAGTTAGCTGCGGTATCTCACAGACTGGCTAAGTCAGATAGACTAACGCACGTGCTGGGACCCGCGTTATATAATAAGCTACCGAATCATATAGTCACAGCACCTAGCCTCTCTTCATTTAAGCGCAGTCTTAAATCGTGGCTCGTCGAGAAGGCGTTCTACAGTGTTGACGAATATGTGCAATAAATAACATAGAATAATATGTTAATTATTTATTTATTTCTAATTTATTTAACTTAAATTAATCATTTTTTAATACATTATTGTAATTTAAACTACATGTAATTTCAATTATTGTTATAATTAGCAACAATAATAAATCTCACATTTTTAATACTGATTGACTTGTAATACTCTTACCAATAAATTGATTATTCTGATTATTCTATCTCTTATATTACAAAAAATTACTAGAAAGACGAATCAAGCAGTATTGGCTTCCAACCCTACCCATAACAAATAAAAAACGTTCAAAACACGTAAATAATCTTGCCATTATTATTAGAAACACCTCCTTCAATTATATCTTTGCTAGAAATGAACAAAGGGTAGCCTCGCAAACGGCTTGTTATTATACTCATTTATATTTAATTGATTCTTTGTGGGTGCGATATGAGTTCACATGCAGGTCTATCATTAGAACATTATTTATTCCACTATTAGCCGTCGAGGCGTCGATACGGCACTGCAATGGACTTTTGAATCATAAACAATTTAGAAATTGTAATTGAAACGTTTGTAGCTGGAATGAATAAGCAGACCAAAGGAAATAAATATAGAATTTTTTACCGTTAGAGCGCTCATTTTCCGCATCGCAACTGTTTGCATCAACCTGAGTATCATTGAGTTTTTTTCAATTTATTGAGACTCCTGGCAGTAAATAATATTTTTTTAAATAATGAGATGATTGAATTTCTGGAATATGTGATTATAAAAATAATGAGGCGGTGGCACTTTTTTATTGATTTATAAAAATATAAATATACCTAACAAAAGTAAGGTACAATGTATTTTTGGATTAAAACACTAGATACCTTATAATTATTAATAATTATAATAAATAATACATAAAGGGCGCAAAAAGATAAGTGACGTCAATAGTATCCATGAGGTTAGATTCTTGAAGATTCTATTAAGGTGATCACCGTAGTGAAACGCGCACTTTTGGAATCTTCTTTTACCGAAACTATTCGTTCAAAAAGTGCGAAAAAAATATATCATATTATTTAACTCTTTATTGAGTGAATTAGTTGACTAGTTTTTACTAAAACTTATTAGTTCTTCTGTAATAAAATGCAATCGGCGACCCTTTTTAGACTGTTTTTTATTAATTTAAGAGGCATAATTGATGTAAATGCAACGTTTCTTTTTTTTAAAAATAGCTAATACTATACTCTAATGAACTACTTACCAACTTGTATTGAAAACATTTTTATGAATTTTTGGCACAAAATTGCGTGATCGCGAGAAGAAATCTCAACGAAAATCAGTCTGCCCGCAGCCCTCGGGCCGTTTGGACGTGGGATCTGTGCCATTCGTTACTCCATCATTTTTTGTGCATTTATTTTACGAAATATACAATATTTTTTTACCATACGTTAATTTGCAAGTCATAAATTATTGAAACTCAAGTAAAAAAAATATTGGGTAAGTACTTTTCTTTATGTTGATTTATAAAATCTTTATAACAACGAGTTGATTAAAGTTCAGACACGGCATTGTTAATTTCTATTTTAGTAGGTATCTAGATTTTTAACCCTAAGTAAAATATTTCATTTTGTTATTTATAAGCTACTGTACAATTAAACGAGAACTAATTTCTAGGTTCCTCAGGAAAAGTGACTATGAACCCCGGTACGATTCTTCCCGTATAACTTTTAATGGCAGCAGTTCGGTGGTAATACGAATTGCTCATTTATCTCTTTCTAACAACAGATATGACGCTTAATATTTGAACGTTCTTTCCTTGTCATTACAAACTGCATATACATGGGCGTAGGTATTTATATAGGTAAATTCTAGTAAGCTTTTAGAGCAGTGGTGTTCGGATACAACTAATCTATGTAAGTATTTCAAATCTCTGCCTAACTATACTTACCTTTGCTTTGCTAAAACCTTTGCTTCTTAAAGCTTTGTTTTAGGACACTTGTTTGGGAATGGGGCCCCTTTTGATCCCCGTAGTCCCAAACTATACCACGATGTCGCATATATTCGACTGGGCTCCTGGAATGTAACAGGAAGACACCAGCCGATATATATGCCCTTAGGCACGTGGGAAAAATGGGCGGGAAGGACCTACTTTCAGAGGACCCGCTCGTCGCTCCGTCACAAGAAGCCTATCACTAAACACACCCTACAAATGATTAATTGATCAATTAACAAATGCTATGGATTTTTTGTAAGGAATACGCTCCTTTGTCCTCGATGCTGTCCGCCCGCCAACAGCTTGCTCATCCTTCCACCAAAAAGAACGCACGGCGTCCAAAATAACGGTCACTCACACAAATATGTTTATATTCACTAATATCTATAGCAATCCTTGCTAGCACATCCGATCGCCGCAACCGGAAACCTGTCTAACTCCGTTTGTTTGGAATAAACGTACGTCCGCGTACGAGAAAACCTTAGAGCGCACTGACTGCCCTTCAAAATCAGAGGTGAACGCAATTATAGACTTTAAAAAGTTACAAAAATCAATTTCTTTATTTATTTTTTTAATTTTATTTTAAAACGAAGATCAATTTATTTAACTGTCGGCGTCGGTATCAGAAAGGGCGTCGGCGTTGGTGTTAGTAAAAAAATAAGTGTCAGTGTCGGAATAGGCGTCGTACTCGGTGTCAGTGTCGGAAAAGGTGTCGGTATTAAAATTGGTGACAGCATCGGCGTCGGTGTCCAAATAGGTGTCAGTTTCGGCGTCGCATCGGCGTCGGCGTCAGCGTCGTTTTCATTGTTGAAATAGGTGTCCGCATCGGCGTCGGTGTCATTGTTGGAATAGGCGTCGGTGTCGGAATAGGTGTCAGTTTCGGCGTCGCATCGGCGTCGGCGTCGGCGTCGGTGTCATTGTTGGAATAGGTGTCGGCGTCTGCGTCGGTGTCATTGTTGGAATAGGCGTCGGCATCGGCGTCGGTGTCATTGTTGGAATAGGCGTCGGTGTCGGAATTGGTGTCAGTTTCGGCGTCGCATCGGCGTCGGCGTCGGCGTCGGTGTCTTTGTTGGAATAGGCGTCGGTGTCGGAATAGGTGTCAGTTTCGGCGTCGCATCGGCGTCGGCGTCGGCGTCGGTGTCATTGTTGGAATAGGTGTCTGCGTCGGCGTCGGTGTCATTGTTGGAACAGGTGTCGGCGTAGGCGTCGGTGTCATTGTTGGCATAGGTGTCGGCGTCGGCGTCGGTGTCATTGTTGGAAAAGGTGTCGGCGTCGGCGTCGGTGTCATTGTTAGAATAGGTGTCGGTGTTGGAATAGGTGTCAGTTTCGGCGTCGCATCGGCGTCGGCGTCGGCGTCGGTGTCATTGTTGGAATAGGTGTCGGCGTCTGCGTCGGTGTCATTGTTGGAATAGGCGTCGGTGTCGGAATAGGTGTCAGTTTCGGCATCGCATCGGCGTCGGCGTCGGTGTCAATGTTGGAATAGGTGTCGGCGTCGGCGTTGGTGTCATTGTTGGAATAGGCGTCAGTGTCGGAATTGGTGTCAGTTTAGGCGTCGCATCGGCGTCAGCGTCGGCGTCGGTGTCATTGTTGGAATAGGTGTCAGCGTCGGCGTCGGTGTCATTGTTGGAATAGGTGTCGGCGTGGGCGTCGGTGTCATTGTTGGCATAGGTGTCGGCGTCGGCGTCGGTGTCATTGTTGGAATAGGTGTCGGCGTCGGCGTCGGTGTCATTGTTGGAATAGGCGTCGGTGTCGGAATTGGTGTCAGTTTCGGCGTCGCATCGGCGTCGGCGTCGGTGTCGGCGTCGGTGTCATTGTTGGAATAGGTGTCTGCGTCGGCGTCGGAGTCATTGTTGGAATAGGTGTCGGCGTAGGCGTCGGTGTCATTGTTGGCATAGGTGTCGGCGTCGGTGTCATTGTTGGCATAGGTGTCGGCGTCGGCGTCGGTGTCATTGTTACAATAGGCGTCGGTGTCGGAATAGGTGTCAGTTTCGGCGTCGCATCGGCGTCGGCGTCGGCGTCGGTGTCGTTGTCGTTGTTGGAATAGGCGTCGGTGTCGGAATTGGTGTCAGTTTAGGCGTCGCATCGGCGTCGGCGTCGGCGTCGGTGTCATTGTTAGAATAGGCGTCGGTGTCGGAATAGGTGTCAGTTTCGGCGTTGCATCGGCGTCGGCGTCGGTGTTATTGTTGGAATAGGTGTCGGCGTAGGCGTCGGTGTCATTGTTGGCATAGGTGTCGGCGTCGGCGTCGGTGTCATTGTTGGAATAGGTGTCGGCGTCGGCGTCGGTGTCATTGTTGGAATAGGCGTCGGTGTCGGAATTGGTGTCAGTTTCGGCGTCGCATCGGCGTCGGCGTCGGCGTCGGTGTCATTGTTGGAATAGGCGTCGGCATCGGCGTCGGTGTCATTGTTGGAATAGGCGTCGTTGTCGGAATTGGTGTCAGTTTCGGCGTCGCATCGGCGTCGGCGTCGGCGTCGGTGTCTTTGTTGGAATAGGCGTCGGTGTCGGAATAGGTGTCAGTATCGGCGTCGCATCGGCGTCGGCGTCGGCGTCGGTGTCGTTGTCGTTGTTGGAATAGGCGTCGGTGTCGGAATTGGTGTCAGTTTAGGCGTCGCATCGGCGTCGGCGTCGGCGTCGGTGTCATTGTTAGAATAGGCGTCGGTGTCGGAATAGGTGTCAGTTTCGGCGTTGCATCGGCGTCGGCGTCGGTGTCATTGTTGGAATAGGTGTCGGCGTAGGCGTCGGTGTCATTGTTGGCATAGGTGTCGGCGTCGGCGTCGGTGTCATTGTTGGAATAGGTGTCGGCGTCGGCGTCGGTGTCATTGTTGGAATAGGCGTCGGTGTCGGAATTGGTGTCAGTTTCGGCGTCGCATCGGCGTCGGCGTCGGCGTCGGTGTCATTGTTGGAATAGGCGTCGGCATCGGCGTCGGTGTCATTGTTGGAATAGGCGTCGTTGTCGGAATTGGTGTCAGTTTCGGCGTCGCATCGGCGTCGGCGTCGGCGTCGGTGTCTTTGTTGGAATAGGCGTCGGTGTCGGAATAGGTGTCAGTATCGGCGTCGCATCGGCGTCGGCGTCGGCGTCATTGTTAGAATAGGCGTCGGTGTCGGAATAGGTGTCAGTTTCGGCGTTGCTTCGGCGTCGGCGTTGGCGTCGGTGTCATTGTTGGAATAGGTGTCGGCGTGGGCGTCGGTGTCATTGTTGGCATAGGTGTCGGCGTCGGCGTCGGTGTCATTGTTGGAATAGGTGTCGGCGTCGGCGTCGGTGTCATTGTTGGAATAGGCGTCGGTGTCGGAATTGGTGTCAGTTTCGGCGTCGCATCGGCGTCGGCGTCGGCGTCGGCGTCGGTGTCATTGTTGGAATAGGGGTCTGCGTCGGCGTCGGAGTCATTGTTGGAATAGGTGTCGGCGTAGGCGTCGGTGTCATTGTTGGCATAGGTGTCGGCGTCGGTGTCATTGTTGGCATAGGTGTCGGCGTCGGCGTCGGTATAATTGTTGGAAAAGGTGTCGGCGTCGGCGTCGGTGTCATTGTTACAATAGGCGTCGGTGTCGGAATAGGTGTCAGTTTCGGCGTCGCATCGGCGTCGGCGTCGGCGTCGGTGTCGTTGTTGGAATAGGCGTCGGTGTCGGAATTGGTGTCAGTTTAGGCGTCGCATCGGCGTCGGCGTCGGCGTCGGTGTCATTGTTAGAATAGGCGTCGGTGTCGGAATAGGTGTCAGTTTCGGCGTTGCATCGGCGTCGGCGTCGGTGTCATTATTGGAATAGGTGTCGGCGTCGGCGTCGGTGTCATTGTTGGAATAGGTGTCGGCGTAGGCGTCGGTGTCATTGTTGGCATAGGTGTCGGCGTCGGCGTCGGTGTCATTGTTGGAATAGGTGTCGGCGTCGGCGTCGGTGTCATTGTTGGAATAGGCGTCGGTGTCGGAATTGGTGTCAGTTTCGGCGTCGCATCGGCGTCGGCGTCGGCGTCGGTGTCATTGTTGGAATAGGTGTCGGCGTAGGTGTCGGTGTCATTGTTGGCATAGGTGTCGGCGTCGGCGTCGGTGTCATTGTTGGAATAGGCGTCGGTGTCGGAATTGGTGTCAGTTTCGGCGTCGCATCGGCGTCGGCGTCGGTGTCATTGTGGGAATAGGTTTCTGCGTCGGCGTCGGTGTCATTGTTGGAATAGGTGTCGGCGTAGGCGTCGGTGTCATTGTTGGCATAGGTGTCGGCGTCGGCGTCGGTGTCATTGTTGGAATAGGTGTCGGCGTCGGCGTCGGTGTCATTGTTGGAATAGGCGTCGGTGTCGGAATAGGTGTCAGTTTCGGCATCGCATCGGCGTTGGCGTCTGCGTCGGTGTCATTGTTGGAATAGGCGTCGGTGTCGGAATTGGTGTCAGTTTAGGCGTCGCATCGGCGTCGGCGTCGGCGTCGGTGTCATTGTTAGAATAGGCGTCGGTGTCGGAATAGGTGTCAGTTTCGGCGTTGCATCGGCGTCGGCGTCGGCGTCGGTGTCATTGTTGGAATAGGTGTCGGCGTCGGCGTCGGTGTCATTGTTGGAATAGGTGTCGGCGTAGGCGTCGGTGTCATTGTTGGCATAGGTGTCGGCGTCGGCGTCGGTGTCATTGTTGGCATAGGTGTCGGCGTCGGCGTCGGTGTCATTGTTGGAATAGGCGTCGGTGTCGGAATAGGTGTCAGTTTCGGCGTCGCATCGGCCTCGGCGTCGGCGTCGGTGTCATTGTTGGAATAGGTGTCGGCGTCTGCGTCGGTGTCATTGTTGGAATAGGCGTCGGTGTCGGAATAGGTGTTAGTTTCGGCGTCGCATCGGCGTCGGCATCGGCGTCGGTGTCGGAATTAGTGTCAGTTTCGGCGTCGCATCGGCGTCGGCGTCGGTGTCATTGTTAGAATAGGCGTCAGTGTCGGAATAGGTGTCAGTTTCGGCGTCGCATCGGCGTCGGCGTCGGCGTTGGTGTCATTGTTGGAATAGGTGTCGGCGTCGGCGTCGGTGTCATTGTTGCATTAGGCGTCGGTGTCGGAATAGGTGTCAGTTTCGGCATCCCATCGGCGTCGGCGTCGGCGTCGGTGTCATTGTTGGAATAGGTGTCGGCGTCGGCGTCGGTGTCATTGTTGGAATAGGCGTCGGTGTCGGAATTGGTGTCAGTTTCGGCGTCGCATCGGCGTCGGTGTCATTGTTGAAATAGGTGTCGGCGTCTGCGTCGGTGTCATTGTTGGAATAGGCGTCGGTGTCGGAATAGGTGTCAGTTTCGGCATCGCATCGGCGTCGGTGTCGTTGTTGGAATAGGCGTCGGTCTCGGAATAGGTGTCAGTTTCGGCGTTGCATCGGCGTCGGCGTCGGCGTCGGTGTCATTGTTGGAATAGGTGTCGGCGTAGGCGTCGGTGTCATTGTTGGCATAGGTGTCGGCGTCGGCGTCGGTGTCATTGTTGGAATAGGTGTCGGCGTCGGCGTCGGTGTCATTGTTGGAATAGGCGTCGGTGTCGGAATTGGTGTCAGTTTCGGCGTCGGTGTCATTGTTGGAATAGGTGTCGGCGTTGGCGTCGGTGTCATTGTTGGAATAGGTGTCGGCGTAGGTGTCGGTGTCATTGTTGGCATAGGTGTCGGCGTCAGCGTCGGCGTCATTGTTGGAATAGGCGTCAGTGTCGGAATAGGTGTCAGTTTCGGCGTCGCATCGGCGTCGGCGTCGGCGTCGGTGTCATTGTTGGAATAGGTGTCGGCGTCGGTGTCATTGTTGGAATAGGCGTCGGTGTCGGAATAGGTGTTAGTTTCGGCGTCGCATCGGCGTCGGCGTCGGCGTCGGTGTCATTGTTGGAATAGGTGTCGGCGTCGGCGTCGGTGTCATTGTTGGAATAGGCGTCGGTGTCGGAATAGGTGTAAGTTTCGGCATCCCATCGGCGTCGGCGTCGGCGTCGGTGTCATTGTTAGAATAGGCGTCAGTGTCGGAATAGGTGTCAGTTTCGGCGTCGCATCGGCGTCGGCGTCGGTGTCATTGTTGGAATAGGTGTCGGCGTCTGCGTCGGTGTCATTGTTGCATTAGGCGTCGGTGTCGGAATAGGTGTCAGTTTCGGCATCGCATCGGCGTCGGCGTCGGCGTCGGTGTCATTGTTGGAATAGGTGTCGGCGTCGGCGTCGGTGTCATTGTTGGAATAGGCGTCG
The DNA here is from genome assembly GCA_963854805.1 of Plagodis dolabraria. Classification (NCBI taxonomy): domain Eukaryota; kingdom Metazoa; phylum Arthropoda; class Insecta; order Lepidoptera; family Geometridae; genus Plagodis; species Plagodis dolabraria. Next base: position 15,947,101 of record OY978440.1, on the reverse strand, counting down.
GTGTCGGAATTGGTGTCAGTTTCGGCGTCGCATCGGCGTCGGTGTCATTGTTGAAATAGGTGTCGGCGTCTGCGTCGGTGTCATTGTTGGAATAGGCGTCGGTGTCGGAATAGGTGTCAGTTTCGGCATCGCATCGGCGTCGGCGTCGGCGTCGGTGTCATTGTTGGAATAGGTGTCGGCGTCGGCGTCGGTGTCATTGTTGGAATAGGCGTCGGTGTCGGAATAGGTGTCGGCGTCGGCGTCGGTGTCATTGTTGGAATAGGTGTCGGCGTAGGTGTCGGTGTCATTGTTGGCATAGGTGTCGGCGTCGGCGTCGGTGTCATTGTTGGAATAGGCGTCGGTGTCGGAATAGGTGTCAGTTTCGGCGTCGCATCGGCGTCGGCGTCGGCGTCATTGTTGGAATAGGTGTCGGCGTCTGCGTCGGTGTCATTGTTGGAATAGGTGTCGGTGTCGGAATAGGTGTTAGTTTCGGCGTCGCATCGGCGTCGGCGTCGGCGTCGGTGTCATTGTTGGAATAGGTGTCGGCGTCGGCGTCGGTGTCATTGTTGGAATAGGCGTCGGTGTCGGAATAGGTGTTAGTTTCGGCGTCGCATCGGCGTCGGCATCGGCGTCGGTGTCGGAATTGGTGTCAGTTTCGGCGTCGCATCGGCTTCGGCGTCGGTGTCATTGTTAGAATAGGCGTCAGTGTCGGAATAGGTGTCAGTTTCGGCGTCGCATCGGCGTCGGCGTCGGCGTCGGTGTCATTGTTGGAATAGGTGTCGGCGTCGGCGTCGGTGTCATTGTTGGAATAGGCGTCGGTGTCGGAATTGGTGTCAGTTTCGGCGTCGCATCGGCGTCGGTGTCATTGTTGAAATAGGTGTCGGCGTCTGCGTCGGTGTCATTGTTGGAATAGGCGTCGGTGTCGGAATAGGTGTCAGTTTCGGCATCGCATCGGCGTCAGCGTCAGCGTCGGTGTCATTGTTGGAATAGGTGTCGGCGTCTGCGTCGGTGTCATTGTTGCATTAGGCGTCGGTGTCGGAATAGGTGTCCGTTTTCTTCATCGCATCGGCATCGGCGTCGGCGTCGGTGTCATTGTTGGAATAGGCGTCGGTGTCGGAATAGGTGTCAGTTTCGGCGTCGCATCGGCGTCGGCGTCGGCGTCATTGTTGGAATAGGTGTCGGCGTCTGCGTCGGTGTCATTGTTGGAATAGGTGTCGGTGTCGGAATAGGTGTTAGTTTCGGCGTCGCATCGGCGTCGGCGTCGGCGTCGGTGTCATTGTTGGAATAGGTGTCGGCGTCGGCGTCGGTGTCATTGTTGGAATAGGCGTCGGTGTCGGAATAGGTGTTAGTTTCGGCGTCGCATCGGCGTCGGCATCGGCGTCGGTGTCGGAATTGGTGTCAGTTTCGGCGTCGCATCGGCTTCGGCGTCGGTGTCATTGTTAGATTAGGCGTCGGTGTCGGAATAGGTGTCAGTTTCGGCATCGCATCGGCGTCGGCGTCGGCGTCGGTGTCATTGTTGGAATAGGTGTCGGCGTCGGCGTCGGTGTCATTGTTGGAATAGGCGTCGGTGTCGGAATTGGTGTCAGTTTCGGCGTCGCATCGGCGTCGGTGTCATTGTTGAAATAGGTGTCGGCGTCTGCGTCGGTGTCATTGTTGGAATAGGCGTCGGTGTCGGAATAGGTGTCAGTTTCGGCATCGCATCGGCGTCGGCGTCGGCGTCGGTGTCATTGTTGGAATAGGTGTCGGCGTCTGCGTCGGTGTCATTGTTGGAATAGGCGTCGGTGTCGGAATAGGTGTCAGTTTCGGCGTCGCATCGGCGTCGGCGTCGGCGTCGGTGTCATTGTTGGAATAGGTGTCGGCGTCTGCGTCGGTGTCATTGTTGGAATAGGCGTCGGTGTCGGAATAGGTGTTAGTTTCGGCGTCGCATCGGCGTCGGCATCGGCGTCGGTGTCGGAATTGGTGTCAGTTTCGGCGTCGCATCGGCATCGGCGTCGGTGTCATTGTTAGAATAGGCGTCAGTGTCGGAATAGGTGTCAGTTTCGGCGTCGCATCGGCGTCAGCGTCAGCGTCGGTGTCATTGTTGGAATAGGTGTCGGCGTCTGCGTCGGTGTCATTGTTGCATTAGGCGTCGGTGTCGGAATAGGTGTCCGTTTTCTTCATCGCATCGGCATCGGCGTCGGCGTCGGTGTCATTGTTGGAATAGGTGTCGGCGTCGGCGTCGGTGTCATTGTTGGAATAGGCGTCGGTGTCGGAATAGGTGTCAGTTTCGGCATCGCATCGGCGTCGGCGTCTGCGTCGGTGTCATTGTTGGAATAGGCGTCGGTGTCGGAATAGGTGTCAGTTTCGGCATCGCATCGGCGTCGGCGTCGGCGTCGGTGTCATTGTTGGAAAAGGTGTCGGCGTCGGCGTCGGTGTCATTGTTGGAATAGGCGTCGGCGTCGGAATTGGTGTCAGTTTCGGCGTCGCATCGGCGTCGGCGTCGGCGTCGGTGTCATTGTTGGAATAGGTGATGGCGTCGGCATCGGTGTCATTGTTGGAATAGGCGTCGGTGTCGGAATAGGTGTCAGTTTCGGCGTCGCATCGGCGTCGGCGTCGGCGTCGGTGTCATTGTTGGAATAGGTGTCTGCGTCGGCGTCGGTGTCGTTGTTGGAATAGGCGTCGGTCTCGGAATAGGTGTCAGTTTCGGCGTCGCATTGGCTAATATTAAATTGTAATTTTAAATACTTAATAAATTAATTTGCAAGTAATTTTGGTTTTTTTAAAGTCCTTCGGCTGGTGCCTACGTATTTGGCGCAGTCGGTAGGATATTAGAGTCAGTGCACGGCAGTCATAAGCTCCAAAAATCGTTGCGGCTTGACATCAAACGTCGCTGGCAGGCTCTCCAGTCTTCATCTTATATCCGAATCTACGTGGCCACAGCTCTGAGGACCAGTATCCGACCACTGATACGCAGAGGAAACCAGAATGCATATCTAAGTGCGCAAAATCTTTCTTCTTTGTGTTGCATCCTTTTTAATCCTTATCCTTGTAATTTTTCAAGATTTTTCATCCTAAGAATCGGGGTGACCGGGAGACTGCACCACGACAGTCTCGCCGTTATAGAGATATAGATAGTATTAGAGAAATTGATTTAGAGACCACATCATCTGTAAAAATGCCTTACGACCCTGATGCTATTTTTAAGGCCTTACGCCCAGTACCAGATTTTGATGGAAACCCAAACGTCCTCACCAGATTTATAAAAATATGTGATCAATTAGTAAAAACTTTTATGTGTGAGGAAGCCGGCAATGAATTAGGAAATTTGAGTTTAATAAATGGTATATTAAATAAAATAACTGGGCCCGCCGCTACAGTCATAAACTCAAATGGCATTCCTGATAGTTGGTTAGGGATTCGGAATACTCTTATAAATAACTTTCCAGACCAAAGAGATGAAACTGCATTATATAATGATCTCTCCTTAGCCACACAGGGAAATAAGACCCCGCAGGAATTTTACGACTACTGTCAAACGTTATTTAGCACTATTATGACTTACATTTCGCTACACGAAACTATCGATACCACTATTGAATCAAAACGCGCGCTATATAGGAAATTATCAATGCAAGCTTTTGTACGAGGCTTACGAGAACCTTTAGGTTCACGAATAAGATGTATGAGACCTTCTACTATGGAGCAGGCTTTGCAATTCGTACAAGAAGAGCTGAATATAATTTATATGCAGCAGCGAAATAACGAAGCCGCACCTAGCCATAAGCACCAGTCAATTTATAGAACACCGGTTACTACTCAAATGCCTCCTTCATCAAGGCAAAATTATGTACCAATGCAGCCCATGATGTTAGCGCCCATGAGTCAAAGACCAACGTTCATGCCACAGCAGCAGGCTTTTAGATTCAATCCGCCACAGTCGAATCAATTTAAATTTAATGCAGGTCCCCAACATCAGCCTCAATTGCGTATGCCAACTCGCACGCAACAGATGTTTAGCGCACCGCCACCAAATTATAACGCGCGGAGTAATACTTTCCGACTTCCACCGCGTAACCAACCCCAAAATTCTGCCCCTACGCCCATGAGTGGAGTGCAGCATTTCACCCCTAAAGTCTTACCTCCGACTGGACTTACTGGACACGACTGGAATAAACATGGCAATCCGCCACCCACCAACTATTTTAAGAGTCGCGAGATGAACTTTAACGAAAGGTCGGTGTCGGAATAGGTGTTAGTTTCGGCGTCGCTTCGGCGTCGGCATCGGCGTCGGTGTCGGAATTGGTGTCAGTTTCGGCGTCGCATCGGCGTCGGCGTCGGTGTCATTGTTAGAATAGGCGTCAGTGTCGGAATTGGTGTCAGTTTCGGCATCGCATCGGCGTCGGCGTCGGTGTCATTGTTGGAATAGGTGTCGGCGTCGGCGTCGGTGTCATTGTTGGAATAGGCGTCGGTGTCGGAATTGGTGTCAGTTTCGGCGTCGCATCGGCGTCAGCGTCGGCGTCGGTGTCATTGTTGGAATAGGTGACGGCGTCGGCATCGGTGTCATTGTTGGAATAGGCGTCAGTGTCGGAATAGGTGTCAGTTTCGGCGTCGCATCGGAGTCGGCGTCGGCGTTGGTGTCATTGTTGGAATAGGTGTCTGCGTCGGCGTCGGTGTCATTGTTGGAATAGGCGTCGGTGTCGGAATAGGTGTCAGTTTCGGCGTCGCATCGGCGTCGGCGTCGGCGTCGGTGTCATTGTTGGAATAGGTGTCTGCGTCGGCGTCGGTGTCATTGTTAGAATAGGCGTCAGTGTCGGAATTGGTGTCAGTTTCGGCATCGCATCGGCGTCGGCGTCGGCGTCGGTGTCATTGTTGAAATAGGTGTCGGCGTCGGCGTCGGTGTCATTGTTGGAATAGGCGTCGGTGTCGGAATTGGTGTCAGTTTCGGCGTCGCATCGGCGTCAGCGTCGGCGTCGGTGTCATTGTTGGAATAGGTGACGGCGTCGGCATCGGTGTCATTGTTGGAATAGGCGTCGGTGTCGGAATAGGTGTCAGTTTCGGCGTCGCATCGGCGTCGGCGTCGGTGTCATTGTTGGAATAGGTGTCTGCGTCGGCGTCGGTGTCATTGTTGGAATAGGCGTCGGTGTCGGAATAGGTGTCAGTTTTGGCGTCGCATCGGCGTCGGCGGCGGCGTCGGTGTCATTGTTGGAATAGGCGTCGGTGTCGGAATAGGTGTCAGTTTCGGCGTCGCATCGGCGTCGGCGCGTTAAGCGGCAGGGGGCGCCCCTTTTTGATACAATTAATATTATTCAAATTATAACTAACGAACAATCGTCGCTCGTGGCGCGTCTCATCGTACTCCCGCTGCGGATTGGGACAAAAACAAAACACACTTTTTGTGTTCTTTTACAATAATGTAAATGTTTTAACTTTTTCTACATGTTCAAGTCAGGTGTTCGTAAGTAGGTAAGTACGTACGTAATGTGTGTAAGTGTATTTTCCAGAGTACCTATCTAGGTACAGTTTTCTCTCGGATTCGGAAGCTTTTCAAATGGTATTGTACCTTGTACTTGTATGAATGTTATTTAGAATACGAATGAAAACGTTTCCTTGCAAATATGAATTAAGTACCTACTAGGTATGCAGATCATCACAATATGTGCACCTTCAAAGGTCGACACCCTTTGTTTACCGACCTCCAAGAGAGGTGGTAGTTTTCAATAGAACGCGTACCTAGCCGCTGCGACGCCACTTGCAACCGTGGTTGCATGCGGCACTCACTACTTTTTACCGGACGAACTTTTTGTTGTATTAGCATTTGCCGGCCGTGCGTTAAGCGCAGCGTAATGTAAACAATTGTCTCTTGTGACTGAAGTATTTACCTTGGAAGGAAAAATATTCTTGTACATGATAGCTAAATAAACAATTAATACGAAATATAAACATTTATGATGTATTCATAATGATACCTAAACGTTCGGAGGTGTACTACGAAAGTACTAAATTCCATTGATTTCCATTGATTTTAAGAAAAATACTACTGTTTTATTATTGAATTATATAGAAAAGACAAATGTCAAGCATATGACAAAATATCATTTTAATATTCATGAGAAAACCATAAAAAAACATGTTTAATAATACCGATGGCCCGCCGGTTTCGCAAAACGTAAACAAACAACTGAACTTTTTTATTTCATAGATACATTTTACTGCAAATGGTTATCAAAACGAAGAGTAGCTATATTCTATTGTCTATTATGGCTACATTCCATCTCGCAAAAAAGGACCCAATTTACGAAAATCGATAAAAATACCGATAATAATATCGATTTTCCTAGTGGTAGTGCCACGCTGTAGCTCTACGGCTTACAGCTGAATGGGCCGGCACGACCGGGGAAGTACCACTCTCCCACATGATATCGACGTGAAGTAGTGACTTTGCCATTGCGTTTCGATCGATTTGTGGGAGACCCGGAGGCCCGATCCCCCCCCCCCCCCCAAGAATATGGCGGCACAGTTTCAAGAGACATTACTCCAGGAGGGTACCAGCCGTGAAATCGCTGGAGAATCCCTCTCCGAGCATCCACCTCCAGGACCTGAACCTGAAGGTGGATGCTCGGGCTGCCCTGCGTATTCTGGAGGGGGTAAAACCGTGCTCAACCCTATTTCTGCTGCTCGAGGTAAACGAAGCAGGAGGCTTAAGTCACCCCACACCACGCTAGCCGTGGACTTTTGCAACATACGGGGTCTCCGTTCTAACCTGAACGATGTCCACTACCATCTGGAGACTGCTAAGCCGGCCTTGCTCTTTTTGACCGAAACACAGATATGCTCTCCGGCAGACACTTCATTCCTCACATACCCTGGGTACAAACTGGAACATTCCTTTTTGCCGCGGGCGGGGGTGTGTCTTTACGTCAGAGAGGATATCTGTGCTCGTCGTCTCAGCAGCCTTGAAGGACGGGGCCTATCTGACATTTGGTTGCGCGTAGACTGCGATGACCATCCGCGTATCTACGCGTGCCTTTATTGGTCCCACATCAACGGTAATGCCGAAATAGATCGATTCGTGGAGCACCTACAGATGGCTACAGATTCCGTGCTTGAGCAGATCCCCACCGCAGAGATCGTGATACTTGGCGATTTCAACGCCCACCACGCCGAATGGCTCGGTTCGCGCACCACCGATCATGCGGGGAGATCTGTTCACGACTTCGCTTTAGCGTATGATCTGACACAACTGGTCACCTCGCCTACGCGAATCCCAGATGTGGATGATCATACACCTTCCCTGTTGGACCTTCTGCTGACCTCTCACCCGGACAACTACACAGTATCCGTTAACGCTCCCCTCGGATCGTCGGACCACTGCCTGATCCGGAGTTCAGTGCCTGTTACACGCCCAACTCGACCCCGTTTTGTAGGTTGTCGTCGCGTGTGGCACTATAGGTCAGCAGATTGGGACGGGATGCGGTCCTTTTTTGCATCCTACCCATGGGGGCAAGTTTGCTTCTTGCCGGATGATCCAGATGTCACTGCTGACTATGTTGCTGATGTGGTGCTTCAGGGTATGGAACTCTTTATTCCATATTCTACAGTGCCCATCGGTGGCAGGTCACAGTCCTGGTTTGGTCGCTCTTGTAAAATGGCCTCTGGCCATAAACGAGAGCGTTACCAAGCTTGGGCCGATTCAGTGGCATCTAAGGATTTAAATACCAGCGATCTCAAAAAGAAATATAACTTTGCCTCCAGGTCCTTCAAAAGAGTAATCGCAAGAGCGAAGTCGGAGCATATCGGCAGAATTGGCGAGAGATTAGCCCGCCTTCCTTCGGGAACACGTGCGTTCTGGTCTCTTGCCAGGGCTGTCCAGGGGAATTTTTGTCAGTCATCCCTACCGCCCCTGCACAGAGAGAATGACACACTGGCCCACACCGCAAAGGAGAAGGCCGATCTTCTGGGCTCTCTCTTTGCGTCTAACTCGACTTTGGATGACCAAGGGAACTCACCACCGACTATACAACGGTGTGATACTTCGATGCCGGATATTATTTTCCGGCAATGTGCAGTACGTAAAGCACTGTTCTCCTTGGACATTCATAGGTCGAGTGGGCCAGATGGCATCCCTCCGATAGTGCTGCGGACTTGTGCTCCAGAGTTGACACCGGTTCTAACGCGTCTTTTCCGGCTCTGCTACTCATCAGGCGTTGTCCCGAAAACATGGAAGACGGCTTTGGTGCACCCGATCCCTAAAAAAGGTGACCGCTCAGATCCGTCCAATTACCGCCCTATAGCCATAACGTCTCTGTTCTCCAAGATAATGGAATCCATTATCAACAACCAGCTCCTGCAGTATCTAGAGGAGCACCAGCTGATTAGCGATCGCCAGTACGGTTTTCGTCGTGGTCGCTCAGCTGGTGATCTTTTTAGTATATCTTACGCACCGATGGGCGGAGGTGGTGGATTCCAAGGGTGAGGCGTTGGCGGCTAGTTTGGACATAGCGAAGGCCTTTGATCGGGTGTGGCATAAAGCGCTTCTATCGAAGCTTCCTTCCTATGGGCTTCCCGAGAAATTGTGCGAATGGATCTCCAGTTTTTTGGCAGATCGGAGCATTAAGGTCGTTGTCGACGGTGCATGCTCCGACTTAAAGCCGATTAATGCTGGCGTTCCGCAAGGCTGTGTGCTATCTCCGACTCTGTTTCTCTTGCACATCAATGACATGCTGCAACTCAGCGATATTCATTGTTATGCAGATGACAGTACCGGAGATGCCTCATACACCGGCCGCGCTAAAATTTCTCGGGAAAACGTTGTCGAGAGTCGGAACAAACTTGTGTCTTCAGTCGAGACCATGTTGTCAAATGTTTCGAAATGGGGACAATTGAACTTAGTCCAATTTAACCCCAAGAAGACACAAGTTTGTGCGTTTACCGCCAAGATATCCCCCTTTGTCGTATCCCTCCGTTTTGAAGACACTCCCCTTGCTACCTCAGCCAGCATCGGAGTACTTGGCGTCGACATATCGAACGTCGTTCAATTTCGCTGTCACTTGGAAGATAAGGCTAAGTTAGCCTCTAAGAAGCTTGGTGTGCTCGGAAAGGCGAGGCGGTACTTCACTTCGGCCCATCGCCTGCAACTTTATAAGGCTCAGGTTCGACCTCACATGGAGTACTGCTCTCACCTCTGGGCGGGAGCTCCCCAGTACCAGCTTCTTCCATTTGACCGCATTCAACGCAGAGCGACTCGAATCGTCGACGATCAAGTTCTCTCCGGTCGGCTCGACCCTTTGGCTTTGCGTAGAGATGTTGGATCACTCTGCATCTTTTACCGCATATATCACGGGGAGTGTTCTGAGGAACTGTTCGATTTACTACCTGCAGCTCAATTTCGCCACCGGACTTCCCGACAAAGCATGATGTTTCATCAATTTCATGTCGACGTCTGGCAGTCCACAACCTTGCGATTTTCACGGCATTTTTTACCTCGCACTGCCATATTATGGAACCAGCTGCCTGGTGAAGTATTTCCGAACAGTTACGACTTAGGAACCTTCAAGAAGAGAGCATATTCCCTCCTTAAAGGCCGGCAACGCATCCTCGAGACCTCTGGTGTTGCGGATGTTTGTGGGCGACGGTGATCACTTACCATCAGGTGAGCCGCATGCTCGTTTGCCCTCCTATGCCATAAAAAAAAAAAAAAAAAAAAAAATACGCTGACGATCTCCGTGAAACCACAGAGGCGCGTGGCAATCACTGTTTTCGTTTCATGCAACCGTGGCGGCACGCGGCAATCACTCGTATATATGCGAACCTGTGGCGACGCAATGGCTAACTATCTAAGATTTTTTTACCTGTAGATGATTTGTATGCCTTCCATATTTACTAGACGAATTCAGGGTAATTACCTGAGTACCAGTAGTACTACCAGTCTTGCACTTCCGAGCATCCGGTGAATACCTACATCGCCGCTTATCGTGTTTTTTAGGAATAATCTGTGGACAATATGCCTTCCTTGTGTCTTAGACTCGGCACCAATTATACAGGCACTGTGAGAGATAAGAAAACTGTTTAATTTCACGCGTAATTATAGCTTTTATTGTTAAAACAGAAAATATCGTCATTTTGTTTTATCTTAGAACGAATCTCAATGAAATGGATGAGCGAGATATGTGTATCGTTTGGTGTGAGAGAGTGAAAGAGATCGCAGCATGATCGGAACGTCTCGTGGCGGTTCGGTGGTAGAGGTCCGCGGCGCGGTCATGAAAGTCGGCAGCGGCGCGCTGGTAAACGTACCCGGCGCGGCGCGGCGTAGCCGGCGTGTTATTGATTTTTTTACCTATATGGTGGAATAGAAAAATTAAATCTGCTGTATATGTACTAAAAGGGTAAATGTTTATTTTCTTGCATACAAGTAAGTTCCTACTCAAATTAATTAGTCAAAATATTGAAGAAACAGGATCTTGCCACCAACCGATACACAAACTTCCACAAAAGCCCAAAATCGACTGGCCTAAGTTTATGAAAACCGCATGAGATACCTCAACTTCAAGGCATGTCACAACCCTATCAGAAATGGACAATCTTGCAGAAGAGATCACTCAATGCACGCAGAAGGCACTTCATACCTCCACAATTAAAGAAAACCCCTAAGGAGAATCGAGATTGCCCATCCTCCCCCGCTGTATAAGAGAGCTCATAAAAGAAAAACGCCTGCTCAGAAAAACCTGGCAACATTGATGATACCCCATCCACAGAACTGGGCCTCACTCCACAAACTCTGCAGGCAACTTAGGAAACACTCAGAACCAATTCGTTGTCTTTTCCACGAAAATTGCAACTTGAGATACAGAGCAGAGTACATGGCAGAAATATTTTCCCAATCCCTTTAGAACTTATTCAAGCCCAATCCCACAGTGAACAGAGAACACTCAGACTCTGTGGAACATTCCTCGATGAATACTTCAGTGTCCCATAAAACACAGAAGAAGATATTGGACAGTGATCTGTCACCTGTCCTCTAAAACCACGGCAGCTATCACGCGCCTGTTTAACGGGATCCTGCGCACGGAGCACTTACCCTCCCAATGAAAAATGAGCCACGTGGATATGTTCCCGAAACCGGCAAAGACGTTTGGAGACCCGAGAATTACAGGCCTATCACTCTACTTACATGCATTTCGAAAGTCTTTGAACGCCTCTTCTTAAGTCGGATAGTCACATGAAGTCTTGACCGGAGCAGTTCGGATTCCGGTCGGAGCACTCCCCCACACCTCAGCTATCCAGGGTAATGCACCTCACGGCAGAAAACTCTAAATTGATTTTCGACGTCGGCGTGAATTTGTTCATGACCCGGTGGCGGCGGCGGCACGCTGAGGTAACTCCGCGGTGGCACGCCGGCGTGGCGCGGATCTCTAAGTCGAATGAGACTTGTCAAAAACCGAAATGACGGATTCAAGATGGCAGGCAAAATTCAAGATGCCCTGATCCGGCTGAAAATAAACGCCCTAAGCAACCCAGATAGGGTTGCTTAGGACGTCGTTATTCGGAATTAAGAAATTTCTGCTTATGATGTAATTTTTCAAGATGGCCGCCATACATAGATGTTTTGAAACCATTGGCTCAAATTGTTCAATGGGAAGGATTCATGGGGAAAGAAAGTATTCTAAACCGAAGATAACAAAGTGATTTTCATGATATGGAAATAATGGAAAATCATAAAATGACGTCTGCCAAGTGAAGATAGATTACGTATCTCGTAAACAGTTACAGATAAGTAAAGAAGTTTTGAACAAATGTCATAGGGAATCGAGAGAGCACTCAAATGACACGCAACAAAAATCCAAAATAGCAGAATTCATACAAAGTGCTGAAGTGCGATCCCACTGAAGTAAGGTTTATCTTCAGTGTGGTCGGATCTTAAATTACATCATTCTGGATTTGCCATTTTGCTCTTCTTATTTATCATATTGCATTTAGAGCACGGATGGAGCGTGAGTTCGAAGGGCGAGTGCAAGGTGAGGCTGCAGTCTAGGCCGAGTCAGTAACTTGCAAGGCCGAAGGCTGAGAAGTTGGGAGTATTTTCCGTATCTCCAAATGTTAAAATCCAATCTCCAATGTCTCCATGATGAATGGCCGCGATAACCGAAGCACCTACGAGTGGGGTTCTTTAACCAATGTGACTCAGAAACTTGGTACGATTCTGCCTGTACCACTTGTAGTAGCGGTAGGGTGAATCTTATATAGCGGTTTCATTACGGTTATCTTTTGTATTGAGCATTGCATTGGGATAATACTTATATAAAAATTTTGAACTTTTATTATATTATTATTTGTACCTATGTTATTTCATACTGCATAAAAATAAATGAGACACTGCCTGATAAACTTGTTAGCATATAAGTACATAACAAATAATTAAAAAATTATGGTTACATAAGAAACGTAATTGTAATTTTTTTTAGATTTGTAATACAATGAGAAATAAACGAAAGTATAAAGTGCTCCATTAAGGCGATTAGAGTCGCCAATAGCCTTGAGCATCTGGGCCTAATCGAGCTTACTTTACTCGCGCATCGCCGCATACGTTCCGCGCTCGCTGCACAAATATAACGGTCAAAGAATATGCAGATGCGCGATGCGCTCCGGTAACATGGTACTTTATATGCCTACCGCACTTTTTTCTAGTGAGTATCCGCAGTTGCAACTGCGACTGAGATCAGTATGAAAATTTATAGTGTACCTACCTAGGTTGTTCTGGACGTCTTTATTCCTTTTATATATTTTTCAATGTCATGTGCCGAGTGAAGAAAGTTACTCAGATTTGGCTGAAAATCGATATCTAGGTTGTGCTGAGGGTCATTATTCCGAATTTGTAATTATTTTTCAAATGTCATCTGCAAAGTGAAGAAAAATTATACGATTTGGCTGAAAATTGATATCTAGGTTGTTGTAGATGTTATTATTCCAAGTTACGAATTTGTTTTAGGTTGACGTCTGCCAAGTGAAAAGTTTAGTTCGATTTGGCTGAAAATCGATATCTAGGTTGTTCTCAGTTCACACACAAACACTTTAAAAACCTGCTGATTTTAGTAATATGCTACATAAACGAGTTTTCCAATTAAAATTACCTGTTATTCGTACAACTAATGCGATAAGATTTAGCCCTTTTATTGAAACATATTTATATAATCAAGTCCTGAATCAGTGCGATATGAAACATAGTTCAGTGTTTGAAGCCAAAAGCATCATTGTTAATTGGTTGTTCACGTTTAACTATGATGAGACTGAAAAAGTTTTATCGATTACATCCTAAATTTATTTAATTGATAATTTTAAGAATTAACCTTTTAATATAATGTTATGTATTCATAATTTATATATTAATAATATACGTATTTATTTATGATTTCTATATAATGATCATATTAACATACATTTTACATACATCCAGTTTATATATATATATATAAATGTCACAGGGTGCGACTGGGGGCGGGCTTTTTTGTAAGTTGTTGTTCTATTGACATTTAATATCTTTTAATTTATGTTAATGGACATTACGGAAAAAATAATAAAAAAAAATTATACATATATAGTAGAAAATATATTTAATATTTTCATTTTAAAAAAATCGCTTTAGATATAGTAATATACATAAAGCATCATACATACAAACACGTATGTAACACAAATTTAGTTAAAATATAAATACCACCTGTGTGGATAATTTATAAAAAAAGTGTATGAAACTGATGTTATTTTATGGATAATTTGTAAGTTAAATTTATGTTTATAACTATTTTGCGTGAAAAATTGTACTGAAGTCAACTGTGCACTAACCCTATTACTGTACAGCTCAAGCAGCAATACAAGATTTGGAAAAAGTGTTATTGGCTTTAAAAACGGTTTTTTTTATTATTTTACTGTTTATAATACTATTATTTTTATTCTGGACGTTTTTATTCCAAATTTCGAATTTATTTTTCGATGACGTCTGCCTAGTGAAAAAAGTTACTAAGATTTGGCTAAAAATCGATATCTAGGTTTTTCTGGGCGTCCTTATTCCAAATTTGGAATTTACTTTACGATGACGTCTGCCAAGTGATAAACGTTACTTCGATTTGGCTGAAAATCGATAACTAGGTTGTGCTGGGCGTCATTATTCCGAATTTTGATATATTTTTTTAATGTCGTCTGTCAAGTGAAGAAAGTTACTCCGATATCTAGGTTGTGCTGGGCGTCATTATTCTGAATTTGAATATATTTTTTATGTCGTCTGCCAAGTGAAGAAACATACTCCGATTTGGCTGAAAATTGATATCGAGGTGGTCGTAGACGTAGGAAATTTGTTTTATTATGACGTCTGCCAACTGAAAAATGTTACAACGATTTGGCTGAAAATCGATAACTAGGTTGTGCTGGGCGTCATTATTCCGAATTTTGATATATTTTTTTAATGTCGTCTGTCAAGTGAAGAAAGTTACTCCGATATCTAGGTTGTGCTGGGCGTCATTATTCTGAATTTGAATATATTTTTTATGTCGTCTGCCAAGTGAAGAAACATACTCCGATTTGGCTGAAAATTGATATTGAGGTGGTCGTAGACGTAGGAAATTTGTTTTATTATGACGTCTGCCAAGTGAAAAATGTTACAACGATTTGGCTGATATATGGGTTGTTCTAGACGTCTTTTTTCTGAATTTGGAATTAATTTTTCTATGACGTCTGCCAAGTAAAAAAGTTACTCCGATTTGGCTGAAAATCGATATCTAGGTTGTTCTAGACGTATTCATTCCGAATTTGGATTTTAATTTTCTAAAACGTCTGCCATGTGAAAGATGTTTCTCAGATTTGGCTGAAAGTTGATTTCTGGACGTCATTATTCTACATTTGGATTTCAATTTTCAATGACGTTTGCTAAGTAAAGATAGATGACGTATTTTTAAAACGCTAAGATGTACCGGATAAGAGTGCGAAAATTATCATAATCAATCGTTTATTCAAATCTCCTTATAAATAAGATTATAGCCGACGCAGGTTTACTCGATTAAAAACGACGATATAAGAGGAAGATTTGTATGTTTTATATTATTTTTGTATGTTTTATTGTACATTGAAAAATAAGAAAAGGGACGACTGTGTCGTACGCAAAAATACAAAATGGCGAATGTTTGTGCGCCCCGCGCCCCTGCCCTAGCCCTTCTGACATCCGGGCTGGTTTTTGATGCTTATTAAATTGCATAGATAGTACAATCGTATCTGTTAAATATTAATAATGCAACTTCCATACATTATTCAATATACAACAAATATACCATCAAGGCTACCTTAAAAATAGCTACTTCCTTTTAAAGACATTAAAAAACATATAACACATACAGTTATGTGTCGCCTACAGAGATGATCCTCAAAAATTGTAGATTGTTATACAAGGGTTGAAAGGAATCAATCCCCTTACGAGGTATTTAGACATGTCGGCCCTTGAGAAGGAAGCATTTACTATTAATTATATAAATATCTACAGCTATATTGTAAAAATTGGTTCCATCCTGAAAAGGTAACCGAGATACTTTCTCAATTATTAGGAGATTTCAATAATTGATTGATAAGTACGAGTAATCATAATTTTCCTACTCTTATCCTACTGCGGCTTTAGGGAGCTGCTAATCGTCCACGGCCAGCAGGTAGGTAAACTCAGGAAATAGGTTTGAAAAGTTTATTAGTCCTTATCAGGTTGCACAAAGTCAAAGTCAAAGTCAAAATAATTTATTCAATTTAGGCGTCTGCGACGCTCTTATGAAGGTCAATTACAAATTTTAATATTTAAATATACTACATTGTACTGCCACGTTCAGCAAACAAAAATTATAGAGCCACTGCGAGAAGAACGGGCAAGAAACTCGGGGCCATTCTTTTAAACGTTTTTTAACAATGTGTTAAGTACATAATACGTAGTGAAATTATTACAATACTTAATTTACATTACGTAGGTGACAGGCGCTAGCTTGGCAGAGACGAACCAGTCCATGCATTTTTGTCGTTTAAGTAATCACAAACTGTGTAGTAAGATTTCTTTATCAAAATATTCTTCACATGCACAGCCGCACAGTTCTACCTGAAGTTATATAGACCGGGGGGAGACACTGGCCTGATAGTACACGTGATCCAGGTCGGCCGATAGTTCTGGATCTAGGTAGCAAGTGCTCGAAACAACCGTCCTCAGGTTAAGTCAGTGAAGTGGAATCCTGGAAGGAAGACACCGGCTTAGTGGCTGATATTCCTCAGCCAACTGTTGCCAAGCCGCGCCGACACGATCGTGGTACTATTACTAGCGACTTACATTTTAAAACTCACAGTCTAGCGCAGTAGGGCAGCACAGCTGTTTACGTTACATAGGTTTTAGTCAGCACTATGAAATAACAATAATAAATAAGGAACTCACCCTAGAGGGATTCACGCACTTCACAACAAGTAAATAACAATTAAGATCGATAGTACGTATTATATTTTTATTAAGCGCAAGACGAGTGTTCCTTGCCAATTGCATAGACAAATGACTGCACGCCACAGATTAACTCATAGTAGTTAAGCTAACTGCATTCAAGAGATAAGGAATTTTTTCTTTCACTGGTTTTCGACGCATTAGCGCAAATACTTTTAAACGTTCACAAGCCGTGGGTTCCACACGTAATTATTTTTCATAATTAGCAATATCAACGTAAGTTTATAATTTTAAGTGGTATGTAAGTTAGTTAAAGAATTTAGTTAATATATTTTTAGTTTATGATTAACATCTTTTGTTTCATATTACGAATAATACTTTATTTAAGTAACAGCGTTAGGCACAACGTTACACTACATATCTTACCGTTTTCGAGATACGTCATATATCTTCAATTGGCGACGTCATTGATAAATAAACTCCAAATGTTGAATAATGACGTCCAGAACCATATAGATATCGATTTTCAGCCAAATAGGAGCAACTTTTTTCACCTGGCAGACGTCATCGAAAAATAAATTCTAAATTCAGAATAATGACTTCCAGAACGACCTAGATTTTGAATTACAGCCAAGTCGGAGTTACTTTCTTCACTTGGCAGATGTCGTCGAAAAATTAATTTCAAATTTGTAATATAGACGTCCAGAAAAACCTTGATATCGATTATTGGCCAAATCGGAGCAACTTTTTTTACTTGGCAGACGTCATTGAAAAATACATTCCAAATTCGGAATAAAGACGTCCAGAACTACCTAGATTTTAAATTTCATCCAAATCGGAGTAACTTTCTATACTTGGCTGTTGTCATAGAAAAATACATTCAAAATTTGGAATAAAGACGTCCAGAACTACCTAGAGTTTGAATTTCAGCCAAATCGGAGTAATTTTCTTCACTTGGCAGACGTTATCGATTTGGAATAAGGACGTCCAGAAAAACCTAGATATCGATTTTCAGCCAAATCGGACTGGTTTTGATTTCGAGATACGTTACCCATCTTCACTTGGCAGATGTTATCTTTATGCAGTATTAATTAACCTATATCAAAACACATAATACAATTATCAAAAAAAGCTTAGAACTCCAAAAGATGTATGAAACCCCATACAAACTCTTAATGTAGTAGAGAACCATTTTGTACCCTACGAACTACTAAAGCCGGAAACTATTGACCATAATATAAAAAAAAATATTATCTTTAGTTTACCAGTTATAATATGATAGCGTTATAGACATTACTAATTAATTCTGTACTTAATAATATATTATGCACCTAAACCTTTCATTGATCTTATTGGTAATGCCGCCCATTGTGAAGTACCTACAACATTGTCAATTTCAAGTTTTGATTATTTTCATATGTGATACAATTCAAATAAAATTTGTCTACAAAGTACCGATAATAAAGCGACAACGCACATACTTCACGTCGCAATCAAGTTGGCCCTCTGCAGCGAGCGAATCATTACACGCACACAGCTGCGAATCTCGCGTGTCAATGCACTAATACATAGACAAGATCGTTGTCAGTCGAAAGCGCGAGCGGAGCTACGACACAACCTCCCCGTGCCAACGCTTGCGCAACACTGCCGCCTGCGTCCGCGCAGAGCACCTCGGAACCGCTATCGTTCTGAATCTGAATAATTCGACATTTTCTTAGGAAAATATCAATGGATTTACAAATGCTATGTTGTAATTGTAGTATATCTATCTAGAAATTTTATGGTACAATTTATTTCTCAAAAATCGTAGCCGTTTAGAAGGAGTTCGCAATATAAATCAAGAAATAGTATGTAGTTTGATTTTTTTTTACGGCAAAAGTAATAATAATACCGTAAAATCATATGTTGCAAATGTTGTACTTGAATTCATCTTTAAAATATATTTTTTTCAAATCTTCAACTTCAGCGGTTACGGAGGAGTTCGCTTTAGAAAGTACGAATTTGACGTACCCAAGGGCCTTAACGTCTTGTAGCAACACAAACTGTGAACGAGTTCTTGAGTTCAGTGAGTTATAAATATCGTAAATAAACTTTAAAATTTCGTAATGACTTTCTAGAACTGAAATTATACCTATACATTACATTTATTCACCTATAGATTTATAGAAATATTACAGTAAGCCCAAACACAAATTATTTGACAGTGTTTTGTAAACAAGGTTGTTTAAAATTAAATACACATTCTCACCATTTTCCCTTCAGTCTACACATTTCTTTCTGCTTACCAAAACACTGACACACTTTCTTCACTTTTTCTACATGAGCGTTATCATACATAATAATAATAATAATTTTATTTCAAAAAACGTTTAACATGTTGGAGCAGTAAGGAACACATAATGTATACATAGAACTATGAATAACAACAACAAAACACATGTGTAGGTACAATGTAAGTCCTACAGGCACAGATATGCTCCAGGACGTTATCCGCACCAACCCGGTGGTTGGTTGAATGTCTTTACTGTAGTAGTACTGTTTTATGTGTATTTTCTACACATACAAGCTACGTTTCGTACCGCTTCATGAAATCGAACTACTTTTTTGAGCACAATACTGACTTTTGAACTAACACGGTACCAACTTTGACAAGTAATTTCACACTTATCAGGAACATAAGTCGGTTCCATTTATGTTTTTAAAATATTATCTACAATTTTAAATTATAAGCTCGTTTTATGGATCTTATAATCTCTGCTAACCACCAAACAATTAAGACTTTTACTTGCAAATTATGTTGATATGGAAGATAGGCACTTTTCTAACAAAATTTCAAGAAATCGGATCAGGCAATCGAGATAATGACTGGGAAATATACACTGCTCAGACCTCCACCGAGACCACACTTCGCTTAGTCTATTAAATATTTCTATACTTACAAGCGATGATATTTTTTACCGTATAGGTTCGCAGTAACTGCAGATAAAATGTTGTTATGTACACTTCTGTTCTGCCGCTTCTAATAGCACACGAAACTCTACAATTTTAGCGATGCTATCCGTGGTACGGCGACTAGTGCCGCCGTGCGACTGAATATTTTTATGAGCTAAAAGTTAACGCCTATTTCTTTTAGCTCCGCCCGAATTAGAAATTATTTTGACTACTGTCTTGCCCTTAATATACATAACATGCCTACAAAGCTCTGTTTTGGTAGAAAGTGATGGTGATAATAGCCCATCTGTTGTTGTTTGTGTTTTGTGTATCGATATCATTTATGTTTTAATTATGGTAGGTAACTATTTTATTTTTCAGTTTTGCAGAGAAATATACCTACTTAATAGTTTTTACGTTTATCACATTATAAATCATATTTTGTGATTATGGATTGCTTGTATCATCGTGCCGAGCCCAATTTTCAAAATGTCTTGCACGACTTTTTATTTTATTACAACAAATTAACACGTCAAAATTCTGTTCATTTAAGTATTGTGTTCATTGATAAACTTGCCGACGATCCCGAGCTCTCTGACCGACTTAAGCCACTGAGCCTCCGTAAAGACATCGGTTCGCTCTGTATATTCTACAGGCTCTATAACGGGGAATGCTCTCAAGAGCTTTTTGATCTTATACCGGCATCGCGATTCTATCATAGTTCCTGGCGTCACCGGTTAAAAGCTGATCCACATATAATCGAGTCATGGAAGTCTCACACAGCTCGATTTATGCGTTCCTTCTTACCGTATACTTGCAAAATGTGGAATGATCTACCATCTAGTGTTTTTCCGCAGAGCTACGGTATGGATTCCTTAAAAAAGGTGTTAAAAGAGTCTTACAGGGTCGCCAACGCATTGTTAACGCCCCTGGTTTGCAAATGTCTTTAGGCGACGGTAACCGCTTACGACTAGGTGGGTCTGCTTGTTCGCCACTCCATTACATAAATAAATAAATAAAGTTTACAAAAATGAAATACCCATTCTGTTCTTAAACCTTTTGAGAAGCAAAATGCCTTTTTGTTGCCTGAACAAAATGATAATTGCTTTTTAATCCCTTTGTAACGTTGAGTGCAATTTTCAATATGCGTAATGTTGCAAAATAGGATAAAGCTTAAGGTGAATTTTACCAATCTAAACAGTTTAACTGATACACACCTACATGAATAACTATATATTATAAATCATAAAAATGTGATAGGTCTATGTTGTCATAGAGTTTCAAACCGCAGTTTTAAATTTGTTGGATTTCTATACTGGACAAAGGAAAACTCAATGGTGTGGGCATTATGACATGTGACAACAGCTGTAGACCTAGAGATGTATTATCTGAATATAACCCATAGCAAAGTGACCATTTTTATGCTTTCGATTATGCAAATAAAAAATTAAAATGTTCTTTATTTCTGTAGCCAAGTTACTTACGTTTAACTAAAATTAAGGTAGGTTGAGACCTTCTAGTTAGTATACAAATACTTGTGTGAGAAAACCTCGCTCTTCCATAAATATTCCACAACATATAATGGTTAGAGATAAAGTAAGATAGATACGATAAGATAAGAAAATATCTAGGTGCGTATGTATGTAGAAATATGAGTGTTTGTGTAGTATATGTGGGAATGTGTGATTAAGGAGATGTATTGCCAAAATTAACGTTATTTCCTATTCTAGGAATATATTTTTTTCATTGCAACATTGCCTGTCTTATATCAGATTTCATAAAAGTTGATGCCATTGTAAAAAATCTATATATACTGCAACATCATTAGACATCAATTATACGGTAGATTGGTGAAACGCACCCTAAATATTGAAATTAATTTTTTAAAAGTGCAGGGAAATGAATCAACAAGACAGTGAGCTCTGCAAATGAAATGATGCCATGCATCTCACAGGCTTATTAATTCCGTCCACTGGCTATTTAATTAGAGTCGGCTTGTGTCACAATGGAACGGCGAGTACCCGGCCCCTCGGCGTGTTATCTTCATTTCATGAACACTGGAAGGTGTGCATTTCTGTTACCTCAGAACTTTTGACTGGGTGAACCGAGTTTGATAACTTTTTTTTTATTTGAAAGCTGATGCTTGTCGTTTGGTCCCATTTAAATTTCATCAAAACCGGTCAAGCTGTTTTTGGGTTACACTTCAATAAATAAATAATATTTTCCCATATTGATGATATAGTCGTTGACAATGAATGACAATCGATCTCGTAAGTAGCAAGGGTCACAAAATAGAGTAAAAAATTTTTTTTTTTAACAAAAAATATAATCGACTTTAACGCTCAAAAGTGTGAAATAGCTTGTCGAAGTCGGAACCATGCGCACAATATTGTGATAAATACTTATTATCAGTGCCGGTTTTATTACTTGAGTGAGGCCTATAGCCACCGGAATTCATGAAAAAAAGTTACGAAATAGAATTCCACTGAACTATTTCATTTAGAAACCATAATCTTCCACAATTCCACAAAATTTTCCACAATTTCATTTTCGATCCACAAGATTGATATGTGTCCATACATTTGGATACCTGCAGTTCTTGTGAGTCACGATATTTAATAAAATTTAAAATAACGAGAGATCGACGTTCTGATAAGGTAAAAAAGATTTCAGACTTATGACTTCATCACACAGCAGCAACATCTATATCTGATTTAGTCTACAGTTAATATCTATTGAAGATCACTACAGAGTTTGAGAAAGTCTGGTTTTTCTGGAATCTTTTTTTTACATTGTAAAACATTACTAAACTACCTACATTGTTTCCATTGTAATAAAAAGACCAAGATTTTGAATAATCATTTACTTAACTGTTTATTTTTTATATTATGTAGTCCCCAAAAGACAATTGAAAATTCAACTAAAAATTAATTTTTTGGGGAGGTTACTGGCTCTTCGCGGGTACTTTCACCAGCTTGGTGTTTATACACGAATGCTTCTTGTGGCTCAATTTTTAGAACTTTATTTTTAGAAATCCTTAGTAGATAAAATGACACTTTTAAAGCCTTAATTCTATATTCTTCCAAGACCAGAGATCCATGTCTTCTGATTACAGAGATTTATTGACGACATTCATTTAAAAAGTATGTCTAACAAAGAACCAAAGAGGCTATATAGCTGAAATCTTTTATTAGTTCAGCTAGTATAGTAGCATTATGAGAGAATTGAATGAACTTCAGTAGTTTGAGTTTTAGTAGCCAAAGTAATCAAAGCGTCATGAATGGCACTAATTCGATAACGGAAGTCTTTAACAGTGCTTATTCTCGCTTCTTTAAGAGACTCAATGTTGCTGTCGTGTAGAGCAAGCCATGTCCTCTAAAACTAACCATTATTTGTAGTCTAAAGGGTTGACTGAGGTCTGGGCTAGTTGAGGGCCAGTCTTTAGATCTTATAAAGTCCGAAACGTTGGTTTCAACAGGACTTGGGTAGTTCGTGCCTTGTGACCAGGTGCAGAGTCCTGCTGAAAAATTCACAGTACATTAATTTTAAATATTGTATTGCTGAAAGATTTCACAACACGATCCAAAACTGTCTCTTCATACACTTTGGCTCATGTTTTCACTCCTTTTACACAAAAATGTAGCTTTGTGACACCTTGATAAGACACACCCCACCAAACCATCACCGACGTAGTATGACGACCACGTTGTACCTTTCCGACCATTTGAGCAGCTTCTTTAGAACTGTGAGCGTACAATTTCTCATTTTCCTTATTGTAGTGCTCTTCAATCGTGATTTTTTTTCATTCATAATGAGTATGCCCTTTACCTGCGTATCGCGACGGAAGGCGTAAGATTTTTTGCTTCCTAATGGGATTTCAACGAATTCTTGCTTTAACAGCATTAGCAGCTTTTGTAGTTCTAGCAGCACACGACCTTTTATGGTCTTCGTCAGAGGAAGTGTCATTGTATCTATTGATAGCACGATATACGAACATACGGCCGATACCAAGCTTTTGAAGTGCCTGGAATATGACCGACGACGGCTCCATTCTACACAGTACCGACTACAAAGTGGGTACTTTGTGCAAGGCGATCATTGCAATCCTATTTTCTTGAACAGCTCATCCCATATTGTTATTTGCTTATGAACACGAAAAATTATGTGTAGTGGGGCGAAATCGAAAGAGGTTTTTAAAATAATAAACACGTTCCAAATTAAAAATAATGAAAAAGTAAGTAAACAAGTTTTTATGTACAATACTTATTTATGGCCAGAAGATTGCTCAATGCGCCAACCTAGTTATTAATATTAGTTTTTTTGCTATTTAATTTCTTTTTGGCACCCCGTTTTCTATATTTTGAGCCAGATATGATTGTTTTGACAGTATCAACGTGCTTTGACATTTTATACCAATCAAATAATTAGTACAAATTCAATTCAATCCTTAACTGATGAATTTCTTCTAAGTACAATCAATTCTAAAAATAAATGAATCAAATCCTGAAACCTTTTTTCTTTTACTCGAGATTAACAGTTAGACATGAAACACATAATGTCACACGTTAGCATATCCGAATCAAATGAGTGCCGCGGCGCAGATAATTACCATTTTTCTAATACTTAGCGAAGGCAGACTCTGATGACATGAAACTTATATCTTGAAAATTTATTTAAACCTACACATGTCTTGAAAAGAATACTCAGAAATTGTAGGACCCAAACCACTGCTTGAAAAATATTATAATTTTATTTACAGATAATGCATCGAAAACACAATTATCAAAGTAGATACTTATACAATTTTTTTTTCTGATAAAACAAAATTAACTACTATAATTAATATGGGCGTTGTTTCAATCGATTTATTGAAATAATAGTATTTAATACCAGAAAAAATAACTTTACTGATAAGACGGTAAAATAATTCATTTCATATGTAGTTCGAACATCTGTTACTACCTTCACAAACGCACTGCAGTTTTCTGCAATTTTACCTGAGTTGAATATAATTAAAACTACTTTAAACTATTTAAGTATGTAAATATATTCTCCGACCGTTTTCCTATTATACAAAATAGTAAAACAGGGCGGAAATCGAACCCAAGCCATATTATTTTATGTACGCCAGATGCCTAAAAATATTTAAATTCGTTTAGCATGCGATGGTATTTTATCCAAATTTAGAAGTATAGCAGCGTAGTGACATCATTGCGTGGGTTAGTTAAGTGTTTGAAATGGGTATCACTTCTTTCGATCAGATGAAGTTTAAAATTCAAGTTCATGACTGGCCACCGTCCCCTATGAAGATTGTAGTTTTACAATGAGAGTACAAAATTTCGGCTCCACTGATCATGTTTGGTTCCGGGTGGTTTAGGCACCCCGAGCGAAATCTTTATCAGACATAAAAACTTTTTTTCCGAAACACCACTGTTTTACATTTCATTGGTTCACGTTGATTCAAATTCCTCCCCTCTACCTAAGCGGGGGCGTAAATGTTTAGATGCTTTCTGCAAGCCATTGAAAACATCAAACCAGATTTAGGTTTTGACGAAAAAAATCGTATTTATGTGTATTAATTTAGGAAAAATAATAGCAGGAGACGCTCCTTCAGTAAAACATTGATAAAATATGGATAATGTGTTATGTCTGTCGTCGAGGATTCCAGGTAAAATGAACAGCGGTACTCAGATCGAATACTGCGTTCCGCCCTAGTGTTGCCACCTGAGTGGTTTTTGTTACTAGACTTAAGGAATTTACGAGTAAGTAGAACTCCGAGCGAGTGAATATAAAGGGGCGCCGCAGGCGCCCCTTCATACCTGGCGCCCTGGGCGGTCACCCAACCTCGCCTAATCCTAACGCCGGTACTGACTGTCATGTTAACGACTTCAACAAGTTATTTCACACTTTTGAGTGTTGTAGTCGGTTCCGTTTTTTGGTTATATTTTTTTATTTATCAAGAATCAAGATTATTTATTGCAGTATGGGTTACAATGTGGTCTTAAACGAGGTTTAATGTCCTCCATGTCTTGCCAGATGCGGCGTACAATATTAAAAAAAAGGTTTATAACATACTAGAATTCAAACATAATATAGAATAAATTTGCTCAGATTAAATCATTCATTTATATTATACATTTTTTTATTAAATATTATTGGAAAAAAAGTGTTTTATCATTCAAAAAGTTATCAATATCATTTGTTCATTAATATATTAAATAAATTCTTATTAAATTGTTTAAAAGTTGTGTTTTTAATGTTATCTGGCAAATGGTTATACAATTTAGTGCACTACTATATTACATATATACTATTTCTATAGAAAACGGTCTAAGGGTCATTAAAGGGTAGAACAAGATAAACTTTTTTCACCTAACGCGGTATTCTAGCAGTCTTAACATCAAAATTATTAATATTTGATTTTACAAATATACATGCTTCAAGTATATACATGGAAGTCAAGGAGAATAAATTTAATTTTTTGAATATTGGCTTACAACTGTCAGTTCTTTTTGCTCCTGTTATAGCCCTAACACTTTTTTTTGTGTCCTAAATACTGCAGGAGCATTGACGGAATTTCCCCACAGTAATAGACCGTAGCGCAAATTGGAAGCCACATTTCCGTGATACGCACAGACTGCTGTTTTTTGTGATGATGTTTTAACTAATTTTCTTAGAGCAAACGCAAATCATGCAAACGTCTAAGCTACTGGATACTCTTCCGTATTACAAACATAAAAAGTTATACATCAAAATAATTCTGAAGCAGTGATTTCCCAAGGCAGTTAAAGTATACAGGGTTATAGGAAAAATGCTACCAACCAAAGTTGACTTCTGGTAGTCCTAAAAAACATTTTTAATCTATTTTTTTTCGCGTAACAAGCCATTTGCTCTCCTAATGTTAAAAATCTCTTGTGCGTGTCATTTATTATTTCATATTTTTAATTACTTCCCACTATGTAAATATTCAAAACTCTATTCAAATGCTTGTGTACTACCTCCGTTTAACAAGACATACAACATTATATTTAGTTCTGCGGCAACGTTGTGATTTAGCCTTTTAATACCTTTGACTATTTATCACTTACCATCTGGTGAGATTGTGGTCAAAGACTATCAGCAATAAAAATATTAATAAATACGATTATGCAACCGGCTATAGGCTTTGCGTAATAAGCCGTAAATTTGTCCGTACAGTTTCAAACTAATTTGATAACCTAGTAAGAATGTTTTATTTAAACAAAAATACCGGTGGCAACTAGGAAGAGTGACAATAACTTTTATTCCCGTTTGTCACCGGCGCTGTAATAGCTACTTTCAGTTGCTGCGCGTCATTGATATATTCAATAAACATTCAACCATAGTGCGAGCCCGCGATCCTGGGTTCTGTTTCCCTGTTGGAAAAACTGTTATTGATTGTGTACACCAAAACTGAAATCATAACTAAAAACTACAAAATCGACTGTCATTTTGACAGCTGTCACACCTTACACCCCTATTGACCTAATTCTTTTGTTGAAAGTACCCTAAAACTAAAATTATAACCGAAACATTCACTGACAGTCACTTTGTCAGCTGCCATACCTTACACTCGTCTTGAAGTAATTTTTTGATTAAAAGTATCCCAAAACAAATCAAAATCGAAAGATGCGACACCAACTGTCATTATTGCACACGTCCTGATGTATTTTTTAGTAAAAAGTTCTGAAATCAAAACTGTAAAACACGACACTGACAGTCACTTCGACAGCTGTCACCCTACTTGATATAATTTCTCAGTTATAAGAAACCTAAAACTAAAAATATACACTAAAATACGACAACAACTTACACATTGACAGCTGTCACATATATGGCCTGCCTGCCTCTTGTCGTTAGCCCGATCTAAGCGGGATCGCCACATTTGCATGCTTCTTCCATTCTAATCTATTGAATCTTGCACTAATTCTCAGAACCACATATCTTTCTTCACAGAGACCATATACACCCTCTTCACGTCTGATATATATAGATCAGGCATCTATATGTATATCATCGGAACTCAACAAACAAACGTTACTGGTGGCAAGTGGGCATAGCAACAGCTATTATGATTTTTCCCAGGACTTATTCAAAGATACGAAGGTTTTTTTTAAACACAGCCATCGCCCGAGGCAGCTCGTAATAAGTCACGTCGCATTTGAAGTGATTGGTCGAATACAACTGGCATTGAATCAGATAGAAAGCAGTGTAGTGTGCAGATATATTATGATAACTACCAATTTTCTATTGTAGAAAGTACTGGAGAGTGTCTACCAAGAGAACTTCAACAAGAGGAAACAGCTCGATAGAATCAGATACACGAAGAAAAAGAAAATGGAAAAATTCCGTTTGACTCAGGTATTATTTTAAGAAGGGACAAAAGAGATTAATTTTGGTCTTTATAAATAATTTACTGTGTGGTACTATCGTGCTGCTGAGGACGGGACTGTGGTCGGCTCGCAACCAAATCAGGCCCAATTTATATTGTCGAAAATTACCTTTATTACCTAAATTTCTCCTCTGACAGGTTAAATTCGTTTTCATCGTACAGAATTCCATTACGTAGGTATTTGTGTCTTTAATGAGGAAGATAAGCAAAGTTTATTACATCTGTTTAAAAAACCAAACAAAAGTTACATAAATACTAGATAATAATTATTGACAATTATGTTTTTAACTCCATTATTCAAAGCGTGAGCTGACATTGATAAGGTAATAGTTATTAAATGTATTATCACACGTGGCGATGAGTCGGTATAACGATATACAAATAAATATAACCATAAATCATATCTCTATGGTATAACTGACGTAGTAACTAATCTGTGATGCCACAGATAATGAATGTTTGAGTTGGTAACTTTTTAGAACATTAGGTTTTTAGGAATGTGATTTTATTTCCATCGATACATTATTATCAGATTTTTAAAAATTCTGGAAAACATTTTTCTATATATGTATATATAGTTGTTCTCTCGCTTTTAACGGTTAAATTCACAACTTCCTCATTCTTTTACGCATGTGACGAATATTCAGGGTGAAATAATAATTGTGTTCCATTCATACAATCTATGTACTTTTATTGGCTGAAAATATGTTACTGCGTGCGTGCCTTACATTTTTAAATATTTCGAGTAAAGCGAGCTCAGATGTCATATTTAAACATTATGACTATTATAATAAACTTAACTAAAACCACAGATTACTAATTTGTGACTAAAACTAATACTGTGTCCTGGATGACTATAAAGAGACCACGGATTGTCAAAATCCGTGGTCTTTTTAACTTTAGTCACTTACACATAATATGTCCGTAGACATCTAACATGTGTATTCTTATTGTTCCCATCATAGTTAGAATCAGCAGAGCTCCGAGATCGGTTTTTTCTTGAGGTGGGAGGGAAGCTACCGGCTGAAAAGAAGGAACAAGCAGTGGCAAATTACGTTCAAAGAGCGAATATCAAGAAAAATGCGGCACTCGCCATCAAAGTGATGTATAAAAAGATTTTGGACATATTGAAAAAGGTTAGACAATTAAGAAGTATTTAATTTATTTTAGGAATATACCTATTTCTTAAAAAGAACAGCAGTCTTAGCAAGTTGGACTCGCAAACTGAAGGTTCCACATCAACTCTGACTAGGTATACAAAAAAAGCGTTATAAATGTTTTTCATACGATCCGAGACCCTTGGTCCGACCCGCATGAAACCAGTTTTTATTGTACTGTTATACGTTGGATATTGGATTATTATTATTATATATCAAATTTGACATATATATGAACATTTTAAATTATATTAAAACAATTTTGAAATCGATTTCACTTATGTACGCTAAATCAGCCGAGTAGTTCGGTCTCGACCGGTTTCGCAACTTTCAGAGTCGCTTCATCAGTGCATGCGCGGATACGATCGGGAGCACGTACCTACTCCACGATGAAACGATGTGTACTACTTACCTACACAAGTTTTAATACATTTTTTAATTATTCACCAAAACCTTAAAAGAGACACGTTTCCTCTTTGGATTGCTCCTTCTGTTTTGAACTTTTTGTTACTTATATTCTTCATTAGCAATCATCTGTACTTATACTTATATTCTGTCGAAATTTAAACGTCTAACGTTCATACTTCCAAAGATATTTTTTAAAGGTCGTACAAACGGAAGGATGGATAGACGAACAACAGAGGCTTCGAGTTAGAGTGCTTAGAGTACTCGTGGCGCTTTCCATACAATCGTAGTTTCTTCGTATGTTAAACACTAAGTTTCAGAATATTCGAGTAAGTTCCGGTTATACTACCGAGAACATATTTATTAAACAAAACACTATCTTTGCATTTCACAGTCATCGATTTAGCCTATCCATCGGTCAAAGCTTGAAACGCGCTGCATGTCAACTGTTATTTTTATCATTCAGTTATTTTATGTGTTGCATGGCAACCCGAAAATTTATTAGGACATTCTGAAACGGACCCTAAGTGTTTAAACTATTTGAGGCTTTGCGTGTATGTATGTCCTTGAGCCTAATATCTGTATTTCTGGGTTTATCAGATTTCCGTAAAATTAAGTATTTTAAAAAATAATGATCAATCGTTATATATTGGAATATTTATTTTCATATTACAAGGGATAAAATTAGTAATAAATCAAAAACTGACAAACCAGAAACAGATATTAGGCTCAGCAAAATATGCATGTAAAATTAAGTACCTAACGTTTGTATGGAAAGCGTTACGTGCACTTTAGCCGTAGCAAAGTAAATTTTTACTGTAATAACACATTGCTGTGAAAATTCAATCTAAAACGTTTTCCATAGATACAGCTGTTTAAAAGTAAGTCGGATAGATGGACCGTTTTTTAGTAGATACAGAACTCTAAAATTTATGTCATGCGTAGGTCTAAAATGTAGAAGCCTGAGCTTTCAGCCCTACACCGTTCCATACATATATACTGAGCAAGGTATACATACATAACACGCAAACGAAGTCGCGATTATTGTGTAGTGCTTATAATATTAGGTAATACCTCTTTCCAGGATTCGTCATACTTTACCGTGGTGCTGGAAGCTTTGAAGTTAGACTGTCGAGCTCAGGGCAAGTGTCTAATGGGGGCTACTGAGATGGGGCAATTGGCTATGGAGTACCTCGACGATAGAAAGTTCGAATTCAGCAAATTGGAAAAAGAGGTCAAAGCCAATATGAAAGAAAGGCAGAGGACACTTAAGCTCGCTAGAAGAGAAATCGCTTATTTAACGGATTCATTCCCAGAACTTATCCGAAAAGAGGTATGTTTACATTGTACTCAAATATATGTATTACTGTTGATTTTTATTACAAGTTAAATTTGGATTCATTAATTCGGTCGGTTACTATAGTCTGTTTTTTTAACAAACGAGTACTGAGTATGTCTCTCGTATATTTTCGATATTGACAGAGTGAGATGGGTCATTGCCTTCATTGCTCAATGCTTTTATTCTTGTTTTGAAATTAAACAATTCTACTACAATTCTTGTAATCTTAAAAAATATCGTTGTCTTTCTCATGAACTTTCTGCAGATACGTCAATAATAAATTGCCCTAACATATTTTGTACATGATTGAGACATGTCCACCATTTTTATCTATTCCCTTTAGCTACTCCTTGTAAGAAAAGAGTTCAGACTTCATAAATTTTGTTATTTCCTGCCATAGCACTTGAGACCAAACGAGTTCAATTGGATTGAGCTCACAGTGATACGTCAGCGGTCGGGAAACGTAAAACCTATTTGGTAAATTTTATTCCTACACCAGTAAGAATTACTTCATATCGATGTGTGATGTTTTCGATCGACGAGACGATGTGTAATTTTTCAAAACCATCATTGTTTTGCTTACCCTAATTAAGAAGTTCCAACTTTAGTATTGGTTCGTTACAAGCAATATTTTTCGACGGGCAGGTAGTCGAAGACTCAACTGAATGTACTAACATGTAACTACAGAGTTTGTGTGGAACGGACTTTATCTTGATTACTTGGTCTAATAGCAACGCAGTAAAATTTTCGGTACTCGTTTGTTAAGAAAAACAGACTATAGTACTTAATATCGATCGAAATTGGTATGGGTAAGGAGAAACTTTTTGGTAAAAATGCAATCTAATTACTGTTTCACTAACACGTATTTAGAGCTCATACTTAATTTTCATCATCTTGCGGAAATTAATTGAAGCCAAGACCGTTGGAAGTATCGGTTACCGCAGCCCAATAAAGGTAAAAAAATAGCTCAAAAGTCCTTTGACCAATATCTCACCTGATGGTATGAGAAGATGCGGTTGATAATATTGTTCAATTCCTCGCTACGCTCCGGATTCTACTTAAGTAACCTTTCTTATATTTTTATTTTTATATTAATATTGTATACTTACTTATATTTAATGAAAAAGTTGGCAAATATTTGCGCAAAATCAAACAAAATTTATTCACAATACGTCGCAGCTACTTAAAAGCATTGTATCAAAATAAATGCTTGCATTTAGAAATCACCAGTCATACTTTTTAAGCGCGTAATTAAAAAAGTAACGATATTATAGCATAATTATTATGATGTGGTACGAATTTATATTACAGCTTGTACAAATTAAAAGTTTAACACACACTGCATGTTATATTAAAGAATTTCTACCACGTACCATGTACAACTATTTTAATTTAGCGTACCTAGTGATATTTGCTACATGGCTGAAATCTCGGAAGTATTTACAGCGTTTAGGTTCGGCATTTACATTAAATACACATTCTTGCACGGTTAATTATGTAAGGAATTTGTGGCTGTGCATTAATTTCAAGGAAGTTTTTAACAAATTCCGCACCGGCGCGGCGACCGGGTTGAGCTTTTTAGCAGGCTAATAGAAGGCTATGATTTCGACGCATATTATTTCTAAGTGCTTTGTGCTAATATATAACCTTTTCCATGTTTCCAATCACATTGGTCTTTCGATTCCAGTGCAGTGTGTAATATTAACTAATTATTTTGCACCGCACAAGCTTGGAAAGCTGTTGTTTAACATTCGAAATCGGCGTGGAGTAGTGCTTTTTCTACGCTAGTGTGGAAAAGGTTTTAAAAACTCGAACCTTTATATCAGTTTCGGTAAATTAAATTTTCTTTCAATATGTTTATATTGCAGTCACTTTACTTTTAATTTTTAATGAAAATTAACACCAATATACTATATCTATTTAAGCTATACCTAGCATTTTCTTCACTGTGATGAGGTGAACAATTGTGTGTATCGCTCGGCAACTAAAATATTTTGAATATTGTATCTTTGAAACCCTCTTTACGCTCAGGATACCTTTTGGATCCTAATCCTACATCGTAGAATCCTTCACTTGGATATTTAGCAGTTTTTTGTTTTTATTGCAAAATTCAATAGGGACGATGGGTTTCTGTCTACTGTCGAGAACATGGAATCCAGTGGTTAACCTATTCAGGAACCGCTGAAGTGTTACAAATATTTCACGATCTGGTATCGGTAATTTTGTATGTCGAAATTTATATAATTTTCATGAGTGACAGTAATAGCATCGCCGTGCCTAAAAAACGTACAAGAAAGAGGGTAGACCGGATAGACTTCAGTGTACTCGTGACGTGACTCATGGCGTTTGCAACCGTGCCGAAAAATAGAGAGCTCATAAACAATCAAAAACACGGTAAATATACCGGTTCGTTATAATAGCTATAGTTTAAATGACCGTACCAGTTTAAAAACTCATGCTTCACTTGCTCAGACTTCAATATAAGTACTCGCGCCAAATAACAACTTTGCATAACACTATATTAAATCAGTACTAATCAGTACTTATATTATAAATGCGAAAGTAACTCTGTCTGCTGTCTGTCTGTTACGCCTTCACGAAATAATTTGAGACCCGGAAAAAACATAGGATAGTTTTTATCCAACTGCGCAAAAAGAGGTTAATGTTTTTGCGCGATAACCGGAAAACGCGCGGGCGGAACCGCGTCCGGAAAGCTAATTACCCATAATATACAAAAAAGATGGCTGAAATACGGCACAATAGTTAAGTTATTCCGCTGTTGTTTTAAAACACAACATCAGTAATATATACCTAATTAAATTAGGCCTATTTTTGTTATCTTTGCAGCAATCAGCTTTTCCAAGTATAGCATTTCATAACAGTCCTGAATTTCTGTGTAGCGGTTTGTAACCATATGGTTTTATTTTCCAACAAAGAAGCTTTCATAACAAACTCTAATAAAATAATATTCTATGTAAAGATAACGGATACAAAGTCGCATCGGGTTATGTGGGACTCCCCTGTAGAAGACAGGTATACCCACTAAACGACCCAGCGGCATTCCAGCATCGTCTGTATGGAGGAGGACTGGGAGACTGGCGGAGCCTTTACGTCCAGTCCTCCGCCGACGACCGCCCGCTTTACAGCGGGGCCTACACGCCCCTCCCTGCGGGAGGGGCTCGGGAATGACCAGGAATGCGTGGCCATTCCCGCCCGACGGAGGTGGTGAGTATGTGCAATGCGAGAGGAGACGCCCCCGCGCCTTTCTCTCGCTACTCACCACCGGGAGGGGGAAGGTGATTATTCAATCGCCTTCTCCCACCCCTTCTTCGCCTACGCAGTGGCGCAGCAAGGGGGTCCTCCTCCCTTGTGCGCTCTGCCGCCTCCTTTTGAGAAATAACCTCTTCGCAAAAGGAGGCGACCGCTGCCCAGGCCCCCTCGCTCCCCAACATGGCATCGACCACACTGGGAAGCGAGAGGTCCGGCCCGACTACTGCGACCAAGCTGAGGCGCAGATTGGACCATGATGGGCACACCTCTAGGGTGTGCTGCGCCGTGTCCTCCGCCGCGGGACAATGGTGGCACGCTGCTGCTTCCTCCCTTCCGATCCGGTGCAGGTATGAGCCGAAGCACCCATGCCCGGTTAACACCTGCACCAGACGGAACGAGAGGAAGCCATGGGGCCGCCCTAACCAATCTTGCAGGACTGGCCCAAGCGCATCCAGCGTACGGCGGCCAAAAGTGGCGGCGGCGAGGTCCTCCGTCCAATGATGGACGACGGCTTCCCTCGCCTCACGCCGGACGGCCTCTCGCTCCTCCAGGGTGGGGTTTTCCCCGCGGGCTTTGCGCCCCGCCGTCCACTCGTACACTCTGGCGAGCACTCCCGCCTCGAGCTCCCAAGGAGGGGTGCCAGCCAGAGCGCACGCCGCCGCAAATCCCACCGATCGGTAGGCCCGCGCCACCCGCAGTGCAATGGCCCTTTGGGGCCTGCGGAGTGAAGTAGCGTTCTCCCTCCTTTGGAGGGAGTCCGCCCAGATCGGGGCCCCGTATAGGGCCATGCTCTTCAAAATGCCGGCGTACAAGTGCCGGCATCGTGCCCTTGGCCCCCCCACATTTGGAAGGAGCCACGAGAGGGCGCCCACGACCTTAAGCAGGCGCGCCGACAGCCCGCTGAAGTGCGGGCCGAAGCGCCACCTGCTGTCGAGGACTAGGCCCAGATATTTCATTTGGGCCTTCACCTCGATCCTGACACCCTCCACGACAATGTGGGCGTCAGGCGGAATGCGCCGCCGAGGTCCGTGGAAGAATACGGCCTCGGTCTTTTGAAGCGCCACCTTCAGACCTAGTCGGCGGATCCTTCCCGCGACTAGGGATCCGCCAGCCGAAGCCAGACTCGCCGCCTCTCTGAAGTCTCCTCCCCGGGCGATGAGAAGAGTGTCATCTGCATAGCAGATGACACTCATGCCACAGAGGAGACTTCCCCGCAGGAGCCAGTCGAATCCGATGTTCCACAGGAGTGGTCCCAGGACAGACCCCTGTGGAACACCGGATCCCGCACTGTATCGGCGGAGCTGGCCCGCGCGATCTACGAGGAGGACAGCACGGTCCCCCAGGTAGTCGGCCAGGAGACACTGCAGATACCGAGGCACTCCGTGGTAGCGGAGCGCCTCCAAGATTGTCGAGTGGGGGACGGAGTTGAAAGCGTTGGCTATATCGAATGACACAGCCAAAACTCCGTCCCCTGCCTCCGTAGCCTCCCGCACCTGGCCCTTGAGTCGGTCCAACGCGTCCACAGTCGAACGCCCCCTTCGAAATCCGAATTGGGCGTCCGACAAGTCCGGCCCGACCCTCCGCAGGTGGCCTTTCAGCCTATTGGCGATGATCCCCTCGAACATTTTACCGACCTCATCGAGCAGAACGATGGGCCGGTATGCCGAGGGGGAGTCCACCGGGCGTCCCTCCTTTCGGAGAAGGCACAACTGCCCTTCCTTCCACAGTTTTGGGAACCTACCAGCCGTGAAACACGCACTGAATAGGTCCCGAAACCTCTCTTCCATTTGGAGGGCGGCGATAGCGACCACCCTCGCTGGGACGCCGTCCGGTCCAGGGGCAGTCCTCTTCGCGCGGAGACGGAGAACCTCTCCTTCAAATTCCGCCACTGACACTGAAAGAGCCTCCTCCTCCTCCTCCCCTTCCAATGGTGCCGTCTCCCGCGGGGGGTCCATTACTGGTGGGGTGAAGTTGGACCCGTTTGGAAACAGGGTCCGAACCACCCCATCCAGTAGCGACGGCTCGAGGGTCTCAGTTAGCGGGGGACCAAAGGGGCGCAGTTTGTTCCGCGCCGCCTTATACGGTCTCCCATACGGGTCCCTGTTGAGACCCTCCAGCATTTCGGCTCTGGCCGAGTCATCGGCAGCGCCCATCGCCGACTTGAGGACCCTCCTCGCCTCTACGTAAGAAGCGTATAGCAGGTCCTCGTTGGCCTCGTCTCGATGGCTGCGCTGCCGACTCCGCGTGAAAGCCCTCCTTGCTGCCACGCAGGCAGCCCGTAGTCCCGCTAACTCCTCCGACCACCAATAAACGGCGCGACGGGGAGGCGGGCGGCGAGACCGAGGCATGCTGGCGTTGCAAACCTCGGTCAGGGACCTCCTGAGCTCGACCGCTGCGGAGTTCACGTCCAGGCATTCAAAAGGGGGCGCGAGCCAGTCCCGCATGAACGCTGCCTCCATTGCCGACTCACGGTCCAGGCGGGTGAGAGCCCACCGTGGAAAGGGAGAACGGCCCGAGGGGACCGTTCTCCGGGGGCTCTGGGTGGAGATTTCGAACCGCACATATCGGTGGTCTGATAAGGTCTCCACCATCTGCACCCGCCAGTTCATAACGCGGGCGGCTAGCACGGGAGTGGCAAACGAAACGTCGACCACTGACCCTCCCCGTTGCCGCACACACGTTTGGACCGTCCCTCTGTTGAGGAGGGATACACCGGTCGAAGCCGCCCAGTACTCCACAGCACGACCCCGGACGTTACAACGGGTGGCCGGGTTACCCCAAACCACCGACTTGGCGTTAAGGTCACCTAAAACGGCGACCTGACGCGGCGCCGCCCTACCGACAACAGCGGTGAGGATTTCGAGATAATTCTCGAAATCCGAGAGAGGGCGGTTTGGGGAGAAATATACGCCTACCAAAGCTATATCTCCCCACGCGGCGGCCACATATCCTGGTCCCCTCTCTAAGAGCGAGAGGGCAGGGGAGTCTGTGGAAGACCGCGAAACCACTGCTACCAAGCCATCCCGATCACCCAGCCAACGGCTAGGGATCGAGTATGGCTCGGCAACCACCGCCACGTCCACCAACCACTCAGCCATGGACTGCATCAGCAGGTCCTGGGCTGCTTTGCAGTGGTTGATTGCATGTTCAGGCTAACACACTTTTTTAAGTTTAAATTATCAGCAACGGTGTTGATTGGCAAGGTATTGGTCATAATATATATAAATTGATCATTTAAGATAATCAACAATAAGTGAACATGCAGAAACGTATCTGAGTTCAAATTTATTGATCTCGGATGTACCAAAGGTGATTGCTTACAATGTTGCGTTGTTATTGTCAGTTTTATTATGTTGATTAAATACCAATAAACACACCACTTCGTTACACTTATTGTTATTGTCATGCAAATTTGTAGCTTTAACACGCTCAGTGCTAGTGTTATCATTTCAGATACACCAAAGAGTGTATTGTCCCAGGTAATCTCTATATGACTCGACATGGTGTTTTCGTTGGTATACAATTTAAGTAGGTAGTACGTGATGGAACAATATGAGATTTTATGAAAATATTTTCTTTTTTAAATATAAAAACATACTATCAGAGTTCTAAATATATTTCAATAAATGTCAATTTTGAAATCCGTGATATTGATTGAGATGATAAAATTGAAAATATTGATTGAGATGATGAAATTGAGAATATTGACATAAGCTTCGCCTATAAAAGTATATTTGTTTAGCATAATAAAACAGACTATAAAAGCGTGAATGGCTAATTATATTTTACAATGTGTTTAGAATTAGTTTTCTATACTGTACTAATATTATAAAGAAGAAAGATTTATATTTTTGTATGCAACGAATAAATAGAAAAACTACCGATTTAGATGAAATTTGGTATGGAAATAGTTTGAGACCCGGGAACGGACGTAGGATTGTTTTTACCCAACTGCGCTAAAAGATGTTACGATTTAGCAGGAAACCTACAAACGCGCGGGCGGAGCAGCGGTTAGAAGCTAGTACTATATATAAAAATCAAATGAAAAACATTTTGAAAGTATCAAATAATTTATCGAGAGTACAATTTATTAATCAATCTCTGCCCAAGCAAATGATTAGAGACTAATTTTGATATCGTAATTAGCTAGCATTAGGCTTTGTTATGTACCTTTGGTGAAAGCTTACAAAAATAAACACATAATGTTACACATATAAACATAGAATCAGGCGTTACTTTGCGAAAATCCATATTTAATAATAAACAATATTTTAAAAGTATTCTAAGAAAACAATAAATTAATATTTTAATAAAGGTCAAAAAAAAATATAAAAGAATATATCTAGTGACAATTCCACCTAATCTTCATGTTAATCCAACCTGAAAATATTTTCTTTTTTAAATATAAAAACATACTATCAGAGTTCTAAATATATTTCAATAAATGTCAATTTTGAAATCCGTGATATTGATTGAGATGATAAAATTGAAAATATTGAATGAGATGATGAAATTGAGAATATTGACATAAGCTTCGCCTATAAAAGTATATTTGTTTAGCATAATGAAACAGACTACAAAAGCGTGAATGGCTAATTATATTTTACAATGTGTTTAGAATTAGTTTTCTATACTGTACTAATATTATAAAGAAGAAAGATTTATATTTTTGTATGCAACGAATAAATAGAAAAACTACCGATTTAGATGAAATTTGGTATGGAAATAGTTTGAGACCCGGGAACGGACGTAGGATTGTTTTTACCCAACTGCGCAAAAGATGTTACGATTTAGCAGGAAACCTACAAACGCGTGGGCGGAGCAGCGGTTAGAAGCTAGTACTATATATAAAAATCAAATGAAAAACATTTTGAAAGTATCAAATAATTTATCGAGAGTACAATTTATTACTTTTTTTTTTTTTTTTTTTTTTTATGCCTGATAGGTTAGCCTTTGACCACTATCTCACCTGATGGTAAGTGATGATGTGGTCGAGGATGTTGTTCAGACTAACCTAGAGTTACTGGCTCTCAAGGACAGCTGCCGGAACACACCGTTAGGTGCTTGGCGACAGATTTTCAACTTGAGGGTGGTAGCTAGCCAGGCGGGCATTTGCAAAGTGCCCTACCACCATGCTGTAACGACTGCTGTCCTAAGACAACAACCGGGACCGACGGCTTAACGTGCCCTCCGAAGCACGGAAGCGCTCAGTAGTAATGCCCAACCAGCGGTCACCCATCCAAGTCATGACCGCGGCGGACGTTGCTTAACTTTGCTGATCGATTCAGAATGGCTAAGCAAACTTGGCTACGAGCGCTTCAAATTACTTAATCAATCTCTGCCCAAGCAAATAATTAGAGACTAATTTTGATATCGTAATTAGCTAGCATTAGGCTTTGTTATGTACCTTTGGTGAATGCTTACAAAAATAAACACATAATGTTACACATATAAACATAGAATCAGGCGTTACTTTGCGAAATTCCATATTTAATAATAAACAATATTTTAAAGTATTCTAAGAAAACAATAAATTAATATTTTAATAAAGCTCAAAAAAAAATATAAAAGAATATATCAAGTGACAATTCCACCTAATCTTCATGTTAATCCAACCTGACGTCACAAACGCTACGCAGTCAAAAGGGAAGAATTTCGACGCACTTCGCTTCTACACGGAATTTCGAGCGCACGCTCGAGATGTCTTGATTAAAATACCTATTAATTTAGTTTTTTTTTAAATACTTTTAAAATATTTGTTACTATTACATACATTACAGATATGAGTTTCTACTATCTACCTACTTACAGCCACGCATATATATATATATATATTTATTTATAAGGTATTCACACTCAATGCTCAAGATGTTTATTGTAATATTACCACCTCATTTCAACAAAATATCTATATCGATTAAGTTAAGTCTACGGATGTCCATCTCTTTGGACCCCGTACTTGAGGACAATCTCCTCCAAACCACATAACCTAGGTGAACTATGCGAATGAAAATCAGTCGACAATAGTACGTATGGTACGTACGTACGTAACGTTGACTTATCTTTGACTTCAAACATGAAACTTGTAATGTTGGTTACTAAGAGGTTACTGTGCGACGGTTATTCAGTGCGTTGTTGATTAACCAACGTAATGGGTAGTAGATCGCTCTGGCGCTGTAATTTTAATTTTATTTACCCTATTCGCTTTCAACCTTAGTTTCAAAATACAAAAGTTCCCTACAACAAGTCAAAATTTAACCTTTTTCAACCAAAGTAAAGAATATTTCGTAATCAGACTAGACAATTTTTGCAGAAATAAGGAGAGGTTAAAATAGATCTATGAACAAGGTCACCGCTTGTTAACTAGCGATACGTGACATAAATAATGAACATATATTAATAAAATAATACGATTATGTTCTTAGTTAGGTGACTTTGATGCATAATTAACATCAAATTAGTCGTCGTCGTCGTTGTTATCGTCGTCATTGTCGTCGTCGTCGTCGTCATCTGCATACATCAACATTGTCAGCTAAATTGTCATCAACATACATCATCGTCATTGAGTGAATTAATTTTATTTTCTTGCATTTATTCATTTATAAAATAATTGATTAATTCTTTCGTTCGTTCATTCAGTAATTCCTTTATTATTTCAATCAATTATTCATTAATGCTTTCACTATTCCATTCATTGTTCTACAATTCTACATATACACTTAATCTAAAACTAGACTTATATTATGCTTCCACTCTTTTATTCATTCATCTACAATTCCACATCTACACTTAATCAAGAACTACATTTATAACAAAAGGAAAGATTTGCATTTTTGTATTTGTGTATGTAACAAATATATTTATAAACTACTGGACTGATCTGAAAAATTCTTAACATTAGAATCCTACATTATCCATATAACATAGGAGCCTCTTGATTTTTATTTTTTATGAAATCGGTAAATAACCTTGCGAAGCCGGGGTGAGCCGGTAGTTCATTTATGTATTCAATCATTCCTCGAAAGAAAGAAATTTTCATTCATTCGTTCATTCGTTCATTCATTCATTCGTTCAATCGTGAATTCGTTCATTCGCTCATTCGTTCATTCGCTCATTCGTTCATTCGTTTATTCTTACATTCGTTCATTCGTTCATTCATTCATTCGTTCTTTCATTCATTCGTTCATTCGTTCATTCAATCATTCGATTATTTGTTCATTTTTTCTTTGAGCATTCGTTCATTCGATCTTTGTTTCGTTGGATAATTCGTTAATTCGTCCATTCTTTCATTCGTTCAATCGTGAATTCGTTCATTCGTTTATTCCATAATTCGTTCATTCATTTGTTCATTCGTTCATTCGTTCATTCATTTATTCGTACATTTGTTCATTCAATCATTTGATCATTTGTTCATTTGTTCTTTGGGCATTCGTTCATTCGATCTTTGTTTCGTTGGATAATTCGTTAATTCGTTCATTCTTTCATTCGATATTTGTTTCGTTGGATAATTCTTTCATTCGTTCAATCGTTAATTCGTTCTTAGGGCATTCATTCATTCGATCTTTGTTTCATTCGATAATTCGTTCATTCGTTCTTTAGGCAT
This sequence comes from Plagodis dolabraria, assembly GCA_963854805.1. Classification (NCBI taxonomy): domain Eukaryota; kingdom Metazoa; phylum Arthropoda; class Insecta; order Lepidoptera; family Geometridae; genus Plagodis; species Plagodis dolabraria. The sequence continues at coordinate 15,905,590 of OY978440.1, read as the reverse complement.
TCTTTCATTCGTGCATTCGTTCATTCGTTCATTCGTTCATTCGTTCATTCGTCCATTCGTCCATTCGTTCATTCGTTCATTCGTTCATTCGTTCATTCGTTCATTCGTTCATTCGTTCATTCGTTCATTCGTTCATTCGTTCATTCGTTCATTCGTTCATTCGTTCATTCGTTCATTCGTTCATTCGTTCATTCGTTCATTCGTTCATTCGTTCATTCGTTCATTCGTTCATTCGTTCATTCGTTCATTCGTTCATTCGTTCATTCGTTCATTCGTTCATTCGTTCATTCGTTCATTCGTTCATTCGTTCATTCGTTCATTCGTTCATTCGTTCATTCGTTCATTCGTTCATTCGTTCATTCGTTCATTCGTTCATTCGTTCATTCGTTCATTCGTTCATTCGTTCATTCGTTCATTCGTTCATTCGTTCATTCGTTCATTCGTTCATTCGTTCATTCGTTCATTCGTTCATTCGTTCATTCGTTCATTCGTTCATTCGTTCATTCGTTCATTCGTTCATTCGTTCATTCGTTCATTCGTTCATTCGTTCATTCGTTCATTCGTTCATTCGTTCATTCGTTCATTCGTTCATTCGTTCATTCGTTCATTCGTTCATTCGTTCATTCGTTCATTCGTTCATTCGTTCATTCGTTCATTCGTTCATTCGTTCATTCGTTCATTCGTTCATTCGTTCATTCGTTCATTCGTTCATTCGTTCATTCGTTCATTCGTTCATTCGTTCATTCGTTCATTCGTTCATTCGTTCATTCGTTCATTCGTTCATTCGTTCATTCGTTCATTCGTTCATTCGTTCATTCTTTCATTCGTTCATTCGTTCTGTCAAAGTATAATGATTGGTCGTTTCTGAACTCGGTGATGTTATTAGCAGAGCTTCCACTGCTGACAGTGAAAAATGTATCGACAGATTGCAGTCAATAAAATTGATCAACAACTTCAAAAGATCGTCTGGAGAGAATCACCTAGTCAGCCCCTCCAAATACACCAAATAACGAGAGTAGCTTTTGGCATGAAATCATTAACATTGCCAAGGATCGAGCTTTGTGGGGCACATCTCCTGTCAAACCTGATCAACAAAATTAAACAAAGCGTCAACTGCAAAGTAGTTACCTACGGATGGTGGGACTCTATGGTGGTGTTAGGATGGCTTCAAGGAGAATCAGCACGTTGGACACCTTTTGTAGCAAATAGAGTCAATGCTATAAAACAAATCATGCCTGCTGGCTGCTGGAGATACGTAAAAGCAAGCGAAAATAGAGATGATTCTGCGAGTCGTGGCCTAACAGCCGGTCAATTACGTAAGCACCATCTGTGGTGGCAAGGTCCATCAAGGCTAACAACATACAACACTGACAACAACCAGGAACGACCGATTTATAGAACCAAGGAAGAAACAATATCCATAAAGGCATTTAACATTGTACAAAAATCTGAAAATCACATAATAGATAACTTATTACAACAACATAATACATTCCAAAAAATAGTACGTGTATTAGCATGGATACTGAGGACATTGACACCCTTTTTCGCAATGTAAACAGTTACCAACACACCTAACACTACAGGAATTGCGAAAAGCTAAATCAGCGATTATATTATATGTGCAAAGAACGGAATTTGAAACAGTTATTACGAAATTGAAAACGCACGGTAGCTTCTATTAGCAAGATTTTGAACTTAAATCCTTTTCTGGGTAAAGACGGGTTCCTTCGAGTTGGTGGGCGGCTCCGAAATACGAATAAGAGTGAGGATATGAAACATCAAACAATTATTACCAATAAGTGTCGCTTGGCGGAGTTACTAATTGAAGAAACCCATAATTCAACATTTCATGGGGGACCTCAGCCTACCTCAACCACCCTCAGACAACAAATGGATATACTACAACAAAGAAACCACAACGAAACCTTCAAATAGGAGATATGGTAGTGGGACATCAGAATAACATTCCAACAGAACAGTGGGTAACCGATAGAGTGGTAGACGTGCATCCTGACAGTTATGGTTATGTGAGAGTAGTTTCCTTAAAAAAAAAAAATAGCATCATAAAAAGATCAATTGTCAAGCTCTCTTTATTACCAATAGAAACATCTAACCAACAAAATACTTCGGCTAAAACAAACAACTTGTATCAGCCGAATAACAATCAAAGGTACGAGCAGAAACAGAGAAGAAACACAACACGAAAGGGTTTTTCGTTTCTAGTCATGGCACCAACATTATTTATGACCTTGTGCAGCAGTGGAAGCTCTGCTTATAACATCACCGAGTTCAGAAAGGACCAATCATACTTTGACCCTATTTCAAAACTTAGCTTGATTAAGGATAAGTGGACCCTCGTGGTATATTATAACATGTCTCCGTATTGGGAAGGAATACAAGCGTTCGATAAAATTACAACATACCTAAATAAAACATGTACAACAATAGGCGACGGGCAGTGTAACATGATAGTATTACAGCTGATCCACGAGTACAATGAACTACGTTACTATACTGAACTATTGATGACACAACAAGTAAATGGTCACTCCAGACAGCGTAGTGGCATTATCAATGGAGTTGGCTACCTTGCGAATTCCCTGTTCGGAGTACTGGATGAACATTTCGCAGAAAGGTATAGCCAGGACATTGAGCTTATTAGACAAAATGAGAAACATTTAGCTAACTTATGGAAAAATCAAACGTCTATTGTGGAATTCGAATATAACTTACTAAAAAGAACTGAAGAAATTATGGATAAACAACACAAAACTATTAACAAACATTTAGTGCAACTTGATAAAATGACTATTAAACTTCAAAAAGAAATAAACATCATGGCACTTTTACAAGAATTCACATTAACCGCTCTAACTGCCACCAACATGCAACATAACCTCAAACGAACGCAAGATACCTTATTAGACATTCTAACGAATATACATCACGGACAATTCAACATTCATCTACTTGCCCCGGAACAGCTCCAGAAAGAGCTTAGCACAATCTCAGCTCACTTGTCGGATGGCTTAACGTTACCTATTGAACCACAAATCATAAGTAGACTTTACGCATTATTGAACATTAAGGCAAGAATTACTAGAACGTACTTCATCTTTGAAATAACTTTCCCCCTTATCAGTAGAGATCACTATGAACTTTACAAAATACATTACACATCAAATCGGCAATGCTATGATAGAGTTATAGAGTTAATCTCAACGTCAGATTACATCGCTACCGACCTGAAAAGGGACTCGACCCTTGACGCTGAAGAAATTTCACATTGTGTACACCAAGAAGATATATTTTTGTATAATTTAAACAGACCTATATACCATCTTAGCAGCGATAGTAGCTTCTGTGGAAAAGATCAACACACTGAAAAATGTAAAGCCAAAAAATCTAGTTGTGAAAATAAATGGATTTCCTTAACAAACCCGTCGCTATACTTGTTCCATTGCTGTGATGACTGCGCGGTCAAGATAATCTGTGATGGCATAATTAAAGTTCAAACATTAAGAAGCTCTGGAATATTATACCTAGAAAAGGGCTGTATCCTGAAGGGACCAGACTTCACTCTCCATATACAAAGAAAATTAATTAATAAACTAGAAACAAGCGCCAACATTATAATACCCAACATACAGATGAATCAAATAAACAACATAATTAACACTACCATACCGTATAACATTCAGAACATCTCAGATTCCTCTGACATCGAACAAGCCCTTAAAAATATCAAAAAATTACAAGGTAATTATAACATGGATGAAAGGACATAACATGTGCCCGGGTAACACCATGGCAGATACTCTAGCCAAAGACGGGGCAAAAAAAAAACAGGTATGTGATGACGCAAAGAGCCTTTGCAAGCCATCAGCAATGGAAATACGAGAACTTTTGCGTCGTCACACCGAGAGAGAACAACAAGACCTGTGGGATAAGTTAGAAGACTGTAAACATGCAAAGGCCATGTTTCCAACTCTAAACAAGAAGCTGACAAATAACCTGCTAAAGCTACAGCGGGATCAATTGCGCCTTGTTGTAGGTCTATTTACAGGTCACTGTAACCTGAACTACTTTCTGCATAAAACTGGAGCAACAGACAGTCCTCTATGTAGAGGCTGTATGCGTGAAGAAGAGACCGTCGAGCACGTGCTGTTGCACTGTGAAGCCACGGAACAAATAAGAGTTGAAACGGGACTACGTGAGCCATTCTCCCCAACGAAATCTTTACCACCACCACATACGCCACTGGAGCAGCTATGCCAGCGACCCAGAGTCCTCCTCCGCTACTTTAAGGAGTTGGGATGGCTTGGGTAGAAGCTGGCGGGGGAAATGCACAAAACACCCCAAGCGGGACGTCAGTGCAGGACTTATCGCCCCCAAGTAGAATAAGAATAAGATAAGAATAAGCCCTACAAAAGCTTCACCACCGAATTGAGGAGATGAAGGAAAGCTCAACATTAAGAAGCTCTGGAATATTATACCTAGAAAAGGGCTGTATCCTGAAAGGACCAGACTTCACTCTCCATATACAAAGAAAATTAATTAATAAACTAGAAACATTTTCCTGACACGGCACAATCCGCCGTGTGTCGCAAACACCTAATTACTCAAACCAACGATTTACAAATCAGTGCACGTTTGGTCTTCGCGGCATATGGTAGCATTCATCCAACATTTTCATAACAATTTAACATTAAGAACATTTGAACAGTAATAAATTAGTGATTTAACAGTGAACATATAACATTTATTTTCAACCTCTGCAACCTCGCGTATCATCCTGAACACGTTCATTCGTTCTTTCGTTCAGACGTTCATTCGTTCATTCGTTCATTCGTTCATTCGTTCATTCGTTCATTCGTTCATTCGTTCATTCGTTCATTCGTTCATTCGTTCATTCGTTCATTCGTTCATTCGTTCATTCGTTCATTCGTTCATTCGTTCATTCGTTCATTCGTTCATTCGTTCATTCGTTCATTCGTTCATTCGTTCATTCGTTCATTCGTTCATTCGTTCATTCGTTCATTCGTTCATTCGTTCATTCGTTCATTCGTTCATTCGTTCATTCGTTCATTTGTTCATTCGTTCATTCGTTCATTCGTTCATTCGTTCATTCGTTCATTCGTTCATTCGTTCATTCGTTCATTCGTTCATTCGTTCATTCGTTCATTCGTTCATTCGTTCATTCGTTCATTCGTTCATTGGTTCATTCGTTCATTCGTTCATTCGTTCATTCATTCATTCATTCATTCGTTCATTCGTTCATTCGTTCATTCGTTCATTCGTTCATTCGTTCTATTCGTTCATTCGTTCATTCGTTCTATTCGTTCATTCGTTCATTCGTTCATGCGTTCTATTCGTTCATTTGTTCATGCGTTCATTCGTTAAGATAAGATAATCGGTTATTTGCATTAAACATGAGTATTATACACTTACAAGGTAGGTATGCGCATAGATGGATATTTAACAATTAAGTTCATCATGTTTTGCCTTTTAAGGCGTACAAATTTTAGAGAGAAAGCCATTTGAAATATTATAAAAACAAAAAAGAAATACAACTCTCAACATTAATACAATCCAATAGTGAAACAATCGTACATTATTTTACATGTCAATCGTGCTTTGTGCATTATGTCAAGTCAGTAGGGATTAGAAAGATTAGATTATGTCAGATTATTATCAGTCAAAAATTCGTTAACACTGTAATAGCATTTGGTCATTAAAATGTTCTTTAGCTTAATTTTGAATTGGTTAGTATTTAGCTCCCGTATTGAATTCTTGGTCCCATACAGAAAATGCTATTACTCATGAAAGTCTTCCTTGCTGAGTGAGCTCGAAGTATATACCTATCACGTCTGTTACGTTCAATTGTGTCAGATAATAAAGGAAAATGGTGTCTGTTACATACTACAAATAAAGCAACTTCATATATTATATAAAGTGACGGCAGTGAATGGATTCTGTGCTTGACCTAATGCAACGTTTTTGTGCTTTCGTTCATTCGTTCACTGGGCATTCGTTCATTCGATCTTTGTTTAGTTCGATAATTCATTAATTCGTTTGTTTATTTGTTCATTCTTTCATTCGTTCAATCGTTAATTCGTTCATTCGTTCATTCAATCATTTATTCATTCGTTCATTCGTTCATTCGTTCATTCGGTCATTCGTTCGTTCGTTCATTCGTTCTTTCGTTCATTCGTTCATTCGTTCATTCGTTCATTCGTTCATTCGTTCATTCCATCATTTGTTCATTCAATCATTCGTTCTTTGGGCATTCGTTCATTCGATCTTTGTTTCGTTCGATAATTTGTTAATTCATTCATTCATTCGTTTATTCGTTCATTTGTTAATTCGTTCATTCGTTCATTCGTTCATTCGTTCATTCGTTCATTCGTTCATTCGTTCATTCGTTCATTCGTTCATTCGTTCATTCGTTCATTCGTTCATTCGTTCATTCGTTCATTCGTTCATTCGTTCATTCGTTCATTCGTTCATTCGTTCATTCGTTCATTCGTTCATTCTTTCATTCGTTCATTCGTTCATTCGTTCATTCGTTCATTCGTTCATTCGTTCATTCGTTCATTCGTTCATTCGTTCATTCGTTCATTCGTTCATTCGTTCATTCGTTCATTCGTTCATTCGTTCATTCGTTCATTCGTTCATTCGTTCATTCGTTCATTCGTTCATTCGTTCATTCGTTCATTCGTTCATTCGTTCATTCGTTCATTCGTTCATTCGTTCATTCGTTCATTCGTTCATTCGTTCATTCGTTCATTCGTTCATTCGTTCATTCGTTCATTCGTTCATTCGTTCATTCGTTCATTCGTTCATTCGTTCATTCGTTCATTCGTTCATTCGTTCATTCGTTCATTCGTTCATTCGTTCATTCGTTCATTCGTTCATTCGTTCATTCGTTCATTCGTTCATTCGTTCATTCGTTCATTCGTTCATTCGCTCATTTGTTCATTCGTACATTCGTTCTATTCGTACTGACAGTGAAAAATGTATCGACAGACTGCAGTCAATAAAATTGATCAACAACTTCAAAAGATCGTCTGGAGAGAATCACCTAGTCAGCCCCTTCAAATACACCAAATAACGAGAGTAAATTTTGGCATGAAATCATTAACATTGCCAAGGATCGAGCTTTGTGGGGCACATCTCCTGTCAAACCTGATCAACAAAATTAAACAAAGCGTCAACTGCAAAGTAGTTACCTACGGATGGTGGGACTCTATGGTGGTGTTAGGATGGCTTCAAGGAGAATCAGCACGTTGGACACCTTTTGTAGCAAATAGAGTCAATGCTATAAAACAAATCATGCCTGCTGGCTGCTGGAGATACGTAAAAGCAAGCGAAAATAGAGATGATATTGCGAGTCGTGGCCTAACAGCCGGTCAATTACGTAAGCACCATCTGTGGTGGCAAGGTCCATCAAGGCTAACAACATACAACACCGACAACAACTAGGAACGACCGATTTATAGAACCAAGGAAGACACAATATCCATAAAAGCATTTAACATTGTACAAAAATCTGAAAATCACATAATAGATAACTTATTACAACAACATAATACATTCCAAAAAATAGTACGTGTATTAGCATGGATACTGAGGACATTGACACCTATTTCGCAATGTAAACAGTTACCAACACACCTAACACTACAGGAATTGCGAAAAGCTAAATCAGCGATTATATTATCCGCTGCGAAGACACTTGCAACCGTGGTTGCACGCGGCACTCACTACTTTTTACCGGACGAACATTTTGTGTATTAGCATTTGCCGGCCGTACGTTAAGCGCAGCGTAATGTAAATAATTGTCTCTTGTGACTCAATTATTTACCTTGGAAGGATAAATATTTTTGTACAAGATAGTTAAATAAAAGATTAATACGAAAAATTTACATTTATGATGTATTCATAATGATACCTAATCGTTCGGAGGTCTACTACGAGACTACTAAATTCTATTGATTTTAAGAAAAATACTACTGTTTTATTATTGAATTATATAGAAAAGACACATGTCAAGCATATCACAAAATATAATTTAAATATTCATGAAAAAACCTTTGAAAAACATGTTTAATAATACCGGTAGCCCGCCGGTTTTGCAAAACGTAAACAAATAACTGAACTTTTTTATTTCATAGATACATTTTACTGCAAATGGTTATCAAAACGAAGAGTAGCTATATTCTATTGTCTATTATGGCTACGTTCCATCTCGTAAAAAAGGACCCAATTTACGAAAATCGATACAAATACGCTGAAGATATCCGTGATAACCACAGTTGCGCGTGGCAATTACTGTTTTCGTTTCATGCAACCGTGGTTGCACGTGGCAAACACTCGTATATATTCGAACCTATGGCGACGCAATCGTGCAAAGAACGGAATTTGAAACAGTTATTACGAAATTGAAAACGCAGTGCACGGTAGCTTCTATTCGCAAGATTTTGAACTTAAATCCTTTTCTGGGTAAAGACGGGTTCCTTCGAGTTGGTGGGCGGCTCCGAAATACGAATATGAGTGAGGATATGAAACATCAAACAATTATTACCAATAAGTTTCGCTTGGCGGAGTTACTAATTGAAGAAACCCATCATTCAACATTTCATGGGGGACCTCAGCCTACCTCAACCACCCTCAGACCACAAATGGATATACTACAACAAAGAAACCACAACGAAACCTTCAAATAGGAGATATGGTAGTGGGACATCAGAATAACATTCCAACAGAACAGTGGGTAACCGATAGAGTGGTAGACGTGCATCCTGACAGTCATGGTTATGTGAGAGTAGTTTCCTTAAAAACAAAAAATAGCATCATAAAAAGATCAATTGTCAAGCTCTCTTTATTACCAATAGAAACATCTAACCAACAAAATACTTCAGCTAAAACAAACAACTTGTATCAGCCGAATAACAATCAAAGGTACGAACAGAAACAGAGAAGAAACACAACACGAAAGGGTTTTTCGTTTCTAGTCATGGCACTAACATTATTTATGACCTTGTGCAGCAGTGGAAGCTCTGCTTATAACATCACCGAGTTCAGAAAGGACCAATCATACTTTGACCCTATTTCAAAACTTAGCTTGATTAAGGATAAGTGGACCCTCGTGGTATATTATAACATGTCTCCGTATTGGGAAGGAATACAAGCGTTCGATAAAATTACAACATACCTAAATAAAACATGTACAACAATAGGCGACGGGCAGTGTAACATGATAGTATTACAGCTGATCCACGAGTACAATGAACTACGTTACTATACTGAACTATTGATGACACAACAAGTAAATGGTCACTCCAGACAGCGTAGTGGCATTATCAATGGAGTTGGCTACCTTGCGAATTCCCTGTTCGGAGTACTGGATGAACATTTCGCAGAAAGGTATAGCCAGGACATTGAGCTTATTAGACAAAATGAGAAACATTTAGCTAACTTATGGAAAAATCAAACGTCTATTGTGGAATTCGAATATAACTTACTAAAAAGAACTGAAGAAATTATGGATAAACAACACAAAACTATTAACAAACATTTAGTGCAACTTGATAAAATGACTAATAAACTTCAAAAAGAAATAAACATCATGGCACTTTTACAAGAATTCACATTAACCGCTCTAACTAACACCAACTTGCAACATAACCTCAAACGAACGCAAGATACCTTATTAGACATTCTAATGAATATACATCACGGACAATTCAACATTCATCTACTTGCCCCGGAACAGCTCCAGAAAGAGCTTAGCACAATCTCAGCTCACTTGTCGGATGACTTAACGTTACCTATTGAACCACAAATCATAAGTAGACTTTACGCATTATTGAACATTAAGGCAAGAATTACTAGAACGTACTTCATCTTTGAAATAACTTTCCCCCTTATCAGTAGAGATCACTATGAACTTTACAAAATACATTCCACATCAAATCGGCAATGCTATGATAGAGTTAATCTCAACGTCAGATTACATCGCTACCGACCTGAAAAGGGACTCGACCCTTGACGCTGAAGAAATTTCACATTGTGTACACCAAGAAGATATATTTTTGTATAATTTAAACAGACCTATATACCATCTTAGCAGCGATAGTAGCTTCTGTGGAAAAGATCAACACACTGAAAAATGTAAAGCCAAAAAATCTAGTTGTGAAAATAAATGGATTTCCTTAACAAACCCGTCGCTATACTTGTTCCATTGCTGTGATGACTGCGCGGTCAAGATAATCTGTGATGGCATAATTAAAGTTCAAACATTAAGAAGCTCTGGAATATTATACCTAGAAAAGGGCTGTATCCTGAAGGGACCAGACTTCACTCTCCATATACAAAGAAAATTAATTAATAAACTAGAAACAAGCGCCAACATTATAATACCCAACATACAGATGAATCAAATAAACAACATAATTAACACTACCATACCGTATAACATTCAGAACATCTCAGATTCCTCTGACATCGAACAAGCCCTTAAAAATATCAAAAAATTACAAGGTAATTATAACATGGATGAAAGGACATAACATGTGCCCGGGTAACACCATGGCAGATACTCTAGCCAAAGACGGGGCAAAAAAAAAACAGGTATGTGATGACGCAAAGAGCCTTTGCAAGCCATCAGCAATGGAAATACGAGAACTTTTGCGTCGTCACACCGAGAGAGAACAACAAGACCTGTGGGATAAGTTAGAAGACTGTAAACATGCAAAGGCCATGTTTCCAACTCTAAACAAGAAGCTGACAAATAACCTGCTAAAGCTACAGCGGGATCAATTGCGCCTTGTTGTAGGTCTATTTACAGGTCACTGTAACCTGAACTACTTTCTGCATAAAACTGGAGCAACAGACAGTCCTCTATGTAGAGGCTGTATGCGTGAAGAAGAGACCGTCGAGCACGTGCTGTTGCACTGTGAAGCCACGGAACAAATAAGAGTTGAAACGGGACTACGTGAGCCATTCTCCCCAACGAAATCTTTACCACCACCACATACGCCACTGGAGCAGCTATGCCAGCGACCCAGAGTCCTCCTCCGCTACTTTAAGGAGTTGGGATGGCTTGGGTAGAAGCTGGCGGGGGAAATGCACAAAACACCCCAAGCGGGACGTCAGTGCAGGACTTATCGCCCCCAAGTAGAATAAGAATAAGATAAGAATAAGCCCTACAAAAGCTTCACCACCGAATTGAGGAGATGAAGGAAAGCTCAACATTAAGAAGCTCTGGAATATTATACCTAGAAAAGGGCTGTATCCTGAAGGGACCAGACTTCACTCTCCATATACAAAGAAAATTAATTAATAAACTAGAAACATTTTCCTGACACGGCACAATCCGCCGTGTGTCGCAAACACCTAATTACTCAAACCAACGATTTACAAATCAGTGCACGTTTGGTCTTCGCGGCATATGGTAGCATTCATCCAACATTTTCATAACAATTTAACATTAAGAACATTTGAACAGTAATAAATTAGTGATTTAACAGTGAACATATAACATTTATTTTCAACCTCTGCAACCTCGCGTATCATCCTGAACACGTTCATTCGTTCTTTCGTTCAGACGTTCATTCGTTCATTCGTTTATTCGTTCATTCGTTTATTCGTTCATTCGTTCATTCGTTCATTCGTTCATTCGTTCATTCGTTCATTCGTTCATTCGTTCATTCGTTCATTCGTTCATTCGTTCATTCGTTCATTCGTTCATTCGTTCATTCGTTCATTCGTTCATTCGTTCATTCGTTCATTCGTTCATTCGTTCATTCGTTCATTCGTTCATACGTTCATACGTTCATACGTTCATTCGTTCATTCGTTCACTCGTTCATTCGTTCATTCGTTCATTCGTTCATTCGTTCATTCGTTCATTCGTTCATTCGTTCATTCGTTCATTCGTTCATTCGTTCATTCGTTCATTCGTTCATTCGTTCATTCGTTCATTCGTTCATTCGTTCATTCGTTCATTCGTTCATTCGTTCATTCGTTCATTCGTTCATTCGTTCATTCGTTCATTCGTTCATTCGTTCATTCGTTCATTCGTTCATTCGTTCATTCGTTCATTCGTTCATTCGTTCATTCGTTCATTCGTTCATTCGTTCATTCGTTCATTCGTTCATTCGTTCATTCGTTCATTCGTTCATTCGTTCATTCGTTCATTCGTTCATTCGTTCATTCGTTCATTCGTTCATTCGTTCATTCGTTCATTCGTTCATTCGTTCATTCGTTCATTCGTTCATTCGTTCATTCGTTCATTCGTTCATTCGTTCATTCGTTCATTCGTTCATTCGTTCATTCGTTCATTCGTTCATTCGTTCATTCGTTCATTCGTTCATTCGTTCATTCGTTCATTCGTTCATTCGTTCATTCGTTCATTCGTTCATTCGTTCATTCGTTCATTCGTTCATTCGTTCATTCGTTCATTCGTTCATTCGTTCATTCGTTCATTCGTTCATTCGTTCATTCGTTCATTCGTTCATTCGTTCATTCGTTCATTCTTTCATTCGTTCATTCGTTCTGTCAAAGTATAATGATTGGTCGTTTCTGAACTCGGTGATGTTATTAGCAGAGCTTCCACTGCTGACAGTGAAAAATGTATCGACAGATTGCAGTCAATAAAATTGATCAACAACTTCAAAAGATCGTCTGGAGAGAATCACCTAGTCAGCCCCTTCAAATACACCAAATAACGAGAGTAAATTTTGGCATGAAATCATTAACATTGCCAAGGATCGAGCTTTGTGGGGCACATCTCCTGTCAAACCTGATCAACAAAATTAAACAAAGCGTCAACTGCAAAGTAGTTACCTACGGATGGTGGGACTCTATGGTGGTGTTAGGATGGCTTCAAGGAGAATCAGCACGTTGGACACCTTTTGTAGCAAATAGAGTCAATGCTATAAAACAAATCATGCCTGCTGGCTGCTGGAGGTACGTAAAAGCAAGCGAAAATAGAGATGATATTGCGAGTCGTGGCCTAACAGCCGGTCAATTACGTAAGCACCATCTGTGGTGGCAAGGTCCATCAAGGCTAACAACATACAACACCGACAACAACTAGGAACGACCGATTTATAGAACCAAGGAAGACACAATATCCATAAAGGCATTTAACATTGTACAAAAATCTGAAAATCACATAATAGATAACTTATTACAACAACATAATACATTCCAAAAAATAGTACGTGTATTAGCATGGATACTGAGGACATTGACACCTATTTCGCAATGTAAACAGTTACCAACACACCTAACACTACAGGAATTGCGAAAAGCTAAATCAGCGATTATATTATCCGCTGCGAAGACACTTGCAACCGTGGTTGCACGCGGCACTCACTACTTTTTACCGGACGAACTTTTTGTGTATTAGCATTTGCCGGCCGTACGTTAAGCGCAGCGTAATGTAAATAATTGTCTCTTGTGACTCAATTATTTACCTTGGAAGGATAAATATTTTTGTACAAGATAGTTAAATAAAAGATTAATACGAAAAATTTACATTTATGATGTATTCATAATGATACCTAATCGTTCGGAGGTCTACTACGAGACTACTAAATTCTATTGATTTTAAGAAAAATACTACTGTTTTATTATTGAATTATATAGAAAAGACACATGTCAAGCATATCACAAAATATAATTTAAATATTCATGAAAAAACCTTTGAAAAACATGTTTAATAATACCGGTAGCCCGCCGGTTTTGCAAAACGTAAACAAATAACTGAACTTTTTTATTTCATAGATACATTTTACTGCAAATGGTTATCAAAACGAAGAGTAGCTATATTCTATTGTCTATTATGGCTACGTTCCATCTCGTAAAAAAGGACCCAATTTACGAAAATCGATACAAATACGCTGAAGATATCCGTGATAACCACAGTTGCGCGTGGCAATTACTGTTTTCGTTTCATGCAACCGTGGTTGCACGTGGCAAACACTCGTATATATTCGAACCTATGGCGACGCAATCGTGCAAAGAACGGAATTTGAAACAGTTATTACGAAATTGAAAACGCAGTGCACGGTAGCTTCTATTCGCAAGATTTTGAACTTAAATCCTTTTCTGGGTAAAGACGGGTTCCTTCGAGTTGGTGGGCGGCTCCGAAATACGAATATGAGTGAGGATATGAAACATCAAACAATTATTACCAATAAGTTTCGCTTGGCGGAGTTACTAATTGAAGAAACCCATCATTCAACATTTCATGGGGGACCTCAGCCTACCTCAACCACCCTCAGACAACAAATGGATATACTACAACAAAGAAACCACAACGAAACCTTCAAATAGGAGATATGGTAGTGGGACATCAGAATAACATTCCAACAGAACAGTGGGTAACCGATAGAGTGGTAGACGTGCATCCTGACAGTCATGGTTATGTGAGAGTAGTTTCCTTAAAAAAAAAAAATAGCATCATAAAAAGATCAATTGTCAAGCTCTCTTTATTACCAATAGAAACATCTAACCAACAAAATACTTCAGCTAAAACAAACAACTTGTATCAGCCGAATAACAATCAAAGGTACGAACAGAAACAGAGAAGAAACACAACACGAAAGGGTTTTTCGTTTCTAGTCATGGCACTAACATTATTTATGACCTTGTGCAGCAGTGGAAGCTCTGCTTATAACATCACCGAGTTCAGAAACGACCAATCATTATACTTTGACCCTATTTCAAAACTTAGCTTGATTAAGGATAAGTGGACCCTCGTGGTATATTATAACATGTCTCCGTATTGGGAAGGAATACAAGCGTTCGATAAAATTACAACATACCTAAATAAAACATGTACAACAATAGGCGACGGGCAGTGTAACATGATAGTATTACAGCTGATCCACGAGTACAATGAACTACGTTACTATACTGAACTATTGATGACACAACAAGTAAATGGTCACTCCAGACAGCGTAGTGGCATTATCAATGGAGTTGGCTACCTTGCGAATTCCCTGTTCGGAGTACTGGATGAACATTTCGCAGAAAGGTATAGCCAGGACATTGAGCTTATTAGACAAAATGAGAAACATTTAGCTAACTTATGGAAAAATCAAACGTCTATTGTGGAATTCGAATATAACTTACTAAAAAGAACTGAAGAAATTATGGATAAACAACACAAAACTATTAACAAACATTTAGTGCAACTTGATAAAATGACTAATAAACTTCAAAAAGAAATAAACATCATGGCACTTTTACAAGAATTCACATTAACCGCTCTAACTAACACCAACTTGCAACATAACCTCAAACGAACGCAAGATACCTTATTAGACATTCTAATGAATATACATCACGGACAATTCAACATTCATCTACTTGCCCCGGAACAGCTCCAGAAAGAGCTTAGCACAATCTCAGCTCACTTGTCGGATGACTTAACGTTACCTATTGAACCACAAATCATAAGTAGACTTTACGCATTATTGAACATTAAGGCACGAATTACTAGAACGTACTTCATCTTTGAAATAACTTTCCCCCTTATCAGTAGAGATCACTATGAACTTTACAAAATACATTCCACATCAAATCGGCAATGCTATGATAGAGTTAATCTCAACGTCAGATTACATCGCTACCGACCTGAAAAGGGACTCGACCCTTGACGCTGAAGAAATTTCACATTGTGTACACCAAGAAGATATATTTTTGTATAATTTAAACAGACCTATATACCATCTTAGCAGCGATAGTAGCTTCTGTGGAAAAGATCAACACACTGAAAAATGTAAAGCCAAAAAATCTAGTTGTGAAAATAAATGGATTTCCTTAACAAACCCGTCGCTATACTTGTTCCATTGCTGTGATGACTGCGCGGTCAAGATAATCTGTGATGGCATAATTAAAGTTCAAACATTAAGAAGCTCTGGAATATTATACCTAGAAAAGGGCTGTATCCTGAAGGGACCAGACTTCACTCTCCATATACAAAGAAAATTAATTAATAAACTAGAAACAAGCGCCAACATTATAATACCCAACATACAGATGAATCAAATAAACAACATAATTAACACTACCATACCGTATAACATTCAGAACATCTCAGATTCCTCTGACATCGAACAAGCCCTTAAAAATATCAAAAAATTACAAGGTAATTATAACATGGATGAAAGGACATAACATGTGCCCGGGTAACACCATGGCAGATACTCTAGCCAAAGACGGGGCAAAAAAAAAACAGGTATGTGATGACGCAAAGAGCCTTTGCAAGCCATCAGCAATGGAAATACGAGAACTTTTGCGTCGTCACACCGAGAGAGAACAACAAGACCTGTGGGATAAGTTAGAAGACTGTAAACATGCAAAGGCCATGTTTCCAACTCTAAACAAGAAGCTGACAAATAACCTGCTAAAGCTACAGCGGGATCAATTGCGCCTTGTTGTAGGTCTATTTACAGGTCACTGTAACCTGAACTACTTTCTGCATAAAACTGGAGCAACAGACAGTCCTCTATGTAGAGGCTGTATGCGTGAAGAAGAGACCGTCGAGCACGTGCTGTTGCACTGTGAAGCCACGGAACAAATAAGAGTTGAAACGGGACTACGTGAGCCATTCTCCCCAACGAAATCTTTACCACCACCACATACGCCACTGGAGCAGCTATGCCAGCGACCCAGAGTCCTCCTCCGCTACTTTAAGGAGTTGGGATGGCTTGGGTAGAAGCTGGCGGGGGAAATGCACAAAACACCCCAAGCGGGACGTCAGTGCAGGACTTATCGCCCCCAAGTAGAATAAGAATAAGATAAGAATAAGCCCTACAAAAGCTTCACCACCGAATTGAGGAGATGAAGGAAAGCTCAACATTAAGAAGCTCTGGAATATTATACCTAGAAAAGGGCTGTATCCTGAAGGGACCAGACTTCACTCTCCATATACAAAGAAAATTAATTAATAAACTAGAAACATTTTCCTGACACGGCACAATCCGCCGTGTGTCGCAAACACCTAATTACTCAAACCAACGATTTACAAATCAGTGCACGTTTGGTCTTCGCGGCATATGGTAGCATTCATCCAACATTTTCATAACAATTTAACATTAAGAACATTTGAACAGTAATAAATTAGTGATTTAACAGTGAACATATAACATTTATTTTCAACCTCTGCAACCTCGCGTATCATCCTGAACACGTTCATTCGTTCTTTCGTTCAGACGTTCATTCGTTCATTCGTTCATTCGTTCATTCGTTCATTCGTTCATTCGTTCATTCGTTCATTCGTTCATTCGTTCATTCGTTCATTCGTTCATTCGTTCATTCGTTCATTCGTTCATTCGTTCATTCGTTCATTCGTTCATTCGTTCATTCGTTCAATCGTTCATTCGTTCATTCGTTCATTCGTTCATTCGTTCATTCGTTCATTCGTTCATTCGTTCATTCGTTCATTCGTTCATTCGTTCATTCGTTCATTCGTTCATTCGTTCATTCGTTCATTCGTTCATTCGTTCATTCGTTCATTCGTTCATTCGTTCATTCGTTCATTCGGTTATTCGGTTATTCGTTCATTTGTTCATTCGTTCATTCGTTCATTCGTTCATTCGTTCATTCGTTCATTCGTTCATTCGTTCATTCGTTCATTCGTTCATTCGTTCATTCGTTCATTCGTTCATTCGTTCATTCGTTCATTCGTTCATTCGTTCATTCGTTCATTCGTTCATTCGTTCATTCGTTCATTCGTTCATTCGTTCATTCGTTCATTCGTTCATTCGTTCATTCGTTCATTCGTTCATTCGTTCATTCGTTCATTCGTTCATTCGTTCATTCGTTCATTCGTTCATTCGTTCATTCGTTCATTCGTTCATTCGTTCATTCGTTCATTCGTTCATTCGTTCATTCGTTCATTCGTTCATTCGTTCATTCGTTCATTCGTTCATTCGTTCATTCGTTCATTCGTTCATTCGTTCATTCGTTCATTCGTTCATTCGTTCATTCGTTCATTCGTTCATTCGTTCATTCGTTCATTCGTTCATTCGTTCATTCGTTCATTCGTTCATTCGTTCATTCGTTCATTCGTTCATTCGTTCATTCGTTCATTCGTTCATTCGTTCATTCGTTCATTCGTTCATTCGTTCATTCGTTCATTCGTTCATTCGTTCATTCGTTCATTCGTTCATTCGTTCATTCGTTCATTCGTTCATTCGTTCATTCGTTCATTCGTTCATTCGTTCATTCGTTCATTCGTTCATTCGTTCATTCGTTCATTCGTTCATTCGTTCATTCGTTCATTTGTTCTGTCAAAGTATAATGATTGGTTGTTTCTGAACTCGGTGATGTTATAAGCAGAGCTTCCACTGCTGACAGTGAAAAAATGTATCGACAGATTGCAGTCAATAAAATTGATCAACAACTTCAAAAGATCGTCTGGAGAGAATCACCTAGTCAGCCCCTTCAAATACACCAAATAACGAGAGTAGCTTTTGGCATGAAATCATTAACATTGCCAAGGATCGAGCTTTGTGGGGCACATCTCCTGTCAAACCTGATCAACAAAATTAAACAAAGCGTCAACTGCAAAGTAGTTACCTACGGATGGTGGGACTCTATGGTGGTGTTAGGATGGCTTCAAGGAGAATCAGCACGTTGGACACCTTTTGTAGCAAATAGAGTCAATGCTATAAAACAAATCAAGCCTGCTGGCTGCTGGAGATACGTAAAATCAAGCGAAAGTAGAGATGATTCTGCGAGTCGTGGCCTAACAGCCGGTCAATTACGTAAGCACCATCTGTGGTGGCAAGGTCCATCAAGGCTAACAACATACAACACTGACAACAACCAGGAACGACCGATTTATAGAACCAAGGAAGAAACAATATCCATAAAGGCATTTAACATTGTACAAAAATCTGAAAATCACATAATAGATAACTTATTACAACAACATAATACATTCCAAAAAATAGTACGTGTATTAGCATGGATACTGAGGACATTGACACCTATTTCGCAATGTAAACAGTTACCAACACACCTAACACTACAGGAATTGCGAAAAGCTAAATCAGCGATTATATTATATGTGCAAAGAACGGAATTAGAAACAGTTATTACGAAATTGAAAACGCACGGTAGCTTCTATTAGCAAGATTTTGAACTTAAATCCTTTTCTGGGTAAAGACGGGTTCCTTCGAGTTGGTGGGCGGCTCCGAAATACGAATAAGAGTGAGGATATGAAACATCAAACAATTATTACCAATAAGTGTCGCTTGGCGGAGTTACTAATTGAAGAAACCCATCATTCAACATTTCATGGGGGGGGACCTCAGCCTACCTTAACCACCCTCAGACAACAAATGGATATACTACAACAAAGAAACCACAACGAAACCTTCAAATAGGAGATATGGTAGTGGGACATCAGAATAACATTCCAACAGAACAGTGGGTAACCGATAGAGTGGTAGACGTGCATCCTGACAGTCATGGTTATGTGAGAGTAGTTTCCTTAAAAACAAAAAAATAGCATCATAAAAAGATCAATTGTCAAGCTCTCTTTATTGCCAATAGAAACATCTAACCAACAAAATACTTCAGCTTAAACAAACAACTTGTATCAGCCGAATAACAATCAGTACGAGCAGAAACAGAGAAGAAACACAACACGAAAGGGTTTTTCGTTTCTAGGTCATGGCACTAACATTATTTATGACCTTGTGCAGCAGTGGAAGCTCTGCTTATAACATCACCGAGTTAAGAAATGACCAATCATTATTTTTTGACCCTATTTCAAAACTTAGCTTGATTAAGGATAAGTGGACCCTCGTGGTATATTATAACATGTCTCCGTATTGGGAAGGAATACAAGCGTTCGATAAAATTACAACATACCTAAATAAAACATGTACAACAATAGGCGACGGGCAGTGTAACATGGTAGTATTACAGCTGATCCACGAGTTCAATGAACTACGTTACTATACTGAACTATTGATGACACAACAATTAAATGGTCACTCCAGACAGCGTAGTGGCATTATCAATGGAGTTGGCTACCTTGCGAATTCCCTGTTCGGAGTACTGGATGAACATTTCGCAGAAAGGTATAGCCA
The DNA here is from genome assembly GCA_963854805.1 of Plagodis dolabraria. Lineage (NCBI taxonomy): Eukaryota > Metazoa > Arthropoda > Insecta > Lepidoptera > Geometridae > Plagodis > Plagodis dolabraria. The sequence continues at coordinate 15,885,462 of OY978440.1, read as the reverse complement.
GGACATTGAGCTTATTAGACAAAATGAGAAACATTTAGCTAACTTATGGAAAAATCAAACGTCTATTGTGGAATTCGAATATAACTTACTAAAAAGAACTGTAGAAATTATGGAAAAACAACACAAAACTATTAACAAACATTTAGTGCAACTTGATAAAATGACTAATAAACTTCAAAAAGAAATAAACAACATGGCACTTTTACAAGAATTCACATTAACCGCCTTAACTGCCACCAACTTGCAACATAACCTCAAACGAAGGCAAGATACCTTATTAGACATTCTAACGAATATACATCACGGACAATTCAACATTCATCTACTTGCCCCGGAACAGCTCCAGAAAGAGCTTAGCACAATCTCAGCTCACTTGTCGGATGACTTAACGTTACCTATTGAACCACAAATCATAAGTAGACTTTACGCATTATTGAACATTAAGGCAAGAATTACTAGAACGTACTTCATCTTTGAAATAACTTTCCCCCTTATCAGTAGAGATCACTATGAACTTTACAAAATACATTCCACATCAAATCGGCAATGCTATGATAGAGTTAATCTCAACGTCAGATTACATCGCTACCGACCTGAAAAGGGACTCGACCCTTGACGCTGAAGAAATTTCACATTGTGTACACCAAGATATATTTTTGTGTAATTTAAACAGACCTATATACCATCTTAGCAGCGATAGTAGCTTCTGTGGAAAAGATCAACACACTGAAAAATGTAAAGCCAAAAAATCTAGTTGTGAAAATAAATGGATTTCCTTAACAAACCCGTCGCAATACTTGTTCCATTGCTGTGATAACTGCGCGGTCAAGATAATCTGTGATGGCATAATTAAAGTTCAAACATTAAGAAGCTCTGGAATATTATACCTAGAAAAGGGCTGTATCCTGAAGGGACCAGACTTCACTCTCCATATACAAAGAAAATTAATTAATAAACTAGAAACAAGCGCCAACATTATAATACCCAACATACAGATGAATCAAATAAACAACATAATTAACACTACCATACCGTATAACATTCAGAACATCTCAGATTCCGCTGACATCCAACAAGCCCTACAAAAGCTTCACCACCGAATTGAGGAGATGAAGGAAAGCTCAACATTAAGAAGCTCTGGAATATTATACCTAGAAAAGGGCTGTATCCTGAAGGGACCAGACTTCACTCTCCATATACAAAGAAAATTAATTAATAAACTAGTAACATTTTCCTGACACGGCACAATCCGCCGTGTGTCGCAAACACCTAATTACTCAAACCAACGATTTACAAATCAGTGCACGTTTGGTCTTCGCGGCATATGGTAGCATTCATCCAACATTTTCATAACAATTTAACATTAAGAACATTTGAACAGTAATAAATTAGTGATTTAAAAGTGAACATATAACATTTATTTTCAACCTCTGCAACCTCGCGTATCATCCCGAACACGTTCATTCGTTCATTCGTTCATTCGTTCATTCGTTCATTCGTTCATTCGTTCATTCGTTCATTCGTTCATTCGTTCATTCGTTCATTCGTTCATTCGTTCATTCGTTCATTCGTTCTGTCAAAGTATAATGATTGGTTGTTTCTGAACTCGGTGATGTTATAAGCAGAGCTTCCACTGCTGACAGTGAAAAAATGTATCGACAGATTGCAGTCAATAAAATTGATCAACAACTTCAAAAGATCGTCTGGAGAGAATCACCTAGTCAGCGCCTTCAAATACACCAAATAACGAGAGTAGCTTTTGGCATGAAATCATTAACATTGCCAAGGATCGAGCTTTGTGGGGCACATCTCCTGTCAAACCTGATCAACAAAATTAAACAAAGCGTCAACTGCAAAGTAGTTACCTACGGATGGTGGGACTCTATGGTGGTGTTAGGATGGCTTCAAGGAGAATCAGCACGTTGGACACCTTTTGTAGCAAATAGAGTCAATGCTATAAAACAAATCAAGCCTGCTGGCTGCTGGAGATACGTAAAATCAAGCGAAAGTAGAGATGATTCTGCGAGTCGTGGCCTAACAGCCGGTCAATTACGTAAGCACCATCTGTGGTGGCAAGGTCCATCAAGGCTAACAACATACAACACTGACAACAACCAGGAACGACCGATTTATAGAACCAAGGAAGAAACAATATCCATAAAGGCATTTAACATTGTACAAAAATCTGAAAATCACATAATAGATAACTTATTACAACAACATAATACATTCCAAAAAATAGTACGTGTATTAGCATGGATACTGAGGACATTGACACCTATTTCGCAATGTAAACAGTTACCAACACACCTAACACTACAGGAATTGCGAAAAGCTAAATCAGCGATTATATTATATGTGCAAAGAACGGAATTAGAAACAGTTATTACGAAATTGAAAACGCACGGTAGCTTCTATTAGCAAGATTTTGAACTTAAATCCTTTTCTGGGTAAAGACGGGTTCCTTCGAGTTGGTGGGCGGCTCCGAAATACGAATAATAGTGAGGATATGAAACATCAAACAATTATTACCAATAAGTGTCGCTTGGCGGAGTTACTAATTGAAGAAACCCATCATTCAACATTTCATGGGGGGGGACCTCAGCCTACCTTAACCACCCTCAGACAACAAATGGATATACTACAACAAAGAAACCACAACGAAACCTTCAAATAGGAGATATGGTAGTGGGACATCAGAATAACATTCCAACAGAACAGTGGGTAACCGATAGAGTGGTAGACGTGCATCCTGACAGTCATGGTTATGTGAGAGTAGTTTCCTTAAAAACAAAAAAATAGCATCATAAAAAGATCAATTGTCAAGCTCTCTTTATTGCCAATAGAAACATCTAACCAACAAAATACTTCCGTCAATACGCGGGTTCGAATCCCGCACATGACTATAATTTTTTCTCTCGTAAATTTGTAATTTTGTAATAAAATACTTCAGCTTAAACAAACAACTTGTATCAGCCGAATAACAATCAGTACGAGCAGAAACAGAGAAGAAACACAACACGAAAGGGTTTTTCGTTTCTAGGTCATGGCACTAACATTATTTATGACCTTGTGCAGCAGTGGAAGCTCTGCTTATAACATCACCGAGTTCAGAAACGACCAATCATTATTTTTTGACCCTATTTCAAAACTTAGCTTGATTAAGGATAAGTGGACCCTCGTGGTATATTATAACATGTCTCCGTATTGGGAAGGAATACAAGCGTTCGATAAAATTACAACATACCTAAATAAAACATGTACAACAATAGGCGACGGGCAGTGTAACATGGTAGTATTACAGCTGATCCACGAGTACAATGAACTACTTTACTATACTGAACTATTGATGACACAACAATTAAATGGTCACTCCAGACAGCGTAGTGGCATTATCAATGGAGTTGGCTACCTTGCGAATTCCCTGTTCGGAGTACTGGATGAACATTTCGCAGAAAGGTATAGCCAGGACATTGAGCTTATTAGACAAAATGAGAAACATTTAGCTAACTTATGGAAAAATCAAACGTCTATTGTGGAATTCGAATATAACTTACTAAAAAGAACTGTAGAAATTATGGAAAAACAACACAAAACTATTAACAAACATTTAGTGCAACTTGATAAAATGACTAATAAACTTCAAAAAGAAATAAACAACATGGCACTTTTACAAGAATTCACATTAAACGCCTTAACTGCCACAAACTTGCAACATAACCTCAAACGAACGCAAGATACCTTATTAGACATTCTAACGAATATACATCACGGACAATTCAACATTCATCTACTTGCCCCGGAACAGCTCCAGAAAGAGCTTAGCACAATCTCAGCTCACTTGTCGGATGACTTAACGTTACCTATTGAACCACAAATCATAAGTAGACTTTACGCATTATTGAACATTAAGGCAAGAATTACTAGAACGTACTTCATCTTTGAAATAACTTTCCCCCTTATCAGTAGAGATCACTATGAACTTTACAAAATACATTCCACATCAAATCGGCAATGCTATGATAGAGTTAATCTCAACGTCAGATTACATCGCTACCGACCTGAAAAGGGACTCGACCCTTGACGCTGAAGAAATTTCACATTGTGTACACCAAGATATATTTTTGTGTAATTTAAACAGACCTATATACCATCTTAGCAGCGATAGTAGCTTCTGTGGAAAAGATCAACACACTGAAAAATGTAAAGCCAAAAAATCTAGTTGTGAAAATAAATGGATTTCCTTAACAAACCCGTCGCAATACTTGTTCCATTGCTGTGATAACTGCGCGGTCAAGATAATCTGTGATGGCATAATTAAAGTTCAAACATTAAGAAGCTCTGGTTATACCTAGAAAAGGGCTGTATCCTGAAGGGACCAGACTTCACTCTCCATATACAAAGAAAATTAATTAATAAACTAGAAACAAGCGCCAACATTATAATACCCAACATACAGATGAATCAAATAAACAACATAATTAACACTACCATACCGTATAACATTCAGAACATCTCAGATTCCGCTGACATCCAACAAGCCCTACAAAAGCTTCACCACCGAATTGAGGAGATGAAGGAAAGCTCAACATTAAGAAGCTCTGGAATATTATACCTAGAAAAGGGCTGTATCCTGAAGGGACCAGACTTCACTCTCCATATACAAAGAAAATTAATTAATAAACTAGAAACAAGCGCCAACATTATAATACCCAACATACAGATGAATCAAATAAACAACATAATTAACACTACCATACCGTATAACATTCAGAACATCTCAGATTCCGCTGACATCCAACAAGCCCTACAAAAGCTTCACCACCGAATTGAGGAGATGAAGGAAAGCTCAACATTAAGAAGCTCTGGAATATTATACCTAGAAAAGGGCTGTATCCTGAAGGGACCAGACTTCACTCTCCATATACAAAGAAAATTAATTAATAAACTAGTAACATTTTCCTGACACGGCACAATCCGCCGTGTGTCGCAAACACCTAATTACTCAAACCAACGATTTACAAATCAGTGCACGTTTGGTCTTCGCGGCATATGGTAGCATTCATCCAACATTTTCATAACAATTTAACATTAAGAACATTTGAACAGTAATAAATTAGTGATTTAAAAGTGAACATATAACATTTATTTTCAACCTCTGCAACCTCACGTATCATCCCGAACACGTTCATTCGTTCTTTCGTTCATACGTTCATTCATTCGTTCATTCGTTCATTCGTTCATTCGTTCATTCGTTCATTCGTTCATTCGTTCATTCGTTCATTCGTTCATTCGTTCATTCGTTCATTCGTTCATTCGTTCATTCGTTCATTCGTTCATTCGTTCATTCGTTCATTCGTTCATTCGTTCATTCGTTCATTCGTTCATTCGTTCATTCGTTCATTCGTTCATTCGTTCATTCGTTCATTCGTTCATTCGTTCATTCGTTCATTCGTTCATTCGTTCATTCGTTCATTCGTTCATTCGTTCATTCGTTCATTCGTTCATTCGTTCATCCGTTCATTCGTTCATTCGCTCATTCGTTCATTCGTTCTAATCGTTCATTCGTTCATTCGTTCATTCGTTCATTCGTTCATTCGTTCATTCGTTCATTCGTTCATTCGTTCATTCGTTCATTCGTTCATTCGTTCATTCGTTCATTCGTTCATTCGTTCATTCGTTCATTCGTTCATTCGTTCATTCGTTCATCCGTTCATTCGTTCATTCGCTCATTCGTTCATTCGTTCTAATCGTTCATTCGTTCATTCGTTCATTCGTTCATTCGTTCATTCGTTCATTCGTTCATTCGTTCATTCGTTCATTCGTTCATTCGTTCATTCGTTCATTCGTTCATTCGTTCATTCGTTCATTCGTTCATTCGTTCATTCGTTCATGCGTTCTATTCGTTCATTTGTTCATGCGTTCATTCGTTAAGATAAGATGATCGGTTATTTGCATTAAACATGAGTATTATACACTTACAAGGTAGGTATGCGCATAGATGGATATTTAACAATTAAGTTCATCATGTTTTGCCTTTTAAGGCGTACAAATTTTAGAGAGAAAGCCATTCGAAATATTATAAAAACAAAAAAGATATACAACCCTCAACATTAATACAATCCAATAGTGAAACAATCGTACATTATTTTACATGTCAATCGTGCTTTGTGCATTATGTCAAGTCAGTAGGGATTAGAAACATTAGATTATGTCAGATTATTATCAGTCAAAAATTCGTTTACACTGTAATAGCACTTGGTCATTAAAATGTTCTTTAGCTTAATTTTGAATTGGTTAGTATTTAGCTCCCGTATTGAATTCTTGGTCCCATACAGAAAATGCTTTTACTCATGAAAGTCTTCCTTGCTGAGTGAGCTCGAAGTATATACCTATCACGTCTGTTACGTTCAATTGTGTCAGATAATAAAGGAAAATGGTGTCTGTTACATACTACAAATAAAGCAACTTCATATATTATATAAAGTGACGGGAGTGAATGGATTCTGTGCTTGACCTAATGCAACGTTTTTGTGCTTTCGTTCATTCGTTCTCTGGGCATTCGTTCATTCCATCTTTGTTTAGTTCGATAATTCGTTAATTCGTTCGTTTATTTGATCATTCTTTCATTCGTTCAATCGTTAATTCGTTCATTCGTTCATTCAATCATTTATTCATTCGTTCATTCGTTCATTCGGTCATTCGTTCGTTCGTTCATTCGTTCTTTCGTTCATTCGTTCATTCGTTCATTCGTTCATTCGTTCATTCGTTCATTCGTTCATTCGTTCATTCGTTCATTCGTTCATTCGTTCATTCGTTCATTCGTTCATTCGTTCATTCGTTCATTCGTTCATTCGTTCATTCGTTCATTCGTTCATTCGTTCATTCGTTCATTCGTTAATTCGTTAATTCGTTCATTCGTTCATTCGTTCATTCCATCATTCGTTCATTCGATCATTCGTTCTTTGGGCATTCGTTCATTCGATCTTTGTTTCGTTCGATAATTTGTTAATTCATTGATTCATTCGTTCATTCGTTCATTCGTTCATTCGTTAATTCGTTCATTCGTTCATTCGTTCATTCGTTCATTCGTTCATTCGTTCATTCGTTCATTCGTTCATTCGTTAATTTGTTCATTCGTTCATTCGTTAATTCGTTCATTCGTTCATTCGTTCATTCGTTCATTCGTTCATTCGTTCATTCGTTCTTTCGTTCATTCGTTCATTTGTTCATTCGTTCATTCGTTCATTCGTTCATTCGTTCATTCGTTCATTCGTTCATTCGTTCATTCGTTCATTCGTTCATTCGTTCATTCGTTCATTCGTTCATTCGTTCATTCGTTCATTCGTTCATTCGTTCATTCGTTCATTCGTTCATTCGTTCATTCGTTCATTCGTTCATTCGTTCATTCGTTCATTCGTTCATTCGTTCATTCGTTCATTCGTTCATTCGTTCATTCGTTCATTCGTTCATTCGTTCATTCGTTCATTCGTTCATTCTTTTCATTCGTTCATTCGTTCATTCGTTCATTCGTTCATTCGTTCATTCGTTCATTCGTTCATTCGTTCATTCGTTCATTCGTTCATTCGTTCATTCGTTCATTCGTTCATTCGTTCATTCGTTCATTCGTTCATTCGTTCATTCGTTCATTCTTTCATTCGTTCATTCTTTCTGTCAAAGTATAATGATTGGTCGTTTCTGAACTCGGTGATGTTATAAGCAGAGCTTCCACTGCTGACAGTGAAAAAATTTATCGACAGATTGCAGTCAATAAAATTGATCAACAACTTCAAAAGATCGTCTGGAGAGAATCACCTATTCAGCGCCTTCAAATACACCAAATAACGAGAGTAGCTTTTGGCATGAAATCATTAACATTGCCAAGGATCGAGCTTTGTGGGGCACATCTCCTGTCAAACCTGATCAACAAAATTAAACAAAGCGTCAACTGCAAAGTAGTTACCTACGGATGGTGGGACTCTATGGTGGTGTTAGGATGGCTTCAAGGAGAATCAGCACGTTGGACACCTTTTGTAGCAAATAGAGTCAATGCTATAAAACAAATCATGCCTGCTGGCTGCTGGAGATACGTAAAAGCAAGCGAAAATAGAGATGATTCTGCGAGTCGTGGCCTAACAGCCGGTCAATTACGTAAGCACCATCTGTGGTGGCAAGGTCCATCAAGGCTAACAACATACAACACTGACAACAACCAGGAACGACCGATTTATAGAACCAAGGAAGAAACAATATCCATAAAGGCATTTAACATTGTACAAAAATCTGAAAATCACATAATAGATAACTTATTACAACAACATAATACATTCCAAAAAATAGTACGTGTATTAGCATGGATACTGAGGACATTGACACCCTTTTTCGCAATGTAAACAGTTACCAACACACCTAACACTACAGGAATTGCGAAAAGCTAAATCAGCGATTATATTATATGTGCAAAGAACGGAATTTGAAACAGTTATTACGAAATTGAAAACGCACGGTAGCTTCTATTAGCAAGATTTTGAACTTAAATCCTTTTCTGGGTAAAGACGGGTTCCTTCGAGTTGGTGGGCGGCTCCGAAATACGAATAAGAGTGAGGATATGAAACATCAAACAATTATTACCAATAAGTGTCGCTTGGCGGAGTTACTAATTGAAGAAACCCATCATTCAACATTTCATGGGGGACCTCAGCCTACCTTAACCACCCTCAGACAACAAATGGATATACTACAACAAAGAAACCACAACGAAACCTTCAAATAGGAGATATGGTAGTGGGACATCAGAATAACATTCCAACAGAACAGTGGGTAACCGATAGAGTGGTAGACGTGCATCCTGACAGTCATGGTTATGTGAGAGTAGTTTCCTTAAAAACAAAAAAATAGCATCATAAAAAGATCAATTGTCAAGCTCTCTTTATTACCAATAGAAACATCTAACCAACAAAATACTTCAGCTAAAACAAACAACTTGTATCAGCCGAATAACGATCAAAGGTACGAGCAGATACAGAGAAGAAACACAACACGAAAGGGTTTTTCGTTTCTAGTCATGGCACTAACATTATTTATGACCTTGTGCAGCAGTGGAAGCTCTGCTTATAACATCACCGAGTTCAGAAACGACCAATCATTATACTTTGACCCTATTTCAAAACTTAGCTTGATTAAGGATAAGTGGACCCTCGTGGTATATTATTACATGTCTCCGTATTGGGAAGGAATACAAGCGTTCGATAAAATTACAACATACCTAAATAAAACATGTACAACAATAGGCGACGGGCAGTGTAACATGATAGTATTACAGCTGATCCACGAGTACAATGAACTACGTTACTATACTGAACTATTGATGACACAACAATTAAATGGTCACTCCAGACAGCGTAGTGGCATTATCAATGGAGTTGGCTACCTTGCGAATTCCCTGTTCGGAGTACTGGATGAACATTTCGCAGAAAGGTATAGCCAGGACATTGAGCTTATTAGACAAAATGAGAAACATTTAGCTAACTTATGGAAAAATCAAACGTCTATTGTGGAATTCGAATATAACTTACTAAAAAGAACTGAAGAAATTATGGATAAACAACACAAAACTATTAACAAACATTTAGTGCAACTTGATAAAATGACTAATAAACTTCAAAAAGAAATAAACAACATGGCACTTTTACAAGAATTCACATTAACCGCCTTAACTGCCACCAACTTGCAACATAACCTCAAACGAACGCAAGATACCTTATTAGACATTCTAACGAATATACATCACGGACAATTCAACATTCATCTACTTGCCCCGGAACAGCTCCAGAAAGAGCTTAGCACAATCTCAGCTCACTTGTCGGATGACTTAACGTTACCTATTGAACCACAAATCATAAGTAGACTTTACGCATTATTGAACATTAAGGCAAGAATTACTAGAACGTACTTCATCTTTGAAATAACTTTCCCCCTTATCAGTAGAGATCACTATGAACTTTACAAAATACATTCCACATCAAATCGGCAATGCTATGATAGAGTTAATCTCAACGTCAGATTACATCGCTACCGACCTGAAAAGGGACTCGACCCTTGACGCTGAAGAAATTTCACATTGTGTACACCAAGATATATTTTTGTGTAATTTAAACAGACCTATATACCATCTTAGCAGCGATAGTAGCTTCTGTGGAAAAGATCAACACACTGAAAAATGTAAAGCCAAAAAATCTAGTTGTGAAAATAAATGGATTTCCTTAACAAACCCGTCGCAATACTTGTTCCATTGCTGTGATAACTGCGCGGTCAAGATAATCTGTGATGGCATAATTAAAGTTCAAACATTAAGAAGCTCTGGAATATTATACCTAGAAAAGGGCTGTATCCTGAAGGGACCAGACTTCACTCTCCATATACAAAGAAAATTAATTAATAAACTAGAAACAAGCGCCAACATTATAATACCCAACATACAGATGAATCAAATAAACAACATAATTAACACTACCATACCGTATAACATTCAGAACATCTCAGATTCCGCTGACATCCAACAAGCCCTACAAAAGCTTCACCACCGAATTGAGGAGATGAAGGAAAGCTCAGTAGAAGTTGGATCTTTATCCGCGCATGATATTCACCATTATGCTCTAAACTACATCCTGGTATTCCTGATCGGCGCGGGGGCAATGGCAGGCAGCATTCTGCTGTGCCGCTGGCGGCGGGTGCGCGCGAACCGCGCGCTCATCACCGCGGACATCGAGCTTCAGCCGTCTACGGCCAGTGTCAGTGCTAATGGTGTCCATGTCCGGGCTAGTGATACCATTGTCCGGGCTTATGTTCTAAATAGTGCGCGGTTAAGAGAAAACTCGGCTGAACTTATCGTTCATTCGTTCATTCGTTCATTCTTTCATTCGTTCATTCTTTCTGTCAAAGTATAATGATTGGTCATTTCTGAACTCGGTGATGTTATAAGCAGAACTTCCACTGCTGACAGTGAAAAAATGTATCGACAGATTGCAGTCAATAAAATTGATCAACAACTTCAAAAGATCGTCTGGGGAGAATCACCTAGTCAGCCCCTTCAAATACACCAAATAACGAGAGTAGCTTTTGGCATGAAATCATTAACATTGCCAAGGATCGAGCTTTGTGTGGCACATCTCCTGTCAAACCTGATCAACAAAATTAAACAAACCGTCAACTGCAAAGTAGTTTCCTACGGATGGTGGGACTCTATGGTGATGTTAGGATGGCTTCAAGGAGAATCAGCACGTTGGACACCTTTTGTAGCAAATAGAGTCAATGCTATAAAACAAATCATGCCTGCTGGCTGCTGGAGATACGTAAAAGCAAGCGAAAATAGAGATGATTCTGCGAGTCGTGGCCTAACAGCCGGTCAATTACATAAGCACCATCTGTGGTGGCAAGGTCCATCAAGGCTAACAACATACAACACTGACAACAACCAGGAACGACCGATTTATAGAACCAAGGAAGACACAATATCCATAAAGGCATTTTACATTGTACAAAAATCTGAAAATCACATAATAGATAACTTATTACAACAACATAATACATTCCAAAAAATAGTACGTGTATTAGCATGGATACTGAGGACATTGACACCTATTGCGCAATGTAAACAGTTACCAACACACCTAACACTACAGGAATTGCGAAAAGCTAAATCAGCGATTATATTATGCAAAGAACGGAATTTGAAACAGTTATTACGAAATTGAAAACGCAGTGCACGGTAACTTCTATTAGCAAGATTTTGAACTTAAATCCTTTTCTTGGTAAAGACGGGTTCCTTCGAGTTGGTGGGCGGCTCCGAAATACGAATATGAGTGAGGATATGAAACATCCAACAATTATTACCAATAAGTGTCGCTTGGCGGAGTTACTAATTGAAGAAACCCATCATTCAACATTTCATGGGGGACCTCAGCCTACCTTAACCACCCTCAGACAACAAATGGATATACTACAACAAAGAAACCACAACGAAACCTTCAAATAGGAGATATGGTAGTGGGACATCAGAATAACATTCCAACAGAACAGTGGGTAACCGATAGAGTGGTAGACGTGCATCCTGACAGTCATGGTTATGTGAGAGTAGTTTCCTTAAAAACAAAAAATAGCATCATAAAAAGATCAATTGTCAAGCTCTCTTTATTACCAATAGAAACATCTAACCAACAAAATACTTCGGCTAAAACAAACAACTTGTATCAGCCGAATAACAATCAAAGGTACGAGCAGAAACAGAGAAGAAACACAACACGAAAGGGTTTTTCGTTTCTAGTCATGGCACTAACATTATTTATGACCTTGTGCAGCAGTGGAAGCTCTGCTTATAACATCACCGAGTTCAGAAACGACCAATCATTATACTTTGACCCTATTTCAAAACTTAGCTTGATTAAGGATAAGTGGACCCTCGTGGTATATTATTACATGTCTCCGTATTGGGAAGGAATACAAGCGTTCGATAAAATTACAACATACCTAAATAAAACATGTACAACAATAGGCGACGGGCAGTGTAACATGATAGTATTACAGCTGATCCACGAGTACAATGAACTACGTTACTATACTGAACTATTGATGACACAACAATTAAATGGTCACTCCAGACAGCGTAGTGGCATTATCAATGGAGTTGGCTACCTTGCGAATTCCCTGTTCGGAGTACTGGATGAACATTTCGCAGAAAGGTATAGCCAGGACATTGAGCTTATTAGACAAAATGAGAAACATTTAGCTAACTTATGGAAAAATCAAACGTCTATTGTGGAATTCGAATATAACTTACTAAAAAGAACTGAAGAAATTATGGATAAACAACACAAAACTATTAACAAACATTTAGTGCAACTTGATAAAATGACTAATAAATTTCAAAAAGAAATAAACAACATGGCACTTTTACAAGAATTCACATTAACCGCCTTAACTGCCACCAACTTGCAACATAACCTCAAACGAACGCATGATACCTTATTAGACATTCTAACGAATATACATCACGGACAATTCAACATTCATCTACTTGCCCCGGAACAGCTCCAGAAAGAGCTTAGCACAATCTCAGCTCACTTGTCGGATGACTTAACGTTACCTATTGAACCACAAATCATAAGTAGACTTTACGCATTATTGAACATTAAGGCAAGAATTACTAGAACGTACTTCATCTTTGAAATAACTTTCCCCCTTATCAGTAGAGATCACTATGAACTTTACAAAATACATTCCACATCAAATCGGCAATGCTATGATAGAGTTAATCTCAACGTCAGATTACATCGCTACCGACCTGAAAAGGGACTCGACCCTTGACGCTGAAGAAATTTCACATTGTGTACACCAAGATATATTTTTGTGTAATTTAAACAGACCTATATACCATCTTAGCAGCGATAGTAGCTTCTGTGGAAAAGATCAACACACTGAAAAATGTAAAGCCAAAAAATCTAGTTGTGAAAATAAATGGATTTCCTTAACAAACCCGTCGCAATACTTGTTCCATTGCTGTGATAACTGCGCGGTCAAGATAATCTGTGATGGCATAATTAAAGTTCAAACATTAAGAAGCTCTGGAATATTATACCTAGAAAAGGGCTGTATCCTGAAGGGACCAGACTTCACTCTCCATATACAAAGAAAATTAATTAATAAACTAGAAACAAGCGCCAACATTATAATACCCAACATACAGATGAATCAAATAAACAACATAATTAACACTACCATACCGTATAACATTCAGAACATCTCAGATTCCGCTGACATCCAACAAGCCCTACAAAAGCTTCACCACCGAATTGAGGAGATGAAGGAAAGCTCAGTAGAAGTTGGATCTTTATCCGCGCATGATATTCACCATTATGCTCTAAACTACATCCTGGTATTCCTGATCGGCGCGGGGGCAATGGCAGGCAGCATTCTGCTGTGCCGCTGGCGGCGGGTGCGCGCGAACCGCGCGCTCATCACCGCGGACATCGAGCTTCAGCCGTCTACGGCCAGTGTCAGTGCTAATGGTGTCCATGTCCGGGCTAGTGATACCATTGTCCGGGCTTATGTTCTAAATAGTGCGCGGTTAAGAGAAAACTCGGCTGAACGTCCGGCGCGTCAGTCAAATAATTTATATGGTGTCGTTAAACAAAGTGTCGCGGACAAAGAGTGCTCACCTTTGCCACGGAAACCCCTAAAGACTCGTATCACCCCCTATCTTGTCAACATTTTTTCCATTCTTACCTTGTACTAACACTTATCTGTATCATCACAGCATATTCATCTTTGAGACCCCGGAATATGTTTGGTACAATACCAAACATTTTCCTGACACGGCACAATCCGCCGTGTGTCGCAAACACCTAATTACTCAAACCAACGATTTACAAATCAGTGCACGTTTGGTCTTCGCGGCATATGGTAGCATTCATCCAACATTTTCATAACAATTTAACATTAAGAACATTTGAACAGTAATAAATTAGTGATTTAACAGTGAACATAAAACATTTATTTTCAACTTCTGCAACCTCGCGTATCATCCCGAACACGTTCATTCGTTCTTTCGTTCATACGTTTATTCGTTCACTCGTTCATTCGTTCATTCGTTCATTCGTTCATTCGTTCATTCGTTCATTCGTTCATTCGTTCATTCGTTCATTCGTTCATTCGTTCATTCGTTCATTCGTTCATTCGTTCATTCGTTCATTCGTTCATTCGTTCATACGTTCATTCGTTCATTCGTTCATTCGTTCATTCGTTCATTCGTTCATTCGTTCATTCGTTCATTCGTTCATTCGTTCATTCGTTCATTCGTTCATTCGTTCATTCGTTCATTCGTTCATTCGTTCATTCGTTCATTCGTTCATTCGTTCATTCGTTCATTCGTTCATACGTTCATTCGTTCATTCGTTCATTCGTTCATTCGTTCATTCGTTCATTCGTTCATTCGTTCATTCGTTCATTCGTTCATTCGTTCATTCGTTCATTCGTTCATTCGTTCATTCGTTCATTCGTTCATTCGTTCATTCGTTCATTCGTTCATTCGTTCATTCGTTCATTCGTTCATTCGTTCATTCGTTCATTCGTTCATTCGTTCATTCGTTCATTCGTTCATTCGTTCATTCGTTCATTCGTTCATTCGTTCATTCGTTCATTCGTTCATTCGTTCATTCGTTCATTCGTTCATTCGTTCATTCGTTCATTCGTTCATTCGTTCATTCGTTCATTCGTTCATTCGTTCATTCGTTCATTCGTTCATTGGTTCATTCGTTCATTCATTTGTTATTTGTTCAGTCGTTCTTTTGTTCATTCGTTTAGTCGTTCATTCGTTCATGTGTTCATTCGTTCGTTCGTACGTAGATTCATTATGATTTACGCGTCAGAATTAGAAGCGTCACGTGATGTATTATTTGGTTCCTCCAGATATCAAACTCTTTGCAGTATGATTTTACAACGATTTCTTTTACAGTGACATTCTGTCCTACCACGATTGCCAGTAACAGTGTTTGACTAAAAAACCTTATACCTTAAAACTGCGATTTAGTTTAACCACAGAGTTGGTTTGAAACAAGGGCCCCAATTCTCTTTGATATTGACTTAACGCCACACTACTGCGATGCTTCTGCGATCGAACTGCTGTTAATGTCAAATTCAGTAGTCCGCTAATTCCAGTTCCTAATCGCAGTTGTATAGTAACCGCGTCGCTATCGTATTTATAGCTGTGCTAAGGCTTACAAACGTTGCCACTGAAATAAGATACGTAATAAAAAGATAATAAGAAACGTCAAAATATTGAACAGACTACCGATTTAATAGTACTGTAGCAACGCAATCACAACAAAATAGCTTACAGCATACCATATATATATCAAAAACTATCGATAGCAAGCCACTGACTTGCGATCGAACCTAAATAGCGGGCAGACTACGGATACTGTCAAAAACTACAATTTTCATGTAATTAAGTTGCGTTAACGCCGTTCAATAGCTGACAGAATCGTGCCCAAGGAGTGCTTCTGAAGGTAATACAATCGTTTTAATTCAGGAAGCAACTAATCTTGACGACCTTTATGAAGATGAAGACGCTGGTAGCCACCACTCAGTTCACTGGGAGCTTGAAGAAGTAATGAATATTTGCAAGAGACTACAGAGAGCCACTTTGGTGTCATCCTTTGATCAAATTTTAAAACGGTAAGTTTATTATATGTTATATGTACACACATGATTAGATACAATAATTTTAAAGCATGATGGCCAAGTCGATATACTTTAGCTACGGACTGACGTGCCGCAGATCTATAAATCGACCCCCACCGCCGGCTTTAATTTTTTTATAGTTTATAGGCTAGCCTTTGTCCACTATCTCACCTGGTCAGTGATGATGAGGTCGAAGATGTTGATCAGGCTAGCCTAGATATACTGGCTCTCAAGAACACACCGTTAGGTGCTTAGTGACAGATTTTCTACTTGAGGGTGGTAGCTAGCCAGGCGGACATTCGCAAAATGCCCTACCAACATGCTATAACGACTGCCATCGTAAGACAACAACCAGGACAGACAGCTTAACGTACCCTCCGAAGCACGGAAGCGCTCAATAGTAATGTCACTTAGTGGTCACCCATCCAACTCCTGACCGCGGCGGACTTTACTGAACGTAACTGATCGATTAAGAATGGCTAAGCAAACTTCGCTACGAGCGCTTCAAAGTATCGCATGGTAGAAGGACATTTTGCGAATGCACGCCTGGCTAGCTACCACCTTCAAATAGGAAATCTGTCGCTAAGCATTTAACATTCTGTTCCGGCAGCATTCCTTGAGAGCCAGTAAAATTACTGGTACATGAGACTTAACAACTGGATATCTCAGGGTGACGGGATCAGTACAGTTCGTTACTTGTGACGAAATGCTTCTGTATAAGCAGAGGTTAGTCCACTTAACGTCAGGTGGGCCTGGTGCTTGTTCCGTAACAATCGCACACAAAAAAGGCCCGTAAATGAAGTAGCTCAATTCAGTTGACATTAGTGACAAAGCGTGGGTATTTTCTAGAAGGCAGTTTTTTTATATGTTTTTGACGGAACAAGTACGAGGGCCACCTGATATTAAGCGGACTTACCTCTGCCTTTAAAAGATGCATTACGTAAGAAAGAATTGCACTGCGCCCGTCATACTGAGACATACAGTTGTTAAGTCTCATGTGCCTGTTTTTTTTCTGGCTCTCAAAGACTGTTGCTGGAACACACTGTTGGGTGTATGGCGACAGATTTTCTATTAGAGGGTGGTAGCTAGCCAGGCGAGCATTTGCAAAATGCCTTTCCACCATGTGGTGAAGCTCAGCCAGCGGTGGGGCTCGAACCATGGATCTGCAGCACGGCAGTCCATAGCTATTACCGCTTGGCCATCATTGCTTCTTAGCATGTTATCACGGAGTATAAGATTTAGAATTATTGTTAGTCAGCGGAAGTGGAGACTTCCATGATGCCTATTTACCGTTTTTATGATTGAAGCGTCTTAAAAGTCACGTTATGATTCAAATTCAAAAATTAAAAATTCAAAATTGTTTTGTTTTGTTTCAAAATTAACGTTACACAAAACAATTGTCAGGAGTCTCCTTTTAAGCCTAAAATGCCTGTAGTAGGAGCCTCCGCTCTTCCATATCTAATACACACATACTATGTAGTAACCAATGTGTTAACTTAATTGCTTGAATTATTAGCATTAATTTTTTTATGTGTTTTATTGATTTTATGTGAGTAACTGGTTTTTGTGTATGTGTTTGTTAGTTTGTATATATGCGTGTGCGTCAGTGTGTGTGTGTGTGTATGTGTGTGTGTGTGTGTGTGTGTATGTATGTATGTGTGCGAGGGTGTATGCGTGGGCGTGTGTGTGTGTGTTTATGTATGCTTTAAATTTCTAAATTTCTGTTTATGTTGAATTATTGATTATATTACTTGTGTTTATTTATGTATGCAAAAGTGTTTCCGTCTCGTTGTAATCAAAAAAATATTTTATTATTTAGTTGTACTGAGCGTTTATTGTACTGCCAACATGTAAAGGTAGTCTTTACATAGGGGACCTGCAAGACATATTTCTTCTTTCTTCTTTTCTCTATACTGTTATTGTAAGGTAGTGTGCTGGTTTTTTTTAACACTGTCTGTAAAATGTATAATTTTCGCACAGATAATAAATTACTGATTAAATAAAGGCTTTCAGTAGGATATCTCATATTTTAAAAATACATTATTTTAATTAATGCTCGTTGTGTTCGTTCCAGTTCTTCATTTTAGTCTTAGCCGCACCTCCCCAAATAGGTATACAATAACTTAAAATTGACTGGGCTAATGCAACATATATATCATTCAAGAGATTTTTTGGAGTGTCTTTACTTTGTGTGTGACTAGTCGCATATTTTGGCACCACATATATCAAAGTTCTGAAAATCCATTTCAGCTTTCCAATTCTTTCAGTGACCTGCTCAAGATTGGGGTACGAGGTCAATCTCTGATCCAATATTATGCCCAAGTATTTAGTTTGTGTGACTTTATTTATGCTTATGCATTTACAAGTTTCACTGTTCATATTGTGACACGTATACATGTACCTTAATTTCGATTTCTTTTGTCTTATCTGTGTTTAGGGTGAGTAAGTTCACAGTAAGCCATTTAGCAATCTTGGTAATTCCATCTTCAGTATTTTTCACAACTTCATCCCATGTGTCACCAGAAGAGACTACAGCAGTGTCATCAGCATACGAAAATATCCGGGCATTTTTAATTTCCATATTACAAAGATCGTTGATATATTTAAGAAACAGTGTTGGACCCAGGACACTGCCCTGGGGCACCCCAAACGATATCTCCGCGAATTCACGGACGGATTCTCCCACCTTACTCTTTGCATTTTTTTTTGAGGTAGTGTCGAAAAAGTTTTTGTGGAATTCCCCTTATTCCAATCATTTCCAGCTTATTCATAAGGATTGGCACAGAGACCGTGTCAAATGCTTTTTTTAGATCTAGGAAAACTGTTATACACTTTTTACCGCTGTCTACAAGTTCTGTAACAAGAGAAGTTAAGGAACTAATTGCATCTTCAGTGGATTTACCTCGTCTAAACCCAAATTGGAATGGTGATAGAATTTCAAATTTATTGAGGTAATCCATAAGTCCATTATTCAGTAACTTCTCCAATATTTTTGAAATAGCTGGCAAGACAGATATGGGTCTATAATTGTTGACATCGTCTCTATCCCCTTTCTTAAGCACTGGAGTAATTACAGATCTCTTTAGGAGGTCTGGGAAAATGCCACTTTCAAAACATACATTTGCGAGGTGAGTTATAATAGGAACAATTGTAAGTCTTATATATTTAAAATAACCTGTAGATATATCATCCCAACCAGGTGCGCTATCTGATTTAAGATTCATTAATATTCTATCTACTTCCTGTATATCAGTACCTAAAAGTACCATAGAATTAGCCTGGGATATTTGATTCGACGAATTACAAAAAATATTATCAACATTTAGTTCAATTTTTAAAGCAAATTCTTTGCAAATATTAATAAAATATTCATTAATGAAATTAACTGATTCAGAAGGAGAAGGTATTGAGTATTATTATTATTATTAATATATTTATTATTATTCACGTCAGTTATTTTATAACATAATTTTTTTTTTTTTTACAATATTCATATATAAAAAAAAGAAACAAATATTATAAAAAAACTTAAAATTAGGATGCCGCCGGCAGCGGGGCAGGGCCCAAACTACCAGCGGTTAGGGCTGGAGAGAGAGGAATCTTCGGACAATGCGTGTCGTGTCGAGTATCACTGCCTTCTGCATCTGACCCTTGATCCAACCGTCTAGTGAGAGCCTCTTGAGGTGTTGGTCGAGGCTCTTCGCTATTAGGCCGTTCGCTGAAACGACTATCGGGACAATGATCGTCGAGTCAACATCCCACATGGCGGTTACCTCGTGAGCCAAGTCAAGGTACTTGCTGACTTTGTCCTTCTCGGCCTTCACGAGGTTCTCGTCATGTAGGATGGTAATGTCGACGAGCACTGCCCGGCGCTGGGATCGGTCGACCACCACGATATCAGGCTTATTGCAAACAATAGTCCTGTCCGTGATGATAGAGCGGTCCCAGTAGAGCAATGCACGACCATTCTCGAGAACTGGCACCGGTGCGTACTGGTAGTACGGCACCTCTGACTTAATAAGGCCGTATTGAAGAGCAAGTTGCTGGTGGATGATCCTGGCCACTTGGTTGTGCCTGTGCAAATACTCACCGTTAGCAAGATGCGAACATCCGGAAATGATATGCCTGAGTGACTTTCCGGGACGGCGGCATGCTCGACAAATGTCGACCGTACCGTCCTTCAGGATATATTTCCGATAGTTGTTCGTCATCATTACTTCGTCTGCAATTGCACAAGCAAAACCCTCGGTTTCTCCAAAGAGGTCTCCGAAGCGTAGCCAGTTCACCGAAGCGAGTAAGTCCACATCAGGCCCTGTTAGGGCCCGGAAGAACCTCCCGTGCAGCTCCTTGCTTTTCCATACTGCCTTGCGGTCTTCGGTGCTCAGCACCGTTGGTTTGCGCCAGTTATCGTTCGCCAAGGAGAGCGGTGTGAAGCCTTTGTCAACCGTCACGACATCGCGATGCATCCCGCACTCATGGTTACGGAAATAATCCCTGAGACTGCACACTTCACGGTTGTGAAGGGTCTTGGCATTTAAAAAGCCACGACCTCCCCATTTCCGTGGAATGTACAGTCTCATAACTGACGAGCGCGGGTGTAGCATGCGATGCAAAGTGAGCATTTGACGGACTTTTCTATCCAGGACGTCCAGCTCAGTCTGCGTCCACTTCAGGATGCCAAAGGAGTATATCCGTAGAGGCATCACCCAACCATTAAAGGCGCGCGTCTTGTTGCCGCCAGACAAAAGACTATTAAGTACTTTTGTCAGGCGATAAAAGAAGCGTTCCTTTACCGATTTCTTGATGTCATCTACCGAAATACCCAACGACTCTGACATACCGAGGTACTTGTAGGACTCGACTTCGGAGAGAGATCTGAAAGTTATTGTCTCAGAAAGCTGCAAATTCGGAGAATTTACTACTTTCCCCTGCTGTACATGCAAGACCGCACACTTATCTACACCGAACTCCATCCTAATGGCGCTGCTAAAAATCTGTGTAATTTTTAGCATTTCCATCAAGTCTTGGCGTTTCGGAGTAAACAGCTTGAGATCGTCCATGTATAACAGATGACTTATAACCTCACCCTCTCTACGAAGTCGAAAGCCTAGCCCTGAATCCTTCAGCAAACTGCTGAGAGGGTTTAGCGCTAGGCAAAACCACAATGGACTCAGACTATCACCCTGGAAGATGCCTCGCTCAATCCTTATTAAGTCCTGCGGGCCAGAGGGGGTGTCGCTACCACCTGGTTGACGAAGGACTGTGGTCCACTGCCTCATACATGCAGCTAAAAAAGATTTCAGGGTTGTATCAATTTTATACAACTCTAATATCCTTTCTAGCCATGAATGAGGCACTGAATCATAGGCCTTCTTATAGTCAATCCAGGCAACAGAAAGAGACCCTCTGTTCCGCCGAACTTGTTGGCTAATGGTCATGTCTATGAGGAGGAGCTCCTTAGTACCACGGGACCCAACCCTACATCCATTCTGAGCGGGGGCCAAAACATTGTTCGCAACAATATGAGTGTTAATTTTCGTGGTCAGAATGGATGTAAGGAGTTTGTAGATGGTAGGCAAGCATGTGATGGGTCTATAATTTTTCGGATCCGTGGTACTACCGGACTTATGGAGCAAGAAGGTGACACCGGTGGTCATGAAACGG
Source organism: Plagodis dolabraria (assembly GCA_963854805.1). NCBI lineage: Eukaryota > Metazoa > Arthropoda > Insecta > Lepidoptera > Geometridae > Plagodis > Plagodis dolabraria. Next base: position 15,863,562 of record OY978440.1, on the reverse strand, counting down.
GGAAGAGAACCAAGTTCGAGGGCTTCTTGAAATTGTGTTGCAAATGCCGGTCGTGTGAGCATCGAAACCATTTTATCCAAAAGTTGTGCAATCCGTCTGGGCCAGGACTTTTCCAGTTCTGGGTCGTACGAATTGCACAACTAACGTCTACGGGGTCTATATTAATAGGCGCCATGGATTCGATAGACTCACATTCCCGTTGAACAACATGAATCCAATCACCCTCTGTGTGCTCGACGGGCATCGACCAGATGCCACGCCAGAAATCATTCATGGCATTGGCATCAGGTAGCTGCCCGTCGGTCACACGCTGATCGGTTCCTTCCCACTTCCGGAATACCTTCTTCTGATCACTTTGAAAGAGGCGATTAAGCCAGTATCTATCCACACGCTCTCTGTAGCGACGAATACGACTTGCCCACGCATAGACCTTCTGTTTCAAGTAGTCGATGCGATCCGTGACACAGGCCATGTAGTCTCGGGGTAGGACACCGGTACCGGCAAAGGCCTGGGTCACGAAACGCATGACTCGGGGGCGGTTATTGCCACGACTGAAACAGATCAGCTTAGCTATGAGAGTCCTGAACGAGTTGATACGCCGCTCAATCCGTACCTGCCATGCGGGCGCACATCCGGCGGGACGCGATGCTCGGTCAGTGTCCGGAAACTTGACACGAGCAACACGACACGCCGCAATGGCGCCACAGTACAATATCGAGTGGGTATCAACTAAATCTTCGCTAGTCCGTAAATACGGGGCCAGCAAAGTATTCAGGGCTCCCATTAGCGCTAGATTGCGTCTATGAGTAGGCAAACGTGGTAGTCGCGGTCTAGAATCGGGTGTGTATCGATACTGGCTAATTGCATCTTCCAAAGCCCTCCTCACCTGCTCACTCACCTGGTTAGTTACGCTCATATTCGCATAATCTCCCTCATCGATTTCAAGATCAACCATTGCCGCTGGTGTCACCTCCGGCGACGGTATCACAGCCAGGGCCGGGGTTGACGACGCGGAGGGTAGATCCTGCATCATGGAATTATTATTATTATTATATTATATTGAGCAATTCGTAGTTAGTATTATTGTTTTTACTAGAATAGGTTATAGTTTTAATGTTTTTCCATAGCAATTTATTATTATTTATAGAATTAGCAAGTAATTTTCTTTCATACATTCTTTTAAATTTTTTGATGAGATTGTTGCAGTAGTTTATGTACCTTGTGTAAGTAATTTTTAGGATTTCATTGTGTGGATCTTTAGTGCATTTATTTTGAAGTTTATTTCTATTTTTTATACAGCGCAGAATACCAGGTGTTATCCAAGGTTTGAGTATCCGTTTACTACTTGTACATGTTTTGATATTAGTATTAAGTCGTATAGATTCAGACAATGTATTTATGAGTTGATTTGTTATTAAATTAGGGTCATGACAGAAGAGTAATTGAGACAAATCTTCTCGAGATCTTGTAAATATTTAAGACCTCTTTCAAAATCTACAGTCTTTGTAGATTTATTTTTATACTGATTATGATTAATTTTAGTAATGTAGTATAATGATCAGTGACATATGTGTGTAGAATAGCTATTAATGCCGATACCTTCTTTTTATTAATTTTGAGCATAAAATGATCCAGACATGATTTTTTCTAGTTGGCAATGTATGCCCTGGAAGAAGACCATATGTTGTCAGTGCATTAAGATAACTTAATCTGTTTCTACATTGATACGGCGTTTCTGTTTCTTTAGGATTAAGATTAATATTTATATCCCCAGCTAAAATAATGTCTTTCTGAGAAGTTAAAGTTTCAAGATGGGTACTAAGTGTTTCAATAAAACTGTCTGTATTAGTATTCGACGGAGATCGATAGATACATAGGATTGTTTTATTCAGTACATTGAGTTGTAGACACTAGACAGGATGCCTGGGCTAATTGTATTTCTTTGACTTTATGGTTAAGCTTCTCTTTAATATATACCGTCACTCCGTCATTTTGGTTGTGTTGACAAGAGGTAAGTAAGTAGCAGCTGTAGTTATCAAGGCGTGGTATAGGTTTATTATCGCTAAGTCTGCATTCTGTAAGAATAATTATATCGGTCTCAAATTTAAAATTTGTCAGAGAAAGCACAAAATCATCAAAATAACGGTATATGCTCCGAATATTCTGAGATATAATAGTCAAGTCAGTTCTACTAACGCGAATCAATCTATTCACATCTGAGCCATCACATTCCATAGTATGTGCAATTTTAACATTGTCTATTTCATGAAGGGTTTGTATTATGTCACCCATAGTTTATAAACGAAGCTATTGTTGTTATTTCAAAGTATGTATTGTTTTTTGACTAAACTAATTTAGTTACAATTTTTATTATGTATATAGTTATTACGCTGTAATCTGCAGAAATAAATTTTAGAACTAACTTGAATTTATTATGTATTTGAAATTCCAAAATATGTTTACTAGGTATGAGGTGGAAATAACAATTTCTTTGTTGTTATTTAGTGTGTAGATATGTATGATGGTAAATATGATAAATATGTGAGTTTTTATTTCAAGGCTGAGCCAAAACAATCGCAAGTGATTTATAATAGATAGTCATTTGATTTAGAGTAGTTGATGAACTTGCTCTTCACTTCTAATTCTAATAATCGGTGAATTCTTGTTTTTTCTTACATACACTTTTCCATAGGCAGTCCAGCAAAATTTATAGGTCATGGATTTAGCAAGTTCGCGTGTAAGGAAGTATAGTCGAGATATATTAATAGTATAGATGATTAATTTGCACCTTTTGTTTTTTTTATGAATTTTGCCCTACTTTTGCACTAATGTGGCTATAGACAGGCTATAACGATGCCCTACCCTTATCACCAACTTTTTTATCTTTGAACACGCTCACGCTATCACTATTAACTATTAGATATTTTGTACTGACAATAAACGTTTTAGTAATATTCAAAAATATTTATTTATAGTAGGGTCAAATCGGAGAAATGCAATAGCGGGGCAAATGCAGTAGCGCTCTATTCCAGACTATCATGCAAAAAATATCAGTTCTGCCATCTATGCTATGACATGAACACTTCTTAGACCATAAGCTAACGTCTAACCACTTCTCAAGAAAGTTTTACTGAAGAATTAATGATTGACGTTTCATTACCCAAGCGGCCATGAATTAACGTGGAACACAAATTTATAACCTATATTTCAATAGAGTTTCATCTTGAATTGTGAAGTAAGTTTTTTATTTGTTTTGCAATAATGTGACAAATTTTGGTATTAGAAAGTCATTCAATGGCTTGTTTCTGACAGATCTTATGACATTTACACCACACGATCGCTATTACATTTGCCCCGTTTTTTTAGTAATTTGGGGCAATCGTGATAATGGACTATTATATATAAGAACAAAAGAGATATTGGAGTTAGTGGGTCAATACCTTACTGTTAACGATTTGAAAACACCATTCAAGTCAGGAATACCAGGTAAAGGCTGGTATATTAATTAAAAAATCGACACAGTCTGTCTATAAGACAACCAGAACCGCTCAAGTACGCGAGAAAAAAAATCTGCAAGTTTAAACTCAAGAAGTCTGATCTCTTTCAATTAAAAACCAAACAATAATTCTTATTTTCTGTTTCATTACTATTACCCCAATTGTTACGATAAGCACTCTGCTAGGGAATGCTATTTAATTATCATATTTGCCCCTTTACAACGGGAAAATACAATAATTAATTAGGATTTTAAAAAAATCGTCTAAACTTTCTGATAAATTATTTCCACCTTATATCGCCACATATAAGGTGGATATTAATTCATCAAAAATATTGCGGGGGATACTGTAGAATCGATAACGGAATGTGTTCCACTCATGTTAAATTTTCACATACAAATCAGTATAACTATTTACTAAGCACGGCGCGTTGCATTTTAGTATGATAGCAATAAACATGGTTTACTCCATTCTCAACCGTACGAATACTACCCAATGTCAATTAGACGCTATAGCTAGGGCAAAACAGCGGTTTTACATACCTTTATTTATTTTTATTTTTTTTTACAGGGGGAAATGCGTTGCGCATACCCGCAGCTTTGGGGAAAAACTTACGGGTTATGTGGGACTCGCCTGCCGGCGGGCAGCGTGGCTAAGTACGCTGCCCGGCAGGAATACCCACTAAAACCACCCTGGTGTTCCACCTTTGCGCTTGGACAAGGGAAAGGTCACAGTTGCCCTTATCCTGTTCCCTTGTTTAGCGTCTGTCCGTTTTCAGACTCAACTTCTGGTGACGCTCGGTCACATTAATCTCTCTCTATTGTGTGGTGTGCCGGAACAGAGACACACCACACAACCACCTCCTAGGGTCATTTCGCGTGCACCACGTTCCCCAACATGTTGCACAAACCCAATCAGGGAGCGAAAGTCCTGGCGTACGCCCTACTTCTACGCCCGGTCCTCTTGCGGCGGAGAGGATCCGCTAATGGGTCTACCTCTCGACGCCGCTCTCCCTCTTCTTTTTGGGCAACAACGGTCTCGCAGTAGGCTCGAACCGCATCCCAAGCTCTCTCGCTACCGACCATCGCGTTGACGACGGCCGGCAGCGATAGGTCGGGACCAACCGCGTATACGAGCATAGACCGCTCCGTTGCCCACTTTGGACAGTTTGCAAGAGTATGCTCCGCCGAGTCTTCGGCAGCACCACACTCATGACACAGTGGAAGTCGCTCTCTCCTCGCCACGTTGCATAGGTATTTACCAAAACACCCATGCCCGGTAAGCACCTGCACGAGGCGATAAGAGAGCGACCCCCACGCTCTGTCCAACCATTCCTTCAGCACCGGACGGATGGCCGCAATCGTGCTGTGTCCGGCGCTCGGCTCCTCCAGTCTCAGTGCCCATTTGCGGAGGGCCACTTGTCGGGCGTTAAGTCGCCAGCGCTCGACCTCTTCAGGGGGCGGCATAGATCCGCGACTCTTCGCAACGGCAGTTCTCGCATATACCTCCGCAAGTATTTCTGCTTTAAGGTCCCAGGGCAAAGAGCCAGCCAGAACGCACGCAGCCTCAAAAGAGACCGTGCGATATGATCGGGTCACCCTGAGAACCATTACCCTCTGCGGGCGACGCAATAGCGTCCTGTTAAGGGCGCTCAAAGAGCATGCCCAAATGGGTGCCCCATACAGTGCAACCGATCGTGCCACCGCTGTAAAGAGGCGGCGGCACTTGTCATTTGGTCCACCAAGATTCGGCAATAGCCTAGTCAAGGCGGACGTCATCCTCAAAAGTTTTGGAGCAAGGAGTGTAAAGTGCTCCTTGAATTTCCATCTGCCATCAAGGACGATGCCCAGGTACCTCGTCGTCGACCCCACGTTGATGGAAACTCCATCCACAATCAGATGAGCTCCTATTGGTGGCGCATTTCGAGGCCCGTGAAAACACAAGGCCTCGGACTTGTTGAGGGCCACCTTCAAACCCAATCGTCTGATTTTGCCCACCACGAGGGCGACTCCAGCCGTTGCCTGCAGGCTAGCCTCCCGGTCAGTTCGGCCACGCGCAATGACCAAAGTGTTATCGGCATAGCACGTGACACGAACATCCCGAAGAGTGCAGCCACGAATGGCCCAGTCGTATCCTATGTTCCACAGGAGCGGTCCAAGGACCGACCCCTGTGGAACGCCACATTCTACCTTCCAGTTACCCCAACCATTTTGGGTGGGGTAGGTTATAGACCTATCCGTTAGGTAAGTCATGACTGTCCGCCGCAAGTATAGGGGCACTCCGTGATATCGGAGCGCTTCCTCTATACATACGTGGGGGAGTGTGTTGAAAGCATTGGCGATGTCTAATGACACAGCCAACACCACCCCCCCCTTCAGCGACTTCCTCTTCAGCTAGAGCCCTCACCTGCGCAATAGCATCAATGGTGGACCTGCTCCGCCGAAACCCGAATTGATTCTCCGACATGTTCGGGCCAACGAGATCGAGGTGCCTGGTGAGGCGGGCTGCGAAGATGCGCTCGAAAGAGCTTACTCGCCTCATCGAGCGGTTTCACATACCTATTCTGACGAACACGAAGGCCTTACCGGCCAATCTAGCTAGACTGCCGAATGCTTTGCATAATCGCCAATCGATTAAACTCTTCTAAATGATAAAAAATGTTACTTACCTAGGTACATTCTTTTTAATTTCAAGTTTACGTAGGAACGTTCTGTATTGTGTTGCAGCTACTTAGGTATGCCGTATTGTGTTAAACCGCTACCGCGTCGCGCGTTCTTTTGTCGCAAGCCGCTAAAGACCGACTAGGCAGAATACGTACACAACACACTTCGCATAGCAATCATGTGTGAGTGTGAATAGAGTAGATACACCGTGTTCGTAGACCGCGGTTGTCCTTGATATTATTCCCAAAGCAACGTGCCACAGCTCAAGCAATAGTACAGAATTTTTGTGTATGTGAAAATTAAACATGATCTACACCATCCCCCGCAGTATTGTTGATGAATTAATATCCACATTATATATGCTTATTATGTACTCTAAACGTGAATTCTTAACTACTAAACGGTAGTCAATTGTACAAAATGAAAAAGATTATTTTAGTTATGGCCCTCGCATTTGCCCCACTTGACCCTAGCTATAAAATACTGTGCATAACTGACTTGTTTCCAACATTTTGTGAAATTTAAGTAGTTCTACACCGAAATCTACTCTTTCATAGATTTACAGGCAGGTATGTTAATAGATCTATTCACGTTTGTTGTAAGACGTTCATTTGTAAGGAAACTGCATTCAAACTTTGTTCGTTGAAGTATTTGCACAGAAGTCGTTAACTTTCGTGCCGATTGCGTGGAATCTGAAACTTCTCTACTTCAAGCAACGTCGTTTCCTATTCAGTCAAGAGCCTTTTACCAATTAGCGCCGCCAGTTCGAAGATACACAAAAGATTTTACTGCTCAATTCCCATAATGCACTGGCAAGGAATAGAATGCTATAGCCTGTGTGGAAGTTCCCGTACCTCTACTGAACTTACGATAGAGGAGAAAAGCCAAAGGTCTGTACGAGTAAATTTTATTTAATTACTTCAACAACATCAAGCACACTCTAAATTGTATACTAAACATACATCGTGTACGAAGTGCTTTAACGTAAAACTCAGAACTACGTACTAATAAATAGAATAGATGTGAGGTTCAATATCTTTGCATAAAAACCGGCTTCAAAAACATGAAAAAAAAAACATACCTATGAATGACAGAAGGTAGAAATTATTTCGGATGGAAAACTTCCAGCGGGACTTGAACCCGCAACCCCCAGAATACCGTCCTGGTGCATTACCAATCATGCTATGGAAGCAGGGCGCATAATTTTTCCTCTCGTCGTACGAGAGGAAAAATTATGGTCATGTGCGGGATATGTGTATTACACATACTTGTAATTAATTTAATATGCTTTATTTAATCTATGTTAAATAAAGCATATTATGATGTTTACGAATATCTGAATAATAACTTTTTTTCTTAATGTGTACAATTATACATTATACATATGACATATAGTACGTGTAATTAATGTATAATTGTACACAGTAAGGAACAAAATTTATTAGAATTGTATGTTATGTAAGTGTTATTTATTAGACTACAAGTGAAAGTATAGGATTTAAAAATATATTTTTTGTCCGGCGTTAGTTGACGTTTATATTTCGTTTGCGTCAGGGTCATATTTTCTCGCCATATTTTTAATCAGTAAACTCAGGTTTTTATTTCTCTACAAAAATAATTCTGTTTGGCACTAATCCATTGTTGCAGACTGAAAGAGCAGCGATACCAGACAGAAAGGTTAATGATGCAGTTAACTTTGAACAGTGTCAAGCGAGATGCTCTCCTAGAAGACCGGAAACATGCCATCGTGATGCTTGACTCTCTGAAGAATGTCGGTCAGGAACAAACTGCCGAGTGAGTGATTTATATTTATTATTCACGTCATTTATTTTACAACATAATTTAAATTTTTTTACAACATTCATATACAAAAAAATAAATATTATAAAAAACTTAAAACTAGGATGCCGCCGGCAGCGGGTTAGTGCCCAAGCTACCAGCGGTTAGGGCTGCAGAGAGAGGAACCTTCGGACAATGCGTGTCGTGTCGAGTATCAGCCTTCTATATCTGACCCTTAATCCAACCGTCTAGTGAGAGCCTCTTGAGGTGTTGGTCGAGGCTCTTCGTTATTAGGCCGTTCGACGAAACGACTATCGGGACAATGATCATCGAGTCAACATCCCACATGGCGGTTACCTCGTGAGCCAAGTCAAGGTACTTGCTGACTTTGTCCTTCTCGGCCTTCACGAGGCTATATTATATTATTGTTATATTTATTATAATTATTACTGTTGTGACGCCGCGCGCCGTCGGTATCGATTGATTTTTTAGGTCAGGGGTTCCCAACTTTATTTTCTACTGCCCACTTTGAGAGTAAATCATTTTTTAGCGCCCCCATTTTGTCAACTACTTAAAAACCTAATGTATAGTTCATTTCAAATTAAATGAATTATTGTGAGCTATATTAGCGGAGAGTTACATATTCATTCTAAACGAAACTTTAACTATAACCTGCAATTGTTAACTTGAGACCTGAGCGCAGTAGGTAGTACACAACGACGGTCAGGTCTCAAGTTAACTCTTACGGGCTACACCTGCCAATGAGAATGATTATTTAAACGCAACTTTGTAGTATTCAGACGGAGTATCTTTTATTCAAAACTAGCTGTACCCGCGACTTCGTTCGCGATTGCCGTACCTGCAGACTAATTATTAAAATTCGAGCACTGTTCACATTAAAGCAACGCTGTGGTCTGCGGTGTAGCACTCTTAGAAGACAGAAGTTAAAATACTCAGAGAGTTCCTTCACAGTTCGCACAATAAATGTTGAAGCAAACTACTTTGTGCGTTTCTTTAGAATTTCGATTTCAATACGGCGGTATTGTTTGGCGGTAGAATAAAAATATTTCCATTGCGGAGTCTCCGAAATGTATCCGGCAAAAGATAGTTCAAAAAACTGATTGTGGCGAATATTCCAGATTTTACTTTATTTTAGCAAGCTTACAAAACTAAATAAGGGTGCCGGGCTGCCAGTTGGGTGCCGAGTGGCCCGTGGGGTGCCAAGTGGCCCGTGGGGTGTCGGGCAACCCGTGGAGTGCCGGGCTGCCCGTGGGTTGCCGAGCTGCCCTTGGGGTGCCGAGCTGCCCGTGGGGTGCTGGGCTGCCCGTAGGGTGCCGGGCTGCCCGTAGGGTGCTTAAAGTACCAAAGTTAAAGTATCACTATTAAAACAAAAAAAAGAATGATTGAAATTGCACTACGCGTTAATGAATTACAACTAAGTGTACATTTGACTTTCATCCCCTTTCCCAAGGGAACCGTGCTGAATTTCGGGAGCATAAGTATACTATGCCCTTCTTCGTAGTTTAAATTCAAATTATATTCATAATTATAAAAAAAAAAAAATATTATTATGATTATAAATTCGTGCTAAGTTTCATTGAAATTCATTCAGTGGTTTTGGGCTGCCCGTGGGGTACCGAGCTGCCCGTGGGGTAACGGGCTGCCCGTGGCGTGCTTAAAGTACCATGGTTAAAGTACTACTATTCTAACAAAAAAAGAATGATTGAAATCGGACTACGCGTTAATGTGTACATTTTGACTTTCATCCCCTTTCCCAAGGGAACCGTGCTGAATTTCGGGATAAAAAGTATCCTATGTCCTTCTTCGTAGTATAAACTCAAATCGTGTTAAGTTTCGTTTAAATTCAGTAGTTTTAGAGTGATGCGCGGCCGGGATATAGACAGACAGACAGACAAAAATAAAAAAAAATACATTTTGGCATCAGTATCAGCTACAGAGTGCTCCCAAAAATTATTTTCAAAATATCTGCAATGTACATAATTGAACATGTCACAGTTTTATCATAAATATGGATAGATAAAACAAACTTCATCAATTTTAATTTAAAAACTAATGTGAAGGATGAATCTGATGCTGTTTAATAAGTTTGTTGATATCAGGTTTCAATTTACTCAAGAACAGCCGCAAATCGCCACATTTGGTAATATGTAAACGATTTATTCTTTTAGTAAGCAGCGTTGCTACTGCACTAAATCTACGGTCACACAAATATGACGACGGGAATGCTATCAATAATTGTAGAACGTTCAGTTACGATGGTCGAATGAGGTACTTCCCTCCCCAGACAAGTTCGTCTGGGGACGTACTGCCACCATGCCATACTTATATCCACCGCCAAGCAGCCTCCAAGCAGTTTGCGTTACTATGATCTGGTTTGAAGGGTCTGGTGCCGGTGAAGATAAAAGCACATTAGACTTAGGGCCCGTTTCAGAATGTCCTAATAAAGTTTCAGGTTGCTTTGCAACACATAAAATAACTGTCTGATATAAAATACAGTTAACATGCAGCGTGTTTTGCGCTTTAACCGATGGATAGGCTAAATCGATGACTGTGAAACGCAAAGATAGTGTTTTGTTTAATAAATATGTATTGGGTAGTATAACCAGAACTTACTCTATGAATCTGAAACAGGCCCTTAATGCCTCAGAAACTAAACGTTTCAGGGTTATTGGCGCAATGAAGTTTGTCACGTCCGCGTCGCGTCGTCGTGTGCCGAAATACATCTATTACAGACAGAGGTTACCACTTAGCACAACAATAAAAACCATTATAATGTTTGATGACCAGTGCAGTCTTAGGGAAACAGTGAACTTGAAATCAAAAAATAATATCATCTCCCTAAAATCTTGTAGCGTTAATTCAATTAATCCCGCGGACGACAAACTTCAACATATGATAAAAATAATTGATAATCCCGCCAATGTCTTTATCAAATAATGAGTTTGTTATATTTAAAAAAGAAACATTGAAAATTCTAACACGTATTAGCGGCCAGAAGAGCAGAACTCTTAGCATGCCTTGTGTATAAGTACCTTAGTCAGAGTAACCCAGTAACTTTCCTATCGAGGGTATCGACCTCCAAAATGCCAAACTGGCGCTTTTACACACACACACACACAACGAGACAGTCGAGTCAGTATATTATTATTTAGGGACTTTTATATATCATTTATTTATTTTTACTACTGATATGATATTCTTTGACGACAATGTCATCACACACAACACTTCAATGGCACAATTGTTCGTCCATCCAAGGTGAGACATAACATACCTAGTTGATCGATTAAGAACGACTACACAACTTACAAAAGCGAGCTTACATACATAAAACATATTTATCCTTTTCTCATCATCAAAGTATAATCAGCAGATATTAAACGTCACGCTTTCCTTGTTCCATTATTAAGAGCCTCTTGTGCATATTTTTTTGTTAAAAGTCTATTCGATGCCTCGTTAAGGCACAAAGGAAAATAATTTGTGTTCATTTAGGATATTCTTTGTCGTTTAATTAAGTTTGCAACGTTTAACCCAGATAGGTGTATTTTCAAATTGTGTAATAAGGCTAGATAGTTATTAAAACTGAAATATATAAAGATATTTAATTTTATTATTTAAACTTAGTTATGTGGAATGTGTGAAGAAATGGGTGCAAAAAAGCGCTGGGTGACGCGCAACGCCAACAATACTAAACATAATAATTAAGAAACCGTGCGACGACCCTGTAATTCATTTTGAGGGAGTAATGAATAAAATATTGTAAATTAAACCGGCAAAAACATTCACGTTGGCGATCGAATACGTCGACCCGGGTTTCGAGCATAACAGATGCTCATCATCAGGCGAGTCAGCTGCGTCTGGGAGCTCCCGACGGGCACTGTGGAGCGCGGCCCGCGCGGCACGGCTCGATACCGGCACCGGCAGCGGCAGGTGGGAGCTGGGTTTTTTTTTTTTTTTTTTTTTTTTATGCTTGATAGGTTAGCCTTTGACCACTATCTCACCTGATGGTAAGTGATGATGTGGTCGAAGATGTTGTTCAGGCTAACCTAGAATTACTGGCTCTCAAGGACAGCTGCCGGAACACACCATTAGGTGCTTGGCGACAGATTTTCAACTTGAGGGTGGTAGCTAGCCAGGCGGGCATTCGCAAAGTGCCCTACCACCATGCTGTAACGACTGCCATCCTAAGACAACAACCGGGAACGACGGCTTAACGTGCCCTCCCAAGCACGGAAGCGCTCAGTAGTATATAATGTCACCAGCGGTCACCCATCCAACTCATGACCGCGGCGGACGTTGCTTAACTTTGCTGATCGATTCAGAATGGTTAAGCAAACTTCGCTACGAGCGCTTCAAAGCGCTTTGGGTGGGGGCGGAGCGAGCCCAGCGCTGGTGCTAGGTGAAGAGATCCTAGCGTGCCCGGCGGAAGACGGTGGGCCTAATTCGTCGTCTGTGATCGCATCATCATCATCCGCACACGTACCGAGACAAACAGTACTGACCGTGTCACATTCTAGACTGCCTAACATCTTCTGCGTTGAGGTAACAGTAAGGGTAGGAATCCAAGCTGGTGGTAGCATCCAACCCCCATATCTGTTGAAATTAGGATGTCTATTGATTTTATAGCCTCACGTATTTTACGAGGTACATAAAACTTTTCTCTGGCTAATACGGAGGCTTTATTAAAACGAATATAATGATTGGAGTCCAAGAGATGAGCGTGTTCTGCGAGTGCTGATTTAGTAATGTCCATATTTTTAATGCTCCTAATATGCTCGGTCAGTCTAGTAGCGATGTTGCGTCGAGTCTCTCCTACATAACTCTTGCCACAGTCGCATGGTACTTTATATACGCCCGGTACGTTAAGGCGGTCTTTGTCCTTCGGTAAACGCAGCAACTGCCTTATTTGACCGGGTGGACGGAAGAACGTTGTGATATCATAGTTCCGTCGTAAGAGATATCCGATTTTGTCCGTTATTCCTCTTACAAAGGGAAGATAATCAGGAGAACGTTCCACTCTTGTTGGTCGCTTACGTTCACTTCTCTTTGCCCAGCGACAACATTATCGCCAACTGTATCCATTGTCCTCCAGTACTCCTCTCACGTGCTGGAGCTCTTTTTCTATGAATGGAGGGTCACATAGCCTAAGAGCTCGGTCCATCAATGCTATTGGTACGGATGACAAATGTACAGGATGATGATGTGAGCTAGCATGAAGATATCGATCCGTGTGTGTCGGTTTTCGATGAATCGTGTGCGTCAGACTGTTGTCTGGCATCCGGATAACACGCACATCTAAGAACGGCTATACCCCTTCCTTTTCTTCTTCCACGGTAAGGCTGATCTTATGATGTAAATTATTGAGGTGATCCGTAAAACCAGGTAATCCATCTTTGTCTATATTTGCGGAGATGTCATCTACATACCTCTACCAGTAGCGCGGTTGTACGTGTGCCCTCTAAACCGAGAGGAAGCAAAGACTCCCTCCCGGCTAAGATATGGAACCTTATAAGCACGAAGAGAGAAACAAGAGAGCTGAGACAATACACTCGCTGCCCGCGTCTTAAAATTATTCAATTTGGAATAGCCTAATCGATGAAATAAAAACCGCACTGAATACACACGCGGCAGAATCATGGGAAACACATATTGACAGCATTGGAGATAACATACCATCAATCCATCGACTCTGTAGAAACCTCAACAATGAAAAGATACCAGTGAGACCCCTGATAAACAATGATGGTAATGTCATGTTTGATGCCAAGAGCCGTGCAGAAATTTTCGCAGAACATCTGCAAAAACAATTCACTCCGAATCCAGTAAGTTACCCAGAGCATGAAAAAGCGGTAAAAGAGCACCTCTTAAAATACTTCAGTGAGAAACCAAACGAAAATGAAACTGAGGAGAAAATCTTTTTCTCGCTAGGGAGAGTAGCGAGAACTATCCAAAAACTGCCATCCAAAAAGCGCCAGGGTTTGATCAAATAACCAATGAAGCACTCAAACACTTACAGATGAAGTCTGTTACAGCCCTAACCCGCATATTTATGCGGACTGCCCACCTCCCCACAGAGTGGAAAAAAGGGAAAGTTATTATGCTGCATAAACCAGAGAAAAACCCCAAGAGACCGGAAAGCTACAGACCCATTACACTCCTAAGTACGCTTTCCAAACTTTTTGAAAAACTCTTATTAACCCATTTGACGCCGCATATCATACCCAGAACAGAACAATTTGGATTCAGGGCAGAGCGTTCCACTACACTCCAAATCACGAAGCTGATAAATGAGATGATTACCTGCTTAAATAAAAAGGAATACATCGCGACGGTTCTCCTGGACATGGAGAAAGCATTTGATAGGGTGTGGCACGAGGGCTTACTCTGCAAACTATCAAAACAAAATCGCCCGCACCCAGGAGAATCGTCGAAATACTCGCATACTTCCTAGAAAACAGAAGAATCCAAGTATCTGTAGAAGACACTCTTTCAAGTGAGAAGCTGGTACTAGCGGGAGTACCTCAAGGAAGCTGCATCTCCCCGTACTTCTATGCGTGGTATACCGATGACATCCCGGTCATTGGGCACGCAAAGCTGGCCCTGTACGCGGATGATGCAGCTTACTATGCAGCATCGTTCAAAGCTGAAAACGCAGTCAAACGACTGCAGCCAACACTGGACGCCCTCCCAGAATGGTTGGGGAAGTGGAGGCTGTCTGTCAATGTCGGAAAAACACAAGCAATCATCACCAGCGGATGTAACCTCCCACCCAAACTGAAGCTCATGGAACAAGAACTAGAATGGAAGACAGAAGTAATGTATCTTGGAGTGAACATCGACAGAGGCCTCCACTTTAGAAAACACATAGACACCATAACTAACAGAGCAAAAGGACCCAAAGCCAAATTGAACCCAATATTCAAGTCGAAACTTCCACTTAGAACCAAGATTTCAATTTACAAAGCATACGTCAGATCGAGATTAATGTACGTGGCTCCGGCATGGTACGCACAAATCTCTAAATCAGCCAGGAAGAAGCTACAAGTCATTGAAAATAAGTGCCTCCGGACGATCGTAGGCGCCCCTCGTTACGTAAGGAACGCCACAATTGCCCGCGATCTGAAAATGGAGAACTTGGATTCCTTCATACGACGCCTAGCAACCAAGAAGTTTGATAAAGCGAACGCCTCGATGCACGAACACATCAGGGGAATAGCACCCCTGCATGCAAGGCCACCAGAGACCACAAGAAAGAAGAAGACGACGCCATACCCAAGGGAGTTAATCCAAAGAGAGAACGGAAACGAAGAAGAAGTGGCAGCTGAAACAATGAGACCCATAGTGGTCCCATTCTTGGTCGCAGATCGGCGCGCTGGGCTTCCCACCAGCGGGATTCACCCAGCGGGGCCTGCGTGATCGCCCAGAAACTCTACGACCGCTATGCGGTCAAATTGTGAAGCCTGACTAAAGAGTCACACAAAAGACTCGTCCATATTCATGGGCGAAGACGAGCCAGGGAAAGAGGGCAAAGTCCTGAAACCCTTTTACCTCCGATGGAAACATCAGAGAAGAAGACGTCATCATTTTACGTGTGCGGTGCTTTTAGGGCCAAGGATTCGTACCATTCCATAAATATGTTAGCTACCACTGGAGCTATAGGTGAGCCCATCGCTACTCCATCCACCTGCAGGTAGAATTCTCCTCTCCACACAAAGTATCCGCTCTTCAAACATAACGTTATCCACTCAATGTACTCAGTAGGTAAGGGTGAGTTCTGTATCATACAGCTTATCATTTGTATAGTTACGTCTACTGGTAGACTAGTGAACAAAGAAGTTACGTCGAAACTCACCATGATTTCGGTGGGTTGAATTCGCACATCTTCCAACATTTGAACGAAATGCGTTGAATCTTTCACAAAGCTATTGCTCTGACCTGTGAACCTTAGCAGGACAGAAGCTAGGTATTTTGACAGCTTGTATGTCGGTGAATCTATTTGACTGACTATAGGGCGTAATGGCCAGTCTGGCTTATGTATTTTAGGTAGGCCGTAGATTTTTGGTGGTGTTGGGTTGTGTGGAAGCAGACGACAAGTTCGCTACATTCGTGGTAACTCTGGCTGTAGAGTTATTTATATTTCACCTTCTTGTATGTAGTGTTGTCACTCACGTAAGTTGGCAGTTCTTTAGAAGACGCTGCTGCCCGCCTTCCAGTATTTTTCCCTTAGTCGCCTCTTACGACACCCACGGGATAATATGGGGAGGTGCAATTCTAACCCGGCATCCCACGGGGCAATCTGATAATAATGGTGGTTAATTATTTGAACAGAGTAAGTATGTTTGAAGATGGTTAGTTTGTGAATAAGTTTTCACTTTAGTTCAGTCCTTTTATTATTTTTCCGAAATTTTACTTAACACAACAATTTCATGAGATGAATCTAATAATCTAAAAATATTTTTTTATACATCTATTTAAAAAATCTAGTTTATTATTGGTAAACACAATAACTTTTTGATCCCTGATGTACTAAAAGTGATTTGAATTTAGAATGTGGATATTTTTAGTAAAGGTTCCAATCATAAACATGGTATAAACCAGTGGGTTAGCCGGTTACAGGCTGCTTTTTTGTTTTTAATTTTTTATATTATTATTTTATTACGACCAAACAAATAATAAAGTTTTCAAAAATGACATCTTGAGGGGACGTTTCGTGAGACTTTTTTTTATTCTCAAGCTGTAAATAAATCGACAACTGTAATGGATGGTAATGGTTAAATTCTTACAATGCACTTCCATAATTGTTGAAATATAAAAATTAGCCTTTATTTATATGCCAACTCATGTTTTTTATAATAATATCTAGTTAATAAACGTACTATTCTTATCCATAAGTTGCACTTGGTTATTTTCTCGTAGAGGGTAAATAGTAAATAAAGATGACGCAAATGTCAATATGAATGCCAACATTTATTTTAAGCTCGAGTAACCTTGAAGTGAAACCCTCGCTGCACTCAGAGTCTAATTTAGAATCCTTTGCTATGTTCGTGACTCTACCCTAGAATTCTTCGTTCCACCTATGGATTCAAAAAAACACTTGGATGTTTCCTCCCTTGGTAAACAATCTACTATATTAATGCTAAAGGTCACTTTTTTCGGTAATTAGTAATTAAACATTTGGTTGCTTCATAAAACATTTATTTGATAATACTTATAACGTTAACTATGCAACAGCTGAGTAAAGGGGGTCATAAAAAATAAATAAAAAAACATAAGTCCATTAAACGTTGCCAGTCGTGAAGGATGTTGCTTTTCCACCCTGCATAACCTGAGCTCGAAACTTAACCAACTCCAAATAAGCATAAAAGATATTCCTAAATGATACGGTATAAAATAATCTGAAGCTATTAAAACGTTTTGGGCTGAGATAGTGAAAATGTGACGAGTACAAAGTTCAGGCTGGGTGCTTTTTTTTCTACTCCTTCTATATTTCAGCTAACACTTCACCCATGATGAGGTCCACGTTAGGAGCCCAGTCAAGTTCATGGATCTTATTCTTAAAGCACTGCGCCACTGCCAAGGCATTGGTGCAAGGATCTGGATTCGATACAGTCTCACTACACTTGTGGATAATGTCAACCAGTTGCTTGGCCATGGCATCGTCTGTGGAAAGAATAAAAATGGTCATGTGCATTAAATGCTAAATAACGTTACTAGAACGGTTTTGTAGCCATAGAAAAGAAGTGGGTTTTGCTGTAATTAAAGTACAAAAAAGAATACAAGATTGTATTCATAAAATAAGTTTTGCTAAGATCGGCATATAAAACAAACTTGTATTTAGGACACTGGATATGAAATTGTTTCCAAAGTGGAGAAATGTTCTTAGTTTCTTCTAAGCATTTTGTAAAATTATATTATAATAAATTTTTATACAAAAAGTTACCGATAATCGACAAAAATGCGATTTAGTGCCGTGCAAAGCTAAACACAAAGCGGAGGCACTTTGTACATCCTACGCTCGAAAAACAATTATTACATATTTTATAAATTATTGGTGCACAAAATTGTGTGCCCCGGGCGGGAATAGAACCCGCGTCCTCTGATTTCGCGCCGGATGCCTAAGCCACTCGGCCATCTGGGCACGGTAATTCAAATTATTCTAGCCGAAATGTCGTGCTCCAACTGTATCACTTTATCCATCATAGGGGACGGTGCGCGGCCATCAACCAGACTACTATAGTCTATTTTTTAACAAACGAGTACTAAAAATTTTACTGCGTTGCTATTGGCCAACGTAATCAACATAAAGTCCGTTCCACACAAACTATGTGTAGTTACATGTAGGTACACTCGAGAGCAATGAATCCGGGTCACTTAAAGAATGTTAAAAATCTCGGAAACTAAAAATGATAGGTTAATAAATTGTATTTAATAGACAATGTAATACTCCTTAAATGAAAGTAAAAAAAATATGAGTCACCATACATTTTATTAACACAAAATTACATAAAGAAAAAACTGCTGATCTCTCCTTAAAACAAAAATAGGAAACATGAAATTTTTGAACTTTATTACGATTTTCTTGAATTTTAATACTTCGTATTGCCTCCTCGTGCTTCCATTACTGCGTTTACGCGGTTTGGCATGCTGTACACCAAGTTCCTTATACGATTTTGGGGAATATTCTCCCATTCCTCTGTGAGAGCAATTTTGAGCTCACGAAGCGTGATTGGGGGAGGGTTTCGTTGTTTTACGCATCTGCCTAGCTCGTCCCAAGCATGCTCGATCGGGTTGATATCCGGGCTGCGCGCTGGCCACTCCATACGAGTAATGTTCATCTCTTGAAGGTAGTCATTCACAATCCTACCTGTATGAGGTCGGGCATTGTCATGCATAAATATAGCATCCTCACCTAAATTGACCATAAATGGACCAACGTGATCATTGAGGATTTCTTCCACATATCTTACGCTAGTTAAAGAGCCGTTTTCTATGATCACCAGCTCTGTGCGACTTTCAGAAGAAATTCCGGCCCACACAAGTACAGACCCACCACCGTAGGCTACTTTTTCTTCGATGCATGCTTGCTTGAATCTTTCCCCTGGTCTTCGATACACTCTGTGTCTTCCATCGTGCTTGTAGAGCATAAATTTTGATTCGTCGGAGAACATAACTTTTGACCAATCTTCAATACTCCAATTTACGTGGCTCTGGGCATATCTTAGTCTCGAAATACGATGCCCACGCTCCAGTTTAGGGCCTTTTGCAGGTCTAAGGGGTTTTAAGTTAGATTCAGCAAGCCGACGTCTTACTGTCCATGCACTTGGGTTACTTCCTCCGAGGCGTCGAAACTGATTGGTGAGTTCAGTTCCTGTGAGAAAGCGATTTCGAAGCATGGTGTTCACCAAGTATCGGTCTTCTCGTGCTGTGGTACACCTGGTTCTGCCCGTTCCTGGTCTGCGTAGGTTAGAACCAGTTTCTTCGTAACGTCGGAGAACTCTTTGTACTGTTGACAGCGACACACCGACAGTCCTGGCTGTATCGCGCTGACTCCGGCCGGTTTCCAGCATTGTAAGTATTCTGGTGCATTCTTCAGGCGTAAGCGACATAATTTCAGCTTGAATAATGAATATAGAGCACTATCAACATGGTTTATGTACCCACATAAATGACAGATTACAAACAAAAGCAAAACCAAATGCTGTAAGGGCCACTTTCGAAGATGGAACTACGAAAGTTCCATCTTCGAAAGTGGCCCTTTTTCAAATTTGATTTTTTTATGATATAACTTTACAATAACTAAGAAGTTTTAATACCTTCATTTAAGGAGTATTACATTGTCTATTAAATACAATTTATTGCATTAACCTAGCATTTTTAGTTTCCGAGATTTTTAGGATTCTTTAAGTGACCCGGATTCATTGCTCTTGAGTGTACATTCAATTGAGTCTTCGACTACCTGCGCGTCTATAAATGTTGCTTATAACGAATCAATATTAAATTTGCAACTATTGAATTAGGGTAAGCAAAACAAAGATAGTTTTGAAGAAAATGTTGTAGCTAAGTTAAATGTAGTTTTTGCATGGTGGTAGGGCATTTTGCGAATGCCCGCCTGGCTAGCTACCACCCTCAAGTAGAAAATCTGTCGCCAAGCACCTAACGGTGTATTCCGGCAGCTGTCCTTGAGAGCCAGTAATTCTAGGTTAGCCTGAACAACATCTTCGACCACATCATCGAGCGCGTTTTTTGTTTTTTTCGGCGAGAAATAGCGTGTCTAGGTGGCCGAGTGGTTTAGTCAATCAGTGTCAAATCGGAGGACGCGAATTCGATTCTCGGGCACCCGGGGCATAAAACTTTGTGCTAGTGCGATAGTGCTTGTAATCATACTTTGAAGCGCTCGAAGCGAAGATGCTTAGCCATTCTGAACAGATCAGCAAAGTTAAGCAACGTCCGCCGCGGTCATGAGTTGGATAGGTGACCACTGGTGACATTCGCGCATCATTGCGCGATTGGAGCGCTTCCGTGCTTCGGAGGGCACGTTAAGCCGTCGGTCCCGGTCGTTGTCTTAGGATGGCAGTCGTTACAGCATGGTGGTAGGGCATTTTGCGGATGCCCGCCTGGCTAGCTACTACCTACCCTCAAGGAGAAAATCTGTCGCCAAGCACCTAACCGGTGTGTTCCGGCAGTCCTTCAGAGCCAGTAATTCTAGGTTAAGCCTGTTAACAACTTCGACCACATCATCACTTACCACCAGTTGAGATGGTGGTAAAAGGCATACCTAACAGAAATAAAACTTTAAAACATCTACTTGCTTCGGAGGGCACGTTAAAAAAGAAGTCAACTTGCCCTCCTATTCTCTACCTATAATGCCCATAGCAGGAGCAACATATTTTTACATAAATAATAATGGTGGAAAACCATTTAGACATAACTGATAACACATTATTAACTGACATCAGTTCGCTGTCTTTCTTATCTAATGTAAAAAATTAGATAGGTATCGTCTGAAAGTAAAACAATATCACAGAAATCTCTGATCCACGTATGACAAATCGTTGACATACGCTAGAAACAGAAATTAGGAGCATTCTCCCTTTGTTACTTCACTTGTTACAACTTGTAGGTATCTCTACCTCATAAAAACATCCTCGTTTATTTTGCTGGTCGAGTTTAAATATGTCGTACTAAAATATATATCACCAATTAGGAAAATCATACCTGCCCCATGTTTTAATGCAAATTCATGCGCGTTTTTGTGATGAAGGTTGTACTCTGGGTCCAGTAAATCCAGCTTTGAAGCGATACACATAATGGCACAGCCAGTTTGCCTGTTAGCTAGCACGTGACCTTCTCTCCAGAAGTCACCAAATTCCTTTGTCACTGCCTCAGGTAGGTCCAACTAATAGAAAGAAGTGATTGCAATTTCAACAAGCTTAAAATAAATTATATGTGTTACAATTTAGACAATTTGAGGGTGAAATATCAAAGGTATTGCTGATTTAGGCCCCCTAAAACGGATTCTTGCCCAAGAGAGCAGGAGAGCTCAAGTGAGCAGGAGTGCGTTTTAGGGGCTTATAACGTAGAGTGAGTTAATCTGTCTCCAAGTATCAAACAATTACATTTAGGATAAAAAACAAACTGTAGTAAATAATATTACTGTGCGTGTCTCGGATTGATAAGAGTTAGTGAACAGTAAGATAAAACTTTTTTATCCGGACGAAAATTTAATTGTCATAGACGCAGGCAATGCTTTTGTGGTACATGACAATGACTTGTCATTATCATGTGCAGTAAGACTATGAAATATAGGAATAATTATTTGAAGCGCTCGTAGCGAAGTTTGCTAGCCGTACTTAACCGATCAGCAAAGTTAAGCAACGTCCATCGCAGTCATGACTTAGATGGGTGACCGCCAGTAATTCTAGTAATTCTAGGTTAGCATGAACAACATCTGCGACCACATCATCTTTACCATCAGGTGAGATAGTGGTCAAAGGGTTACCTTTCAGGGATAAAAAAAAAACATAAAAAAACAATAACTTTAATTGTTTTTACTTACCTCTTTTCTGCATACTTCTAACGGTTTCGCGAAATTAATCGCTAAGTTTTTCATCACATCCTGTGACATCTCAACTCTGGATATCACACTCATTAACAGAACTAAAACTAATTTCTTTAGCTTGGTCATTGTTATCCTTCGCCGATGTTCAGCCAACGAATGAGTATATCAGTTTTATAATGGTTTTATATGATTAACGCTTCGTTTGCGCTCCTCATAATTGTCACCTTAGTGTAATGAACAATTATTGAACTGCGTTGTGTTTTTTTTATTTCTACGTGCACATTAAAACAGCATAATTTGGTATTCATGTTGTTTAAATTTGCAGTCCAGAGATGTGTTGACAGGATAATTGAGACCTAATTAGCATTATGCATCTACGAGGCATTATAAGTTAATCGTTGTTGGTTTGTGAGATACCTTGGCTTGGCTCTGACTCCTCGCATTCATTTTGATAAAACTGGTTGATTCTGAACACCAAAATATATTAAATGCGATTTATATAGAATTTAGGTACATACGTTCGTTTATATAGTATTCAAATAATGTATGTAAGTACTAATTACTAGTTTTTAGTTTTATATCCAAAAGGCAAACGGATATATATATATATATAAACGCGACTACACTGTCTGTCTTTCACTGTGTCAGTCCGTCTGTATGTCACTGATTTATAATGGTATTTTGAATATGTGATCAAAATCAACAATTGCAATCCGAACCCTAAAAGAACGAGGGCTGACTCGTACCCGGCTTGTTTTTTTTTTATGTATATGCAAGCATTTCAACGTGTTTTTATTTGATGGAAAGCGACGACGTGGTCGATGGTGGAACATTCTTGTATAGGAGAACCTTTGATCTGTACTTGATCCGTCCGTTACTGTGTCCCAGATTAAATTAATAGGGAAATATAGACACTCCCGCGACGTATCCGCTCCTTTCGGATTATTGGACCTCTGCCTATAACCTGTGAGTTCTGTGTCGGTTACAGTCTCATGTGGTCTGCAGATTGCACTGGTTGGCAGATTGGGATGCGATCCATTATTTTTTTGTTATCCTAACCTTGGGGGTACAACTTTGCTTTTAGTAGGATGAAGGAACCTTGTAGAAAAGAACATATTTTTTTGAGACTTTTGTGTTCTTTTATTCAGATGTTTACCGGATGTCCAAGACGTCCTTGACCAGATTTTTTATGATTTAATTATATGATTCTTTTTTCACAAATGACATATGTGTTCAGTAAGTTATTTGAAGTGCTAAAATCAAATAAAAAAAATAAAAAAAATTCTTATAAATTATTATATACCTATACAGAGTTTTGGCTTCTACTCCATTAATATAAGCAAAGATAGAATATATTTAATAATAATTAAGATAAATATAATTTTAATAACACATTTATATTATTTTCACTATCTGTTGTAGCCGCTGGCCAACACATAGTGAAAAAAGTGTGTCAAAATTTTGTCACTCACCGTGGGGCAAAATTTTCCCTTCGATTCTGTTTTCCAAACTATACGACGACCTCGTGCCTGCCCGAAGTTCGGGAAAATTGATTTCACATAATATGCTCAATTTCCTTCACTCCGTACAGAGTGTAGCTACACCTAAATATATACAATAACTAGTCTGGCCATAAAAACTGTTACATAAAAGCTTTTCTTTTTTTCAACTTCTTAATTAATTTGGATTGCGTTTATTATTTTAAAAACTTCTTTCGATGTCACATATTTTTTCGTGTTCTTTATTAAATTACAATATGGAATGGGGTGCTAAAGAAAACAAAAAAGCAGTGATCGCCTTGGCCAAAGTGTTTACGGAGCCGTCGGTCATATTCCGGACACTTCAAAAGCTCGTATATCGTAGTATCAACAGATACAACAACACTTTCTCTGGAGGCAGAAATATACTCTTTACCGATGAAATAAACGTCCCGATTGTACAATGACCAATATAAAGTTACCACTACAAAAAGTGTACGCTCACAGTTCTAGTACAACTTGTTAGTGCAATCACCTTACATTTTTTGACACTAGTATGAAGTTTCATTTGGTCCTTGAATCAAAATAAGCTAATTAAGATCGGTAGCCCTACGGTACCCCCTCTCTGGCGGCGGAGAAGGGGATGTAAAGCGCCGCTCCACCCGGCTTCATTCTAAAAATTATAACTGTCCAGGTTTAGCTAATATGTCAATTTTGGTATCGTTTTCGTATAAATCGATAACGTAGAATTCTTTTCTAATATAATAAAAAGACATTAAATATGTAGTTTCTTAATCATTTAACAATATTTAAAAATGACAAGTACATTTTTTTTATTTCATGTTACCGTAAATATTAAACTGGTGATTTTTTTATATAAATAAAAAATACGATAATAAAGCCGATATTATGCAGATTTGAAAAAATATAACTTTTATGTACATTTACAAATAATAAACAAGGAAAAAAAATGTAAACGTCGTTGGCCGCCAAGTTAAATTATAGCAGCGGAGCGCTTGCAGAACTATGCCTTTTTTTTTTGTACGTTGGGAAATGCTGTTACGCATTCTCTCATCTAGCCCAGACGTCAACTCTTTAGACTACAAATTATACTTAGTCAGTTATAGAGGATATGGCTTAGTTAATCTCTGGAGCAAGACAGACGGAGAGGGGGAAAGAGTGGGACTACTTACCATATGGTCTGTTTTCCCGATGAATACAACATGGGTGACTTCAAATCGAGAATAAATAGGTTTCTTCTAGACAAGCGTGCTGGAACTTAGAACCCATCAATGCTTCACATCAGGCAAGATGAGGTCAAACGCGAACCTATTTTGAATAAAAAAAACACTTCGAATTGAGTAGGTTACCTACTTTAGCCGTACGCGACCATGACAGATCTAGTATCGAATACTTTATTACTGTCCATATGAATTGTATATAGAAACTTGTGGAAACTTCAATAGTAATAAACACGTATTGAACACTCTACCAGCGTCTCTATTTCCCAATAAACGTTATCTGAGAGAGTTCAAGTACAGAGACAGATCAACAGATCTATTGGCACAATAATTAAAATCAAAATGTGATGTTGAGTAACCTGGACGCGACGTTTCAATCGATACGCATCGACTGGATCACGAGAGGTTCAAGAGCCGAGCGTCTGCAGCTTCTCAAAGGTGGCACAGAAAATAAAGCTGTGGTAGCTCTTAGATAATTTTCGGTACTCGTTTGTTAAAAAATCAGACAGGTACTAATTGTAATGTCCATTAAAATAGGGAAAATGAAATCGGTTATAAGTCATGTCTGGTGCCCTTAGGCGGTCGCCCAACCACGCCCTGCCCCCTAAAATTAGAAGCAATTAAAAGAAAATTGCATCAGCCTTAGAGGTTTTAATTTTAAGAACGTTTATTTTTCATTTTAATTTTGATTAAAGGTTTTCTGGCAAGATGGATTCCTTACCTAAGGGTGCTAAGCATAACTTGCACCCTGTCATATCTTCCTGGGGCAGTGGTACGAGGAGATGATCGGAATAATGCCAGATGGTAGGCAGCATCGCCTTCTGAATAACTGATGTCTTAAACTGCGATCCCCAAGACGACTGCCAAGCGTCGTCACCTCGTTAAACAAAGCCTCCCAAGGGGGAGGCTTTGTTTAACGGTGGGCGTCATGACGGTTGATGATGATGATTATGATGAGGTAGCCTGGTTGATGTTTACACCATCCCCGTCAATAATATATACGAGATTATTGTATATTGATTATATCGATATTGTATATTTAAATACTACTTAATATATGAAAAAAAGAGCACTAAATTCGCGTATGTTCAGCCAGTCTTGATGGCCGAGTGGATAAGGCACCCGAAACCACAACATGACCATGTCATGACCACGATGTGACCACGACATACTCACGATATGACCACGATATGACCATGACATGACAACGACATGACCATGACGTAACTATAAGGTGACCATTACATAACCATTACGTGACCATGACGTGACCATGACATAAACATGACATGACCATGACGTGACCATCACGTGGCTATGACGTGACATGAAGCGACCATGACGGGACCATAAAGTGACCACAACATGACCACGACAACGACATGACCACGACATGACCATGATATGACCAAGACATGAACATGACTTGTCCATGACGGGACCATGACGTGGATATGACGTGACGATGAAATGGTCATTTCATGGTCATGGTCATGACATGACCATGACATGACCAAGTATCTTTGGCCAGAATAGCTATGTGAGCATGAAAAGTTAAAGTGCGATGCAATTCATTCTGTTAATACATAAGCCTTGCAAATAATAATTAAAATAAATATGTTTTTTTGTACGAAAATAAGTCATGTCACCTGCCTACCTAAGGTTGGTAGTGAGGAGCATAAAAGAAACAAGAGAATATAATTAGAAGTATATAAGACAGAAAAGGGGTCGTGGATCTCAGACAGGTGTGGCAATAGCGAGCTTCCTTGTTTGAGGACTTATCTCCGGTTCCGCTAGCAATCAGTGGATGCTCAGCAGCAGGTCTGCCGTGCAGTAGCGCAGCTCCAATCCCACCGCGCCGGTAGGCTGTCCCAGCTAGGTGCTGTAGAGACTTGAGAGTTTGGCAGCGGTCGGTGCAGGAGTTCAGGGGACGGCCGGAGTCAGGAGGTCAGCCTCGTCAGGTACTGGGCCTAGAACAGTACCCTGGTACTGGAACCCTGGAAGGATGTGCTCCGGTCAGAATCGCTCCAGTAAAGTGTTGAGCTGGTGGGTCCACTGTTCCTCTGCTACTGAGCATGGCTAGGAACGCAGAGGCCTCAAGGATGTGACCCGCCAGCAAACAACAGATGCCTGAAGGGCGTAGGTAAATTTGTTTGTGGTGGTAAAGCAGCCAGAAACACAGAAAAACACATAAATACATATAGGTTCAACAAGATGTTTACGCTTATAGCTATAAGAGCTATTAGCAAGGTTAGGACATAGGGAAACACAGTAAATAGCAGTGAGAGTACATACCAAGAATTAGATACACCTAAATTAGAGGTTAGTTTTGTGGTATTTTTGGTCAAACACATATTCACTCACCCGTTAAATGGGGTTTCTTATTCTTGGATTAAGATTCCAATTATGAATAACTGGTTATAAGTAAAACTGAGTATAATCTTCAACAATTTCTAACTATGAGGAAAATTCAGTTGTCGATCTTCTTGTGGCTTGGGGAGAAGTGACGCGAATTTGCCGTTTTGGCGCTTAGACCACTGAATTCCGGAAGTTTTAATGCGCAATCTATTACCATATTTGGTAATAGACGCGGTCACTAAACCGTTGAGATTAAATAGCCCAATGGCTCACGTATATTTTGTTAATTTAAAATTACAATTTGCTTAATTGGAAGTGAGAACTATGACCGTAGCCATATTGACATTTGACAGCTCGTGACAAGACAGTCCTGTAAGATACTATTTTTGGACCTATAGTTTTTTTATTGCTATATAGTCCTATTAATAATCGTTATATATTTTAAGATTTAATTATTATTTAGTTAGCTAGATATATTATGAAAATATAATATTTCCTAAGACGACATCTACATTCCAGATTAGGTTTAAGAATAGGCAACCTCTCTCGGATCATTGATGTACTACTTCAGCGAGCAATGCATGCACAATGGTAGTGAGATCCATCTGAGAACGGATAGATATTTCTATTCTGCAGCCTAATGGTAGATAAATGGGTAGATGGCGCTAGTAGTAAAATAAGTATTATTACTTTAAGGCAATTAATATTTGTTCACCGTTCAGGAAGGTGACAGTCATAACATTAAATTTACTCATATTGAATGTAATTTTATTAGTAAACTCAATTTATAAATTAGATCGTAGTCATTTTGTAAGCTAAGGCAGTCACTAGGAGATTTTATTTCCTTAAAAAGCTTAAGGTTGCCAGCATATAGAAGACACCTTGCGCCAGTCAAAACTTTTGGTAAGACTTTTGACATGACCACGACATGCCCATGACGTGACCATGACGTGTCCATGACGTGACTATGACGTGACGATGACGTGACCATGACGTGGCTATGACGTGACCATGAAGCGAACATGACGTGACCATGGCGTGACCACGATATGAACATGACTTGATCATGACGTGTCCATGACGTGACCGTGACGTGACCGTGACGTGACCGTGACGTGACCGTGACGTGACCGTGACGTGACCGTGACGTGACCGTGACGTGACCGTGACGTGACCGTGACGTGACAATGACGTTACCATAAGGTAACCATGACATGAACATGGCGTGAACATGGCGTGAACATGACGTGACCATGACGTGACGATGACGTGAACATGACGTGGTTATGACGTGACCATAAAGTGACGAGGACGTGACCAGTCATTTTCCGTAGTTCCATTGGACGTCCCATTGACGGGACTACGGAAAAAAGTAATTTAACCGTGGACCCATTGGCCAATGGAAACGGGAAAAAATGTTTTACTCCAGTATCGTTTTTCCATGACACCATTAATAGAGATGTCACAATATGATGCGACCAAAATGTAATTCAACTTCAAAATCAAATTAAAATTTATAATGTAAAATATATTTTATTATCTAATCTACATTAAACAACTTTATGAAAATCCACGGAAAAATAAAATTTCTGAGCTTATCCTCCATTCAACTAGTTGAACAAATAGGAGTAAAGGATTTCTTAGGTGAACCTAGGCATTGACTAACGAAGTTTTTCTAGAGCGTGACCAACCGTGATTTTGCCATTCATAAGTTCAAGTTGGGTATTTTTAATCACGTTATCTCTTAAAATGTACTCTTTCTTTCGCCTTGCTGATTTCCCGCGGTTGCTTTTC
This sequence comes from Plagodis dolabraria, assembly GCA_963854805.1. Classification (NCBI taxonomy): domain Eukaryota; kingdom Metazoa; phylum Arthropoda; class Insecta; order Lepidoptera; family Geometridae; genus Plagodis; species Plagodis dolabraria. The sequence goes on along the minus strand of OY978440.1, from coordinate 15,834,672 downwards.
AACTTATCAATTTTAATTTCCGCTAGATTACTATTCAGTTTTAAAACATTGAGCAATCGTAGTATATTATTACTATTTTTGTTTATACTTCGGTTAATTTTGGAGTGCCATGCCTCAACTACATTATTAGTGCGGTGACGTTCGCCAAATGCACTTATGATGTCGAAAAATTTATTTTTGTTTACAATCTTTCTCATGTATTGTAAAAATTTTGGCATGAGTATTACTTCATCACATTCAGATTCTATATACACAAAGCCAGTTTTAATTTTATCTTGTGGCAATAATGCCAAGGCTGTACATAACCCGAGAATTTGCCTTTCTTGCCTGACTTTAGTATGCCCTAAATATTTTCCTTTGCGCCATATTTTTCTTGCCCAGTGATAGTAACACCCCTTTATTTTTATGTTTGGAAAAACGCTTAAGAGTGCATTAATAGCAGCGACTTCAAAATCACAGCGAAACTTAGTAGGATTCCAAGATGGTATTTGTGATTTAATTAACTCAAACATAGTCTTATAAGTTTTTTCCTTTTTGTCACATAGTAGGGCATATATCAGTGGTACGACGTTTGCAGTATCACCGGCACTACTGACTTCACCATGTATCGAGTATAATTGAGTAAATGGCACGGGGCAACTAGCGAAGGTTGCATCTCCAAAAAACTCTTTTATACTAGCCGTGTGCTGCCTGGCAGCGTCTGAGCAAAAAATTAAAATGCGTGTTCCTTCATGTACGTAATCAGCCAAAACAAAATCTTTAAAATTATTGGGTATTTCAACTTCTTCAGGTTTAGAGCAAACCAGTTTACGCACTCCTAGCTTCCTGTTTCTTGTGTTATACAATCCGTGTTGAATATTTTCAAAATTGGGCATCTGTTTTACTATTTTGTCACCTTTTTCTTGTAACTCCGTAATCTTTTCTTCATACAACGCTGCTATAGGAAGATCAGAGTTCTCGATAATATTTATTAATTCATTATGAATAATAACATCCACTTCATTTTTATGAAAATCTTGCTGACACGAATGATTTACCGATTTAAAAATTTTGTGTTCCTGTAAACAGAAAAGGAAAAAAAATACTCAGGACTCATAATTTAAGAACCTAACTCATGTAGAAAAGTGCACATACTTTAGTTGTTAATGATCCTTTACATTTCATGTTTTTCTTATTTGCACATACCCATAGCTCTGATTTATTTTTATAAGTAGTATGTTTGTAATATTGACGACCTTCATGTAGTAAAATAGTTCCACCCTTCCTTTTTATAATATGCATATTGTTTTCATTCATATTGAGATGAATAGGTATGATGAATAGGTATGATGAATGCGGAAAAAGCAGGCAAATAATGTTTAATGACATTTTTGCTCGTCAAAAGTTTTATATGACATCACAACCACAATCGTGTAAAGAGGTTTCACTATTCAGTTTCCAAAGCATTTAGTGAAGCGGAAGAGTTTTGTTTCAAATACGATAAGTACATAAATAAAGTCACCACAACTCTATAACTTAATGGTTTCATGGAAAAACGATACAGGAGTAAAAATTATTTTCCGTGGTTCCATTGGCCAATGGGTCCACGGTTAAATTACTTTTTTCCGTAGTCCCGTCAATGGGACGTCCAATGGAACTACGGAAAATGACTGGACGTGACCATGAAGTGTCCATGACGTGACGTGAACGTCCATGTTTTGTTATTGGTGTGAAACTTCCCATGCAATATAATACATATTCATCAATGCGCACCGCGGTCCGAGTCACCCAAGTTAAAATGTATGGGCAAAATAATACCATAAGGCACTTGTCCCACCGCCGACGAGAAAACGAGTTACCTTTGACTATTTTCTCGCTTCAGAAACGTACAATAGATATACATGCCGTGTTAATAAGAGAGATGCATATACAAATAGTTGATCGCTGACTGTTCACGCTGCCGGCGAGCACTCGCTTCACTAGTTTGTCGTAGCCGAGCTACACAACTATCGGAACTACGCACTCGCTTCAGCTCGCCAACTCGTTTCTAATTCTAGTTCTACTCGTTACTCGTTCATCTTTTCCGGTGAGACAACTGCCTAATGAGAAAGCTGCATTCAAAAATAGTTGAGTGATTTACACCGTAGTACGTACTCGCGTGGTGCAAAAAAGGAGTCCCATTTCAAATTAAGGAGAAAGGTTACCAATTATAGTTTTTATGTATAACCACGCATTTTTATACTGGATTATCCAATCTAAATTATCCCATTTTGATTTCTTTTGTAGGTCTTTGGTAGGGTATACTAGCCGATTGGTTCCATTTAAATTTTATAGGAATGGGTAAAGCCGTTTCGGAGGAGTTTTGTTACAAACACTGTGACACGAGAATTTTATATATTAAGATTGTCAAGTAATTTTAGATTTATTTTTTTACTGAGACTATTGCCGATGTTGTCGGATGAATTTCTGAATGTTACCTTGTTATCCCGTAAAATTGCTTGATGCATCATAAGAGTGTAAAATATAATTAGTGTCGAAAGTCGGCATCGTTTTAAAAATTAAATCGTATTACAACGTCAAGTCATACGGCACAGAAGCAATTTCAAGTATGCGGTGTGGCAATGTCTTCTGGGTTAGTGGACGCAATTTATCGCATATTGCTCTTGGTTCACGTCTCGACGCGAGACGCGACGACGCGAAGAATTAAGCCTTAAAATCAACTTGAAAGTTTAATAAATAAAATATGTTCCATATAATATATACTAGAAAATTTATGATTGTGGCCTAGTTAGTCTGTAATTTTTGTGTGAGTACTACTAATTAACCGGTGGCATGAAATTAAGTTCTTTATCAGAGCGCTTGACGCGTCATAGATCTCTTAAGGTCTGTTAATTAAGGTCCTTCTTAGGCAATTGTGTGTGGTTTTATAATAAAGTGCCCAAACATATGACAACGCTCACAGAAGGAAAATTCAAGTTGCTGGTGAAGAACGTTCACACATCGGAGATGAGGAGACGATCAGGCTCACAAACTAGACCTCACTCAGGTGGTCCAAATAGCTACAAGGATACCAGATGTTGATGGTCACACAGGCAACTACTTGGACATTCTGCTGACGACAGATCCAGACTGCTACTCGGTGTCGGTTTCATCACCCTTGGGTAGTTCCGACCACTGTCTGGTGAAGTCTGTATCAGTCTACTCCCCGCCCGATCCCAGCCCAAAAGGCACCCGGCGGGTGTGGCGACAGGTCAGCAGATTGGGATGAGATGCGATATTTTTTCTCGTCTTATCCTTGGTGGAGGGTTTGTTTTTCTTCGAGCGATCTCTCAGCTTGCGCAGATGCTGTGACAGAGGTGTTACGTCAAGGTATGGAATATTTCATACCATTTTCTGAAGTTCCGCTGTCCAGCAAAGCTCGCCTGTGGTTTAATGCCAAATGTGGAGATGCAGAACCGTCAAAACATGAGGCCTACTTAGCCTGGGCTGATGCTCGAACCCGCAAATCTAGAGATGTACTTGAAAAGAAGAAAGCATTTAACCTAGCCGCCAAGTCCTGCAAAAAGGCTCTCAAGAAGGCTCGCTTCGACCACATACGCCGAACAGGGAACAAACTTGCTCCTTACCCTTCGGGTAGCAAAGCATTCTGATCCCTGGCGAAGTCGATCGAAGAGAACTTCTGCCGTCCCTCACTGCCTCCATTCCTGAAACCTGACGGCTCACTAGCGCACTCTGCTGAAGAGAAAGCAAATTTATTTGCAACTCTATTTGCGGAGTCTTCAAGTTTGGATGCTGGCAATGCTGTACCTTCTAACCTGCCAAATAGCGGGACGTTAATGTCAGAAATCCGCATTCGACAGTCTGAAGTACGCAAAGCGTTGCGTGATCTGGACGTGAACAAAGCTAGTGGTCCAGACGGTATACCAGCTGTAGTCTTGAGGATGTGTGCGCCAGAGTTGACTCCTGTATTGACTCGCCTCTTTCGCTTGTCTATGACGACTGGTCAAGTGCCCAAGTCCTGGAAGCTTGCTAACGTGCGGCCCGTGGCCAAAAAGGGTAGTCGCGCAGACCCTGCCAATTACAGGCCTATTTCAGTCACTTACATACTCTGTAAGACGTTGGAACGTGTACAGAACCACAGGCTCCTGGCATACCTAGAAGTAAACGATCTCCTCAGTGATCTACAGTACGGATTTCGCCGAAACCGGTCTACTGGGGATCTTCTAGCGTATGCCACTCACATCTAGAGCGCGGCCATCGAGAACCACGGAGAGTCGCTTGCTGTCTCTCGACATCTCGAAGCTTGGCTGTTCTTCTGACCAATTGGCCATAAATGCCGGAGTCCCTCAAGGATCAGTACTCTCTACAACGCTGTTTCTGCTGCATATTAATGATCTGCTTAAACTCGGTATCTTTGGGTACGCAGACGACAGCACCGTTGTGAAGAGTTACACATCTAACGCACGAACCAGTGCTTTACAAATCCAGTCTCATAGGGAAGCGATGGTTCAACGATTGACGGTTTGACGATTCAATGGTACCATGGTTAATAGAAAACAGCACGGTACCTTCATAGGAACCACGTAATGGTACCATGACAAATGAACAAAATATCGGACAGCCGGACAGACCGACCCTAAAAGTGAAATCTCTTTCGCTTCCCTACTATTATTTGAACAGACATCGTACAACAGTTTGGCATGTTTAAGAACAGGATAATGAAAGCTGTGATGGCATTGGCTATGGACTGCCGCGCAGCAGGTCTATGGCTCGAATCCCGCCGCGGGCTTGAGCTTCACTGCATGGTGGATTTTGCGAATGCCCACCTGGCTAGAGATCACCCTCAAGTAGAAAATCTGTCGTCAAGCACCTAACGGTATGTTCCGGTAGTCCTTTAGATGTGGAATATACTCCCAATTCAGAGCTTGGTCTCGGCTTCCTATAATAACCACGAATTCGGTCGAAATTCTTAATTAAATATGAAAACTACTTAATAATGTAAAAACAGTCGAAAACATAAGATAAATTACTCCATATACAGTATGAAAAATGAGAGGACTCCTAGGACGACTCCAAAATGACGGAATCCAAGATGTCCGCCATACAAAGCACTCCGATCCCACTGAAGCTCGGCCTTGTGGCCTCGTTTCAGCAGGATCACAGCACTTTGTATGGCGGCCATCCTGAATTCCGCCATTTTGTATTTTTAACACGTATCGTTTGAATGCTTTTCCGATTCTCTTCGATAATTGTTCAAACCGCCCTTTACTATCTCTTACCGTTTTCGAGATACGTCAATTCCCTTCACTTGGCAGACGTCATCCCATAAAAGTTACATATTCAGAATAAGGACGTCCATAACAACTTAGATATAAATTATCAGCCTAATCGGAGTAACGTTTTTCACTTGACAGATGTCATCGGAATACAAATTCAAATTTTGGAACATACACGTCCAGAACTACCTAGATATCGATTTTTATAAAAATTGGAGTATTTTATTTCACTTGGCTTCACGTCATCGGGAAATAAATTCCAAATTGGAATATGGACGTCCAGAACTATACCTTGGCATAACTTATTAGCCAAATCGGAGTAACATGTTTCGCTTCGCAGACGTCATCGTATACTAAATTCCAAATTCGGAATAAGGATGTCCAGAACAACCTAGATATCGATTTTCATCCAAATTTGAGTAACTTTTATTACTTGGCAGACGTCATCGAAAACAACTTCCAAATTCGGAATGAAGACGTCCAGAATAACCTAGATTTTTATTTTCAGCCAAATTGGAGCAACTAACATATTTATACATTTATCGCAAAAAGATCAAAACACAACCACATATCACGAAATGCATCTGTTATAGGCAGAGGTTAGTCCGCTTAACATCAGATGAGCCTCGAGCTTGTTCCGTCACAATAACAAAAAAAATACAGTAACAAAAACCACTTGTCTGGTTATATTATGGTTTTACAATCCAACATTAATACTGTGATAAATCAAACTATATAATCTTTTGCGTCGTATTGCTTTGTGGCACACCTTATCTTCGTCCCCTGGCTGAGCTGGTTCAATCCGGTTTTGTAAACGAGCGAGCGCCCCTGCAACCTCCGCGCGGCTTGTTGTGACACGGTGCACACATAATTATATCAGTGCGTGTAGTGGTGAAGCTTTCCTTCTGCACGGTTCTTTATTCATGTGATTAGGACTGCCTGTGAGTCTGCAATGACTTATAAGTTGTCTAAATGCTTTCATTGTAATAGCTGTAGTATTCTATTGTATAAAGTTCGTTGTATTTGTTAATAGCACGGGTAAAAAATAGACTTTTTTTTATTTAACTACATATTTTATACATATAGTCATATAGAAACCGCAGTTCGACTGGAGCTTGAAAATGTTGTGCTCTAAAAGTTTGTAAATGATATTCGCAAAGCATATAAAGTACTCGAAACCATATATCCTATCTTACTAATCCTACTAATATTATAAACGTGAAAGTTTATTTATTTATTGAATTCACAAAATCCACAGATCTTAACTTAATTTACAATAGTTTCAACAAATATTATTTCAATGAATAGATTCAGGCGTTACTTTGCGGAAATCCATATTTAATAATAACAAATTTTGACTGTTTCATCATGGAAGCCGCCTGCTGGCCGAACCGAGCTACCCGCCGAACCAGTGTTGACGTCACTCTGCGACCCTTTCATAATTTTAAGTTAAAACTAGTTTCCTAATATTGTTTACTATATTATTCAATATTTCTCATATTTGTAAACACTAAACATACTATATATAACTTTAAAATATTCTGTTAACAATTCAATAACATTTTTATATAATTATCACTATAAAAACGTATATCTTTACCAATTGTAAGCTACAACAAAGAACAGTGAGTCACGATCGGGCCTATATAAAGGCGTGTTTAGCCGCTGGCCGTTTAGTCTCGATCGTGCGCTTGGTAAGTCAAGACCTCCTGAAGATGCTTCGTTTAGAAGCGAAACTAGTCGGGTATTCTTCCGGTTAGGCTGCGTGATGTTTATGACGTCACGTAGATAACAGGAAAATTAGGCGGAATTGTCACTAGATATATAATTTTATGCTTTTTTAAGTGTTTTATTTAAATATTATTTAATGTTTTTTAGGATACTTTTAAAAGTATTTGTTATTATTAAATATTATTTCTTACATCCAATGACGGATTTACTTTCTAATTATATAATTTTATAATAAAGAGAGCAGAAGTACAAAATGAAAATTATTGTTAAAAGTTACACAAAAATAAGAAACAGGTTAATAAATTCGTGTATAATTAAAGATGAGAAAAAGTGTGTAGTGGGTTAATAACACATGAAAACATACTTTATTTATCAATTATTATGTTAATAACATCTGATTTGAATACACCTTTTGAGCTGTTGAAAAGGTCGGTCGAGCTAAAATTATTATTATAACATTTCTGCGTTCTAAGGTGTGGGCCAGATAGAAGAGACGTAAGACGGAGACGCGTCGAGGACGGGGCGGAGACGAGGCAGAGACGCGACTTTTTGAATTATACAGAAGAGACGCGTCGCGGACGCGACGCAGTCAGAGCGGGTGCGGGGTGGCATGCCGCCCGCCGGGCATGCCACCCCGCGCCCCGACCTCGCCCCCGCCGTGTCTCCGCCGCGTCTCCGCCGCGTCTCCGCCGCGTCTCCGCCGCGTCTCTCCTGTGTGTTTGGAATAAAAGGCGGAGACGTAAAAGCGTCGCGCCCGCGCCCTGCCTCTTCTGTATGTTTTGCGTCGCGACGCTTCTATACATTTTGTATGAAAGAGACGCGGAAGAGACAAAGGTCCGCGCCCCGTCTCCGTCTTACGTGTCTTCTGTCTGGCTCACGCCTAAGGATTACCGAATTAGCCGAGTAATTAGTATATGGACGTGGGATGTGGAACAAGTTAGTGTGTCTGGTACGTAACGTGGGGGCTCTGAGCTGCAGGAAAAGTTCTGAGAGTTCTATGCTGTTAATATCATCATGACACACTTTATGGAGAAATAACATGTTTAACATTTTGCGTCTATCTCTGAGAGTCATTAAGTTATGGAATTTACACGATTCTTCATAGTCAATGTACCTATGGCCTGCTCGATAATAAATATGCTTTATAAATTTACATTGAATTTTTTCAAGATCTTGCGCATAAGTTATGTATTGTGGCGACCAAATGTTACTGCAATACTCAAGAGTACTTCTGACATATGCAAAATATAATATTTTTAAACATTTGATATCAGAGAACGGTTTGCTAGCTCTTAGAATAAAACCTAGGTTTTTGTAGGATCTATTAATTATATCTGAGATATGGTCATTATATATTAGTTTGTTGTCCAAGAGAACTCCTAAGTCTCTAACCAACTGTGTTTTTTGTATAGAAGTGTTGTTTAACTTGTACTGAAAAACAAATGGTATTTTCTTCCTTGTGAATGACATGAACATACATTTGTTAATATTTATAGTGATTTTATTATTGTTGTAATATTCACTTAGCCTATTTTAATCTTGTTGTAGATTTATGCAGTCAGCATGGTTCTTGATGGCAGAGTAGATTTTGGTATCATCTGCGTACTTAAGGTAGTTAGCAAATTTAAAACAATTTCCAATATCATATAGTTATGCCGCGTAGAGCAACGGCACAATAGACATATATACAGTAGTTCGACTCCGGGGTATCCTGGAATTCAATGACAAATGACGATCAGAGCGCTAGGGAAATCACTATCGAAATTTTGAGTGTTGTTGTTTGTTATAAATAAATATATTTTTTTATAATAATTGTTTTTTTATAAATTTTTTTTTTGTGAATAGGTAAACTATAAAATATAACTATATACATATATCTATTTTTTGAGAGAACACAAGCGCGCGCAGAGTTGATTAAAAAAACGCCATTGTCTTTGGTAACATAGTAAGGCCACCAGTAAAGAGGTTATTTGTATGATTATTTGCCTTTAAAACTCCTTGGGATCTTTTTTCTATTTTTTTTTTCTCCCTTCCGGAGTTTGGCCTTTTTTCTATTAAAATGATGAAAAGATTATAACGTCTATAGTGTCAAACTGCTGACAGCTTATTAAAACTAAACTGTAAGTAAACATCGCAGTAAAGCATGTGAATATCAGTCTAGTTGTATCTTTTTGTACCTCCTCGATGTAGGGAAGGCCGCACGGTTGATCACGTGACTGAATTCGGGTAATTTCTTTGTAGTTAAACTACTGCTTAAGAAACTCCATGTATCTATTGTGGCAACGGAGAGAGAATCGATCCTTGGGGGACGCCTGAAGAGACATGAGATCCGAGCGATGTCCACCCACAATAACAGCTTGACAGCGATTGCGCAGATAAGATTCTAACCACCTTAAAAGATCTCCACATATGCAAAGTTCTTGCAATTTGCGGAGCAGGATGTAGTGATCGACGCGGTCGAAAGCCTTTTCAAAATCCGTATAGATCACGTCAACCTGCTTACCACCGTCCATACCCCGTAAAATAGCGTTTGTAAATATAGCTAGGTTTGTATTTGTAGAACGACCCTTTATAAATCCATGTTGTTGAGTGGGAATATTTTTGTGTGTAAATGCATAAAGGTGGTAGTGTACCACCTTTTCCATTAATTTACTAAGTGTATTTAAAATTGAAATTGGTAAAATTTAAGTTTGTAAGGATGTATGGATGTATGGCTGTTTGTTACTCCATCACGCAAAAATCACTGAACGGATTTTAATGCAACTTTACAGCAATATAGCTTAGACATCAGAAATACAAATATAATAGAATAACACTATAATTTATAAAGATATGATGTAAATTGTCGAAAATATATCGATGATTGTCATGTAAGTAAGAAAAAATCAGCCATATGCGACCTATACTGGCGTGCACTGCAAAAACTTTAAGTGTCACACTCACATAATGTACCTATAACAGAAATGTTCATCTTAATTTTTCCTACAAAAAAGCCAGCAACAGCATATATCTATCTATTATGTGAAGTGTAAGCCATTATTGCCAATATAGTGAACCATAATATATACTATAAAAAATTATAATTTATTTCTTATGCATATTCGGTAGTAACAAATAATAATTCGGTAGTAGCAGTATATCTACATAGCTGTTTACTAATAAACTACACTAATATTATAAGGATGAAAGATTTGTATTTTTGTAACGAATAAAATTAAAAACTTTGAAAACGGTTTGAAAAATTCTTTCACCATTAGCTATGGAATATTTTCAATTTATGTGCAAAACCGGCGCGGCCTTCTGTATATAATACAAACCGTAGAGAGCTATATGTATAATGCAAGAATAAGAAATGCGAACTGAAAGAGGACTTGTTTATGTGTGAGTGAATGGTATTAAGTACCGGAAGGCACTATGTGATTGAGATAGTTTGATACCGGTCATTTCACTATACAAACGGCATCATCACTCCATTTGAGGTCTTGTAAGATGAAAGTTATGAGCCTCGAAACACTTTTATGTAAATTGTTCGAGGCCGATTGATACTCTTGCAAGACTATGAAAAATAAAAATTCCTCAAGATAATATACAAGATTGGTCTGAGGTAGTTTTTTGTAAAATGAATTAAAAAAGAAAGCAAAAAAGATTTTTTTTATAAAAAAAATATATTAGGGCAAAAGCAATATAAATATTTGTAGGCAAAATTATTCGTTACAAATTATGTCCTAACGAATTTTTAAGACGCATAGTTTCAGAGATATCGCGAAATAGGTGTTTTCATCCCTTTTTCCAATATGGCGGTGGGGAGACAAGGGTGGCGACCCCCAAAAACTTGAGGTTAAGCTTCTACTGACCCCCCACACATGTCTCGGATGGATGACCGCTAGTGACATTACTACTGAGCGCTCCCGTGCTTCGGAGGGCACATTAAGCACGGTTGTTGTCTTAGGATGGCAGTTGTCATTACATGGTGGTAGGGCATTTTACGCCTGCCCGCCTGGCTAGCTACCACCCTCAATTAGAAAATCTGTCACCAAACACCTAACGGTGTGTTTCGGCAGCTGTCTTTGAGAGCCAGTAATTCTAGGTTAGCCTGAACAACGTCTTGGTCCATATCATCACTAACCATCAGGTGAGATAGTGCTGAAAAACTTACCTATCAGGCTAAATAAACTATATTTGGACTATTAGGATCTGATATGTCAATGGTTGTACGGAATAAAAAGCCAAACCATGTGTTATAAAAGTTAATTAGAGGTTTCGAAACGGTGACGTCATGAGATATCTTTCATGAGATAGATATCATTTAACGTGAATAATTACGATTGCTATTGCGACTTGTCAGGTGATTTGACGCGTTAGAAATAAAGTGATTCAATGTCTAGATTGAAGTGATTTTGGTGTTTGGGCGATTCTTTCTCTGTGACGACGTCCTTATATGGACATTTTACAATGTACCTGATATCACTGTATGTGTGCTCTACTGATATCATTATGCGACATCAGTTAAATAGTGGTCGAGAAAAATACCTAACTAAATTTGTCACCGCAGCGCCGCCGAGGCGTCATTCATACTCTGATATTTTGATTATTTTGACACATTGTAAGACGTCAAAATGATGTGCTAATCCACTATAAAAAATACTTTGAGCGATGACAGGGAAAAAAATCGTTTTATTGCTATTGTTTGCCTAGCCTTGGCGTTTCTTATCCACCATTTTTATTCATTGACTTCCTTATTTCTAGAGTGGAACTTATACCAATCTACTCTATTTCCACAATAGAAGTGTTTACTGACAGTAAAATTTTCAGTTCGTTGTCTGAAACTGAACATTACGTGGAACTGGTTCGCCACCATGCGACAGAAACATGTCTTGCGAAGCTAGGTGCCTGAGCAGAATAAGGCAGGCGTGACTATGTATTATGTTATATTTTATTATATCTGTACATTGCCACTCGAAGGAACAAAAATATAAAATAACATTATATAATGTCTCATTTCCGGGTTTCCTGCCTGAACCACACAGTGTCAGTTACAGAACCAATATTTGCAATATTAATTTACAGGATAGTTCTATAACGCATCGTGCCGGAGTCCGTGATTTGATATTACGTCGTTATAGAGACGAGCAAGCGCCCTAGGCAAACGGAATATTCCATGTCCGTTTTCATGTAAGAGCATGTATCACTTAATCAATATGGTCGTGGTCACGATGACGTCATAGCTTAGATAGTTTTTTATGGGATAGGAGAGCACACGAGCAGGCGGCTCACCTGATGATAGGTGATCACCGTCGCCCACAAACATCCGCAACAAAGGGGGATGCTTCACTGATAGCTTCACTGCATGGTGGAAGGGCATTTTGCGAATGCCCGCCTGGCTAGCGACCATCCTCAAATAGGGAATCTGTCGCCAAGCACCTAACTATGTGTTCCGGCAGCAGTCCTTGAGAGCCAGTGGAATTACAGGCACGTGAGACTTAACAATTCTGTCTCAAGGTGACGGGCGCAGAGCAATTCGTGACTTGTGACAAAATACATCTGTTATAGGCAGTGGTTATCCGCTTAACATCAGGTGGCCCTCGAGCTTGTTCCGTCAATAAAAAAAAATGTTGTTCGTCTATATCTGTATGTTTTTACCATTTTCCCCATGTAGCGGAATCAAGATTAAATTGTGGGGTATACAGGGTATATGGGGTATTCAAACTTATAAGCTTCTCATATGTCACCGTCGTGGGTTCAAAAGCTCGAATTGGATCGAATAATTAATATCGTGCACGCGTGTTTTTGCTCATACATGGTTCGCTATCCCTGACCTTAATTTATGAAATAACTTCCTTTGTAACATTTTAATTGACACGGCTTCACATTGCACACATCTATTGCAATTACTGTTGAAAGTGTCCTTTGAATTGACATGCGAAACGCGTATTTTATTTTTTATAAAAAAGATATTCGCAACGGTGTTCATCAATTTGAGTGTAAATTGGATTTAAATTGCCCCTAGCGCAGGGGAGACCTAGGCGAGTTGAAACAGGTTTTACATTCCACCCCACATCAAGCAATCCCAAAGGCCGATTTACTTAAAAATAATGCCATATTGATGATATTTTGTCGATCTGTCGTTTTTAGAACAGAAATGACATCGAGTGTTATGCAATGTGTGAAAGATTTATCTTAGCACGATAAGTCCTTTTTTTTCAAGTCTTCTCGTACTGAGGTACGTTGAAACAGCTAACAAGGTGAGACGTGAGTTAAAACGTCCATGGAATCGGTACTTAAATAAAGAAAGTAATGATGTTAAGCCAAATGTTATGATAGGAATTGATATTTTTTTTCTCAAACATGCATAGTAGTATTGTCATTACTTTCGAAAAAGAATACGCAAGGTATAAAATTTACAGCCAAAGAAAATACAATTCCATAGTAGAAGCATTTTTGAATTTTAAACATTACAACGCACCAGAAATATTGTATGAAACGGCGTGCTGGGGTTCTTAAATACTCTTTGATTGGATCTCTTTTATCATTCTTGGCATACCAAGGTCTCTTTGGTTAGTAAAATTTGCGTACACGTTGCTGTATAGCCATAAATGCGTTTGACTTTCGGCACAGATGATAAATAGAAAATATGCCTTGGCGAAAATGGCAATAGCCTGTCTGGTATTAGTGAAGTCCTCGCTATATTCGACCTGTAATTGCGTATTTTCCGGCCTTTGCAATAATGCACTATTCTATTTTACATTAGGAAAACTGACAAGACTGGTGTATACTCGAGAGCAATGAATCCGGGTCACTTAAAGAATGTTAAAAATCTCGGAAACTAAAAATGATAGGTTAATGCAATAAATTGTATTTAATAGACAATGTAATACTCCTTAAATGAAAGTAAAAAAAATATGAGTCACCATACATTTTATTAACACAAAATTACATAAAGAAAAAAACTGCTGATCTCTCCTTAAAACAAAAATAGGAAACATGAAATTTTTGAACTTTATTACGATTTTCTTGAATTTTAATACTTCGTATTGCCTCCTCGTGCTTCCATTACTGCGTTTACGCGGTTTGGCATGCTGTACACCAAGTTCCTTATACGATTTTGGGGAATATTCTCCCATTCCTCTGTGAGAGCAATTTTGAGCTCACGAAGCGTGATTGGGGGAGGGTTTCGTTGTTTTACGCATCTGCCTAGCTCGTCCCAAGCATGCTCGATCGGGTTGATATCCGGGCTGCGCGCTGGCCACTCCATACGAGTAATGTTCATCTCTTGAAGGTAGTCATTCACAATCCTACCTGTATGAGGTCGGGCATTGTCATGCATAAATATAGCATCCTCACCTAAATCGACCATAAATGGACCAACGTGATCATTGAGGATTTCTTCCACATATCTTACGCTAGTTAAAGAGCCGTTTTCTATGATCACCAGCTCTGTGCGACTTTCAGAAGAAATTCCGGCCCACACAAGTACAGACCCACCACCGTAGGCTACTTTTTCTTCGATGCATGCTTGCTTGAATCTTTCCCCTGGTCTTCGATACACTCTGTGTCTTCCATCGTGCTTGTAGAGCATAAATTTTGATTCGTCGGAGAACATAACTTTTGACCAATCTTCAATAATCCAATTTACGTGGCTCTGGGCATATCTTAGTCTCGAAATACGATGCCCACGCTCCAGTTTAGGGCCGTTTGCAGGTCTAAGGGGTTTTAAGTTAGATTCAGCAAGCCGACGTCTTACTGTCCATGCACTTGGGTTACTTCCTCCGAGGCGTCGAAACTGATTGGTGACTTCAGTTCCTGTGAGAAAGCGATTTCGAAGCATGGTGTTCACCAAGTATCGGTCTTCTCGTGCTGTGGTACACCTGGTTCTGCCCGTTCCTGGTCTGCGTAGGTTAGAACCAGTTTCTTCGTAACGTCGGAGAACTCTTTGTACTGTTGACAGCGACACACCGACAGTCCTGGCTGTATCGCGCTGACTCCGGCCGGTTTCCAGCATTGTAAGTATTCTGGTGCATTCTTCAGGCGTAAGCGACATAATTTCAGCTTGAATAATGAATATAGAGCACTATCAACATGGTTTATGTACCCACATAAATGACAGATTACAAACAAAAGCAAAACCAAATGCTGTAATTTCGTAGTTCCATCTTCGAAAGTAGCCCTTTTTCAAATTTGATTTTTTTATGATATAACTTTACAATAACTAAGAAGTTTTAATACCTTCATTTAAGGAGTATTACATTGTCTATTAAATACAATTTATTGCATTAACCTAGCATTTTTAGTTTCCGAGATTTTTAGGATTCTTTAAGTGACCCGGATTCATTGCTCTCGAGTGTAGTTCGTAGTATTTTGTCATTAAAGGTAAAAAAAATACAAGACATTTCTTAGTCTCATCTTTTCAGTCATGCAAAATATTCTTAACTACTAAGGTTCGTATATTAATACGAACCTTAGTAGTGCATGCATCCCAAGATTGAGATCGATTTTAGGATGCAGTTTTCGACAGATGTTCCATACATCATACGTCAATGAATAGCATCTTAAGATCGATCTCACCTTTGATATGCATTTAATTATGCGAGCCTAAGTGATGCACAAGAGTAACAGAATAAAATTAAAATAAAACATTACAGAAACATAATAACAAACAGCACACAAAAGTACAGATACAAAACCAAACCAATCTGACAAACAATTATTACAAACATACTATAGTTCTCCACTAGTACACGATTCGTGCGCATTTGCCTGAGTGTAAGGCATGACTTACACTCAGGCAAAGGACGTACTTTTATTTTGACCTGCTATTGGATTATGTTGAATACGGAACCATACAACATACCTACGCAAAAGCACTCTTCTTCATCTTCACATGCTTCATATTCTTTCCGCTTAATCTGTGGCTTTTTTTGTTGCCGTTTCTTGTCTTGGTTGGAAATAATTCTCTTTTCATTCGTGCCTTATATAATTATATTTAAAAACTGGCTTTATGCGTGTAGTACGTAGAGTAGGTGAGCATTATATTACGGTTTTCCCCACTGAACTCAACGTTCTTTACGCTCAAGTATTAAAAGCGGTTATCCAACAAACATACACTAGCCTTATAGTCCGGTCAATTTAGACATAAAAATAGTGGTCAAATAACAATAGACCCGGAATATTGGTGGAGGGCTGGAATTCACCATTACAAATAATGTATTAAAATCCCCATCGATCATATGTGTGCACCAAAAGTTATTCGGGGTCAAAGGTCAAAATTTTAAGTTTCTTGGATTTTTCTCGAAATCGGTAGATTTTATCAAACAAAACCTCCAACCAAAGTTGTAGATCTTACCACCAATACTTATCCACCAATATTTGGCTCTGTCGGAATTTTCTTTGTTTCAATTGTCTAAATTGACCGGTCTATTATTGTAAACCACAACACAGAGTAAAAACAAATTAATAAGCCATTATTGCAACCGAGGTAAGTTTTAGAAACAAGCCGTTTCAACTTTCCTAGACTACAAAACTGCAATGCCGTTTGAATAAATAATATATTGGCAACCTAAAAAAAATAAAGTATTTATTTATTAATAAAAGATATAACACCATAACAGTTTGGTTACCAATGCGATGCTATACTTAAATATTATGATAACTTAATCATACAAAATAATGTCAATAACAGAAAATAAAATATATTAATACAATAACTACTTAATTTAAAAAACATTTCTAAGTGATGTTTTCACAAACCTTGTGCACCGCTTGTATGAACTTCGCCAGGCTGCAGTTAAAAATATCAATTTCACTAGCTGAGATTACATTCAATAATTTTAGAGCACGAACCATGGGGGCAAACTTAAGTAGGTTTGTACGGCAGTGTGGCACATTGAAAGTGAGCATAGGTCGTCGACGGGTTACCGCCTCATCAGGCGCGCACAGCTGCAGCGCCGCCAACACCTCGGGGTAGTGCACCTGGCCGTGCAGCACGCGCCACACGTACCTACAGAGTGCTACGTCGCGTCGCACGCCCAGCTTATTGTACCCTACCATGCCAATTACGAACAGTGTCGGGTACATCAGCGGGTAAAATGGGTAGACAGTAATTACCCGAGTACAGTTAAACTCTTTACAGTTCTTCAGGATGAAACCTAAATTTTTAAAGGACTGGCCACACATATCGACAATGTGCTTACGAAACGTGAGGTCTGCTACCATCTGCACGCCCAGATCACGTACATTGTCGATTGGCGGCATCACCGCGCCACCGTTCACCTTGTATTGGTACTGCAACGGCCTCAGTCTACGTCCGTACCTGATAACCTCGCACTTAGCCGCGTTAAAAAATAGTTTATTGGTAGCACTCCACTGCAATATGGCATCTTTGTCTCGCTGAAGCCGCTCGCAATCCGACATGTTCGCTACAGCCAGGAATACCTTAAGGTCGTCTGCGAACAAGAGACACTGAGAGGCTTTCATTACTTCTGGCAGGTCATTTATCATTAAAATAAACTCGAGGGGGCCCAAATTGCATCCCTGGCTGACGCCCGAGAACGTGAAGTAAGGTTCAGATTCGCAACCCGCATATTCGACATACTGTCGGCGCTCGCCAAGGTAACTCGTAAAAAACTTTAAAAGATGCGGAGTGAAACCCGCCGCTGCCAATTTCTCCAACAGGATGTCGTTATCCACGGTGTCGAATGCCTTCCGAAAGTCGAAGTACGCCACGTCTACCTGCCCCCCACCGTCAATCACCGGCATTAAATACGCAATGAATGACAGCAGGTTACTTGTCGTACTTCGACCCGGCCGGAAGCCGTGCTGAGCGTCAGTCAGCTGCGTACTGACCTGCTTGTATATGCACCTGTGCAGGGCGGACTCAAATACCTTGGCGAACGCAGACAGCACCGCGACTGGCCAGTACCCGCTTAAATCCGAACCAGAACCTCCCTTAGGCACCGGTATTACTCGAGTTAATTTCCATATATCCGGATAATGACAATCGCGAAGACACAGATTAAAGACGTGCAGCAGAGGCCCCTCCAGGACTGTCCCACAGTCCTTCACGAGGTAAGGCGGTATACCATCAGGTCCCACTGATCTCTTAGGCTCTTAGGCAGTATCAAATTGAATGCTGAGTTAGTAAGCTTCCAATCAAGATATGTAATTCACCATTGTAGACATAAATAAGGATAGAAGAGCTCGATATTACGGCTAAAACTTATTTTTGGCAATATTTTTAGAGCCATTTTCGTTGTGAATGTTCAGAATGTGTGTTGAAAAGATGGTAAGAGTATTTATATAATATATAAGGTATAGAAAGTTTATTTGAAAGAGAGGGTACAATGGACCAGGTCCAAGGAACTTATATGAATACAAGTGACGATGAAAATCAAAGAAATATGGATGAGATTTTGAAAGCGTTAAATGGTATGAAATTAGATTAGGCTGCCGGATTTGATAGAGTGTCAGTCGAGATGCTGAGAGCTGGACGAGGCATAGTAGCTAGTCTGTTGCACCGCCTTTTTAATATGTGTTGGAGGAGCGGCCGAGTACCAGGTGACTGGTGCAAGGCTGTGATTGTGCCGCTATATAAAAGAAAAGGGTCGTAACAAGACTGCAAGAATTACGGTGCAATCAGCCTCCTTAGCGTCGTCTGTAAACTATATGCGAAAGTATTAATTGAACGGGTGATAAAAGAGACAGATGAGAAAGTATGGGATGCACAAGCAGGGTTTAGAAAGGGAATGGGATGTACGGATCAGGTCTTTTCTTTACGATGCATAGCCGAAAAATGCTTGGCGAAAAGCCAAAAGATCTATTGCGCTTTCGTAGATTTAGAAAAGGCTTATGGTAGGGTGAGTAGGCTTGAACTGTGGTCAGCGTTATCTATGAATGGGCTGAACGGTAACCTGATTCAAGCGCTGAAATCTCTCTATGAGGATTCCAGTGCTTGCGTTAGGATAAACGGAACATACACTGAATGGTTTAACATCGAAAAAGGTGTTAGGCAGGGATGTGTAGCGTCACCGTGGCTGTTCAACTTATTCATGGATAACTGTTTGACAAACCTGAAAGACAGTGAATGTGAATTAAGGATGAATAAGTTACTCA
Organism: Plagodis dolabraria; assembly: GCA_963854805.1. Classification (NCBI taxonomy): domain Eukaryota; kingdom Metazoa; phylum Arthropoda; class Insecta; order Lepidoptera; family Geometridae; genus Plagodis; species Plagodis dolabraria. Next base: position 15,815,581 of record OY978440.1, on the reverse strand, counting down.
TCAAATGTCTTCTCTACGCTGATGACCAGGTGATACTTGCGTCGTCGGTAAAGGAGTTGCAGGAGATGGTAAATGTTATGAATGAAGCTTTAGAAAGAAAGGGAATGAAAATAAATGTAAATAAGATGAAAGTTATGGTGTTGGAACGCGATGATAGAATGACCGATTGCAATATTATGATTGGAGGTGAAAAAGTGGAACAAGTGGAAGAGTTTGTATACTTGAGGTCCATGTTTACAAAAGACGGAGAATGTGAAAGTGACATAGAAAGGATAGTCAATGCTGGAAACATGGTGAACGGAGCATTGCACGCGTTTATAAACAGTCAGTAGGTGAAGGAGAAGGCTCGTCTGGCTGTTCATCGAGGGGTGTTGGTTCCAACACTAATGTATCGTAGTGAAAGTTGGGTATGGCAGAAAAAGCATTAGAGTAGAATAAATGCTGTGGAGATGAGAGCATTGAGAAGCATGATTAGAGTCAAACGGAGTGACAGGATAAGGAATAGTGTGATAAGGGAAAGATGTGGTGTGAATGAGGATGTAGTGACAAAAATTGAGAAAGGTATGTTATGATGGTTTGGACATGTAGAGAGAATGAATGAGATGAGACTGACTAAACAGGTATACATTTATTTATTTGTATATATACATGACATGGGACAAGTGAGCGGAAGCGTAGGAAGGGGTAGACCTAGATGAACGTTCCGAAATCAAATTGAAGACGTTTTGAAAAAAGGACAGGTCAGGAGTACCCTAAACCGACGCTCATGTATGAAAGGATTGATGACGCCATCACTCTCATAGTAGCACCGGAGCGCAACACAAATGGCGCACGTCACATGAAGGACAAAATGGCAGTGTTGCCAGCTCGCAAACGACCATTGATACTGAGAAATTGATGTTATTTCAACTTACCTCTGTATCAAACCCTCCTAGGTCTCCCCTACAGCATTCTTTACTGTCCAATCCTATTGTCCAATACGATTCAAAATAAAGAACATTTTGAACTGTACCCTTTGACATTCGAACTATGAATAAATAAATGGTAAAGAGCAACGCGAAACGCGCTCGTGGGGTTCTGTATATAGGTCTAACAACAAACACGCATAGATTCCCTAGAGATTCAAAAGAGGTTTAAAGACGATGATGATTCGTCTACTATACCATAAAATAGATAAATTAATTAACGTTTTCTTATACCGAATATCATAATACTTTTCAAGAATTTGGCAATGTAAATATGACTAGAATTTAAATGTCAGTGAAAAAATTTTCTATAACGAATAAATTAAGCTGTCGTAGTGAAGCTTAAATTCCTAATATAATATTATAATTGTTATTCTCAACACTAAATTAATTATCGATTGATTGATAGACGACATAACAAATAAAATACCTATGAACTTATAATTACACTTAATAGGCTAAGCATTTGACTAAAGATACTTTTTTTAATGCCTTGATTGGTTACCCTTGATCACTATCTCGGGCGTGCCTAGTCTCAGGCGTGCATAACTGCCCTGGGGCTGGCGAACCCTGAAAACGGCTTGCCTTATACTGGCATGCGGGGCTGTGGCAGGATGGACCTATTTTTTTCTAGCTACACGTGGGAACAGCATAGATTTCAATTTTAGTAACAAAATCCCTAATGGCGGCGATGAGGTTCGCCACCCATCACGTCTCGTTCGTTCCTCGCGGGGGCGGAAAGCGGCCCACAGAGAGCCGCTATGCTACGATGAATGTAAGAGGTGAAAAGGATAGTAAAGTGGATGAAGTATTCTAGATGATGCATAAAAGATATATAAAAGTAGTAGTAGTAGTGGTCGGGAGTGCCGGTGACTAACAGAGTCTGATAGGGCATTGATGTGATTTTTTCTGCACGAATGAATGAATATATGTTCGAGTATGACGAACGCGTGAGCCCTTCTCTGGGTGAGGCTTAAGGTTGGGCTTATTCGACTTTTTGTAGTGAGTGTCTATGCACCGGTGGACATGGGTCCGAGACAGTAGGAAAGAAAGAGAGAAGCATGTCATTATCTTATCTATCATTCTACTACCTTACACAAATATTTAACAATACCAGTTACACTTCCTTCTTCAATAAGAATTCATATGAACACATACAACTGCTGTATATCCAATTCAAAAATGTTGTCCATGCTCCACTTTCTGGACTGAGACTTCTCTCATACCCAAGTCGAAAACGAGGTGATATACTATATCGTGATAACCAATACCTTCTCCATCAGGATACCGTATAGAAAGGACATTCCTTCTACTGCAGTTCTGATATTTTCAGGCTACGTTGATCATCCTAATAGATATAAAAAAATCTATATCTCATAAACCTACTAACTTAAGATGGATTTTGGATCTCAGTTCGTAATTTTTTTTAAATTTTTGGCCTAAAGTTTGCACCCATTTTTCTATGTAACCCCTGTCAAAATCAAACTCGCTATTCAATTTTTTCTTTTTATTCTATAATGAAATAAAACCTGTTGTATATTTCGTTACCGTAAAAAGTTAAAATTTTTGTTCAAAAAGTATAAAGCTATAAGTTGTATATCTACATATCTAACGGAACCTCGCTAATGAATGAGTTTATTTTAATCTCACCACAAACATTTAGAGCCTTTTGGGTGGAACCAACATGACTGGGGGTAGTATGTTAGATAGATTCGCTATATGAAATAAAAAGGCTCAAAAACGCACCGACTGCGAGCGCATGGGGAGGCTAATTAAGACTCTTCATTTGGTATTAGGGACATTGGAATTTAATATCATCTGTTTCACCCGTACGGAGAACAAGCAATTCATTTTGTTGTCGCATACATGAGCTTCCGTGCTACGGAGGGCACGTTAAGCCATAGGTCCCGGTTGTTGTCTTAGGATGGCAGTCGTTACAGCATGGTGGTAGGGCACTATGCGCCTGCCCGCCTGGCTAGCTACCACCCTCAAGTTGAAAACTTGTCGCCAAACACCTAACGGTGTGTTCCGGCAGCTGTCTTTGAGAGCCAGTAATTCTAGGTTAGCCTGAACATCTTCGTCCATATCATCACTAACCATCAGGTGAGATAGTCGTCAAGGGCTAACCTATCAGGCATAAAAAAACCTACGTGTTACTAAGTTTTTGCTCGTGGTTTTAAGATTTTAAGATTGCACCTTTCATCTTGATAGAATTTACGTTATATTTATGACTTTTTGGCTGAGTGGCGTAAGGAACCGCTATGGAACCGAGAGAGGCTCAGTTTCTGAGCTCGATACTTGGACCGGTGAAGTTTGATATGGGTTTATTAATATTTATTTTTATTATAATAATAATCCATGCTCCACAAAATTTTGTGCTGTTTGTAGTACAACGTAAATTGAACTATAGGTGTCGCTCCATACCCATACGATCGTTAAGAACGATAGGAAAAAATTGAGTTATGAGTCATTGTCATGTTAGCTCAGTCGGTTAAAGCATACCAGGGTTATAGGGGTGGATGGCACGGGTTCGACTCCCGCACAAGCCTATAATTTTTCCTCTCGTAATTTTGTAAATTGATAAGGGTTTTCAAAATTTTTTACAGTTGGGGGCCCAGCGCCCCATGACGCTGCTACGTTTTTGACCATTACCCAACCAGTCAGGTTCAGAATCGTTTAAATTTTATTCGGTTTTGGATATAAAACGATAGGAATTATTTTGGCCGCGAACTCTCGTACAATAATGGGGTGAAAGATAATAATAAAGTGTGAATCAGTATTTCTGCGTGTACATTAATAACTGACGTGACAAAATTATTCAATATATTATCTTGTAATTTCGCCAGTTACGTGTTGGACCTGGTGTAACATGGGGAAAACACCGAACACAAAATAGGGCCCCCAACTGTAAAAAATGTTGAAAACCCTTATCAATTCGGATAGATATGTAAAAAAACTGCCATACGTTTGTAACTATCATAATATAATATTATATAATTATTCAAAAGTAAAACAAATTTGTGGTAAACATTTTTTTATCACACAATGTTTGTTTTGACACAACATTTTATTTAACTCCTTAAAGGGCGGAATATAAAGTTATTAGACCATAGACAAATATTTAAAGGAGCCACGCAACTTTAATTAATACTTCCTCCAAAGTACAAATCCTTAGATTTGGTTTATGCGTTGCCTGTCAGTCGGTCATTCAGTACAAAGCCTATTTGTTTATAATATTTTGAAGATTTAATCGTAAATTCCATTACGCGTATGATTAAGTTTTATTATTATTAATAATTATAATTATTTATTGCCAAGTATTATTAAGCTATTACAATACATAGTCTTAAAATTTTTTAATAACATGCGAAGGTTTGATTATTGGACACAAGGATATAAGCAGCTTTGTTTTTTTTTTATTGCTGATAGGTAAGCCTTTGACCACAATCTCACGTGATGGTAAATGATGATGTGGTCGAAGGTGTTAACAGGCTTAACCTAGAATTACTCTGGCTCTCAAGGACGGCTGCCGGAACACACCGTTAGCTGCTTGGCGACAGATTTTCTACATGAGGGTGGTCGCTAGCAAGGCGGACATTCACAAAATGCCCTTCCACCATGCGGTGAAGCTCATGCCCGCGGCGGGATTCGAAACATGGACCTGCTGCGCGGCAGTCCATAGCCAAAGCCACTGAGCTATCACTTTGTCGCCTGGGCTAGTATTTAAAGTATGTTACAGACGACAAAGCCCTTCGTTTTTGGTAGGAAACTGATATTTTATTAATAATTGTCTCAATTGTGGTTTTCGGAGGTAATACCTAAACGTTAATAATGATTAACATGCATATGCCTGTAGTTTACTTTAAAAACAGTTGAGGAATTGAGTTGGATACAGTAATGATTTGCCTATTTAGTAATAATTTTGTAATAACTCCATAGTTACAAGTCGCATAGTTATTATATAGTTAAATATTCTTAATTGATATTGTCATATTGTAAGTAGGTACAATGTTATTATTTAAATATATACATTAGCAAACATTATTACAATTTAATTATTTAAACATAATTATTCAAAACTTAGGCATTTTATAAAATTCGTCTAGATCATAGAACAACCAACCATTATCTTAGTTTGGTTCTAAATAGCATGGTGGAGTTTGCATCTCTGATAGTTTGAGGCAATCTATTGTATACCAGTGACCCCGATATGAATACGGATTTTCCGGATTTTTTAAGATTGTGTGATGGCATCAAAAGACGTTCCCTATGTGTATTACTGCATAACTTGACATACGGGTTACATCAATTAGCCTAGAATTATACTGGCTCTGAAGGACAGCTGCCGGAATATACTGTTAGGTGTGCTTAGGCCGTCCATCAGTTAAAGCTGATATGCTAGATTTTGATTTCATTCTTATCTGATAATATGTGTTGGTGTGGTCGAAAATGTTATTCAGGTTAACCTAGAGTTACTGGCTCTCAAAGACAACTGCCAGAACGGTGTGTTCCGACAGTTACTGTTGTCCTTGAGAGCCAGTATTCTAGGTTAGCCTGAACAGCATCTTCGACCAAATCATCACTTACCATCAGGTGAGATAGTGGTCAAAGGCTAAACTATCAGGTATAAAAAAGTAGGTAAGCAATCCGTTTGTCTGTTATATTTGAGACGCTCGGAATAAAGTTCTTCAATGACGTTTATTGTTAACCGAACAAGCTGGTGGCGTTTTATTGAGCGCTTCCGGGCATCGGCCCCAATTTTTTTCATAGAACAGCAGTCATTATTGTACCAGGCATTTTGCGAATACCTGACTGGCTAACTCATACCCTTAAGTAGAAAACTGTCACCAAGCTCTTAATAACAGTGTTTTCCACAAGCTCGCCTGGGTTCTTTAATACAGGTCAACCTGAACAACATCTTTGACCCCATCATCACTTTACCAATTAGTACACAGTAGCACTTACCAGTAATAGTGGGTAATAGTTGATCTAACCTATCAGGAATAAAAAATCTTATTTGGGAAGCTACTGCTACTCCAAGTGCTTTGCAAAATATCCTTATCGCACAAGAATGTAATAAAAAAATTAAAAAATATATATCGATAGAATAAAATTGCAAAGTTGACGTAAATATTTTAATGTAACGTAAATATTAATTATCTTTGCATGAATGTGTATGACAATATAAAAATAAACTAGCAAAACTATATCAAGAGGGACAAAAGAGGTTAAATTTTTGATTTACTTTATTAGTTTTGTGTTATTATGCTGTTCTTCGGATTTTACCCAAACTAATCGCGATTTCACCATCGCTGCCCCTGTTTCCCTCCTACGCAGTCCGATAGTGCAAAATTTCAGCTGTTGACATCTTCTCAATTTGAGACTTCTCAGGATTTATTCCGGGGACATTTATCGTACAAGTTCTCTTTGGTTGTATTGGCTCATGAATAAAGATTCACGCAAGATTGGTGTGATCATGCACGGATACCTATCGGGAATTAGGAATAGGAGCGTCGGACGTCTCGCCAGCTATAGAAGAAACTATAGATCTCTATGGATCAGATTGAACATGCGTTCAATGTCTATGTAAGATCTATAGTTTCTGTGATCTGTGATCTGACCCTATATACAAGTGGCGCGGCTGCGCTCCACTTGATTGTATAACAGACACCAAGTGATTTACGCGGTAAGATACTTTAATAAAATGCATAGTTGATCAGTGGAAGTCTGCAAGATAAAGAACACAACATACCATAAGACAAGAGCTTTCACATTTGTGTTATCAAATTAGGTGGACAAAAAGAGGCGACACTTGAGTACGGAAGTTGTGAAGTGCTTCTTCTGTGCTGTCTGTTTTTAGTTTCATATTTCACATTAACAGAGGTTAAATCAAATTACCTTAAGTCATAAATCAAACTACGACATATTGACGAAGCATTATATCGTCACTTTTTTTGTAAATATTTGTATTTTGTATTGTAGTTTGGTGTTATAAGGCTATGATGGGACTAGCATAAACTAAATGTTTGAAAGTCCCTAAAAATTTGTATAAAAAAAAGAATATGTAAATAAAGTAACCGATTTCATTAAATTACATATTTTATATCATGCTTTTCTTTGTTTTAAGATACGTAGTCCAAAAAAAGGAACTGAACACCCGATTGGAAGCTGAGATTAAGGAAGAGGAGCGCCTTAACCAGTTGCTGGACGAGAAAGGAAAACTTATCATTGAAATGAAAACGTCCTTGCAACAGATCAACCAGCTTTTGTCTAGTGTTGGTAAGCTTAAGTATTTTATTTTTATAACATACAAACGACCTTATCTAAACAGTTTTAAGCACCTCTTTCGTCAATGTATCTTGTGCGCTATTATTAGATCTACAACGTCGTCGACCGTTGAACAAAGACAGGATTAGGGCACACCTGGGAACCTTGCGGGTGGTGCCATAATCTCCAAGCTTGGGTCTTGGCGTCTTGAGAATTGAAAGTCCTCAGAAGGCACTGCAGCAGCGTCTAGTATTTTTCCCTTTGTCGCCTTTAAGACTCTCAGGAAAATTAATGCCCGTAATACACGAACGCTTACAGATTACTAATTCACTATTTTTAATCTTTAAGGGAATCTGTAACTACGCAAATGAGCGGTGCAATGAATGTACAAAATATATCACGTAACAAATGAATGGCCGCGAATTACCACGACGCAACGCTCGTTTCACATAATCCGCGCGTTTTCTTTTTTTTTCTAAAACTTTTTTTTCTAAACAGCTGTAGGAACACCTGTGCCGTCACGTTTCTCTAACCGGCCATAAACTTGATTTTCATAAAACATCTTCGTAGGTATTTGCCAACATCATGCAAATGCACAAGAAGTGCGAGTCCAAATCTCGATATAGGGAAAAAAGCCCAATCTCTGAGGTCTATAGAAAAGCATATGTTCCAAATTCAAAACTTATTACTTTGCTCGCACTTATCTGCTCACAAACCATTCTCTTTTGGAGAGTAAAATTTGAATTTCAAGGGCTCGCCAAATCTCAAAATGAGGTTGAATCGTACCACGTTCACATTACATACTACTATTACGTCATAATATATAACTATATTGTATAACTATTTCATTATATTACTTTATTAGATACTGTTAATTGTGACAACGAATGTCTATTGAATATTTTAAGTCGTAACCATGTTCTCGAAGTGACTTAATGTCTTATTCGAGAATAAACTTCTTTAAACCTAAACCTATATAAAATCTGTGGTCAAAGCGTATGTGTCGGTTTTTTTATTACTCCGATTTATTTAGTTTTTTAGTTGACTCTGAGGTCAAAATAAGCATTTTACTACTTTTATTTTCTCATGAGGTGACTTAATGTCTTATTCGAGAATAAAGGAACCTCTTTAAACCTAAACCTATATAAAATCTGTGATCAAAGCTTAGGTATGTGTCCGATTTTTTATTATTCCGTATTATTTAATTTTTTTGTTGACTCTGAGGTCAAAATAAGCATTTTACTACTTTTATTTTCTCATGAGGTGGCGTCATTACCTAAACCATGCCTTTTATTAACACTTATAAAATCTTCAGTTTCATTTCCAGCAACCTATCTAATTACAATACTCTTAGGTGATCTCGTTGGTAGTGTACCTGCCCGCTCCATCGAATAGAGAGGACAATATTAAAGACAGGTTTCCAAGTTTATGCGATACAAAGAAATCCGAAGCAAATTAAAACGTGAGTTGCAGACGTTGCACTTCGTACAAGTCATTCAACTGCGTTCGCCTTTAGTTCAATAAGCAGTGCTAATTTATCACAATGAATAATTCCGTTCCGGGGCAACTGGACCGATCAAGGAGTTCTTTCGATTGGCATACAATTGTTCACAATTGTAGCAATCAAACCAATTAGTTTTAATATTGTTGTGAATAAGTAAGTAGGTATTATTTTTATGCAATAAGTATATTTCGGGCAAACTGTTTTGAATTGGGGAATATGAAAACATATTTATAAAAGTACGATTACATAATTCGTAGGGCTTGCCGGGTTAGAATGTTATTGCTAGCTATATGGGTGTCGAAGGAGGCGACTAAAGGTAAAATATCAGAAGGTGGGCAGCAGCGCCTTATGAGGTATGGCTATCTTAAACTGCGATCCCCAAGACGCCTGCCAAGCATGGGGATTATGGCAAACCCCCCTAAATGGGTGAGACTGTGTTGAGCAGTGGATAATCTGGCTGATATTAGTATTACAGTATATACTTACAATCATTTATTTGGTTAGTTTTTCATTTCTTGGATAATGGTTTCTTTTAATTGTGTGATTTCGTTTCGGCCCCTAAATATACACAAAATCTAACAACACAACTTTATGTAGGTTTCCTTACCGGGTGAGCTTTGTGTGTTGACCTAAATTCACACTCTTGCTCATAGCCGAAATAGCTCAGTTGGGAGAGCGTTAGACTGAAGATCTAAAGGTCCCTGGTTCAATCCCTGGTTTCGGCAAATGTCTTTTTTTGTACTTTTGTTTTTATAGTTCACACGAGACGGTACATATATTAATCACGGATAATTTTTTACATTTTGAAGTAATTTTTTTTCTAAGTAATTTTTTTTGAAGTATCTTTTTTACTTTTTCAAATATTTTTTTACCTTCGGAAGTAAATAAAAACGGTTTTTTAAGAAAAATAAAACTGTTCCTATTGATGTCATTCATACAATATGGTAACTAACCGAATGATTATTATTTTTTAGTTCCCAGGCATATAGGGTTTCATCGTCTTAAACTCGTGTGTGGAGTAAACATATATTTATTTTGATAAAATAAATTAGAGCCGTCAGAGTTGTATTTCAATCATGTTTCACAATTTAACAAGATAAAAACTATTTAGAACTGTCAAATTGCAGTAATATATACCTACCGCAATGTGTATACATCGCAAGTGTACTCACTAGGTATATTATCTTTTTATCCAACAAACACAGACTGAGTAGTTACATACGCCAATTTATAATTTAGATTTGAAACTACCTATATCTATAATAAAAACTTTTATTACGGGTCATTGAAATGCAGAATCCTAAATTAGGGAAGTCTGACTCGCACTTGGGCAGTTTTTTGCATGTATACAGGGCAATATATCAGATCAGATAGCAATGAATCTATGTATATTTTGTAGGCTATCTTTAATACGGTAAATACAGCTTATTATGCATTCTTGGATTGAAACAACGAAATCACTACGAAAACACTCTATCAATAGTTAAATGGTTTCAAAATGATAACGAATGATATGAATACTTAGTTCAGCCAACAATAAATTGTAAGTGGTTATTTTTAGATAGTATGTTAGCAACACATAGCGTAAAGTAATTACCTTAAGAGTAGAAAAAAATCATGTAAAACATAAATAACGAGTACCTAGGTATACTTATTACAAAAAATCATTTATATTTAATTTCATTGCCATGACTTTCATATTCTACCATTTCTACTTGCTTCTCAGTATCGAACACGTAAACAAAAAAATAAGATAGTTTGAATTGTTGATATAGGTACCTATATTGTTATCATATTGCACTTTGTGAGATGTCAGGTCGTGAGCTATAGGTATTGAGCTTGTTATGACGGGAATGAAATTGTTTTTTTCCTACGTTTCAAACGGATGTTTTAACTTTTAACTATAGAACGAATACACATCCTGATGTTTTGTTTTATAATGATGAGACGGACGAAGGGGATAAAACCTCTGTGGCATATCGACCCGTCGCCATTTTGAATTTCTTGCAAAGTTCCCGCGCACGTTGTTGCTATGTAGGTAGGTACTTATTATAAATTATATATTGATAGATATCACTTATACTTACAAAACATGTTATATAAGATAACCCATAATATCACGTTTCCGATATATTTGGAGGTAAAACTCGCCATATGAGATAAATGAAAATTATTGCAAATGCATTTGTGTTTATGCATTCCATTGTATTCAAATGATAGTTCCCAGATCCATTTAACTATTCACTAGATTGAAGTTATAATATTGCATGAAAATACTAGGTAGGTACTTTTAATTCTTTAAGTACCTAACAACTAAACCTCATCCATCATATCGCAAAGAGATGCTGTTCTATCAAAGAAGTAAAATATAAAGCAGGTACCTAGTAGGTACTAGATTTCTGGCAGCGGCTCCGCCTGTGCGTATTTATGTCGGTTATTGCACAAAACCATTAACCTCTTCTTGCGCAGTTGGATAAAAACAATCCTTTGTCCTTTCTCGAGTCTCAAAAGATTTCTATACCAAATTTCATCCAAATGGTCCAGTATTTTTTTAAGTTTATTCGTTGCATACAAAAACACATATATTTCCTCTTTATAATATTATTGTAGATTAAAAAACTACGATACTACGTTTGTATGAAAAGTACTATATGAAAATCCATTCCTTGGGTTACTACATAAGTGTGTTCTATCCAAATTTTTCCTACAATCGTTCGCGATAAAAAGAAATATTTTCCACAGAAAACTCTCGAACCCCTTTCCTATATACTCGTGCCTACTGGCAAGCGAGGCGCTTACTCATTACAGTACAGACGTGTCACCGCTATCGTTCTGATGAACTCTGTAGTAAACTCGTGACTCCGAGATGTTAGTTAGGTCTTATTCACCTACTAATTTAACTCTCATACAAAATAAACTGTCCCATCTTGAGAAGCTACTGAACTATACTGATTATATTTTAAACTGTTATTTAATGAGCGTGGAAAAAAAATAGGGATTTCAAACAGGACGTATTAACAAAATAAAATGAAAGACAATATTTCTAAATATGTTTTGATATTAAAAAAAAATTATAAAGCAATGGCTCATATTTTTCTCCATATTTTTATTCAATTTTGTGATCTGATTTTCCATATAATTTTAGTAGTATAATAATTTCAGTACTGGCAGCATTAAAGTAATGTCAAACTAACAGATGGCACTACTGCGTTCACGCTGCTATTTTGTCTCTGAACACAGTGAGCGTCGCTGGTGCAGTGATACATTTTGGACAAAATTTCTAGTGCACATTGTACCTCTGCAGGTTGTGATACATAAGTTTTTTAAAGGATTTTATTTATATAATTGGAGTCATCGTACTGTAGAATACATTGTGTGTTACGTGATATAAACAGTTAATTGTGTTGCGTAATTATGAATTATTGGTTATACTAGACACATGTGTTTTGTTCAATTTTGTTATATTTTGTGACGTTTTATTTTGTTACGTAACAAAATTGAACGACTAAGCATGAGACATACTTAGAGAAAACGAAATCTTAATTTTCAATTTTTTTTTATGTTAAGGGCATAATTTATCAACAATAAATAAATATTATTAAATATTGATACGCTCGAAGTTATTGACCATTAGATAAGTACTACATTTACCTGGGACAGACTGTCCAACTTCGACAAAGAGGTCGCCCGATGATTCCAACTCGGATGGGCAGCGTTCGGTAAGTTACGCGACATCTTCTTGTCGAACATCCCGCAGAGCCTGAAGACCAAAGTCTTCAACCAGTGTGTGTTCCCAGTGATGACATATGGCACTAAAACGTGGTCCTTAACTGTGGCCATTATGGATAAGCTCAGAGTTGCTTAACGAACTATGGAGAGAGCTGCTATGTTCAGAGTTTCTTTGCGTGATAAAATCCGGAACTTGGATATTCGCCAAAGAACCAAGGTCACCGACATAGCTTTCAGAATTTGCAATTTGAAGTGGCAATTGGCGGGACACATTGCTCGACGAACTGATAACCGATGGGGAAGAAAGGTTCTCGAGTGGTTACCACGTTAAATCGGAAGACGAAGAGTTAGTATGCCCTACACTGCTGGTGGACTAAGGACATCGTGAAAGATGCGGGTAGCCAATGGTTGCAAGCGGCTAAGAGCCATTCTTTCTGGCGTTCTATGGGAGAGGTATTTGTTCAGCAATGGACGTCTTCTGGCTGATGATGAAGAGAATAATTGTCATTGAGATTAAATAAGTTGTAATAAGTCATTTGTTATGTGTTGTGTTACTAAGAATAAATATTGAACATTTAATTATTTAGAATAAATATGAATAGCAGATATTCAACTTACAACTTCTTACCATTTTTTATTAAATTATTATAAGATTTTTCATTAAAAGTGAGTATATTTATATTTAATTTAATAAAAAACATATATCAAGATTATTTTTTATTTTTGTCTTGATGTGCCCCAACTTTTCAGTTCTATTTTGTAATGTTTTTGTTACAACAGATATTATTCCATTTTGTTATGGTACAAAAATTTTTAAATTGACCCTATAAATAACTAGCGGACCGCCCCGGCTTAGGGGAATTTAACAACAATTTCAAAAACAAGCAAACTTTTTGTTTCATACATTCTTTAGCCTATCATCATAAGGTATAATGTAGAATTATTATACTGATAAAAGTAAAATATTAAAAAAAAATGTATTTGTCTAGGTCTTATTTAAGTTTATTTGTTGCTTCCAAAAAAAAAATACCAAAAAATGGAACTGACTTCAACACTCAAAAGTGTGAAATAACTTGTTGAAGTCGTCTTGTTGAAGCTTTTTTTTAGGTTATTGTGACGGTACAAGCTCGAGAGTCGAGGGGCACCTGATGTTAAGCGGACTAAACTTTGCCTATAACAGATGCGTTTCGTAACAAGTCACGAATTGCACTGCGCCCGTCACCTTTTACCATAGTTATTAAGTGTCATGTTCCTGTAATTTCACTGTCACAAGAACTGCTGCCGGAACACATCGTTAGGTGCTTGGTGACAGATTTTCTACATGAAGTGGTCGCTAGCCAGTTGGGCATTCGCAAAATACCCTTCCACCATGCGGTGAAGCTCAAGCCCGCGGTTGGATTCGAACCATAGACCTGCTGCGCATCAGTCCATAGCCAATGTCACTGAGCCATCACTGTTTCAAAAATGCTGAAGTCGGTTCCATTTTTTGGTTAAATATTCTAAATTATAAGTGTTTCTATTCCAATGTATAGTGGACCATTGTGCAATTTGTGCATGTATTATACATATAAACCTTTTCTCTTCTTGGTCGTGTACTTCATTACTGAAGGTCGTGTCCCTGAAAGGCCTTCATGGCTCTATGAATAGTATTTTTCCATTCCCTACGGTTTTCGGCTTCTCTTAAGGCGGTCGTTACAGAGAGTCCAGTGAGTGCAGTCACTTGGTCCGACCAACGTCTAGGTGATCGGCCGCGAGGTCTTTCTCCTTCTACTTTGCCGACCACAACCAGCTTTTCGAGATTATCTGGGTAGACAGCCACGTGACCAAAATACCCCAAAATCCTTTTGTAGCAGATTGTACAAAGACTATCAGTTATGCGTAGTTGCTCGAGGATAGATTTATTGGTTTTCATGGCCGTCCATGGTCCATGGTATAAACCTTTTACTGCACACTATATCTATAAACACAAACCGCACCATAATCCGTAGGGTAGTTTTAAAAATCTAAGCATACAAAGGGACAGGCAGCGGGAAGCTGGTTTATTTTATACTATGTAGTAATGATACACACTGCATAAAGAATTTTATACAAAACTAGATGACCATCCTAACGGACGAACGTCAAACGTTTGACATGAAAGTATAGGTAGAACAGTTTATATGGGAAAAGGAAAATGTTGCTTTTACTATCTTCTTCGCAATTTTTCCATATTTTCTCATCGTTTAAACCTTCCCTGGACTACGACAAACGTTTCAAAACCAAAATCAGCTAAATCGGCTCAGCCGTTCTCGAGTTTTAGCGAGACTAACGAACAGCAATTGATTTTTGTATACATATCGATCTTGATTGCAACCATTTAAATTAATATATTTATACAGTATTCGTTTGCTGACTAAAAGTGTTTTCTTACTAGTGAATGTGACTACAACTACTAAATAATTTTTAATAATTATAGAGTTAGTTTGTTTTTGTATTAGAAAAAGTATCGAGTATTTTGTACGTCTCCCTTAGTTACAATGTTAAAAAATTTCAATGTCTTGCAAATTACCTAAAGGTTGAGAGGTCACCGAGCTAAATGTTCACATGAAACATATATTCAGATTGGCACGTGTGTCATTTTATATTTCCTGTGTCTGCGTTCTAAAGGAAACGAGATGACATGATTCCTAGGGCTGCGTGCGCTATTAAATTACTTTACGTACTTATGTTTGTAAATATGATTTTCAAGCATACGTTAAGCATTTTTTTAGTTTATTTTGTATAGATAAATGGCTTTTCGGGCGCGGCTCTGCCCGCGCGTTTGTCGGTTATCACACAAAACCATTGACTTCTTTTGGCGCAGTTGGACAAAAACTATCCTATATTCTTTTCCGGGTTTCGATGTTTTTCCATACCAAATTTTATCCAGATCGGCTACGTATAAAAACGGTCCATTAGTTTTATAAAGTTTATTCGTTGCATACAAAACATACAAATCTTTCCTCTTTATAATATTAGTGTAGATGTACTCGTAGATAACACAATTTATAATCGAATGAGCTCTAGACGATAAAATACTAACCCTACATGCTACGTTAAACAAAATATTCTTAGTAGCTTTGTTTTTTTATTTTTTATTGCTGATAGGTAAGCCTTTGACCACAATCTCACGTGATGGTAAGTGATGATGTCGTCGAAGGTGTTAACAGGCTTAACCTAGAATGACTGGCTCTCAAGGACAGCTGCCGGAACACACCGTTAGGTGCATGGCGACAGATTTTCAACTTGAGGGTGGTCGCTAGCCAGGCGGGCATTCGCAAAAATGCCCTTCCACCATGCGGTGAAGCTCAAGCTCGCGGCGGGATTCGAACCATGGACCTGCTGCGCGGCAGTCCATAGCCAAAGCCACTGAGCTATCACTGCTTCAAAAGTTATGGTGTTGTTGGAGTTGTTGTTCAGGCTTACCTAGAATTGCTGGATCTCAAGTACAGCTGCGGGAACACACTGTTACGTGCTGGGCGATAGATTTTCTACTTGAGGGTGGGAAGCTAGCCAGGCGAGCAATCCAATCACAAATTGTCATACAACCATGCTATAACGAATCCCATTCTAACTATCGAGGCCGACGGCTTAACGTGCCCTCCAATACACGGAAATTTAGCTGATAGGTTAAAAATGGCTAAGCAAACTTCGTTACGAGCGCGTCTATTTCTGATTTTCAGTAAAAAGCTAATTTTATTTTAATTTTACACGTGACATACTGATGGATGGACAGTTTTGTCTTTTGATTCTTGGTCTATTAATTTATGATATGGCAATTCGCAAGATAGCCAGATGTTGTGTCCGCAGTGCCCCCAGGCTCGTTATTTCAAAGGTCATAAGGGCCTCAAAATTCACCAAACAAGGTGTCATAAACAAATAGAAATTCCCCTTTCGGCACCAATTAATAATCAAAACGTAAGTAGTAGCAGTGTTGCGAGCCCTGTTACGCCTTCCAAACCGTTTTGGGAGGTTTTAAGCTCGTACAAAAATAACATTCCTTTATTAAAACGCATACCTCGGGGTGCAAGAATTTCTGTTGCCCAATCTTTATCTTGTTCCATTAAAAACGTCTTGGCTACTAATACTACGCAAGCCTGGGAGCATCTTCTAGCATTCCCGTACCACGTATTTCACGTGAATTTTGATCCGTCTAACAAAAAATCACTTACTACTAGAGTAAAGGAAAACTGCGTGAAATACAGGGCACGGTAAGAGCAATCTTTTGGCTCAACTATAATTATTCCGCCTCTGCGGCGGAATACAAAAACAAATAATTTCGATTCAGCTACTATTAAAATAGTAGAAAACAAAATTACTGATGGTGATATTAAAAACGCGGCACGCATCTTGTTTTCGAGTGATACAATCGCTCCTTTTACATCGGATACGTTGAATTCCCTAATAGAAAAGCATCCGCCTGCAACTGCAGGTCTCCCATCCCGAATCTCCTATACAAGACATTGTTGAGGTGACCCCACAGGATGTTTCTGCAGCCGTGGCATCTTTTTTAAGTGGCTCAGCCGGTGGCCTTGATGGCCTCACGCCTCAGCACTTAAAAGATATTTTATCTTTTAGTTCTGGTGAGGTAGGCGAGACACTTTAAAGGGATGTGACGGCTTTGGTTAATTTAATGTTGTCGGGTCAGGTCAACAATGAAATTACCGAAATTCTGTACGGTGCGAATTTATGTGCCCTAAATAAAAAAGATGGTGGTATTAGGCCTATAGCTGGTAGGCACCACTTATCGTCGCCTCACAGCCAAATGCGGTTGTAGGAAAAAGGTTGCTTTTTTAAGTAATCTTTTTCAACCACTGCAACTCGGTTTTGGTTCACAGGATGGCTGTGAGGTTGCTGTACATTCACTTCGCACATTTCTTGATCAAAATTGTGGAGATGTGCTTTTGAAGGTGGATGTTAAAAATGCATTCAACTCTTTAGATAGAGGCACTCTTTTGACTGAAGTGAAAGATAAAATTCCGGAATTATACCCTTTTCTTTGGCAATGCTACGGCAAACCGTCAAAATTAACATACCAAAATAACGTTATTTTATCTTCCGTAGGATGTCAACAGGGTGATCCTCTGGGACCAGCCATCTTTAGCCTTGCGATCCACTCAATAATTCAACGTCTCCAATCTAAACTTAACGTTTGGTATTTGGATGATGGAACCTTAGGAGGCGATGCGAACACGGTTTTGGATGACCTGCGAGTACTTATAGACGATTTTCGTGTTATTGAACAAAATTTTTCTAAATGTGAACTTTTTGTTTGTGATACTTGTCCGGATAAAGTTTCGATTATTGAAAAATTCAACTTACTTGCGGCTAATATAAAATTAGTAGAAAAAAGTTCGCTTCGTCTTTTGGGTTCACCGATTTTTAACGAATCTTTATCACCATTTGTCGAAGAACAAATTCAAAAGTTTAGAAATGCTTCTAGCAGATTATCCAAAATTAACGCCCATATGGCTTTTAAAATTATAAGATTTTGCCTTTTCGTTCCTAAATTTAGATAGATAGATAGATAGAAAACTCTTTATTGTTACACCACATATAAAATATTAAAGTTTACATCATAACATTTAATTAAATAATAATAACATAGTGTTACAATGGGCGGCCTTATCACGAAAAGTGATCTCTACCAGGCAACCTTAGGATGGAGTTGAATAAACAAAACAGTTGGGGCGGGTGTAGTCTAACAATTAACAATGAAAAATAGTTATTTGTTATACAAGAGTGCAAAGTTGCTTTTTAACCGCGTGTTCAATTTTGATGACCGAGCAAGCGAAGGATTCTAAAATTGAATCACGAGCGCAGCGAGTGATTCAAAATTAGAATCCTGAGCGTTAGCGAGGGAATCAAAAGAGCACGAGGTGAAAAATCTTTGCACTCGAGTGCAACACGTAACTTTTCATTCCACCTCAGCGAGGAAATGACTAAAATAAATTGAAAAAATAACACCAAGAAGGTGCCGAGTCTGAGTTTTTAACAAATTAAAAAAAAGTTGTATGATATATTCGGCACCATAGAGGTAGCAGTAAATAGGTTTAATGTTTTTATTAATTCACAAACTTAGCGCACACGATGTTCTAAATTCAATTTACTCCTCTAGAGAATAAAAAAGGCTTTTCCACTCAGATATTGAAGATTAAAAATACTCTTTCCGAGATGGTGGGATGAAAAGTAAATTTACATACTATTTAAGATGTTGTCAGCTGTGGCAACACAGTGAGCTTTTGTTAAGCTTAGACAATTTAGTAAAAGATACGTTAGTGTCGGTTTTGAATGTTGAGATGGATGATAGGGCTTGGGTGCAAGCTTCCCTCCCTGTGAGGTTGGGGGGCATAGGGATACGCAAAATTCCTAGTGTGGCATTACCAGCTTTTTTGTCTTCTGTACACAGTACACACAAATTAGTAGAAAAAAATCTTGCACGATCTTTAGGCTCTTTCGATGTAGCATATCTGGCTGAGGCCAAAAACACATGGAGACTGGCTTGTCCAAATACTGAATTCCCAAAAATGTTGTCATCTCAGAAACAGTGGGATCGGCCCCTATGCGAGCTAACACGGAAAGATCTTTTAAATACGTGTTCTAGCATCGCAGATCGTGCTCGTATTCTCGCTGTTTCTGTGTGGGATTCCGGTCTTTGGTTACAGGCCATTCCTTCTTACAAAACTGGTAGCCTTATAGATCCATCCGCTTTTCATCTAGCTATTAGCTTACGCTTGGGTGCAAGGTGTTGTGTTGCACACCACTGCCAGTGTGGTACTGCAGTTGATCAACTCGGTCACCATAGCCTCTCTTGCTCTCGAAGTGCTGGTCGAATTTCCCGCCACGCCAGCCTTAACGATATCATTCGCCGGGCGCTGCCAACTGGGAGTGGGCTGGAGCATTTGGACTGCCTATGAGTCCGCTATGACTTATAGGTGTCTAAATGCTTTTATTGTAGTAGCTGTAGTGTTGTATATAGTTCATAGTATTTTGTTCAATAAAGGCAAACCGCCGGAAAAAAAAAATTATATGGCTATAATATTATATCTATTATGTACATATTACATACTCTAACAGCCGGATCGCCCACTGCTGAACACAGCCTCCCCGAGTAAGGCGGGGTTTGCCACAATCCCCACGCTTGACAGGCGTCTTGGGGATCGCAGTTTAAAGTATCAGTTCCTCAGAAGGCGCTGCTGCCCACCTGCCAAATTTTACCTTGAGTCAGCTCGACCTGACGACACCCACAGTTAGCAATGGAGGGGGGGAGGGGGGGTGACATTTTAACCTGGCCCCCCGCGGGGGAACGTTTGTTTAATATATATAAACTGAACCCCATTTGAACTATTTACTTCTTTGACTTACTGTTTTACTGTATTTCCAAACCTTTTATCCTAACAATAAAATAGATTTATGTTAAAAATTAAGAAATAGGTGCAAAGTAAGTATAGTTGGTCGCTCGCTTGGACAGACAGAAATGCTGCATTTAGCAGCTAAAACAACTCTATAACACGATCTGAACTCCACGTTATCCATAAAGCTACAACCCGCAAGAAACTTTTCCCGCAAAAACTAGGCTCAGTAAGTACTTAAATGTAATTAATCAATTAATCATCCGCGTGGTTCTTCGAATGTTTCAAAAACCGACACAATATAACGCTTTAATGAATCCTCGCCCACGAGGCTCAGGGGTGCGGGGGTACGAGAGATGTGGGAGATACAAGAGATTGTATTATCATAATTGTTGAAGGAGGTTTAACTTCGTAGACTTTACTTTTGGTATACAGCTAGTATGTCATGTCAAAAAGTGAAGTTCTCTTTTCAGGAAATATATTATTTTGTTACGAAATAAAATGTATAAGAATTAAATTTATATCGTATATCACGACATCTAGAAAAATTGGACTTTAATCTGTAATTGTGAAACGTTTACAGAAAATGATGGCGACTTTTCGACTATACCTATCTTTGAATTGATTTTTCTACGTCAGGTAGAAAAATCATGAAAAGATTTTTAACATCAACAAAAATGAGTCGTAATATATCTGGACATCGAATTATTAGTTAGTGCAAACAAATTATTTTGATTACTTATATGAATATTAAAGAAAAGAAAACGGATCCGGATACCTACTGCTGAATATCAACACTATCTATAAACATTAAAACAAAACCGGATCATCGGAAAATACTTTATCTAGAATTGTACAACCAGGAAAAGTATTGAAAGAGAACAGAAGATCTAAGGCACAGGATGGGTTCCGTACCATTATCTATACAACATTAGACTTCATATTTTAACCTTTTTTTGTTTTAACGTGCGCGATCCGACTCGCACTTGGCTAACTTTTTTATTTGTTGTTATAACGGCAACAGAAATACATCATCTGTGAAAATTTCAGCTGTCTAGCTATCTAATCTCCGGACGGACGGACGGACGGCCGGACAGCGAAGTTTCAGTAATAGGGTCCCGATTTTACCCTTTGGGTACGGTATCCTAAAAAAGATGATTCTACAAAAGGGGTGGCTAAAAGAAAAGTCATCCAGTTTTACACATTAAGTAAAAAAATCCCACTATGAAAACTTTAAACGTTGTGGTTCACTACGGCATAATATGTTTGAGGCTATAATTATTGCATGATCTAGGTTATGAATATAAGAAGTGCGGATCTCAAAGGAAACTCCTTATCGAACAAACAAATATAACAGGTGGAAATACCTTAACACTATTAAAAGTATCGTAGATTTAAGCCACATATTTTATATCATGACAAAACTTATGTAAATGCATCATAATGTTTCAAAATGTTACTAATCAAAAGATGTAGGTACATAGCGTGTTATATGATATCGGGAAACGCGACCGTTTGATCATCTTATTATTATGAAGGTCAAACTGGATTTGTAGACGAAGCACTTGTGATATTCGAATACAAATGTACAACAGGTGTTAATCACGATGCTATATATATTATTTACAAGCGACTAAAAGCTATCAATAGGCGTCAATTCAGTAAATGGATAAATGAAAAAATCATGCTAAATATACCATCAAATTCAGTCATAGTAAGAGAAAAATCCGGCTATGGCTGGTACCACAGGCCAATATAATTCTACAAGGCATGACATGCCTTTTGATGATAAACTTAGAAAAGATGACTTAGGGCCTGTTTCAGAATGTTCGAGTAAGTTCCGGTTATACTACCCAGAACTTATTTATTGAATAAACACTATCATTGCGTTTCCCAGTCATCGATTTAGCCTATCCATCGGTTAAAGCTTAAAACGCGCCGCATGTTATCTGTCATTTTTATCATTCAGTTATTTTATATGTTGACCAGCTACCCGAAAGGATAAGGACATTCTGAAACGGATCCTTAGTAAAATAAGGTTAACTAGAGCATACTGTACTATATGTTACTGCAACAACACAAAAACATAATAATTAGTACAAAATGTTGGCCTTCGTTTTGTGTCTGGCTGCCCGTCTGATGCTAGTTCTCCTTGGGAATACTTTATTAATTGGATACCCGCTACCTTTCAATTAGTTCTTGGATTATGCTTTAGTAAAATCATAAAAAAAATTATTACTCTTATAATATGATTGCACATTCTTCCATCTTTTGGTGTCTGCAATTGGTACTTGTTCAGCAGAAACAATTAATTTCAGTAGGTATGCAAATTATGCATCCTTAAAATAAATATACTACTAAAATATATTAACAGTGATTTTTACTTTAATATGACAATAAAATAGCGAATAAATCTCTTTTATCACTAAAAGAGACTATGTTTATTAACAGTAAGGAAGTTTTTTTTATTTATTGTACAATAATAGCCTGTGCCATTTATTAAAGTTTAAAAGTTTATCGCTTGTGCTAACCCTAACAATAATTGAGTGACTTGTTTTATTTACGCATAAAGCCTTCAGCACACTTAGCGTGGGATGGACGCGTTGCGTTCCATCCGCGTGGCGGGGCACAGCACTGGACTAACTTCCGATCATTTTTATATTTGTATTAAATATCGGGGAAGCACTAAACTAATTAGAAATACTATACTGATTTTAATTGGCACAGAGATAGCTTTAAGCATTAACTTCTTACGAAGGTAATAAAATGATAACATTAACTCAATATGTAAAATTAACCCAATACGTTTTGAATCAAATATAGGTACTGATTTCATCGTAGCAATTAGTAGAACTAGATGAAAATAGGACAATACCTTACATACAATTCAAAATTTCAATAAAGTTTGGGCTTTACCTATTCTACTCTTACCTAATGCAAAGGCATCTTAATATTTTTTATAGTTAAAGGATTGTAAAGTATTATAATACAATTTTAATCGTTGAAGTCTACGGCAGTATAGGCACACATAAAAAACCGCGCAAGCCCTCCAACAAAACCATCGGAACGCAACGCGCACGTTCTGCGCTAAGTGTGGTAAAAGTTTTATAGATAAGTGCATTATACCTATATTTTGTACATATTGTAGGTGCACCGAACGCTCCGAGGCCTTTCGACAAAGTCCCGCCGGCGATCCAGTACGCACTCGAAGACATGGTCCAGCCAGTACCGGAGGTCGAATCTGATTGTGAGTTACACGCACGTTCTGTTCAACTCCATGTCCAGCCCAGACCTTCCCGCATCGGAATATATCAGGATAAATTGGCGACAATAAGCTAAGTATAATTTTCACTCAGACTTCTTATACTTACACTTGACATTTTTATATGTTAGTTCAACAATAATGCGTATGTGTTCCGGAACGTTTAGATTTACATATGCTACGGTGTTCGTTTATAAATTTATTTGTTAGTTTTAAGAATATTTTAAAATGTCAGTGCTTGCTGAGTTTGAGATTTTTCATCAAACGTAAATGTCATTTAATGTATATGATACCAACTAAACTTTTAAAAACATATTTTTGCTGTGCTGATAATTATATTCTGTAATTATAAAATATAGTATGACAATATTTTCAATGCGACTGTGAATGCAACAATTGAAAGGGCAGCTCAATGTATTCTGATTGAAGACGTTCTAGAAAAAAACCATGTAGGTTAAATATCTACTATAAGAGGGGCGCGATTGAAAAATATGATGAAAGTGAAGGAAGGAAGGAAATTTATGATCTCTACAAATATGAATATGGAAAGAAGAGTGATTACGTTTATATTAGCATGGGCGTCATTCCTTCATAGTTATTCGTAGGGAAGGAAGAAAGGTGGGCTACACTAGTTCATTATGCATAGACATACGTGTTTAGAATTGTAGTTTTCTTGCTGTGTGTAGTTCGATAATACTTAGGTATGTACAGAAGGTACATTTAGGTTCGTGTGTGTTTTTTTGTTATCGATATGAGTTAGTTATAACCCAGAGTTGTATAACAATCAAATGTTTATGTTATAAATTGTATTTGAACTATATCTAGTAAAAGGTAAAAGTACAGCAACGTACATTAAGTTGAAACCAACTAAATTGACAAATTAAAAGTTACAATAATAATATAAAGTACCTAAACAAATAAATAAATCATAATTTTTCCAAATTATGAACTTAATTCCTGTTTAAAAAGGCTTAAAATAAAAATTTATTATTATTGAGGTCATTTACATGAAATGTAATCCCAAGGTAACGGTTTGGACAAGAATTGCATAGACATAAACGAACTAGAGTATTATTATTATGCCTTTTTGGTCCAAGAAGTCGAATTTACTTTATTTATAATTTTCACTTAATTTTACGTTTCTAAGTTTCACTTACAACAATTAATTTTATTATTAATTGTTGTAAGTGAAACGAATGATAGTTTTAATGATGTGGACGTTACAAAACTTGGTAGAATACGTCAATTACCTATTTAAAAATAAGACTAACAATTTCTCGCCGCCTCCGCCGCCGCCATCTTTTCGTGGCGTTCAGAAGGATGATTTCACTGATCTCAATATTTGTTTCTCTCGTATAAATATAAGAATATCAAACCGGAATGTCATATTCAAAATATATTCATCTACATAATATATATCTAATTTATAGCAGGGGTACAATTACAACCTTAACATGCGGAATATTATAAGAACATTAAAAGGAATAATTGCGATATAAGAATATAATAGAATAATATGTTTTGGTAGTTTGTAACTTTGTAGTCGTAATTCGAAACAAAAAAGTACCATTTATATTGTGTGTCAGTTTCAGTCGCTGACTGATAAAAACAATAGCAGCGACTCAAACGATCAATCACAAGCAACAGTCAAATATCTATTTTATGTTTGTACGAAAATTAAATAATATTCAATCTGACTACTCAGTGACGGCGCGTCGGATTTCTCAAGTAACTATCGGTGCCTATATCTTCGAGTGGTGAATCTTTACAAGCGAGCACACTGGCTGGAGAGTTGTGTCAACATCAAATAAGCCGAGTTTACAAACTTTCAATAACTTAATAAAATTTTAATCTTATATCAGAAGATAACCTCAGTTCTTGTTAGTTTTACGAATACTACTGTAGACACTCAGTGAATCCGTTTAAAGTAACATAGTGACCGGATTCCACTGCTGAACACAGCTTCCCCCATTATGAGGGGGTTTGCCATAGTCGCCACACTTGGCAGGCGTCTTGGGGTAATCAGTACCCCAGAAAGTGCAGCTGCCCATTCTGGTGTATTACCCTTAATCGCCTCATACGACACCCACGGGCAAAATAATTTAGGATAATATTAACTTTACCGCGGTAATAGTCATGAAATGCCATGCCGCAGGTTGATGGTTCTATTCCCTACCGCCAGCTTGGGCTTTACTGTATAGTATAAGGGTGTTTCGTGAATACTAGCCTGGCTAGCTTCAACCCTCAAGTAGAAAATCTGTCGCAAAGTATCTTACTGTGTGAACCTCAGAGTTATTATAAAATTACAGGCACATAAGACAATTAGTATGTTTCAGGGTGATAGGCGCATTCGTGACGAAATGTTATAGTCATATGTTACCGATTAGCATCAGGTGGGTTTCTTCTATGTTCCGTCACAATCCCATACAAAGAAGCCCACTTCTTCTTCTTTCTTCCCCACATTTTTGACATCGATATTTTTTTTAATAAATACAATAATTTATATGTTAATAACTTGTTATAAACGTTGTATTTGATAACTTTGGGTTTCACTATTGTACTTGTAACGTAGTCAATTTAAGCTTGAATTTCTACAAAATAATATTATTCGTGTCCGATTTACATTTTTGCTCAACTTAACGCGTTCATCCTAAGATATTTTTACCTGACTCTCTGCGTTCATCTATAAATTTCAGCTTAATCGCTTGTGAAATCCGTTACAAACATTCCACCAATCACAAAATACGTTGCTATGGAAACTAAAGCGATCAAAATGTGGGTGGTAAAATCGTTTTGACAGCGAAATGTTAATGGCGGGAAATAGTACAGTTTTTAACCACTGATCCAGATCCTCATGTTGCATATCGTAAAAGGCGACTAAGGGAAATAATGTAGCAAATGAGTGGCATACCCACCATCACGTCGATGTAAGTGGGTTGTTACTGCACATTGGTCGCTTATATTAGCGCCATGGTCTACCAAATCGGTAGTAGCCTGTGTGAATTCGTATACGCCGATAATTAGCATTTGTGTATTGAACTATATACCTTAACTAATTTCAACAAAGACACAATTAATAAAATACAGAAATCAGTTACATTAGTCAGTAATTTTCAGGTCCAGAGCATGAGTGATAAACAAATGTGTTTACATAATTTATTTGCGAGTAAAATAAATAATGAACTGCATTAGGTCAAGTTGAAACTATTTTCGATACGATAAATACAAATTATCACTAACGATGTCTGACTCATATCATAAGTAATAATAAAATAATGTTATAAAGATAAAAAAAAATGTATTTTTGTTTTTTTGTATTTTTGTATGCTACGAATAAACTTAAAAACTACTGGACCGATTTAGATGAAATTTGATATGGAAATAGTTTGAGACCCGGGGAAGGACATAGGATAGTTTTATCCAACTGCGCAAAAAGGCGTTTATGGTTTTGTATATTTGCGCGGGCGAGCTACGGCCGGAAAGCGAGTCATTAGTATCTACAGAAATATACAATATAATATGTTCTCGTTAGAAAAATCATGTGCCTACTAGTAAAGTGAATTTTGTTTACAATTAACGTAACAAAATTTGTTAATAATTTTTATATTACTAAATCTTAATTTCTTAAATTTTTAATGTTAATTACTACAAATAATAAATATTTTTTAAATAATTCATTATTAACACTAAAATTTATATGTAAAATAAATACATATAATCCTCCCCTAATCAGTGGCGTGCTTGATATAAAATTTCGGTGAGCTCGTATGCGGGCCAAACGTTTCAAATCACGCGGAACATCAAAATTTTACTGACCTGCGGAAATGCAATTGGAGTACAAATTTATTGTAACATAGTAATTAAACAACTTTAAACGGTTTAAATCGCGTATATTTATCATTATTTTTGTCTCAACGTTTCAAACACTTTGCAGTGATCGTGGTCACGGGGTGAAACCGTTTAAAGTTGTTTAATTACTATGTGTAACAATCGCGAAAACCTAAAACAACATTAAATTAAAACATTTTTTCATCCCACCATCTCGGAAAGAGTATTTTTAATCTTCAATATCTGAGTGGAAAAGCTGTTTTTATTCTCTAGAGGATAAAGTAAATTGAATTTAGAACATCGTGTGCACTAAGTTTGTGAATTAAAAAAAACATTAAACCTATTTACTATATATATATATATATATATATATATATATATATATATAATAATAATATATATATATATATATAATATATATATATATATATATATATATATATATATATACTATATATATACTATATATTTACTATTTATTTTATTATACCTCTATGGTGCCGAATATATCATACAACTTTTTTTTTAATTTGTTAAAAACTCAGACTCGGAACCTTCTTGGTGTTCTTTTTTCAATTTGTTTTGTACGCGGTTCTTTACGCGGCATTTTTTTTTCACGTCATTGTTAAACCTTATATTAAAAACAAGAAACTTGAAAACAAGTGAAAAAACTAAAATGAGTGAACATCGTGTGCACTAAGTTTGTGAATTAAAAAAAACATTAAACCTATTTACTGCTACCTCTATGGTGCCGAATATATCATACAACTTTTTTTTAAATTTGTTAAAAACTCAGACTCGGAACCTTCTTGGTGTTCTTTTTTCAATTTGTTTTGTACGCGGTTCTTTACGCGGCATTTTTTACGTCATTGTTAAACCTTATATTAAAAACAAGAAACTTGAAAACAAGTGAAAAAACTAAAATGAGTGCGACTAAATTCTACCGACGAGGAATTTTGTTTGACGCCAACGGAATTGACTGAAACTGTTAATAATGCGCAAACATTTAGTCATTTCCTCGCTGAGGTGGAATGAAAAGTTACGTGTTGCACTCGAGTGCAAAGATTTTTCACCTCGTGCTCTTTTGATTCCCTCGCTAACGCTCAGGATTCTAATTTTCAATCACTCGCTGCGCTCGTGATTCAATTTTAGAATCCTTCGCTTGCTCGGTCATCAAAATTGAACACGCGGTTAAAAAGCAACTTTGCACTCTTGTATAACAAATAACTATTATTGTGACTTTGGCACTATATTCAGATTTCCAGTCATAAATTGTGGATCAAACTAATATCTATAGTAGGTATTTTTCATTTATACCTATTTAGTATTTTTCACTTTGTGTCATTTACACGTGCTGTTACAGATAAAAAAACAGAAAAATAAAATTGTATATATCGGTAAATGTTTATGATACATGATACGCGTATGTTGCGCGTACAAAACTAAAATAGCATGTTTACATAACATTGTTTTTGTAATTAATTTATGATATTATATAACAGTAAGAGGAATATAACAAAAATAAAGGTCCTTGTAATAACAGATGACGCCAAGAAACGCTTGAGGCTTGTCGTGGGAGGTTTTTCTAACTAAGAGTAGGTACGTGAAAAGTAAAGTAGGTGTAGGTATGCCTTTTGCTAATGACTAATGATAACAAAAAAGCACAACACAGATACTGATAACAAAAAAAATAATCACTTAAAAATGGCCGGATTAGGAAGTAGTTATTTTTAAGCGACTTTAAAAAAGAAGGAGGTTCTTAATACGACTGTTTTTTTTATTTGTTACCTCAGAACCTTTGACTAGCTGAACCTTTTTTTATTTGAAAGCCGGTGCTACCCATGTGGTCCCATTTAAATTTCGTCAAAATCGGTTAAGTCATTTTTGAGTAACAGTCCAATAACTGAAAAGTTATTTCCTATCTTGATGATAAAGTTATTGACAGTGAAAGACAATCGATCCCGTGAGTAGTAAGGGTGACTAAAAAGGGTGAAAAAACTGTCTACAACACTGAAAATTGTGAAATAACTGTGCGCAAGTTTGCGTTTTGTGCTTAGTTTAGCTGTGTTAGTAATAAATATGAAGAAAATGGGGAACATATTTCGATGCGCTCGTAGCGAACTTTGCTAAACCATTCTGAACCGATCAGCAAACTTAAGCAACGTCCGTAACGGTCACGAGTTGGATGGGTGACCGCTGGTGACATTACTACTGAGCGCTTCCGTGCTTCGGAGGGCAAGTTAAGCCACCGGTCTCGGTTATTGTCTTAGGATGGCAGTCGATAAAGCATGGTGGTATGGCATTTTGCGAATTCCCGCCTGAAAAAATTTAGGGATCCGTATGAAAACTTTGATACGAATATATTTGAATTTTTTTTTTCTAACTTACCCCTAGAAGTCTCTAAATCATTGGATTCTTGTCCCAATGTAGCAGAAGCCCTATTAAAACATAATTTTCCCTGCAAAACACCGGACTTTTCTTTTAGATACACGACAAATTTTGAAATTATAAAGACATTCAAAAGTTTAAACATAAAGAGTACTGAAGACTTGTGGGGTATGTCAGTTAAAGTGGCAGAGTCTATAATTTGCATTATCGCACCATACCTAGTAACAATATTCAATCTTTGTGTCGATAGAGGAAATTTCCCCGACTTAATGAAACTATGTAAAATCACTCCAATTTTGAAGTCGGGGGCTGCATCTGACCCTTGCAATTATAGACCTATTTCCATCTTACCTGTTCTGAGTAAAGTATTCGAAAAAATTATGCTCAAACAACTTTTATCTCATTTTAATGAGCATAATATATTGAATGAAAATCAGTTTGCTTTTACTAAGAGCAGATCCACTACAGATGCAGGTGTTCAATTGATGTCACATATACTTGAAGCCTGGGAGAGTTCACATGATGCTATTGGCGTATTTTGTGATCTTTCCAAGGCATTCGACTGTGTAGAACACTGCACTCTGATTCGTAAGCTTTCACACTATGGTATTCGTGGAAAAGCTTTGAATCTAATAGAGTCTTATCTGTCAAACAGGCTACAGATGGTTGGAATAAATGGCAATACTTCTTCTGGGTCTTTGGTAAAAATAGGTGTACCGCAGAGATCAATTTTGGGACCTTTTCTGTTCCTAGCGTATATTAATGATCTGCCTTGCATGGTCAAAGATTTCTGCAATATTGTTTTATTCGGCGATGATACCTCTCTGATTTTTAAAATAGATAGGAAAGATAGTGAACTCATTCATGTAAATAATGTGTTTGTTATCTATGATCTCTGAATGGTTCGCCGCTAATAATCTTCTCTTAAATTCAAAAAAGACCAAATGTTTAAAGTTTTCTTTACCAAATGTTCCTTATGTTGAACCAAACATTAAGCTTGGCTTAGATAAACTCTCTATTGACAAAGCGACAGTCTTTCAGGGAATCAAAGTGGACTCAACTTTACAGTGGGATCCACATATACATGATCTAGCCGGAAGACTTAGTTCTGCTGCATATGCAGTTTGTAAGATAAGACAGTTAACAGACGTAGCTACTGCACGGCTAGTTTATTTCGCGTACTTCCACAGTATTATGTCGTATAGTGTATTGTTGTGGGGAGCTGCTGCTGAGATGGAAACAATCTTTATCTTACAAAAGCGTGCAATTCGAGCCATATATGAAATGGATCCTATGGAATCTCTAACGGATCTTTTTAAAGAAATCGATATATTAACTTTACCGAGTCTGTATATATTTGAAAATATTATGTATGTTCGGAAAAATTTGAGTAAATTTAAATTAAACAGTGACAACCATGATTACAACACTAGGAACAAATATAAATTAACGGTACCGTGTTTTAGATTAGCAAAGACAAATAAAAGGTCCTTTATAGGTAATTGTGTGCGGTTTTATAATAAAATTCCCGAACATATTACAATGCTCACAGAAGGAAAATTCAAATTACACGTGAAAAACATTTTGATTAAGAAATCCTACTACACAGTTTGTGATTACTTAAACGACAAAAATGCTTGGAAAATTCCACCTCTGCCAAGCCATCACCTGTCTCCTACGTAATTTAAACAAATATTGTAATAATTGTATTATATTGTTTATAACAAATTGTAAACAGACGTTTAAAAGAATGGCCCCGAGTTTCTTGCCCGTTCTTCTCGCAGTGGCTCTATAATTTTTTTTACTGAACGTGGCAGTACAATGTAGAATATTTCAATATTAAAGTTTGTAATTGACCTTCATAAGAGCGTCGTAGACGCCTAAATTGAATAAATGTTTTTGAAGTAGAATTAGAATTTGATAATGCAACCCAATGTGTAAAAAAATACCAAAGTAATCGTTATATCGCGTAAGCTGCGGAAATTGTTAGCAATAGAGCAAAGTGATGTACTACAATTTTATAGAAGACTGCAATATCTACAGAAAAATTCGCAATACCATATGTCTAACTATTACAATTATGTCTCAATAGCTACTTTTTATGTGTTTCAATTTATATTTTTTGTTAATTACTAGTGCCGGGGCGGAGAGGTTATTAAAATAACTGAAACGTGTAATTTGGGTTTACACCATATATTTTCACCACAAATACATATACCGTATAGGACTGGTACTGACTGGTAGAAGTATTATTAAGCTACTCTAACGCTTATTTCAACGCACTCGAAGACAGGTAAACACTTCTGTTTATCTCAGTACCATCATCTTTTTTGGATGCTTCTAGTATACGAAATGTACTACCAAATCACATAAGAATCTTTATTTTAAAATGAACACTATTTAATGCCAAAGTTTTATTGTAAATTTAAAACTTATGATATTAAGTGTTTATTTTTCATAACCCGTTCATCACCATATAAACCCTATACATCTTAAAGTAATACGTATCAGCATCTTCCTTACAGTTTTTAAACCGTATATACAAAAACTCATTTATTAGTACTTATGAGTTGTTTAAATCTATCTTGATAATGTCCTGCACTGAGAGACGCCTATTAAATACTGTCAAACGTTTAAATTGAGTTAAAAGTGAATTAATTGACGGCTAAGGATGTACCTATCTCCTAGTATCACCAGCAGGTCTAGTACGGACCGGAGACATAGCCCCCGGGGAGAAAATTTAAATCTCCCTTTTTAATTATTTGAACTACGAGCAAAAGAGCGCGCCGTTGGATATGTACAGCTAGATACACCGTAGATCTTCGGTGCGTAATCAGGTCTGCCTCTCCATCACTGTCGTCATACAAGTAAGTATAACTGTTTAAATAAAACTACTAACTTACCATTTATCAATATGGTCAGTTTTTAATTACTTATTGATCTAGCCTTTGACACTTTATCACCTGTTTGTGAGTGATGATAGGGTCATAAAGGTTGTATACATTGTTAACTAAGGGCCCTGTTTACGCTAAGCTCGAGACCATTTATTATTCAATTGTATTATTAAATTATATTTTTCACGTCTTAGGAACAACAATATTAACCGTTTCCTATGTCACACGGATTCTATTATATCCACGTCGTGTGTCCATTCTCTAAAACGTATACATTTCCATTCAATATGAGATAAAGTTTACTTTTTCACTGTTGCCGTGCACAAAAGCTGGAGAAGACAATTTTGTTTCTCGAAAGTGGATACAATTTTTATCTCCGGTTCATGCTAGGCCCACAGATGTAGTGACGTGGCTTTTGTATTTATTCCATTTGGTGCGGATGACTGTATATTCAATTAGGTTTACCACCATCTTCGTCTATCATAATGTACCTATATTGTGGACTGCTCGTAAATTAAATACCGCGATCATGTTTTTATTATATACTTAAAGATTTCGGTATTTAATAGAAAAAATACTAACGTTTTATCATGTAGGAGGAAAACATAAATCGCTCCTTTGTTAATGATATTATATTTTTTTCATTACATAATTCCGTACAAATGTTATTTTATTTGTAATAAGACTGGTAAGATAAGACTAGTGTTATTCTTCCAATTATGAAGTATTTTTGTGATTTTTCCCTAAAATGCAAGCACATTGCGGCGCTTCTATCGATTTTGATTTTGCCTACTAAATAAAAAACAATGTAGGGACAGCCAAAATTGTTAGAGGTTGAACCGTTAAATTTTATCGTGTTATCTTCAAAACTGTCTTATGTTAAGATGTGCGATAAGTAAACGTCAAAAAGTAAGTTAAAAGAAAAAAATAGTCCCTGGTATGTACATCCAAAGTAAATAAATAAACATACGTGGTATGTGGTTTTTCAAAAATATTCTATAAAGGATAATAGTTGGTACCTACAATAGTTATTCGTTATGTAAGGCTACAAAGTTTTTATTTGGCACGAGTACTTTTATTGAAACCTGAGGAAGCGTAGGATTCTAGAATTTAATAAAGAATCCTGCGAGTACCAAAGGTTTTAATGGTACGAGACGCACAATAACTTTGCTGCCGAGCTAAATACACAATGTTTCACCACTTCAGCGAGGCAAATGCTAAGTGCCAGAAAAACAGCTTAATAAATGTAGTAAAATTGCTTTAATGTACAGTAAATATTAAAGAAGTTAGTAAAATTGAATTGGATTTTTTCATAGTGGTTCGAAATTCAAATAGCTTTTACACGCTAGCGGAAAAAGCACGTTTCTACGCAGATTGCGAATTATAATGTACACCTTTCCAAGCTTGTGAGGTGAACAGTATATTTTCTCAAAATGGTATGTAATGTTGCCATAACATCTCCAAAATAGTATCCAGAAGGTGAACTCCGTTAAGAAGTTACCGGAGACTTATTCACAACTGTCCAGTAAGAAGCGAGATTTTAAATTTGGAATCTCCTACTGTCCAGTAAGTAATTATGTAATTTACTTACTGGACAGTAGCATCCTCTTTAGATCTGCTTAGAAATACAAAACAAAGTACAAGACTTAGTTTTTTCCAAAACACGGTTATAGGAGGGACTCCATGTTGGATTAAAACTTTCATTAATTTTATTTTAAAATTAACATGGAGTTGCAAAATCAATAATTTTCATTTTTTTATCAAAATATTCATGTAAGGTAAAAATAGAACAATTTTTGAGAAAAGTATTATACAAGCCTTAACCAGTAAGAAAGTC
This sequence comes from Plagodis dolabraria, assembly GCA_963854805.1. NCBI lineage: Eukaryota > Metazoa > Arthropoda > Insecta > Lepidoptera > Geometridae > Plagodis > Plagodis dolabraria. The sequence continues at coordinate 15,781,537 of OY978440.1, read as the reverse complement.
ATCCTGGCCTCGTATATTCAGGCCACCTACGGTTCGGTCCGGTTAACTCGTACTTGGCCAGGAAGGCTTACTTACTGGATTCGGCAGTAATGTACTATATATTTTTGGAGTATCACAATTTTTTGAAGTATCCACTCTCAAGATAATGAAACTAGTGATATTTTTTTCTTGGTTAATACTCTAATTCGTTTTGTAGGTAGCTTTTATGGACTGTATAGGACACAATTTACAAAACACACTTTTTATCCCGATCAACTGCGTATTAGTACTGTCCGAAAAACGCCTGATTACGCAAATATCAAGCCTGATTTACGAATACGTTGTTTTAAACTAGATTCGTATGAATTGTCCTTTTCTATTTATAAAGTTATACCACACTCCAGTTACATTTTCTTAAAAGAAATCACAGTAAAGTCCAAGCCTTGTAGAAGCTATGTGGCTATCATGTCCAAGTCTTG